>JARHVA010003864.1:207500-1407500 GCA_037957365.1 Torreya grandis
TCTTACCCTTTACCTCATGACCGACATCATTTGAGCCACAACTAACACTAGTTTTTTTTTTGAACTAATGTCAATTAACCCTTGACCAACATCAATTCTTTTTTATGTCCAATGTCGGTCCCATCTTGATCAAAAATGGCCCTCTATCAACTTACATTGATCAATAGTGACTAGCATTGACCAATGTGTATATGGGTTGAAGGCCTAAAACCTTAACTTGCATTATATGACTACCTAAAATTTTGAATCAACTACTTCCCACCCTAATTTACCCCTTCCCTTCTACCTCATTTAGCAAATAAATTCCACCAAAACATTTACTTCCCCCTCCCTAGCCACATACATTCCATCTACCTAATTATAACATTTCAAAATGCTCAACCAAATTCAAAAATGAAGTATGTAGCATACTTACCTCATTTCATAATCATCACCATGTTGGTACCCACTACCCAGCCATCGCTCACCCTCTACCCCTCTCTTATCCTCTCAATTTTTTCATTTTGACTCTCACTATCCAAACTTGGTACCTGGTCCACTTGGCACCCTCTCCCACACTATCCTACTGCACTCTACACCACACTCCACTCACACTCTTAATCAACTATAATCAACTACTCCAATCATTATTTTTTTCCATTAAATATTATTTTTCTAAAATATAAATGGCAGACAATAACACCAAAATGCCAAATGCCAATGGTTTTGACCTTTTTGGTCACTAGTCCCTTTTTTAGGGTTTGGTAGGTGATTGGTGTTAGTACCTTTAGGGTTAAGATGACTAACATCAATCAATCCTGATTGGCATCAGTTGCTAAACTTAAGGTCTTGAACCCCTCACTCCACTTGCCACCCCCAAAGATCCCTTTTCAAACATAGCTCCACCCATTGGAGCTTATATTTGGTCACTCTTCCCAACTGATCACATTTTTTTTGCAACATACTCAACTTGGTCACATTGACCCTTTTGCCCACCTTTCCATGATCCATAACATTATGTACATGCATGAATCTCATGTGCTTCCCTCATAGTGCCTCAGAATAAGCCACTTATAATTTTGACACCTGCCACCCATTTTGTCTTCTCAAGATCACCCTACTTTTGACTCTTTATGAACATGAATAACTTCACATAGAGACTTGTGTTTATAAGTGCACCCATATTAGCTACACCTAATGTTGTGGCCTAGTTTACTTATCAATTGTCTTTCTATGTTCCACATTATTTTTCACTTCCACCATGTCAACCTTGTCTAGACGTACTTTATGACATTGTAGTTTGTTGTATCTTGTGCACCCTTTTGTGCTTCCACGCCTAACCACCACAAATACTTTGCCACTCACATACCCACTTTTTAAACTTGCAACTAACTTCATTTTTACCTCATCGTATCCTAGTTTTAGGGGGAACACCTCCTCCCATACTTGGGGCATCTAACTTTCCATTACACCATTTTTTTATTTTGTAACTTGTGGATGCAACCCATGTAACAAAAAGGGGCAAAACATAGACACTATAAAATCACACCAAATGGTTCTAGTCATCATAAAATACCCCCTTGGCCCTCTTAGCCCCCTTTGGTTAGGATATTTATCAAAACCCCTTAAAACACCCATTTACCCCATTTAGCTAATTTAATTGGTAAATTAAATTAAATAAGCATATTTACACCTCACCTAACCCAAACCCATGGCAAACTGAGTGACACTTAGCCTTAAGTCTATTTCCCACCTTGGCATTTAATGCCCTAACGCCCTATACCTATTCTTCATGCATACCCATGATGTCCTAAATAAGCTTAGACCACTTCTATTGGTCTTAATGACCAAACTTAAGTGCAATTAGCTATTTTTGGTAACCTTGACTAAATCTCCCTTGAATGACGTCGGTTAACTAGGATTGACGAAGGTTACTTAAGGTAGCCTCAAGACCCTTGCTCAGGAGGTTGAAACTTTTGAGAGAGAATCAAAACTCTCATGCAAATCCAAGCTTCCCAATGAACCATAAAACTAATCCAAAAACAAGAAAGTGTTTTAGCACCTTAATACAAAGGCGTCAAGTGCCGTCACTCTGTCCACATTATTCCAAGTTCCCAAAGTAGCTTAGATTTAACTTTAAGACTTATCCAAGATAGCAAAAACCAAAATCTAAGTATTTTGTACTTGTTCTAAGTTCAATTATTTAATTTTTAGTAGTTTTAGTGCTTGTACCCACTTCCCATCTCTCCCCATATCCTCTCTTTTATTGGAGTTCTACAACTCTAAAATCTCCTTTCACAAAGCTCCCTCTATTCATTCTTTGCCATTTAAGTATTCAAATCTCTGTGTTTGATGGATCTAAAATATCATGTCTCTATGACAATCATCCAACACCAAACAATCCATAAAATCCCTCTTATAACTCACTTAAAATCCATTTTACCCAAAACTAGAACCCATAGTAACTAACATCAATCATCCCCTGACTGGGATTGGTTTCCTTAACTAGTATCAGTTACATAGTGATCGACATTAGTCATTATGTAAATATTTTTACCAAAAATAGCAAGTTAAATTCACCCATTAGCCCACAACCATAATCTGGTTTTTTACTTCTGTCATAACATAGAGCCATAAACTAATTTCTAAATCAAGTTTTAGCATTTTAGCATTAGTTTTGAATAAGTTAATGCCATTTTGATGAAATCACTAATTTTCTCTTTAAAATCATTTATTTCATTATGATTGAGTACTTTTCATTACTTTATGCAATGCATCTCTTATCATTTTCAAAATTTAACTTGTTTAAAAAGTGGATTGACAGCCCTCCAGTGAAGTCTAGTGTACTTATTGGATTTAGAAATTGCTAGGCAATCCACCCACCTATCTTACTAATCATTCTATTTCTATCTTATTTCTTACTGTCAATCATCCTCACAAGCCAAAGAGAATTTCTCTACATTGATTGGATCACGAGTGCACAACTAAATCCAAGTTCTTCTAAACCATAACCTTTCTTTAAAGTTTTTACTTGTTTTTTAAAAATAAAAAGAAAATAAACATAAAACATAGTGAAACAATATGACATAATTCACAATATGATGATAAAAGATGAACCACTACCTCCTATATATACTCTACTTAGCCATGGTTATTCCATAGGCCAACCATACTAAGAACATTGAGAATGCAACAAGATAATATGAAGGTGTGTAAGCCATAAGTCAAACACACATATCCCTAGATGTACTATGGGTTAAGGATGTAGCATGCCCTTCCCCTTTAGAACAAAGTTATTGTAAACATTGAATTAAAATAGCTTATTATTTTAGGAATGCTTCATCCTCCTATGTTGCTTATTTAGAATGTAGGTTCTTCCATTTGATCAATTACTCCTTAACGGCTCTAGTCCACAGTTGTTTAGTACACATGTGAAGGATTTATTCAAGATCCATAATGACTCAACCTTCATCCAATTGAAGTATCTCAATTTGAGTGAAAACTCTATGTCTAATTACCTTCTGCAGGTAAGATACATGGAATATCATATTTATGTGAGTGGATGGGGGTAATTCCAACTTGTAAGCCACACTACCAATTTTTTGCAAGATCTTATAAGGGCCATAAAACTTAAGTGACAACTTGTTATCCTTTTTATATTAATTTAGATACATTTTTTTATATAGCTATAAATTCATAAAGACCCAATCACCTATGTTAAAATGTTACTCACTGTAGTGCTGATTTGCTTGTTTCTTTATTTTATTTTGTGTCATTACTAATTTCTCTCATAAATTGACTAGTGCCTCATGTTGATGGTGAATGTGTTCCTCAACAACTTGAAGTTTAAAATTCACTATCAAAGCTAAAGTGATGGATGGGGGTGATACCCATATAATGCTATAAATGGAGACATCTTGGAAGAAGTGTGAAAATAAGTATTATACCACCATTCAGCAAGTGGCAACCAATGAATCCATTTATCCTAGGTGTCAAAAATAAAATAATGAAGATACTCTTCTAGAAATTTTTTGAATACCTTTGTTTATCCATCAGATTTAGGATGATATGATGAGCAATGAGCCAATTTAGGTGCCCAAACGTGTAAATAAATTAAGTCTAAAAATTACTCTCAAATATGGGATCTCGATCACTTATAATGATCTTTAGATTACCATGAATTTTTGAACTGTATTGAGAAAAGAAGAAGCTACTGTATGAGCAAAAAATAGTTATGATAAGGAACAAAAATGAGCATACTTGGTGACTCAATCAACAACTACCATGATAACATTTTTACCTCAAACCACGGTAACCCAATAATGAAATTTATGGAAACCTCCTTCCAACACTGGCTAGGGATGGATAAAGGCAATAAAAGCCATAGGGTCTTAATGGATTCACCTTTATTTTGTTAACATATCATGCATTCTGTAGAGTAAAAAATACTCTACATTTTATTTTGATTTTAAGTTGCGCGCTCCAAAATTTTGTCCCTACACACTTTGGTTCAGGACAGTGAAGTTTTTGACTTAGAGTGCGGGCTTGAATTTCTTTTCACCTCAATTTTGTCTAAGTGTCAAAATCATGTGGAAGCTACCAAGTGTCATCAGTCGAGGCACATTTCATAATTTCTATAAGTGGGTCAGAATGTGCCACATGTCCCATAGTAACTCAGTGGAGTGCAACAAGTGTCGGCATCTGAATCTCATGTTCTTATGCATTTTGAAAGCTTTTTTCCAATAAGCTTTTCTTAGGATCAAGTGGCAGGTGCCAAGTGGCAACTGTGGAAGGCTTAAATATGTTTTTCTAAAATCAACGAAAGACGCCACATATCCCTAGCTAAAGAAAGCAAAAGTCACCATGTGTCAATATCTGAAAGATCCTCACTTTGTTTCATTGATAAGTAAAAACTATGGTGGGACCTAGGTTTTGTTTCTAAAAGTCAGCGAAAGCCACTAAGTGTCACCATCTGTATGAATCTAAAATGAGTCCTGAATGTTTCTACAGTCTTGCTAAAGATCAATGGAAGCTACCACGTGTCTATAACTAAAGAAAATAAAAGCCACCATGTGTTCTTTGTTAAAGTTATGTAGAAAGTGACACCTGTCCCCGTTACCTTTTTAAAAGCTACTCAAGCAAGAAGTGTGGTGGGTCCCATTTTCTATAAGTTGTTAAAGTTTCAAGTAGTAGACTGTGACAGATGTCAAGGATGGAACACTCCTGAGCAAAGACACAGTAAAGAGTATCGGTTATGTGTAAAGTGTCGTGTGTCTTTAGTAAGTGTTGCGGAACATGCCAAGTGTCATTTTCTAGTGCCTTTTAAATAATAAGAAGGTTTTCAAATAGAGTAAGGGAATCAGCCAAGTGTCCTCTCCCATTTGAAAGTGGGAAGCATCTTGGGTATCTATTCGGCCAATGAACTTGCAGGAAGATAGAACATTTTAGATCTAAGAAATATCATGTGTTAGACACTTCCAGTTCAGTTAGGCCGTTGGATTGGGAACGTGCAAAAAATTTCGAGCTAATCCAATGCTATAAATAGGGGTGCAGATATCACCAGAGGAATCATCAGAAGATAGAGAGAATTTTCTGCAAGAGATTATTGTCAAGGGTTTTTAGACTTCTTTAGTTGTGATCAGGGATATCATTTGCCTTTGTTCTATTTTCTTAAGTTAGGAAGTTTGTATAATTGTGCATGTTTTTGTGCCTTTTATGTAACTAAAAATTAATGAGAATACTAAATTTTGTGCCTTTGTTGATATTCTCTATCACTACAAAATTGGTCTAAGTTGTGAGCCTTTGTTTCTATTGTTTTTTATCTTTTATATTAATCATGCCTTGTTTGCTCTTTAATATAATTGAATCTTGCATATAGCTTCATTGTGCTTAGAATTAAGGGTCGAATTAAATTTAGGTGCATCACCATAGTTAGAGTTTCTTTCATTGCACTTGTGTTTCTATTTAATTCCTATCCCTTTCCTCATTATACACTTGATATAAAGAAGAACCAGCTTCTTCAAAATTTGGAGGTCATTTCAGGTTGCAAGTCCCACATTCTTGAAACTTCCCATTGTTGGTGTTAGAAATAGCACAATTTTAATCATCAATAGTTTTTGGCATGCCCAATAGGACACCATTGTGAAGTTTCTTTCAAGACCGTATGAACAAGAGAGCTACAAAGAGTTAGAGTTGTGGACTAGTAACAAGATCTCAATCTGCTAAAAATCTAGGTATTCTTTTTCCACCTTTGGTAACTAGTCCAAGACAAAGAGTCAATGAGTTTATACCAATACCAAGAGTAAATATGGGAGCTCTTATACCCCCAAGGAATTATGCAAGTTGGAACACTGGCAGTCCTTTGATCCTCCCAATACCACCAGCCACTTGGGACCCTATTCCAGTCAATACCTTGAAGGCTCTTCCCAAATTCAGTGGGCCAGATTTCAAAACACCTAAAGAACATCTTTAGGATGTATCTAATGTATGTGTTATACATGTGGTCACATAGCAAAATGTTGCCATAAGATTGTTAACAGCTTCTTTTAAAGGAAAGGCTCTAGAATGGTATAGATCTTTGACCCCAAATACAATATCTACATGGGATCAACTTGGAGATATTTTCTTTGAAAGATTTGAGGAAAAAGGTGATAAATCATCTTTGTTGCAATAATTGATCACTATAAAAAGGGCACCACAAGAAGTAATGACTGACTTCAATTCAAGATTTCAAAGGACTTGGGAAAGAATCCTAGCTACAGTAAGACCATTACCAGATATGGCTATAGTGTTTTATCTTAAGGATTTAAATTTAGATATATCAGTCATGATTCAGTCACTTGGAGGTCAAACTCTGCCAGAGGCTTATGAATATGTAGTCAGAGCTGAAAATAATTTAATAGATGCTGGAAAGTTGCCCCCAAGGCCTCCCATGCCCATGTTTCTAGAGATTACCTTGCCATTACCTCAAGAAGCCCCTAATTCCATATCCCCACCTATGTCTATGTATAAATATCCTCAGCCACCTACTAAAGAACTTGTCCCTACCCATTCATCTGAGATGGATGATATCAAGAACATCTTAAGGACATTTTCTAATGAGTTAATTAACATAAAGAGATAATAGAATCCTTACCCTAGACACCAATATCAAGGCTATCAAAGAAATAGATTCCCATCATAGCCAAACCAATATCAAGGTCCTCAAAGGCAAAATAACCCTCAGCCAGCAAACCAATTAGTTATAGTCCCTACACCCTCATAGACTGTTCCCCCCAATCCAAATAGGGAGATTATTCAAGGGCAGAATAATTATGTAGATGGCACCAATGCCTGGTGTTTCCCTTGTAATAATGCTCATATGCCTAGATATTGTCCCATGGGTAATCTACAAAAAAAGGTAGTAGAGCAAACAAGAATAGATGGATAATTTGCAAGTACTTTAGATGCACAAACTTACTAGTCTCCTAGTATGCAAAATTCAGTCTTGATGGCTCAAATGCGAGGAATGTCTTTACAACAAGAAGAAGAAATATCCCTTGAACATGCTTTTTTTTTCATGGGTTGAAGATGAAGAATTAGTATTCTTGAATGAAGCTTCTGCTTCCAAGAAACTAGTGGTGCAATCAAACTACTATACTAGATCAAAGAGAAGAATGATGGAACAACCTGAAGTTGCAAATAATCAAGTTATAGAGAATCCCTCATTTCAAGGTCAATAAAACATAGTTGTCAGATAGGAAGTGCCTCAGCCAATGTAGAACCAAGGGATTCTTGTACAAGTTCAAGAAAAAACAAGGTATCCTTATTTTCCAAGAACTCAAGCATTAAGACAAATGAATGTGGTGGAACAGTTGAAGAGGACTCCAGCACAAGTATCAATTTGGGACATATTAGCTATTCTTAAACAAAAGACACTGTTACAAGAAGCTCTACAAGGCCAAGCTGTGCCTAAACATAGTGGCATCAAAGAAGGACTTGCTGATAAAGAAAATCTCAAGGACACAATTCCTCTGAAGACAACAGCGTTTTTGAACAAT
Source organism: Torreya grandis (assembly GCA_037957365.1). Classification (NCBI taxonomy): domain Eukaryota; kingdom Viridiplantae; phylum Streptophyta; class Pinopsida; order Cupressales; family Taxaceae; genus Torreya; species Torreya grandis. The sequence goes on from JARHVA010003864.1 coordinate 215,519, forward strand.
GCAACAGAGGTAAGTAAATCCAAACCAAAGCCTTTCTATTTGACTCTGATAGTTGGAAAGAAACTCTTGCATAACATGTTGATAGACTCAAGGGCTAGTACTACAGTAATGTCTAAAAAAATAGTCGATGCTTTAAAAATAAAGTATGAACCACTTACTAAAGGAGTTATGCAGCTAGATGGAAAATTAGTACAAACAATAGGGAGAATTAAACAACTCCCATTACAATTATATACTTGTCCCAATATAATTGTCAATCAAGATGTAGTAGTCATAGATATACCTCCTATTTTTGGTTTATGTTTATCCAGAGAGTTTACAGCCAAAATAGGAGGATATATGTCCCTTGATTGGTCTCATCTCATCCTAAGAACCAAATATGGTTCAAAGATGAAAATTCTATCTGAACCACTATCAAAAGATCACATCTCTAATGAACCAACATCAAAATTAGAGGTAGATCATGCTATGTTAAATAAAGAAGAAAGGGTTTTTGTTGAAGAGTTGGGTGGTTGGATTGAACATGACCAAGAAGAGGAAAATAACCATTTGTTAGCTATGATACATAGTGATCCATATGGAAATTATGACTCTACTGGTCTGGGCACTTATGTCATTTTTTATGAAGATCATGAAATCTCAAATGTTTTAAGGGAAGAGACACCAACTACTCAAGAATCTAAAAAAGATTCAAAACTTTGGACCTTAAATTTTGATGGGGCTAGAAGTAAAAATGGTGTTGGAGCAGGAAATTGTCTTATTACTCCAAATGGTGAGAAAATCTTAAGAGCTATCTATTTCCAATTTGCCTACACTAATAATGATGTTGAGTATGAATCCTTAGTTCATGGACTCATATTAGCTAAGAGAAAGGGAGTAAAGAATCTTATAGTAAAAAGAGATTCAGAATTAGTGGTGAAGTAAATTAGGGAAAAGGCAATAGCCAAAAATGTAAGAATGAGATCCTATAGACATAGAATTTGAGACTTAATAGAAGATTTTGAATCTTTTAATATTGAAGTAGTTCCTAGAACCCAAAATTCTGAAGCTGATAGGATGGCACAGATTGGCTCATAATTTGATCCAGCAATTGGCCTATTAGTTAACAATGAGTCAGTAAAAGTTATAGTAAGGCCAACTATCCTAGACAACGATGAGAATTGGCAAGTATTTGAAAATGATTCTAAGTAATCTCATTCTTACAATAATCAAGGGAATTTTTTGATCAATTGCAACCAAAAATTTAAGAGGCATATGGAGATCAAATTATATAATTAAAGAATAATAAGCTTCCCAAAGGCTTAATCACTTTAGAAAACCTATTTGATCCAGAAGATGTAGGCTTAGAGAAGAAAAGGTTCCAAGTAAACAAAGCAGCTTATTCTGAAATAGAGGTGAGTGAAGGGAGAAAATTAAAAATTGGAAATTATGCGACTCAAGAGGAAAGAGAAAGACTAATTGACTTGTGAAAAAGATATGATAGAGTTATAGCCTAGAGCTATGAAGACCTTCATGGATATAATAGAGACATCATTCAGCACACAATAGAATTGACTAAAGGATCTAAGCCAGTCAGATAGAAGCAGAGGCCAGTAAATCCAAGGATTGAATCTCTAGTGGTAGATGAGTTGCAAAAAATTTTAGATTCCAAAATAATTTTTCCAATCAAACACTCAACCTAGGTATCAAATCTAGTACCAATCAGGAAAAAGAATGGTGACATAAGACTCTGTGTAGATTTCAGAGACTTGAATAGAGCATCTCTGAAAGATCACTATCCCTTGCCATCTATGAAACAAACTTTACAGATTGTGGCTGGATTAGAGAGATTTTCCTTGCTAGATGGTTTCTCTAGATACAATAAAATTTGGTTGGCTGATGAAGACCAATACAAGACTGCTTTTACTACCAAATGGGGAACATTTGCATATGCTAAGATGCCATTTGGCTTGTCAAATACTGGAGCCACTTTTCAAAGAGCTATGGATGTAGCATTTGGGGAACTTATAAATAAAATCATCCTGATTTATCTTGATGATCTTACTATTTTTTCAAAGAATGTTGTTGATCATTTTGATCATTTAGAATCTATTTTTAAGAAATGTCAAGAATTTGAAATATCCCTGAATCCTAAGAAATGTACCTTTGTCTTACCTCAAGGCAAATTATTGGGACATATAGTATCTAAAGAAGGAGTTTCTATAGATCTAGAGAGAGTTGTAGCCATAATGAACTTGCCCTTACCAGTAAATAAAAAATTAATTCAATCTTTTTTGGGGAAGATTAATTTTGTCAGTCAGTTCATATCTGACTTTACAGGCTTAGTAAGATCGGTGACACTCTTGTTAAAAAAAGACTAATTTTTAAGTGGACTACAGAAGGAAGGCAAGCCTTTGAAGAGGTCAAGAAAGCAATTTCAATGGCCCCAGTACTTAGAAACCCAGACTTTTCTTAGCCTTTTGTAATGTATGTCTATGGAGGAGAGCTCAGTATTGTTGTTGTTCTAACACAAAAAGATGATAGACAGGAGGGAGAGCATCCAATAGCCTTTTTCTCAAGGACTCTTAGGGAATATGAAACCAGATACAACTTTGTGGAGAAGCAAGCATATTCTATGGTAAAAGCCCTCAAGAAATCCAAGCATATACTATCAGGAAGTAAGATTTTGACACTTGTGGCTCACCCGAGTGTCAGAGAATACATTATGGAGGGTGAAATTACTGAAAAAAGAGCAAACTAGATAACAAATATCCTTGAATATGAGGTAGAGGTCAAACCCACTAAGTTAGTCAGAGGTAGGGGGTTATGCCAATACATGACTCAAGAGCTTGAAAAGATGATACCTGAAAAAATAGATTTAGAAATAGAAAAGGAAACTGTATTGAGGATACAAGAGGTTAATCAGAACTCCAAGGTCATAAATAGGATTCATTTTATAAAATATGGGATTTACCTAAGAGAACTCCCTCAAAATAAGAGGAGATATTATAGGATGCAAGGGGTCCATTTTGTTTTAATTAAACAAGTTCTTTTTAGAAGAAATTATGATGGCAAACTTTTAAGATGCACAGAGAAGGATGAGGCTAAGAAAATACTGCATGAAATGCATCATGGAGTCTCAAGTGGACATTTTTTTGCAAAGACCACAGCTATAAAGATAAGTGAGGTAGGTTATTTCTAGCCTACTTTATTTACATACTGTTATCAACTGGTTAAAAATTGTTAATCTTGTCAATATTATGTGGGGATGAGAAGGACTACAACAATGCCTCTCAGTCCTATAATTGTTGATGAACCTTTTGCTTAATGGGGTCTTGACCTCATTAGAATGATAAATCCAGTGTCTAGTATGGGTCACAAATGGATTTTAACTACCACAAATTATTTCACTAGATGGACTGAGGCAGTGCCACTGAAAGAAGCAACAGAAAAAGTGATCCTAGACTTTTTAGGGAGTATCACTACTCGCTTTGGGGCTCCTCACACCATAATTTTAGATAATGCTAAAACATTTTTTGGGTCTAAAGTATCTGACTTTGTATTAAAGCATGGAATATATATGAATACTTCCTCTAATTATTACCCTTAGGGTAATGGTATCCCAAAATCAACTAACAAGAACTTGATTAAACTCATCAAGAGAATAGGCGCTGATCATCACAAGGAGTGGCATAAAGTGCTTAATATAACACTGTGGGCTGATAGAATTACACCTAAGTAGGTGAAAAAAATGTCTCCATATGAATTGGTATATGGCAAGCCTACTATAATACTTCTAAGCTTGGAGATTCCTGCTCTCGAACTGATCAAACAAATTGAAATTAAGGAAAATGGCCCCATACAGGTTAGACTTGTTGAACTTTTAGAAGTTCAAGAAAAGAGGGATGTGGCACATTATTCATTAATAAAATATCAAAAAATAATTAAAGACTACTTTGATAAAAGGACTTCAAATCCCCATTTTGAAGTAGGCTCAATTGTTTTGAAATGGGATGCAAGAACTGCCAAGCCAGGTCAACATACTAAATTTGAAGCATTATGGACTGGCCCCTATAAAATTCATGCATGTAAACAGAAGAATCTGTTTGAGCTAGAAACAATGGAAGGTGAACCTGAAGAGATTCTTGTGAATGGGATCTACTTGAAACATTTCATGTAAGCTATGTCTCTAATGTATTATAGTTAGATAGTTTCCCTTTCCTAGTTGCTTTGTTTTCTCATTTTCTTTCCTGCTCTTTCTTTTAAATAAGTGTTCTTTGAACACGTAGTTGCAACTCAGAAGCCTTTTTCAAAATTTTCAAAACTCTCAACACATTAAATATCTCCCAAATCCTTAAATTCCCTAAGGTACCTTGCGCATCCACTTGCATGACGTGTCTAACTCGCTATCCCATGAAGATTTAGAAAGATTTTCTAACGATTATCTGAGTTTAATGCCATTTTGAGACTTGATGGGTCAATAAATACCTCATAACAAGATTTAAAGCTTACAGTGTCTCAAACATTCTTACGTCTACTAAAAACCCCTACTACTTGCATTTTTAGCTCATAGCAAACCTGCTTAAGCGAAAGTGTTTCCTTATTGCAAAAGCTTCATACCTATTACCACAGTTCACTAGTTTCAAGAATAGATATAGATATGGAGGGAACACAGTCTTTCCAACAAGGGTCTGGGATTTATGAATCACTTGATAAGTTTTTCTCAAGCAAATCATAGGTTTCGGCCCCCGTTCAACCATTAAAGACCTATCCGTGGACTAGAGTCCCTGAAGTTGGTCATGCAAATGACCCAGCAAAGGTGCAAGATTATGCAGACGGAATCATGGACCCAATTCTTCAAAGAACTAGTTGCAAAACTCTTAGAGAAGGGGCACATTAAAGATGTCTTCAAAGGGCCAAGGTTGGACAATACGAGACATTCACAATGAGGATATGGACTTCCCAACTGGCCCAATTCATTGTCCCAAGTGTGCATCCATGCCCTGACTTGGTTGAAATGTGTGCCAAATTGTTTCATGCACCTTCAATTACCATAAAATAGGGTCCATTCACAATGCAAATTACACTAAAATCTATTAGAGACATGTTGGCCCTATACCATGACAAGACAACCACGTTTCCCACCATTGCCAAGATGCATAAAATGTGGGCAAACATCAATACTCAATTGAGGTTTCTAAAATCAAAGTTGTAATTAGGTGATGATGATACCATTGTGTTGACACTACCAACAGCAAGAGCACAATTTGCACAAGCTAGTCAAGATGCACTTTCCATGATGGCTTTCATTTTTGAAATGAAAGATGATATAACCATCTATGAAGAACAAATGGCTATCCTCTTTAGATTGAAAACTGTTGATAAGACTCAAGAGTATCGGCTTGATTTCTCTGAGTAGATTGCATATTCAATGGTGGAACAACTTGCCCAATTTAAATTTAAAGGGATTTTTAGGTATTCCTCTTATCTATTTCACCTTATGTTGTATCAAAATTTTGGCATCTTTTCCCAACACATGCATCTAAACATGTATGACCCAAGCTTTGGTCTAAATAGGACCATTCCTGTATCTGCATGGACACATATCTTGTCCAAAAATAGTGACCCATACGAATTCTAGAAACTTTTTGTTGCCCCTACTTTTTGTCATCTGAGCCTAGAACCAGTTGTAAATAGACTATTTCCAAGTGTTTCAAACCTTATGACCAATTGCCCTATTTCTTGTGATTATTTTTTTGGATCCCATCATACTATTATTAGAGTCCATGGTTTTAGTGGGGAACTAGTGTTGCTACCTAAGATTTTGACCCTTAGGTTAGCATTCTTAGAGGTCACCAAGCAGGTGTCTATGGTAGATAATGAAAATGGCTCTGGAAAGAAGAAGAGGAAAATGTATGATGTTTCATGGGTGACAAACAACATGGCACTAGAGGCCAGAGATGTTGAGATCATGTTGCTTAGAAAGCTATCCTTCCTAGGTTTCTTTTTAATTGAAGATAAATGGGTATATGACCCAAACGGTTTCATAACTTCATGGATTAGGACTAATAGGGTTGCTGCCAGAATTGCGCATGAGGGCCACCCCTTTTCAGAAAACAAGAAAAATCCTAGGGAAGATATTCCTAAGTTTTATGTTGAATTGAAAGATTTGCCCCTTCAACAAGATAGACCATGGAAAACTTTTTATGTTAAGCAAATGGATTTTGACCCTAAAATTAGAATGACTTCTAGTTTAAGAAGAGCATTAAAGAATAAAGACTGGAATGTTGAGAAAATAGAAGCCTATTGGAAATATAGGCAAGAGATTTGTGAGAAAACTCACTCTTTTGAAATGTGCATTCAGATGAGAAATGGGAGGAACTCTGGGATGAATTTCATATGTCTCCTATGTCTAGCCCTGATACAAGCAATTTGCAGACACAGGGTGGAGAGCCAAAATCTAGAGTAGAATCCAGTCAAACATTGCAGGCTCTAGTGCAAACTTCAGCGGCAGTCGTTGTAACTATTTGGCCCCAATCTCTCAGTACCATCAAAAAACAAATGAGTGTGATATCTTCACCACCAAAATCTTCTCCATCAACGTCAGTCCTTGAGGTTCCCAATTCTACACAAGCACCACTAGCAGTAGTGGTAAATGTTAAAGAGAAGGGAACACAGTCAGGAGAAGAAATGCCAAAGAAATGTAAGAGGTTGAGGTTCCAACTGGATTCAGAGGAGAGGGTAGAACCCTCACAACACCAACCACAAAGTACCCCAGTTGCTCATCAGGTAAGTGTTGTTTCTCCTTCTTCTTCTCAATCTCTCTCTTCTCCTTTAGGAGTGATGATTCTATCTAGCCAAATGACGTCCCCTACCACCTCCACTATGCTCATTTCTCATTTTACCCCATCTATCCATACTCAAGATATATCATTACCTCACTTCTCCCCCTCTATTCCCAAGAAAGTGCCTCCTCAGATTGCCCCTAGCCAATATTTGGCTATTCCATATGGCTTGCCACAAGGTTATCCTTTTGCAGGTGGGCACATTACCTCTCCTTCTACCTTCCAAACTCAAGCATATACTGCTAAGAAGGTAAGAGAAGCCAAGATGGAGAAAAAGAGGCTAAAAGATAATAAATCCTTGGCTACACCACATATGAGGTCACAATTTGACCCAGTACAACAGCAACTAATGGTGACCCATTTGTCATCGAATATAGTCAAGCCAAATGAGCAAATGTAGCTAGAATATTACACAATGAATGTAGTGGCTATAGACATGTCCCTTTTTAGACCACAAGACATGGTCGAGCTGTTAACTGAATCCACTTTTGTAGTAGCTAAAGATTATTTGAAAATATCAAAGAAGTTACAGAAGATAGAGGCTGATCTAGCCAAAGAAAAGGCAAACTGTAGCAGTTTGACCATAGAGATCAATACTAAGAATAACAAAATAGAGAGTCTAAATAAATAGTTGTAAGATACTATTTCTCTTCAGGCTTACCAGGTTATTCAGGCCAAAAATAATTCTTTAAAAGTAGGGCTAGTGCAGGTGAAAGATGCAGTGACAACTTTAAGGTGAGAAAAGGTAACATTTCAAGAAAAATGTGAGGAAAGCCTGCTACAGGTTACTCAACTTCAATAGAAGCTATTGAATGAGAAAAATAATGCCGCTGCTATATAGGCCCAACTTCAAGCAGAGCAACAAATGACATAAAAATTGACACTTGAGTTGGATAATAGGCCAAAGAATATAGGGGTTTTGAATCTGGTGAAGGAGCTTTATGAATCAATATGGAAAAGAATCTCTATAGAGATTATTCAGCTCAATCCTTCTCTAACCTTTCTACTAAATGCACAAAAATTGTGTGAAAAGGTGGAGACATCAGTAGAAGACACTCTATCTACTATCTTTGTGAAAGTATTTGACTCTCAAACGTTACTGTAAAAGCTATATGATGTAGCTGATGGAACATTGTCAGAATTAATGACAGAATGATCACTGCTAAAAGAGTGAATGAAGTTCTCAATTGCAACTCCACAACAATCAATTGCAAAGATCTTCTAGATGTGATGAAAGAAGGAATCAAAGATATGAAACAACACATTGAAGATCTTGTGCAATTAGGTCTTCCTTCCCCTTTTCCTGATAACAACATTGTGTTGATGATTGATGAAATTAAACCTTTGTTGTTAGCCAACCAAAATGATCAGGCAGTTTTTCAAGGTTTAAGGGATGATTCATCAATCCCTAAAGTAGAAGCTATTTTGATTCCTGTTTCCCAGCTTGAATTTAAATTGAAGGCTATAATTTAGATTTTACAAAAAAATTCAAATAAAGATATTATCAATCTTGATTTAGCCTTTCACAAATTGCAAAATAAGCAGGGATTATTTGAAGATGAATGGTCTGCTTATCAGACAGCCTTACTGAAGCTATGATTTTTTTGTCACATTTGATCATGTGGGAGTTGTGGATTCTTTTTTAGCAAGCTCAAAAGTCTTTGGGGTCACCAATAATTGTAGAGTAAAAAATACTCTACATTTTATTTTGATTTGAAGTTGCGCACTCCAAAATTTTGTCCCTACACACTTTGATTCAAGACAGTGAAGTTTTTGACTCAGAGCATGGGCTCAAATTTCTTTTTGCCTCAATTTTGTCTAAGTTTCAAAATCATGCGAAAGTTGCCAAGTGTCATCGACCGAGGCACATTTCATAATTTCTATAAGTGGGTCAAAATGTGCCACGTGTCCCATAATAACTCAATAGAGTTCAACAAGTGTCAGCATCTGAATCTCATGTTCTTATGCATTTCAAAAGCTTCTTTTCAATAATATTTTCTCAAGATCAAGTGGAAGGCGCCAAGTGGTAACTGTGGAAGGCTTCAATATATTTTTCTAAAAGCAACGAAAGATGCCACATATCCCTAGCTAAAAAAAGTGAAAGCCACCATGTGTCAATATCTGAAAGGTCTTCACTTTGTTTCATTGATAAGTAAAAATTGTGGTGGGACATGGGTTTTGTTTCTAAAAGTCAGTAGAAGCTACCAAGTGTCACCATTCATATGAATCTAAAATGAGTCTTGAATGTTTCTACAGTCTTGCTAAAGATCAATGGAGGCTACTACGTGTCTATAACTGAAGAAAATGGAAGCCACCATGTGTTCTTTACTAAAGGTACACAAAAAGTGACACCTATCCCTATTACCTTTTTAAAAGCTACTCAGGGGAGAAGTGTGGTGGGTCCCATTTTTTGTAAGTTGTTAAAGTTTCGAGTAGTGGACTGTGACAGATGTCAAAGATGGAACACTCCTGAGCAAAGACACAATAAAGAGTATAGGTTACATGAAAAGTGTCGTGTGTCTTCAGTAAGTGCTGCGGAACATGCCAAGTGTCATTTTTTGGTGCCTCTTGAATACTAAGAAGGTTTTCAAGTAGAGTAAGGGAATCAGCCAAGTGTCCTCTCCCATTTGAAACTAAAAAGTGTCCAAGGTATCTATTTCAACCAATAAACTTGCAAGAAGATAGAACATTCTAAATCCAATAAATATCTTGTGTTAGACACTTCCAGTTTAATTAGAGTTTAGTTAGGCCATTGGATTGGGAACGTGCAGACAATCTAGAGCTAATCTAATGCTATAAATAGGGGTGCAGAGATCACCAGAGGAATCATCAGAAGATAGAGATAATTTTTTACAAGAGATTATTGTCAAGAGTTTTTAGACTTTTTTAGCTGTGATCAGGGATATCATTTGCCTTTGTTCTATTTTCTTGAGTTAGGAAGTTTGTATAACTGTGCATGTTTATGTGCCTTTTATGTAACTAAAAATTAATGAGAATATTGAATTCTATGCCTTTGTTGATATTCTCTGTGTCACTACAAAATTAGTCTAAGTTGTGAGCCTCTATTTCTATTATTTTTTATCTTTTACATTAATCATGCCTTGTTTGCTCTTTAATGTAATTGAATCTTGCATATAGATTCACTATGCTTAGAATTAAGGGTCAAAATAAATTCAGGTGCATCCCCATAGTTAGATTTTCTTTCATTGCACTTGTGTTTTTGTTTAATTCCTATCCCTTTCCCCATTATACACTTGATATAAAGAAGAGCCAGCTTCTTTATAATCTGGAGGCCGTTTCAGGTTGCAAGTCCCACATTCCTGAAACTTCCCAATTGTTGGTGTTAGAAACAACGCAATTTTAATCATCAAAACATTCAACCACATATTTATAGAAATACCCCTTGAGTCCTTCCCAAAATAAATCTTGTTTGATTCTATGATATGTTTTTAAAATTTGGAATGCCCTCCAATTGGAGAGGCATGAAGGTCTTGAAGAATTTTATGTTTGAGGAGATAATGTTTAGAGAGGTATAAAATATATATTTATATTATATCATGCTCTCCTTCCATGTAAATTTTTTAGATTTGTCAAAACCTTGCAGAAAAATTTAGATCAAATCCTTGGTAGCACTATCATTCTCTCTAGTCAATTTACATGCCACATGGTCATGGCACATAATAATGTCTTAATTGATTCATCCCATCAAAAGAGGGCATCTATCACCACATTCACTTTGCCTTTCTTATACACTATTTCAAAATCATATCCTAACATTTTATTCACCCATTTTTATTATTCTTCAGATGACAATCATTGTTCCAAAAAATATTTGAAGCTATCATGATCAGTCTTTATCCGAAAGTGATGACCCATCAAATAAGTTCTCCATTGCTTCACAACATGCAAAATAGTCATCATCTCTTTCTCATAAATTGGTTTGAGCCTATTTCTTATCTTCAATTTCCAACTTTCAAATGACAATGGTCTACCTTCTCGTATGAGTATAGCATCGATATTGTATCTTAATGCATCACATTCGACAACAAAAGTTTTTGAAACATTAGGAATAGCTAAAGTTCGATTTGTGCACATAACCATTTTCAATTGTTCAAATGCATTGATATTTGAATTAGTCTATTGGAAGGAGTTTTTATTTAATAAAGAGGTGAGTGGGTTTATAATGCTACTGTAATTTTTAATAAACCTACGATAGTAACCAATTAGCCCCATAAATCCTTGGAGGTTCTTGAGGGTTTTAGGAACCTACCACTCCATCATCACTTGGATATTTTTAGGATCAATTTTCAGTCCTTCATGTAAAAAAATATGACCTATTTATTCCACTTCTTAGACACCAAAAATACATTTGGAAGGTTTGACATAAAATTGATGTTGTTATATAATTGAAAGTACCTATTCACATGCTTCAAATGGTCTTACCAATTTTTACTGTAGATTAGGATATCATTAAAAAACACTAATACAAACTTTCTCAAAAATGGCTTAAAAACAATAATCTTCAAACTCTGAAATGTAGATGGTGTATTTGTGATTCCAAAAGGCATGACCATAGATTCATCATGGCCTTCATGAGTCCTAAAAGTTGTTTTAATTATTTCCTCATCATGGATATGAATATGATGATACTCAGAATGAAGGTCTAACTTGGTAAAATAAACATCACCATGCAACTCATTTATAAAATCATCAATTACTATAATAAGAAACTTATCTTTAATGTTGTACTTATTGAGTTCTATGTAGTCTAGGCACATCTTTCAACTATCATATTTTTTCTATACCATGACCATAGCGGAGGAATATTCACTTTGACTATGTCAAATGATTCCTACCTCTAACATATCTTGAACCATCTTTTCAATTTCACTCTTTTGATCATAAAGATACTTGTAGGGTCTGATGTTGGGTGGTATGCTTCTTAGAATGAGATTGATTACATGATCATGTGCATGACTTGAATGAAGTCCTTTTAGAATGTCACCAAAAAAAACATAATGCTCATCCATCACTCTTTGTAAATCATGATGTGTAGACTCCTTGGTTGGTTGAACCTCTATGGAAAATAAGTGTGTCACAAATATTTTTACATATTTTTTAAGAATTTCATCATCTAGTGGGAACTAACTAGTTATGGAGATTTAACCTATAATTGACATAGTTTAAAGGTCTTTCCTTCTAAATAGAACCTCATAAATAGTTCTTATAAATTCATCTTAATAATACCCAAAAAGGATAGCCATTGTACTCTCAAAATAATGTTAGTTCCTCCCATGAGAATAACAAACATAGCTGAATTTAACAAGTAGTATCCCATAGCAAGCTTAATACTATGACATTTTCTAGAATAGTTGATTATACCACCATCTGTAATCATGACTTGAAATTCTAGATGTGGGTAGATCAAACATTTCAAACAAGTAGCCAGTTTACTATTGATGAAGTAATGTGTACTCTTAGAGACAATTAACATAGTCACCTTCTATTTCTTCAGGAAACCCACCACCTTAAGAGTTTGAGGAGTACTAATGCTTGAAAGTGCATGATAGAAAATAGTAAGTTGAGAATATTTATATTTATCCTTAGATTCTTCCAAACCTACCCCTGAAGCCTCATCTTCTTCTTCTTCCTCATTGGCACCTTCCATGTAAAATAACTTATTTTCAGCACATAGATGCCCTTTAATCCATTTTCTATTACAACCAAAACATAAACATTTTGCATGATTTTCTTCAACTTACTTAGGTATCAATATAATAGGTTACAAAAATGATGATGTTGGGAATGTGTATTCACGGATATTAGTGAAAAGTCTTTATCTAATTAGATCTTTTTCCTCAGCCATGCTTGCCCTTGATATCTCTTCAGATATAGTACTGAGATGAAAAATGTGATCTTCTAATTAGATGTTATCTTTGAGACCACCCAAACATAAGTCAACCAAATTTTCTATAGTGATGTATGTGATCAAGGAATCTAAGAAGGGAGGTTAGATAAAGTGTTAGAACAAGTAACAAAACTTGAATAAAAACATACTAACATGCTAACACTTACTTACCTAGATCATGGGGGGAGCATAATGAACAAAACTAATTAGAAATACAACTAAAATTCAAATAATGACAAATTATTTACCTTTTTTTAATTCTCCAACTGATTTATTGTGTGGCTTGCTCAGCTTATGCTTAAAGAGTCTATGGAAATGGAGCTTTGTTATCTCCTTCTCTCCTTGGTAACATGGCTTGTGGATTGATGTTGACTTTGGATTGTGATTTAGGAATTATAACACTATGAATTTTAATCTTCTATAAAACCAACACTATAACTTTACTCTATCCAAGATCTCCAAATGAAGAGGCAAATGCTTTTATTTATATGTTTAGGAACTAACCCCAATTCAAGGTGAATTAGAGTGTAGTTTAGTCATGGAATGAGTTCAAACCTAAAATAAGTGAGTTAATTAACCCTATTTGAGTTCAAATGTGTCAAAACCTTGTGATTTGAAATGAATAGGCATGGGTGAGATATTTTCAAAGGCTTGACAACTCACAAAAGGTAATTATGAAAACATAGGATATTCTTGATTTTTGAATTTTTTTTTCAAAATTTCATTAATTGCACATGGATAATTCAATTAGGCATTTAATTTGATTTAGCGTTTTAATTAATTTTGTTTATAATTTTTAGCATTTTAAAATTTTGATTTAATTTCATGTGTGTACTTGCCCTGTTTAATAGGTCTATAGGCCAAATTGCATGTTATGATGTCATAGGTTGCTTAGAGATGAATCTATTAGAGGTTAATATTGCTTATTGTAGGATACCCCAATTAGGGATGTCTTAATGAGATCTAGAGCTTTGATGATTGATGCACAAGCAAATTTGGGACATTTAGTTATTCTTAGGCTTAATTTGTAATTATTGGTAAAAATAAGTTTGAAGTCTGATATGAAGCCATTGGTGGCTAATTTTAGGTGTCTATAGTTTTTCCTTGTTTGGGAAGGTGTTGCAAGCTATAAGAATAGTAACATATTCTCAAAGAATGAAAAGGTCATGTATGCTTACAACTTTAATGGCAATGGACTAAATGTAGGTGCCCCTTTGAGGGAGAATTTGGCAAAGGGGTTAGTAATCGATCCTTTGAAAGAAGGAAACAAGTGGATCAAACATATGAAATGGAGTGGAAGGGATTGATTTTACTAAAGGAAGTTATAATCAGTGGCATATGGAGCTACCCCAATTAGGGTAGACAAACAAAATGATTTTCCCATAGGAGATTATAATCATCGGCATAGGTGGGATAAAAAAAAGTGATGACTTTCCCAAAGGTGGTTCTAATCATAAAAAAAGGCTTAGGGTAACAAGAGGATGATTTGCCCAAAGGTAGTTATAATCATTGGTTAGATAAAAACATGTCTCAGTTGGGTGAATAGAGGTAATGGATTTCCCAAAGGTGATTATAAGCATTATCATAATGGAAACATGCCCCAGTTGGGTAGAATAAAGAGAAATATTTTTCCATAGGTGGTTATAATCATTAACCTTCAAATGGATGGAAACATCATGATTTACCCAAAGGTGGTTAGAATCATTGGTAATGTAATTGGGATGATATAAAATGACTTGCCCAAAAGTGGTTATAATCATTATACCCTGATTATAGAAAACATGATAAGTAAAATTATGGAAAATTAGAATAGAGGAGAAAGATGAATTTGGGCAACCTGCGAGTTAGGGAGATGTTCATCTGAACTGGCAAGGAGAAAAATTATTTTGTTGTTTAATTACTTTGTTTGGGATATGTTTTGGATTAGATCAGTAATTTTATTAGTGCCAAGGAGATATATCATATCTTAATTACCATGTAGCCTCCCAAAGATGATTTTTATTATAGCACATGATAGTAAGCATCATGATAGAACACCATGATAACTTGGTTGAAATATGCATAAAGACTAACACGTGATATAATACTCAATTGAAAACAATGCACCAATGTTAAAAATCATGATGATAATGTTGACTCATGAATATAGATGGATTCAAGAATAATGTGAAAGGAATCACCCAATGAATGCACATAGATGCAATCAAGCCACAATAAGAAAACAAACAAACATGCAAATAAATAAATAAACAAAATACCAAGAAAAAAAAAGAAACAAAATAAAGAGAATAAAAAGAAACAAATAATAGATAATGGATAATCACAATGTTAGTACAAACAACATCACATAAATAGGAAGACCAACATTGTCCCCAAAAAATAGGAGACAACTTTGAAAATGAACAAAATGGGGGAATAAAAGAAAAGGAAGGAGGTGACCAAGTTGTCTCCAGATGCACTAGGCAAGTGGAAGCTACTACATAGTTCCATGGATGCAATATCTAACAAAAACTTCAGGCTAAATGTATTTCTACCAAGAAATGGGATGGAAGAAAATAATGAAAAAAAAATGTGATGGATGTTATATAAGAATATGGGAATGGGCTCACAAAATGGTGAGAGTAGGGGATAAAAAGCCAATAAGGATAAGGAAACTAAATGACAAGTGGTTTATTATGACTTAGTGAGGGTTCTCAAAATCCTTAAGGTAAAGAAGTGGTCAATGTTTTTGGTTTTTCTTAAATTATTTTATAAATGTTTTTGGAATTTTCTAGGCATCTCAACTCGATGGAGAATGATGAGATACTAAACAGTCTAAGCTCACAAAATAGTGAGAGCATTCAAACTTAAATTGCTTATACAATGATAAGAGCATTGTGAAGGGTTACTCATAAAATTTTGAGAACATGGAAAAGGGTGACTGAGATGACCCCCACATAAATTGAGCACTACCTACATAGTCCTAGGATGGGACCTCAAGTCACTATAGTTTTGCCTTATAGTGGAGGAATCTGACTAGTATAACATCCAATTCAAACAAAATAGGCAAAGTTGGCAAATGGCATAATACAACATAGGCATGGCAAGGTAGTACTTTAAGGTATGATAAACAAGTGTTTCCCCTAGTTTTCCCATAGGTAGTTATAACTGAGAAATAATGACATAGGTTAATGATACTAATTTACCCATAGGCGATTATAATTAGTAGCAAGATGATGGGACACTAATTTTACCATAAGTGGTTTATAATTAGACACACTTGGTATAAAAAAAAACAAGAAATGAAGGGTGCAACTACCAAACCACTATCACACTACTCCAAAAATATGGCCTCTATCCAAAAAACATGAAACAACTGCTGAAACTAGATCTAAATCTTCATGTTAAAAGTGGTTGTGGAACCAATGGAATGGAACCAAGGTCAAATGGGCTCAGGTAGGGAGTGTATACACATATTATTTTCAAACTTTTATTGATTACTGACACTTTGTATTTTTCAAGAACCTATCGATTATCAATCTCTCTGAGTGTGTGCCTTAAGGGTTGCATCAGGAAAGGGGTGGGAAGATCATCAGTGCTTCATAATATTGTTTTCCCTTTTGCCAGTTGCCATATACACACTTGTCTCCTAAAAATATTTACCCTAATCTTATTCTTCTCATTTCTACCCATACTAGTCATTTTCCTCTTTCCATCCTTGTCTTACCTTAACACCCTTTTGAATAGTTAGTTGTACTTGATCAACTAGGTCGACCCAGTATAGTTTCAGGGTATTTTTCACTCTCTTAACTTGTTAGCCTTACGACAGACCTAGCTCAAACCTAGTGAATTGTCCTTGAGAGCACACTGGGTTGACTAGGTTGACCTTATACAGATGATGTTCTTATGAATATTTAGGGAAAGATATGCCTATATATACAAGTTCATTTCCCACCATTTTGAAGTGCAAATGAACATCTGCTTATTGACCATTATACTTGAGGAATAAATCTTAGGGTTCCATAATTTCCTTAGAGATATGGATCTTGTCTTATAAAGAAGTATTTTAGATGCTTAGATAGGTTGTGTAGCCTATATTTGATTCATCTTGGTTATCCTCACATACCATAACAATCTCTTATGAAGCACCTTGACTAAGGGAGAAATTGAGGCTCCGTGTGTTCATCTTCAAAAGTAAGTATTCCTAACTTTATTTCTCTTTTGTAAGAGTAGATAGGTAATGCATTTGTATTCTTCTCCTATGTATTAGTATTATGTATACATTAACGTGAGTATATGTCTTCTAATACATTTTTAGTTTAGTATTTTCATTGTTTCTAATCCACACTTTGTGCTATAAGCTTTGGCGTGCACTAGATTAGATTTACTTTCATGTTATTAGAATAAGTGAATGATTTAAACTTTAAGACTCCATTAGGGTTGTTTTACAATTGTATTAGACTGTAGGCTTTGGAATCCTTCTTAGCATTATATATTGTGACAAGTGATCCCCTAATCAGGTCTATCAGATCCCCATATTGATCATGCTTGTGTTTAAAAAGTGTATCCCCAATCAAAAGTGTAGGTATGCTCTATATTCTTTAAACTAGGATTGATTTATAGATATGATGCATTTTTTATTGCATATATTCTAGTGAACCTGATGTGAAACTAATCCTTGCAATATTTATTTCACTAATTTTTATTCTTTTATTCATTATTTTGATCATACTGGATTGACTTTATCGACCCATGTTTTTTGAATTTTGTGCATAGTTTTTTAGGAACAGGCAAATGGAGCAACCTTGTCAACCTAGTATAGGTTTCTAGCCTTTCAAACATATAGTTCAGCCTACTAAGTCAAACCAATCAATTCCTTATAGTTTCAGTACTATGCAACAGGTTCTTGTATAGCTTGATCGATCCTGTTGACCCAGTTTGTAGGTTTCTCAAGTATACTCTAAGGTTCTTCATCAACAATCTTCCTTCATTATATCTCTAATCCATAAAGGTTTCTTTATACTTATCTATTTCTTTCTTTCACAATCTTTCCTTTCACAGTTTAAAATCTTTAAAACTATCCTTGCATAGTCAACTAAATTGATACTACTAACCCAGTTCTGTGTTTTGTGTGTTATTTGAAATAATTGAATCAACCTTGCCAACCCAATTCATTTTTATACCTTGCTTTCACAATATAGGTTCAAGCCTATCGACCCTATTCTATATTTTTTGCATATAGTGTCAACACTATACCTTGTTTCAAGATGGAATTAACCTCATATCTACTAGTAATTAGCACACACATTTATTTTCCTATTGTTTACATGCTTAGAATAGCTCATATAATTTAACCAGGGGACTTTAATTAATCTCTTAGTTTCACTATTTCTATTTTATGCAAACATGACCAAATCACAAAAACTTAAACAAGCACTTTAACATTCTATCTACCCAAGGCCAACCTACTTGGATTTCATCACCAAGGGAGAAGCTAACTTGATGCTCTAGTCAAGTATAAAGCATGGTTAATGGTATATTCTGGCTAAGCACCTGACACCCTTTTTTCTACAATGTGTGAAGTGAGGAAGTGGGCCCCAATAACAAAACTATCTCATTACCACTACAGTCCCTTCTAGCCCAAACTACCTGAAACCATCCTTACATTGCTAGCTAGTACCTTGCTTATAATCAACTTCCAATCACATTTTAATAATCTAATAAACATTTAGGTTGACTAATTAGTTAGCTCTTTAATTTTCAAGTTGATTTTTTGCTCTTTGCTCAATTATGTGTGCGAAAGCTTGCATTAACTAGCATTGGTGCAAGATTTTATTTTGTGTGCTTCAATTGGATTGGCCAACATTAATCTAATTGACTATCTGTTTCCTTTTAGTACTTACTATTTCATTACTTGAAAAATTATCTTATTTTATTTTCATAATCTATTTTAGACTTCTTAAATTCCCTGTCTACTATACTAGATCGATCCAGTCAACCTGATACCTTTTTTGCCTTCTGTACACTATACTAGATCAACCCAGTCGACCCTGTACATTTTTATAGTCCCTATTTCTATGCTAGGTCAACCCACTTGACCCTATACTATTTTAGTCACCTCTTTTTCCTTTGCCTTCTCATCTCTCTTCTTTTCCCTTCATCATGGAATTTTTGTTTGGTGATGAAACTAAGTTATAGTTAACAGACATAATGAACTTTACCCATCCCAATAGGGTCTCCCATAACCATAGTAGGGATCCTCTATTGGATGCTAGTAATGTTCATATTGCCACTCACACAATGAATTGTGGGACCCTTCTAAATACCTCTTTGCAGCATAATCCTCTTCTTTTCTTAGAGGATCAACCTGAGTTAGAGTATACTCTTGAAATGCTTTTCTTTATTTATAAATTTCTTCAACATCAAGGAAAGGATCCTTCTACCATTTACAACCTCATGATTAGTGGTCAATCTGAAGAACCTCATTCACCTACTCCTACATTCAATATTATATTTGGTGTTACCACTTTCCTTAATTCTCAAACTCTTCCTTCAATTTTCACTCCTTATGCTATGACATCTTCTCTAACCTCTTCTACCTCCATGCTTAGTATCTCAACTAACATGGTATGTTCTACATCTATTGGACCTCTCATAAGATCCACTATCCTTAATCCTTCCACTAGTGCTTTGTTTACTACCCAAGGCAATCATGCTTCTAGTGCTTCTTCCTCTCAACCATTCACTAGTCCATCTTTTAATACACAAGCAAATTTTTCCACTAGTGCCTCACATTCTCATAATTATTCTCAAGCTCATATCAACACTAATAGTGGTACCCAAGTGACTAATACCAACACAAATACCAATTCTAATTATTCTAATGTTAATCAGACATACCAACTTTTGTTGTAAAGTCTCAATCAAATGAATAGCTTTCAAGCACATAACATGAATCAAATGATGAGAATGCAAAATCACCTTCTTAATCTTCAATCTCATCCACAACCAATGGCTTGGGACATACATAACCAAAACATTCCCCCTCCTCCTCTTAGATATTCTCAAGGCAATCTCATTCCTCAACCTTCTTTAGTCAATAAATCCATTAAACATCTACAAAATAAACTTCTCACTACTCAAATTGCCAACATTGATATAGGAGGTATAACACCTACAATTTCTTATAATGGGTCAATTGATCCTACCCTTCACCTCAAAACATTTACAAATCTATACAAGGATTAGGTCAAATTAAACACCTTTATTGCTACCAAACTCTTATCTAAACCCTCACGGGTGATGCCTTGGATTGGTACAATCAACTTACAGCTCATTCCCTTTCTAGTTTGGAGGACCAAGTAAATGCTTTAGTGCAAGAATTCCAAACTAATGATCTTCCTAAAACCACTTTGGCCCATTTCATTAATTTCAAACAACATGAAAATGAAACTTCCCAAACCTTTGTTAAGAGATGGAAAACTTTGTCAAATAAATGTGAACATAACATGGCAGATGACAATCTTTTTCATCTCTTTATAAATGCTCTCTTAACTAAATTACAATATTGAGTCCGTACTCTTTCTCCATGCACTTTGGAGGAGGATATTAACCAAGATAAATGTCAATATTTCCTTATGCATCAATTTGAGCCACCCTAAATTTTTGTGGGTCCTCATCTATTACTAAAGAATAAAAATCATAATGTTACTAATGATGGTGTTACCGATTCTTATGATACCATTCACAATGTTCAAGTTGTCATTCCTAACCCTTCTTCAAAACTAGCTCTTTCTTCTCAACATTATACTAATCCTCATTTTTCTTCAACAAATAAAATTAACATATCTTCAAATGAATTGCTTAATCATCTACCTAGGCATCTTCCATGAGAGCTTGACCCTACTCATGCTATGAAATCCTAGTATGATCCTAACAAGTTTTGTTTGTTTCATGCTAGTTGGGGTCATTCTCATGAAACCTATAGACAACTTCATAATTTAGTTATGGATTTTCTTCTTGCTCCTAATTTTGATCCTGATTCCATTATCCTTAAGTGTCAACAATCCTATGAGATTTATTTTAAGGGCCATAAAACACTTGACAAAAATAAAGCCATAAATCAAGAAAATGCTCATTTAGTTATCTATAAAGATCATTTACCTAATCATCAACCGATTCAAGACACTCAATACAAGCCTTCTCCTTCCACCAATAATGTAGAAATTCTTGTTAAACGAACTTATGAACGTAATTTGGTTACCATGATTGATATGCAAAGGGTGGTGGCTTTCATTGATTCACAACCTATCTACACTCCTCTTTCACATAAGACATATTGTGTTATCCAAGATACTTATCCAACTCATTTAAATGAGTTAGGATAAGATCTTATCACTTTTTATGATCCAATTTATGATTCTCCCTTGGATAACACTTCCCATATTATTTCTTCCACTCTTCCATCATCTTCTAATACTAATGATAACCAAGCTTCTACTAACACTTCTTCTTCCAATTCATAAAATTAACTTGAATCAACTAGTTCATCATCTAAACATGATTTACCACCTTGTTCTACACCTTATTCTTCTTCATACCAACAAAAATTCCAATGTACGTCAACTCTTCCTTCTGAGGACCTCCTTAACCATTAAGCACCTATCTCTAAAAACCTTCTTATGGACTATGATGAGTGGGATCCTATTATGAAGCTCACTAATCTCCCATCCCAAATTATGTTCCTTTAGCTTATGAGGACATCCCCATGTCATATAAATTATCTCATAAAGCTATTATTCAAGATGAATGTACATCATCCTCCCCTCACAAGATGGGAAGAAGCTTTATCTAGTTTTGAAGATAGTATTTTACAATAATGTGAAGAGATGTCTATCAATGTTCATGAAACTATAGACACTTCTCTTTCTTTAAAATTTCCCATAGCTTCTATGACTCCTGATGAGATAATGATTCATGCATATGATCTTCCCTTATTCATTATCATCCAAATAGGTGATATCCAAGTTAAGCATGTATTGATTGATAAGGATTTTGGCATGTGTGTTGCCTCTCTTGATTTCATTAAGACCATTACATATTCTGAATGCAATCTTAAGTATATATGTAGCACATGCCAAGGATATGATAGATGGAAAATACCTCATTTAGGTTGCATGTGGCTTCCCATTTCTAACCCACCTATCACCATCCATGTGAAGGTGATGATATTTGACTTCCCCTTTCCCTATAACATTTTTCTTGGTAGGCCATAGACTCACTGCATGAGAGCTATCACTTCTTTTGCCTGTTAATGCATTAAATTTCCTCACAATGGTTCCATTTATAAGATTAAAGGTGACATTAACCCTTGAAGTTTTAAACAATTCCAATATCATTGTGTCTTCAATATTCCTACTCTTGAGCCTTTGCCTACTGATCCATTTTGTGAGTCTCGACATCTTAATTTTCCTTTTA
Organism: Torreya grandis; assembly: GCA_037957365.1. NCBI lineage: Eukaryota > Viridiplantae > Streptophyta > Pinopsida > Cupressales > Taxaceae > Torreya > Torreya grandis. The sequence continues at coordinate 237,707 of JARHVA010003864.1, forward strand.
ACTCAACCTGGGGTATAGTGGGCATCTTGAGCTCATTGGTAACATTCCTCCTAATATCTTAGATTCTGATGATGATGCATCCAATGAGATTAACTTAAAGACCAAAAATTTTGATCTCTCATCTCATCTCATCTTGTAGCTTCCTTCTTCCTTATAACCTCTTTCTCACAAGACTCCTTGCAGTGACATTCACGTAGTCTTGATCAAGACTAGGAATTCTACTCACCATACTTCATCGGATGACAAGGTTATCCCTACCTATGTCATTGATCTTTACACCCTAGATTATAATGATGGTTACTCCTTAGATGATCCATTGTTAGGCGGTCTTGTATAGGCCTGTGATGTAGAGATTGTCCATTATCATTCTTCTTTACTTGAGTCTTTTTGTGTATCTCAGCATTTTCCTTCACTTATACTTCATGATTTTTGCATTTTTCCCCTTTATCATAGGGTAGAGATGGCTTCAACACATAATATTTAAGAGGATCCACATAGGACTATGCTAATAGGTCATGTTATGACTGGGCCTTCCCATTTTTTATAGGTACCCTAACCCTCATAGCTGGTTTACCCTTGAGGTTAGTGTAACTCTCCTTAGACCTTTTTTAGATCCTACACCTCCCTCAGTAGATCTTGATATATTTGAGCCTCTTCTTTCTCCCATTATAGTTTATCATGTTTTTACTCTTATTATTGTTGAGCCTACCCTTATTTCTAATAATATCACTCTTTTCATTGATCATAGTTCTATTCTTTCCTCATCATCACCCTCCCTAGGTGATGGGTTTCTTCCCTTGCCTAAGATGGCTTATCTACCCACCAAATGGGCTGATGAGTGCTCTTTGGCTTCTTCCACTCCTATTTTACCTCCTTCCATGAGTATTTATACTAAAACTACTCACAGGCATATCTATTGCTTTCATGGGATAGATAGTCATTCTTCCACCCATTATCGTAAGTTACAACAATATATTGATACCTTGCATCTTTCTTCCCCATTGTCAAATAAATCCATACCTTTATCGAATGTACTTCTTGAATATATGCCTAATTATGGTGAGGCATATTATCTATGACATCTATACAACACACATCATATTGATCATTGTCACATCCTATAAAAACATCTCAAATATCACCTTATAGCCATTACTGGACCTTCTTCTATTTCTACCATAGATCATTCCCATAAGAAGACTTCTTCTTCTTCTCCCATGGTTCCACCTCCTATGGTTCCATCCCATCCTATGGTCCCTTCACCATCTTCTATTCTTCCATTAGTGATTCCTTCACCTGTAGACCTTCCCTCACCTGTGGATCCTTCTCCAATTGTGAGCCCTTCACCCATGGATCCTTCTCCACCAGTGATTCTTGCATCTCCCTTAGATCATGCTCCCATGCATTATCTTGACCATCCTTTACCTCCTTAGAACAATCCTTTGATCTTTCCTACTTTTTTAGTTGAGGAGATCAAAAAAGAATTATTTTCCTAATATTCATTAAAATTTGATGAAACCTTAGTAGCAGTGTGTATCCAGCTTCATAGAGACTTATCTGATATATCAGATAATATGTGTGGCTAGATTTACCAGTGTTTATGAGCACATGCATGGTGCTTTCACATTTTTTTATTGGATTGGATGTGTGTTCTGATCTTATTTTTATCTGTTATATCATTTGACACTGTGTCAAATTTATGCTTATCTTATATCATGATTTTTTACTTGTTGTACTATATCTTGCTTATCTTATCATTTATTTTTGCATATGGTTGTCCTTTATTTACCATTTCTTTCCCTTTTTCCCTGGATTTTTCCTCAAAAGTATCTTTCTTGTATCTTTATGATTATGTTACTTTCTTATCCCTCTTTTTCACAGATAAGTTGTCATGGTGATTTGGTTCTACAAACCTTGTTCCCTAAGGTTTTTATCTCCCTCTACCATGTGATAAATTAGCAAACAATAGATCTAATTATTATCTCCTTTTACCAGTCCACTTTGGATCTCCTACTTCCCTCTTCCTTTTTCTACAAACTAAGCATATACATGGTTGAAACTTGAGATCACATGCTAGTTCATTATCAAGCCTAATTGTCCTAGTTAGTCTTTGTCTTTAGTTACTTAGCTTCTTTGAGCCTTAGCCTATAGTTCATTCATGTGTATCACTATCTCTCTCATGATTGGTCATTCCAAATCCATATGGAGGAGGAATATTAAAAAGAAATTTAAAATCCAAATCATTTAAATAAAAGGCAAAAATATTCTTAAAAGTATAATCACACTAAAATATGTGAGTTAAATCACATCTCCTTCTTCTAGTCGAAGCTCAAACTTCATAGTTTAGATCCAAGGGCCTTTGAGGTGTGGTATGATAATAGATTAGAAAAGGAGAATAAAACAAAAATCTTTTAGTGATACCTACTTTCTCATGCAAGTACCCAATCTTTGCAATAAATTGATAGGTCTGTAAGGGGTCATGAAGAATGAGGAACATGTCATGGGAGGGTAGGTCCATTTTACTTTTCCTTGTACCAGTTTACCTTCATGATTTGATCTTAGTAGCACACTTATTTCACTACAAATCTGTAAGTCTATAGCGAACAGGTTTCCTTTGTACATAGACAACCACTAGTCACTTAGTGTCTTCTCATGTCCTTAGTATGCCTCCTACCTCCTAAGGTCTTCTCATAAGATGCCTAAGTACTGATTTTAACACTCCTTTTTTCAATCCTTATATCCATCATATTTCCTCTTGACAAATATTTTTTTGTCTACTGATCACTCCCCTTGAGATTTCATTTGTGAGTTACTTTGTAAGACCCCAGATAGGACTTGGCATTCCTCACAAATTACCATCTTTTCCTTCCTATTACCCACATCCTTTTATTAAATGATTCTTCCTATTTATTCCACCCCATTTTTGTTTTTTTTGTTGAGTTATAGTATAAGATCATGGATCAGCCCTCCTCACAAAATTTTCCAATACCCAAGTCACCATCCAAATTACATATGTCAAATTTGAGATAAGATGTGATTGATTATGAAGTTACATGTCATTTTACATGCTTCCAATATTGATTTAATATGATTTATGATTACTTCATTTTTCCTTCACATTTTTATCTTCTTATTTTCTATGTGCGTGTAAGATTAAAACCATTTCTTTAATTTTTCATACTTCCCAACTCGAATTAGTATCACCAATTTAAGACCAAACTTTTGAAATTTTATTTTTATTTCATATTTCCTATCATGATTTAGTATGAGTGATTGACTTAATTAATTTGTTTTTATTAGCATTTGTGCCCTTTTACATACCTTCCATCTTATTACATTATTTCATACTTCCCAACATGATATTCGTATGATTTTACTTGTTTTAATTTGGTGCAAAAATATTTTACATTCGTTTAAAAACAAATTCCTTTTTACCATCTTATTTTACCATTTATTGGTTCTTTATACTTAATCATTTCTTGTTATTAAACATTTCCCATCTTGAAATAGTGTGTAATATATTTTCTTGATTGATTATTTTTGCTAAGTCTTTTTGTATGTTTCTTTTTAACCATGCATGTGTCCTACATAATGGTAGAAAAGAAACCACATCTCATATATTTCCTATACCATATACAACAAAGCTAAAAACATGTCCTAGAAATAAATATATCCAAAGCATCCACATCCACAACCATAATAAATAAACAACATCAACCATAATGATAACATACACATCTAACAATATGCCAAAAGGATCTAATATATATATATCTCATGAGTTTTATAAAACCATATATAATGCTCCAGCTATATGGTTGGGTCCCATCTTGTCTATCCCATGGCCTAGACACACTAACTACTAAGGCCTCAGTCTGACTCCTTTGAATAGTACACTATAAGAAGGCCATCCAAGATCTCAATACCTCTACCTATCCATATAAGTGCACTACCCACACTTGTGACTCTGCCAATTGGGTCCAAATGTCTATCATCCATGCTACTATATCCAGATGTGTATCTCTCTCATCTATTAAAGCCTACCATGTTTGTAGTTCTGTGACACCCATCATTATTGGTTGTTGTATCATCTCCTTCTATTCTCATATCTACCTCACTACCTCTCTAGCTAATTTGAACTAGCTTCTCTAAGCTGGGGTAGATGGTACACTCGGATCCTCTAATGTCATGGGGTCATATAGTTATAGAGTCTCATCCAAGATGTCATGGAGTTTTCCCCTCACTAGGGACCCATATCTCTCCTCCTCTCTTTAGCTACACCTAAAAAATCCCACAAAATGGATATTAGATCAATGTTATATCTCAAAATATCTATCTGTCTCTACTTCCAAATAAAAACTTAAAGTAATATTTAACCATTTTTTTACTTGTCTGTGTCTCAGTGACTATGGTCTCACCATCTGCATGATTGCCTAGCATAGTATCCCCATCTATGTAGCCTCTTGGCACCTCCTTTATAGTTCACTTCCTTAGCCCAAACCTAGTTATCACAGCTCGTTTCCATCTCAGCCTATGTCTGAGTGGTCTCTCTATTATCTCCTCTATCTCACCTATGGGGTTATTTGGGATGGCAATAATCTTCACTCTCTCTTCCTACCTTCATCAATGTTATGTCCTGAGTAGTTTTTTCTCATCTCTCTATGGATCTGGTAGTGGTACACCTAGTATCTCTACCTCTGCATTCCTATCCTCTTACTCTACCCCTTGTCATGCTCAACTAGTTTATGGTCACTCTCAACATGGCCTTAGTTTTGGCCTCACTATTAGTGGCCCCAATCCTCTCCTCCCCCATGGTTCCCTCACATGTTGAGCCCACTACTTAAGCATTAGTGTAAATGCTATTAGATGAGCTAGGCCCATCTACCTTGACACCCATGCCACTGGATATGGCTCTCTCCACCAAAAATAGTGTTTGACCACCTTTGTCCTTGTTGTCACTAGTACAACTATGTCCCATCTCACCCATGTCACTATTATGTACTCATATGGCTGCCACACTATGTCTACATGTCTTATTAAATGTAATGTTGGCACGTGGGACACAACCTATACTATTTGGTCCTCCTTCCATCTTTGTACTTAAGGTGACCTATCATCGACCATATGGGGCAACCCAATTGGTTAGTCTATAGGAAACCTCTCATATATCCAAGTTGTCAGCAATATGATTAGTCTCATAGTCTTCTGCCCTCTGACTAGCATCTCATATATATCATGTACTAGTTAGACCCAAATGACAGAGCCTAGGTCATATAGAACTTGCTCCTCTAAGATTATCCTTCTCAAGGCTACCATGAATAGTGGTACCTTTCCATCTACCTTATGACATAGCATCCATTGTCATAAGACCTATCATATCCTTTTGGATGTCTAGAATCTATGATGTATAGACATCAAACATGATAACTCTCCTACTTGGTAATTTCATCTCTAAGCTTGTAGCCCACAAGGAGAGGCTCTCCTCTCTTCTAAGTTATTTGGTATCCTTATGTTCACATGCACTCCTACTATAGGTAGTCCTAGGATGGTATGGACATCCTCTAGCATGATAGCCACCTCTACTATATCCCCATCCACCTCCCATATGAAGGTGTTAGTCAATCATTCCTAGCAATTGAGGAACATGACTAATAGATCAACACTGAGGGGGATCTGGCACATATCTATTATCCCACCTAAACCTATAGATCCTAGTCTATCCCTATCTCTATCTGATAACTTATCTAACAAGTATGATAACTATGTTGTGTCCACAAGTCTCCAAAATATTTGTCATCCCTACACACAAGAAATAACAAAAGATGTATCAGTTCCTCCATGTCATGAATATTTAAAATACATTCCTTTTACATTTTTATAAAAAAAAAATCCTACATTACTTTATTTTATTCTCTTTAGCTTACTTTTAGCCTTCTCGGACCTTCTTGACCTTACTTGGTCATTTCGGGACATTTTATCCCTCTTTCAACTTTCACACACTTTTTCGTACCATTCTAGCTCTTTGGTCAAATGAGTTTGACCAAAATTTTCCTATATTTTCACTTGGTTGACTCAAAAATCTAAGCCAACCCCCTTATCTTCCCCTCCCTAGTGTTGAGTTTCCATTATGGACCTTTCATACCATCTAGCAACTCTGAACTAGGCTATTAGCTTGCAAATTATATAGGGTCAACCCATACCTATAGGGTCAACACTATGGATTCTACTTAGTTTCTAACCTACTAGTTTGACTAGGTTGTCTCAGTTATTTCTGCATGCCAACCCCTTACATTTGCCCAAAAAATTGCATTTTTCCTGCTTTCTTCTTAAATCCTCTAAACCCATTTCCCGTCTTCCTATTTTCTACCCCTAGAATCTAATTTTGCCTCATTTTGACATCTAGAAATACTTCAAATTCAAAATTACTAAAAATACACTTAATTCAACAAAATACTCAAAAACTAGTTTAAGATTCATAGTTGCATACCTGTAGTACACCTATTGTTGCCTCTGGAGCCTCTCCCTATCTAGCCTATCGTCTCCTCTCCATCCTAGTTTGTTTGGTCTCTAGATCCCTCTTTTTTCCCTATCTCACAAATCAAAATAACAAATGACTTCTCTTTTCCGTATTTTAAAACACTTTTCAAAAATTTAAATCTTTTAATTATTGTCCTGCAAATTCCTTATTTTGCTTAATCTTTGTTTCTACTCATTTATTTTTCAAACCATAAAATACATTAGATTCATGATGATGTAAAGATTATTTTCCACTATCATATGCCTATATTATAAAAATTTCAATTTTTGGCTATTTTTACACTAACTTCTACAGGTTCATCTAGTATTCTCTACATTGGACACCTTCATATTTCTTACAATCTATTTCTTTATTTATGGCACTAAGGTAAGTAAAAGGTATGTGTTTTTCAATATAATTATTTCATTTATCTTATTTTTTACTTACTACACTTTACTTAGCATCATTGTTGTGTGTTATCATGTTCCTTTTTTGAAGCACCATCCCATGTTGCACTTACGTGACACGTGATGAGCTTAGAATGGGGCATATGTATACACATAATATTTTTAAAATTTTATTGATTACCAACACTTTATATCTTGCAGGAACCTATCAAGTCTCAATTTCTTTGAGTGCATGCCTTAAGGGGTGCATCAAGAAAGGGGTGGGTAGACCATTGGTGCTTCATAAGATTATTCTCCCTTTTGCTACATTTCATCTACACACTTGTCTCCTAAAACCATTTATCTTAAACTTATTTTTCTCAATCCTACCCATTCCAATCATTTTCCTCTTTCCATCTTCCTTTTCTTTCCTTCACACCTTTTTAGACAATCAGTTATACTAGGTTGACTGGGTTGACCTAATACAATTTAGGGCCATTTTTCACTTCCTTGGTTTTTAGCCTTTCGGCCAGCGTAGCTCAGACCTAGTGAATTGTCCCTGAAAACACACTGGTTCAAATGGGTCAACCATGTATAGCTAACATTCCCAAGAGGATTTATGGTAAGATCCACCTATAAATACAATTTCATTTCTCACCATTTCATAAAAGAATAATTATTAGTGAATAAGTGTGAATAAAAATTTGTTTATTGACATTCTACTTGAAGAATAAAGCTTAGGGTTTCATACTTTCTTTGGAGATATGGATCTTGTCTTGTGGAGAAGTCGTTTGGATGCTTAGATAGGTTGTGTAACCTAGAGTTGATTTATCTTGGTTATCCTTACATACCACAACAATCTCTTGCAAAGTACATTGGTCAAGGGAGAGATTGAGGCTCAGTGGATTCATCTTAAAGGTAAGTATTTATAACTTTATTTCTCATTTATAAGAGTAGATAGATAATGCATTTGTATTCTTCTCCCATGTATTAGGATTTTTTATACATTGACATGAGTATATGTAATGATCTTGATATTCAATATATGCAGAATACCCTTAAGGTAGGGAAACACCTTATAATACTCCTTTAGGAAGGAATAACTCCACAATGTCTCTTTGAGGGGACAACCTCTAATATCCTCTTACAATAGAAGACTCAATGCTTACTTGATTCTTTACCATTATAATCATCTCCTATAAATATACATCTATCTAACCCATGGATGGATAACCTCTTAATCCCAATGTAGGCCGACCATTACCTAATGTACTACTTCCACAAGTTACTCTATTATCCTAATATATTGTACCCATATAACTAACTAAGGGGATATGTGCCACATGTTGACATCTCTGACCCATATACAATAATATATCATATCCCTAGGTACATAACATTACTTCCCTCTTTGACATGTTTTGTCCTCAAAACATAGGAAGAAACTAAATAATGAGTGTGCTTCAAATCATTACAAACTTGTCTCCAATCTCGATCATCTAACCATCCATATGTGATCTTGGCAGGTGATATCTCTCCAAGCTTGTGTCCAAAATGCATTATGCTCCTCTGATTTTGTTCATGATCATAACTATATTGCTTTGGTGTCTAATCATAATTATTCCTCTTTTTATTCCATGTACCATATTCTGTTGTGCTTCTCTGATTCCAACCATGACCATAGTAGGTATTCTTCCATGCATATTCATAGTGATATCCCCATTCATTCCATGTGTCATAGTATTTTATCTTTGGATTCCATGCATATCCATAATGATTGCAAATTTTATTTTCTATACAGATAAAATAATTGTTTTTATGACACTTCCTCACCTGGTTCCATGATTTTTTCCTCTCATGATGATGTGGGTGTCTATATACCTCAACTTTTTCCAATACCTTGACCTTATCTACCTTTGCTTCTACCTTTTCCTTCTTTGTCTCTTGAGTATATGAAGTGTTTATTTGTAGTGTGTCTTTATATATATATCATCTAAATCTTCATCATGATCTTCATCACCTATTTCAATCTCATCCTTATGATTTATCTGGATTTTTATTGGTGCCTTTTTCACTATGATATCTTGTAAAGTGATCTTCTTTTTCTTATACCAAAACTTCATGAAATTTTTCTGAACATTAATATTCATTGTTCCCAAAGTCTCTAGCCATGTATATCCAATAACTATATCCACACCATCCATATCCAAAGCATAAAAATTTGAATGCAAAACATATTTTTCCATAATGAGCTTCAAATATTTAAACAGTGAAATATTATTACCATCTACTTGAACCTACTTGATATTATTTGCTTGAACATGTAGATGCTTGGCCACATTCATGTTAATGAAGTTATACTTGTTGGTAGGGTTTATGGACACAACCACCTTCTTCTTTTGAATGCATCCATGAAATTGAAAAATTGACTCGGATTTCTTTGGAGCCAAATTATTTGAACCTTTATCATCCAATTCTTCTTCTTCTTCTTTTTCTTTTCTTCTTCTTCTTCTTCTTCTTCTTCTTCTTCTTCTTCTTCTTCTTCTTCTTCTTCTTCATCATCATCATTTGCTTCTTCTTCTATTGTTTTTTCTACTTCATCTTCTTCTTGTTCTTCTGCTAATTCTTCTATTTCTTCTTCTTTTTTTTATTCTTCTTCTTCTACTGCTTCTTTTTTCACTTCTTGTTTTATAGCCCAATGATCTAAAAAGAAATGTTCCATTTCTTTCCATGAAGAAAACATTTTTGTACAATTCAATTGATCAAACCAATGTAGTGCAGGCCCACACAAAAAAGGAAGTAATCATCTTTGCCCAAAATTTTTTGTAAAATGTTTCTCTAAAAGGACCCACCATTATCTATCATCAATATCATCTTCCCCTGAAAATGTTTGCAACTCCATGATCCACCAAAAAAATTAAGGTTCATGAAACCCTAAAATGTCAAAATTGATCCATAAAATCACAACAAATCACTTCAAACAACTCAAAAAAATCTGAAAATTTGACTGTGATTCTATTATATTTGCTTACATCTCCATTAAAAATTTTGAATAAAAATTCCCTATATTTCGGAAGATATAGCGAAATTATTATAAAACCTAAAATAGCAATAACTCCCTCAAAATGAATCAACAAATCTCAATTTTTTTACTGTGATTTATTTTAATTATTCACCATATCTAGTAAAAACTTTGTGAAAATTTTCACAACCAATCAAAAGTTATTGATGATTAATAAAAAATTAGGGTTTCACTCCACAAATTGCCCAAATTGAAGCTCTAATACCACTTAGTAAGATCTTTATATTCAATATATGCATAATACCCTTAAGGTAGGGAAACACCATATAATACTCCTTTAAGAAGGAATAACTCCATAATGTCTCTTCGAGGGGATAACCTCCAATATCCTCTTAGAATAGAAGACTCAATGATTACTTGATTCTTTACCATGATAATCATCTCATATATATATATATATATATATATATATATATATCTAACCCATGGATGGATAACCTCCTAATCCCAATGTAGGCCGACCATTACCCAATGTACTACTTCCACAAGTTACTCTATTATCCTAAGATATTTTACCCATATAACTAACTAAGGGGATGTGTGCCACATGTTGGCATCTCCATCAACCCATATACAATAATATAGCATATCCTTAGGTACATAATAGTATATGTCTTCTAATACATGTTTAGTTTAGTTGTTTTATTGTTTTTAACCCCCACTTTATGCCATAAGCATTAGTGTGCACTATATTAGATTTAATTTCTTATTATTAGAATAAGTGAATGCTTTAAACCTTAGGACTCCATTAAGGTTGTTTTGTGATTGTGTTAGACTGTAAGCTTTGGAACCCTTCTTATCATGATATGTTGTGACAAGTGATCCCCTAATCAGGTCTAGTGGATCCCTATATTGGTCATGATCCCACTTAACAAGTGTATCCCTAATTAGAAGTGTAGGTATGCTTTATCTTCTCTGAGACAAGATTGATTTATAGACATGATGCATTTCTGATTGCATACAGGGAGGATGGTAGTAACTCTATTAATAGAAAAGGGTATGGTAGAATGGTAAAGTACAAAGAAGAATGTCAATGTTATGGTATAACTCAAATGGTCCTCATAGACAATATACCAAGTCATTCAAGTGAATTAATGCTGAAGGTGTATAATTTTCATTAACTCATCAATTTTTTCCCCATTTAGTGTGGTAAGCCTATATACTATAGCACCATAGTTTGCAACAATGATAAAAGGACCTACCCTGTTGGGTTTGAACTTGAATTTATGTTTCTTCTTAGCCATGGTATTCTTTTAATTTATTTTAAGGACAAGATCACCAAGCTCAATTTTTTTGTGTTTCACATGTCATTTGTAGTGGCCACAAAATCAATTTTGGTATGTTTGTAGATCGTTTACAATGGCCAAGAATTCATCATCAAGTAACTCCAACTCTTGTAGGTGAGCTACTTGGCAGTCTTCATCATCCAGGACATGCTTCAAATAGATGCACAAAGAAGTTAACTCAACCTCAATGGGAAGAAAGACCTCAGTGCCATAAATAAGTGAGTATGGAGTGGCTCATATTGGAGTATGGTGATTGGTGCAGTATGCCCAGAGGGCATAGAATATTTATAGATGCCAATCACAGTTAGCATCATTGATAATATTTTTTAAGATGTTGACTATGGTTTTATTATATTCTTTGGCATAGCCATTACCTTGAGGTTAATATGTCATGGAAAAATGTTGTTTAAACTTATACTCGACACATAGCAATTCAACATATTTGTTTTTAAATGATCTACCATTATTAGATATAATATTGGAGGGGATACCATAGAAAAAAATGAGATGGTTAAAGATGAATTTGAAATTTTGATTTCCATTCACTTAAGGGATATAGCTTCAACACACTTAGCAAAGTATTTTGTGGTAGTAAAGATATGTTTATGGCCATCGGATGAGGAAGGGTTTATCTTCCCAATGAGATCAAGGCCCCATGTAGCAAATAGCCATGGTGTAATAATTGGTTTCAAAGTCTTGGTCAGGGCATGAATCAGATTGGCATGATATTGACATTTATCGCTTTACATATGTAGTTTCATCTACATCCATCATTGACCAATAGTACTTGATAAATAATAGCTTTTTGGATAGGATGGCCCCGCTTGTGTGGGATCCACATACTCCTTCCAATAACACTAACATAGATTCTACTGAAGGTAAATAATGAAGCAAAGTTCTATCAAAACTACAATAATATAGGTTTGGTCTGAGTAAGTTATAACATGTAGCATGGTGGACAAAGGCTTTGGATTGTTTGTGGGATAGGTCTAGTGGCATTATTTGGTCATAGAGGTAAGTGTAAAGGTTTGAATACCAAGTAGATATGGGACCAATAATATCATATATTATTATGATAGTTGAAGGTTCATGAGCTAGCACTAGCAAATTTTCAATGAAAAACTAGTATTCTTTAATCGTATCTATTTGTCGAATCAATGATCCAATGGTAGCCATGATATATGATGTTATATTACTAACCCTTAGTATATGTTCAAACTAGATTGACTTTATCGACCCAAGTTTTTTGAATTTTGTGCATAGGTTTCTAGGAATGGGAAAATGGATCAACCCAATCAACCTAGTATAGGTCTCTAGCCTTTCAAACATATAGTTTAGCCTACTAAGTCAACCCAATCATCTCCTTATAGTTTCAGCACTATGCAACAGGTTCTTGTATAGTTTGATCGATCATGTCAACCCAGTTTGTAGGTTTCTCAAGTATTCTCCAAGGTTCTTCATCATCAATCTTCCTTCATTGTATCTCTGATCCATAAAGGTTTCTTTATACTTACCTATTTATTTCTTTCACAATCTTTCCTTTCACAGTTTAAAATCTTTAAAACTATCCTTGCATAATCAACTAAATTGATACTACTGACCCAGTTCTATGTTTTGTGTGTTATCTGAAATAATTGAATCAACCCTGCCAACCCAATTCATTTTTAGACCTCGCTTTCACAATATAGGTTCAACCCTATCAAACCTATTCTATATTTTTTTCATATAGTGCCAACACTATACCTTGTTTCAAGTTGGAATTAACCTCATATCTACTAGTAATTATCTCACACATTTATTTTCCTATTGCTTACATGATTAGAATAGCTCACATAATTTAATTAATTGCTTAGTTTCACTATTTCTATTCTATGCACACATGACCAAATCACAAAAACTTAAACAAGCACTTTAACATTCTATCTACCCAAGGCCAACCTACTTGGATTTCATTACCAAGAGAGAAGCTGACTTGATGCTCTAGTCAAGTATAAACCATGGTTAATGGTATATTCTAGCTAAGCATTCGACACCCTTTTTTCTGCAATGTGTGAAGTGAGGGAGTCAGCCCCAATAACAAACCTATATCGTTACCACTACAGTCCCTTCCAACCCAAACTACCTCAAACCATCCTTACATTGTTATCTAGTACCTTTCTTATAATCAACTTCCAATCACATTAAAAATCACATTTTAATAATATAATAAACATTCGGATTGACTAATTAGTTAGCTCTTTAATTTTCAAGTTGATTGTTTGCTCTTTGCTCAATTATGTGCACAAAAGCTTGCATTAACTAGCATTGGTGCAAGATTTTGTTTTGTGTGATTCAATTGGATTGGCCAACATTAATATAATTGACTGTTTGTTTCCTTTTAGTACTTACTATTTTTCATTACTTGAAAAATTATCTTGTTTCATTTTCATAATCTATTTTAGACTTCTTGAATTCCCTATCTACTATACTAGATCAATCCAGTCAACCCAATACCTTTTTTGCCTTCTGTACACTATACTGGATCAACCCAGTCGACCCTTAACATTTTTACAGTCCCTATTTCTATGTTATGTCAACCCAGTTGACCCTATACTATTTTAGTCACCTCTTTTTCCTTTGCCTTCTCATCTCTCTTCTTTTCCCTTCATTATGGAGTTTTTTTTTTGGTGATGACACTAAGTTATAGTTAACAGACATAATGAACTTTACCCATCCTAATAGGGTCTCCCATAAACATAGTAGGGATACTCTATTGGATGCTATTAACATTCATATTTCCACTCACACAATGAATTGTGCGACCCTTCTAAATACCTCTTTGCAGCATAATCCTCTTCTTTTCTTAGAGGATCAACTTGAGTTAGAGTATACTCTTGAAATGTTTTTCTTTATTTATAAATTTATTCAACATCAAGGAAAGGATTCTTCTACCATTTATAACCTCATGATTAGTGGTAAATCTGAAGAACCTCATTCACCTACTCCTACATTCAATACTAGATTTGGTGGTACCACTTTCCTTAATTCTAGAACTCTTCCTTCAAATTTCACTCCTTATGCTATGACATCTTATTCTTTAACCTCTTCTACCTCCATGCTTAGTATCTCAACTAACATGGTAGGTTCTACATCTATTGGACCTCTCATAAGATCCACTATCCTTAATCCTTCCACTAGTGCTTCGTTTACTACCCAAGGCAATCATGCTTCTAGTGTTTCTTCCTCTCAACCATTCACTAGTCCATCTTTTAATACACAAGCAAATTTTTCCACTAGTGCCTCACATTCTCATAATTATTCTCAAGCTCATATCAACACTAATAGTGGTACCCAAGCGACTAATACCAACACAAATACCAATTCTAATTCTTTTAATGTTAATCAGACATACCAACTTTTGTTGTAAAGTCTCAATCAAATGAATACCTTGCAAGAACATAACATGAATCAAATGATGAGAATGCAAAATCACCTTCTTAATCTTCAATCTCATCCACAACCAATGGCTTGGGACACACATAACTAAAACGTTCCCCCTCCTCCTCTTAGATATTCTCAAGGCAATCTCATTCCTCAACCTTCTTTAGTCAATAAAACCATTAACCATCTACAAAATAAACCTCTCACTACTCAAATTGCCAACATTGATATAGGAGGTATAACACCTACAATTTCTTATAATGGGTCAATTGATCCTAACCTTCACCTCAAAACATTTACAAATCTATACAAGTATTAGGTCAAATTAAACACCTTTGTTGCTACCAAACTCCTATCCAAAACCCTCACGGGTGATGCCTTGGATTGTTACAATCAACTTATAGCTCATTCCATTTCTACTTTGGAGGACCAAGTAAATGCTTTAGTGCAAGAATTCCAAACTAATGATCTTCCTAAAAACACTTTGGCCCATTTCATTAATTGCAAACAACATGAGAATGAAACTTCTCAAACCTTTGTTAAGAGATGGAAAACTTTTTCAAATAAATGTGAACATAACATGGTAGATGACAAACTTTTTCATCTCTTTCAAATGCTCTCTTAACTAATTTACAATATTGAGTCCACACTCTTTCTCCATGCACTTTGGAGGAGGATATTGACCAAGATAAATGTCAATATTTCCTTATGCATCAATTTGAGCCACCCTAACTTTTTATGGGTCCTCATCTATTACTAAAGAATAAAAATCATAATGTTACTAAGGATGGTGTTACCGATTCTTATGATACCATTCACAATGTTCAAGTTGTCATTCCTAACCCTTCTTCGGAACTAGCTCTTTCTTCTCAATAATATACTAATCCTCATTTTTCTTCAACAAATAAAATTAACATATCTTTAAATGAATTGCTTAATAATCTACCTAGGCATCTTCCATGAGAGCTTGACCCTACTCATGCTATGAAATCCTAGTATGATCCTAACAAGTTTTGTTTGTTTCATGCTAGTTGGGGTCATTCTCATGAGACCTATAGACAACTTCATAATTTAGTTATGGATTTTCTTCTTGCTCCTAGTTTTGATCATGATTCCATTATCTTTAAGTGTCAACAAGCCTATGAGATTTATTTTAAGGGCTATAAAACACATGACAAAAATCAATCCTTAAATCAAGCAAATTCTCATTTAGTTATCTATAAAGATCATTTACCTAATCATCAACTGACTCAAGACACTCAATATAAGCCTTCTCCTTCCACCAATAATGTAGAAAGTCTTGTTGAACTAACTTATGAAGATAATTTGGTTACCATGACTGATATGCAAAGGGTGGTGGCTTTCATTGATTCACAACCTATCTACACTCCTCCTTCACATAAGACATATTGTGTTATTCAAGATTCTTATCCAACTCATTTAAATGATTTAGGATAAGAAGATATTACCACTTTTGATGATCCAATTTATGATTCTCCCTTGGATAACACTTCTCATATTATTTCTTCCACTCTTCCATCATCTTCTAATACTAATGATAACCAAGCTTCTACTAACACTTCTTCTTCCAATTCACAAAATCAACTTGAATCAACTAGTTCATTATCTTAACATGATTTACCACCTTCTTTTACACCTTATTATTCTTCTTACCAACAAAAATTCCAATGTACTTCAGCTCTTCCTTCTGAGGACCTCCTTAACCATTAAGCACCTATATCTAAAAACCTTCTTATGGGCTCTGATGAGTGGGATCCCATTATGAAGCTCACTAATCTCCCATTCCAAATTATGTTCTTTGAGCTTATGAGGACATCCCCATGTCATATAAATTATCTCATACGTCTATTATTCAAGATGAATGTACCTCATCCTCCCCTCACAAGATGGGAAGAAGCTTTATCTTGTTTTGAAGATAGTATTTTACAATAATGTGAAGAGATGTCTATCAATGTTCATGAAACTATAGACACTTCTCTTTCTTTAAAATTTCCCATAGCTTCTATGATTCCTGATGAGATTATGATTCATGCATATGATCTTCCCTTATTCATTATTATCCAAATAGTTGATATCTAAGTTAAGCATGTATTGATTGATGAGGGTTTCAGCACGTGTGTTGCCTCTCTTGATTTCATTAAGACCATTGGATATTCTAAATGCAATCTTAAGACTATATGTAACACATGCCAAGGATATGATAGATGGAAAATACCTCCTATAGGTTGCATGTGGCTTCCAATTTCCAACCCACCTATCACCATCCATGTGAAGGTGATGATATTTAACTTCCCCTTTTCCTATAACATTTTTCTTGGTAGGCCATAGACTCACCGCATGAGAGCTATCACTTCTTTTGCCTGTTAATGCATTAAATTCCCTCACAATGGATCCATTTATAATATTAAAGGTGATATTAACCCTTGAAGTTTTAAACAATTCCAAAATATTTGTGTCTTCAATATTCCTACTCTTGAGCCTTTAACTACTGATCCATTTTGTGAGTCTCAACATCTTAATTTTCATTTTAACTCAACCTGGGGTACAGTGGGCATCTTGAACTCATTGGTAACATTCCTCCTAATATCTTATATTCTGATGATGATGCATCCAATGAGATTAAATTAAAGATCAAAACTTCTGATCTCTCATCTCATCTCATAGCTTCCTTCTTCCTTATAACCTCTTTCTCACAAGACTCCTTGCAATGACATTCACGTAGTCTTGATCAAGACTAGGCATTTTACTCACCATACTTCATCGGATGACAAGGTTATCCCTACCTATGTCATTGATCTTTACACCTGATATTATGATGATGGTTACTCCTTAGATGATCCATTGTTAGGTGGTCTTGTATAGGCCTGTGATGTAGAGATTGTCCATTATCATTCTTCTTTACCTGAGTCTTTTTGTGTATCTCATCATTTTCCTTCACTTATAGTTCTTGATTTTTGCATTTTCCCCCTTTATCATAAGGTAGAGATGGTTCCAACACCTACAATTTATGAGGATCCACATAGGACTATGCTCATGGATCATGTTATGATTGGGCCTTCCCATTTTTCTAGGTACCCTAACCCTCATAGCTGGTTTACCCTTGAGGTTAGTGTAACTCTCCTTAGACCTTTTGTAGATCCCACTCCTCCCTTAGTAGATCTTTATATATTTGAGCCTCTTCTTTCTCCCATTATATTTTATCATGTTTTTGCTCTTATTATTATTGAGCCTACCCTTATTTCTAATAATATCACTCTTTTCATTGAGCCTAGTTCTATTCTTTCCTCATCATCACCTTCCATTGGTGATGGTTTTCTTCCCTTGCCTAAGATGCCTTCTCTACCCACCAAATGGGCTGATGAGTGCTCTTTAGCTTCTTCCACTCCTATTTTACCTCCTTTCATGAGTATTTATACTAAAACTACTCATAGGAATATATGTTACTTTCATGGGATAGATAGTCATTCTTCGACCCATTATCATAAGTTACAACAATATAGTGATACCTTGCATCTTTCTTCCCCATCATCAGACAAATCCATACCTCTGTTGAATGTATTTCTTGAATATATGCCTAAATATGGTGAGTCATATTATCTATGACATCTATACATCACACATCATACCGATCATTGTCACATCCTATATCTCAAATATGACCTTATAGCCATTCCTAGACCTTCTTCTATTCCTACCACAAATCATTCCCATAAGAAGACTTCTTCTTCTTCTCCCATGGTTCCACCTCCTATGGTTCCATCCCCTCCTATGGTCCCTTCACCACCTTCTATTCTTCCATCAGTGATTCCTTCACCCATAGACCTTCCCTCACCTGTGGATCTTTCTCCAGCTGTGAGCCCTTCACCCATGGATCCTTCTCCACCAGTGATTCTTGCATCTCCCTTAGATCTTGTTCCCATGCATTCTCCTGACCATCCTTTACCTCCTTATAAAAATCCTTTGATCTTTCCTAATTTTTTAGTTGAGGAGAACAAAAAAGAATTATTTTCCTAATATTCATTAAAATTTGATGAAACCTTAGTAGCAGTGTTTATCCAGCTTCATAGAGACTTATTTTATATATTGGATAATGTGTGTGGCTAGATTTACCAGTGTTTATGAGCACATGCATGGTGCTTTCACATTTTTTTATTAGATTGGATGTGTGTTCCAATCTTATTTTTATCTGTTATATCATTTAACACATATATGTCAAATTTATGCTTATCTTATATCATGATTTTTTACTTGTTGTACTATATCTTGCTTGTCTTATCATTTATTTTTGCATATGGTTGTCCTTTATTTATCATTTCTTTCCCTTTTCCCTGGATTTTTTTTCTCAAAAGTCTCTTTCTTGTATCTCTATGATTATGTTGCTTTCTTATCCCTTTTTTTCATAGATAAGTTTTCATGGTGATTTGGTTATACAAACCTTGTTCCATTAGGTTCTTATCTCCTTTTACCGGTCCACTTTGGATCTCCTACTTCCCTCTTCCTTTTTCTACAAACTCAGCATATACACGGTTGAAACTTTAGATCACATGCTAGTTCATTATCAAGCCTAAGTGTCCTAGTTAGTCTTTATCTTTAGTTACTTAGCTTCTTTTAGCCTTAGCCTATAGCTCATTCATGTGTATCACTATCTCTCTCATGATTGGTCATTCCAAATCTGTATGGAGGAGGAATATTAAAAATCCTTAAAAATAAATTTAAAATTCAAATCATTTAAAAAAAAGGCAATGATACAAAAGGCAAAAATATTCTTAAAAGTCTAATCACACTAAAATATGTGATTTAAATCACATCTCCTTCTTCTAGTTAAAGCTCAAACTTCATAGTTTAGAGCCAAGGTCCTTTGAGGTGTGGTAGGATAGTAGATTAGAAAAGAAGAATAAAAAACAAAAATCTTTTAGTGATACATACTTTCTCATGCAAGTACCCAATCTTCGCAGTAAACTGCCAGCTCTGTAAGGGGTCCTGAAGAATGAGGAACATGCCATGGGAGGGTAGGTCCATTTTAATTTTCATTGTACCAATTTACCTTCATGATTTGATCTTAGTAGCACACTTATTTCACTAAAAATATTTATGTCTATAGCGAACATATTTCCTTTGTACATAGACAACCACTAGTCACTTAGTGTCTTCTCATGTCCTTAATATGCCTCCTGCCTCCTAAGGTCTTCTCATAAGATGCCTAAGTATTGATTTTTACACTTCTTTTTTCAATCCTTATATCCTTCATATTTCCTCTTGAGAAATATATTTTTGTATATTGATCACTCCCCTTGAGATTTCATTTGTGAGTTACTTTGTAAGACCGCAGATAGGACTTGGCATTCCTCACAAATTACCATCTTTTCCTTCATATTACCCATATCCTTTTATTACATGATTATTCCTATTTATTCCACCCTAGTTTTGTTTTGTTTGTTGAGTTATAGTATAAGATCATGGATCGGCCCTCCTCACAAAAGTTTCCAATACCCAAGTCACCATCCAAATTACATGTGTCAAATTTGAGATTAGTGATTGATTATGAAGTTACATGTCATTTTACATGCTTCCCATCTTGATTTAGTATATTTTATGATTACTTCATTTTTCCTTCACATTTTTATCTTCTTATTTTCTATGTGTGTGTAAGATTAAAACCATTTCTTGAATTTTTCATACTTCCCAGCTCGAATTAGTATGACCAATTTAAGACCAAACTTTTGAAATTTTGTTTTTATTTCATATTTCCTACCATGATTTAGTATGAGTGATTGACTTAATTAATTTGTTTTTATTACCATTTGTGCCCTTTTACATACCTTCCATCTTATTACATTATTTCATACTTCCCAACGTGATATTAGTATGATTTTACTTGTTTTAATTTGGTGCAAAAATCTTTTACATTCATTTAAAAACAAATTCCTTTTTACCATTTATTGGTTCTTTATACTTAATCATTTCTTGTTATTAAACATTTCCCATCTTGAAATAGTGTGTAATATATTTTCTTGATTGATTATTTTTTCTAAGTCCTTTTGTCTATTTATTTTAAACCATTCATGTGTCCTACATAATGGTAGAAAATAAACCACATCTCATATATTTCCTATACCATATACAACAAAGCTAAAAACATGTCCTAGAAAGAAATATATCCAAAGCATCCACATCCACAACCATAATGAATAAAGAACATCAACCATAATGATAGCATACACATCTAACAATATGCCAAAAGGATATATATATATATATATATATATATATATATATATATATATATATATATATATATATATATATATATATATCATCAGTTTTATACAACATATACAACCATATATAATGCTCCAGCTCTATGGTTGGGTCCCATCTTGTCTTTCTCATGGCCTAGTCACACTAACTGCTAAGGCCTCAGTCTGACTCCTTTGAATAGTACACTATAAGAAGGTCATCCAAGATCTCAATACCTCTACCTATCCCTATAAGTGCACTACCCACACTTGTGACTCTGCCAGTTGGGTCCAAATGTCTATCATCTATGCTACTACATCCAGATGTGTATCTCTCTCATCTAATAAAGCCTAACATGTTTGTAGCTCCATGTCACCCATCATTATTAGTGGTTGTATCATCTCCTTCTATTCTCATATCTACCTCACTACCTCTCTAGCTAATTTGAACTAGCTTGTCTGAGCTGGGGTAGATGGTACACTCGGATCCTCTAATGTCATGGGGTCATATAGTTATAGAGTCTCATCCAAGATGTCATGGAGTTTTCCCCTCACTAGGGACCCCTATCTCTCCTCCTCATCCCTAGCTGCACCTAAAAAATCCCACAAAATGGATATTAAATCAATGTTATATCTTAAAATATCTATCTATCTCTACTTCTAAATTAAAACTTAAAGCAATATTTAACCATTTTTTTACTTATCTGTGTCTCAACAACTATGGTCTCACCATCTGCATGATCACCTAGTATAGTATCCCCATCTACGTAGCCTCTTGGCACCTCCTTTATAGTTCACCTCCTTAGCTCAAACCTAGTTATCATGGCTCATGTCCATCTCAGCGTATGTCTGAGTGGTCTCTCTGTTATCTCCTCTATCTCACCTATGGGGTTATTTGGGATGGCAATAATCTTCACTCTGTCCTCCTACCTTCATCAATGTTATGTCCTTAGTATTTTTTTCTCATCTCTCTATGGATATGGTAGTGGTATACCTAGTATCTCTACCTCTACATCCCTATCCTCTTACTCTACCCCTTGTCATGCTCGACTAGTTTATGGTCACTCTCAACATGGCCTTAGTGTTGGCGTCACTATTAGTGGCCCAAATCCTTTCCTCCCCCATCGCTACCTCACATGTTGAGCCCACTACTCAAGAATTAGTATAAATGCTATTAGATGAGGTAGGCCCATCTACCTTGACACCCATGCCATTGGATATGGCTCTCTCCACAAAAAATAGTGTTTGACCACCTTTTTCCTTGTTGTCACTAGTAAAACTATGTCCCATCTCACATATGTCACTATTATGTACTCATATGGCTTCCACACTATGTCTACATGTCTTATTGAATGTAATGTTGGCATGTGGGACACAACCTATGCTATTTGGTCCTCCCTCCATCTCTATACTTAAGGTGACCTATCATCGACCATATGGGGCAACCCAATTAGTTGGTACATAAAAACCTCTCATCTATCCAAGATGTCAACAATATGATCAGTCTCATAATCTTCTACCCTCTTACCAGCATCTCATACATATCATGTACTAATTGGACCCAGATGACAGAGCCTAGGTCATATAGAACTTGCTCCTCCAATATCATCCTTATCAAGGCTACCATGAATAGTGGTACCTTTCCATCCACCATATGACATAGCATCCATTGTAACAAGACCTATCATATCCTTTTGAATGTCTAAAATCTATGATGTATAGACATCAAACATGCTAGCTCTCCTACTTGGTAATATCATCTCTAAGCCTGTAGCACACATGGATAAGGCTCTCCTCTCTTCTAAGTTATCTGGTATCCTTATGTTCACATGCACTCCTACTATAGGTAGTCCTAGGATGGCATGGACATCCTCTAGCATGATATCCACCTCTACTATATCCCCATCCACCTCCCATCTGAAGGTGTTAGTCAATCATTCCCAACAATTGAGGAACATGACTAATAGATCAATACTGAGGGGGATCTGGCACATATCTATTATCCCACCTAGACCTATAGATCCTAGTCTATCCCTATCTATATCTGATAACCTATCTAACAAGTCTAATAACTATGTTGTGTCCACAAGTCTCCAAAATATTTGTTTTCCCTACACACAAGAAACAACAAAGGATATATCAGTTCTTCCATGTCATAAATATTTAAAATACATTCCTTTTACATTTTTATAACAAACAAATCCTACATTACTTTATTTTATTCTCTTTAGCTTACTTTTACCCTTCTTGATCCTTCTTGACCTTACTTGGTCATTTAAGGACATTTTATCCCTCTTTCAACTTTCACACACTTTTTCATACCATTTTAGCTCTTTGGTCAAACTAGTTTGACCAAAATTTTCCTATATTTTCACTTGGTTGACTCAAAAATCTAAGTCAACCCCCTTATCTTCCCCTCCCTAGTGTTGAGTTTCCCTTATGGACCTTTCATACCACCTAGCAACTCTAAACTAGGCTATCAGCTTGTAGATTATATAGGGTCGACCCATACCTATAAGGTCAACACTGCAGATTCTACTCAGTTTCTAAAATACTAGTTTGACTAGGTTGTCCCAGTTATTTTTGCATGCCAACCCCTTACATTTGCCCAAAAAATTGCATTCTTCTTGATTTCTTCCTAAATCCTATAAACCCATTTCTTGTCTTCCTATTTTCTACCCATAGAATCTAATTTTGCCTCATTTTGACATCTAAAAATTCTTCAAATTCAAAATTACTAAAAATACACTTAATTCAACAAAATACTCAAAAACTAGTTTAAGATTCATAGTTGCATACCTGTAGTACACCTATTGTTGCCTCTAGAGCCTCTCCCTATCTAGCCTATCGTCTCCTCTCCATCCTAGTTTGTTTGGTCTCTAGAGCTCTCTTTGTTCCCTATCTCACAAATCAAAATAACAAATGACTTCTCTTTTCCCTATTTCAAAACACTTTTCAAAAATTTAAATCTTTCAATTATTGTCCTGCAAATTCCTTATTTGCTTATATCTTTGTTTCTACTCATCTGTTTTGAAAACCATAAAATACATTAGATTCATCATGATGTAAAGATTCTTTTCCACTATCATATGCCTATATTATAAAAATTTCAATTTTTGGGTATTTTTTACACTAACTTCTACATGTTCATCTAGTATTCTCTACATTAGACACCTTCATATTTCTTACAATCTATTTCTTTATTTCTGGCACTAAGGTAAGTAAAAGGTATGTGTTTCTCAATATAATTCTTTCATTTATCTTATTTTCTACTTACTACACTTACTTAGTATCATTGTTGTGTGTTATCATGTTCCTTTCTTGAAGCATCATCCCATGCTACACTTACGTGACACGTGATAAGCTTCGAGTGGGGCATATGTATACACATAATATTTTTAAAATTTTATTGATTACCAACACTTTATATCTTGTAAGAACCTATCAAGTCTCAATTTATTTGAGTGCATGCCTTAAGGGGTGCATCAAGAAAGGGGTGGGTAGACCATCAGTGCTTCATAAGATTATTGTCCCTTTTGCCACTTGTCATCTACACACTTGTCTCCTAAAACCATTTATCTTAAGCTTATTTTTCTCAGTCCTACCCATTCCAATCATTTTCCTCTTTCCATCTTCCTTTTTTTTCCTTCACACCCTTTTGGACAATCAGTTATACTAGGTTGACTGGGTTGACCTAATACAATTTAGAGGCATTTTCACTATCTTAGTTTATTAGCCTTTCAACCAACCTAGCTCGAACCTAGTGAATTGTCCCTGAAAACACATTGGGTCAAATGGGTCGACCATGTACAACTGACATTCCCAGGAGGATTTATGGTAAGATCCACCTATATATACAATTTCATTTCTCACCATTTCATAAAATAATAATTATTAGTGAATAAGTGTGAATAAACATTTGTTTATTGACATTTTACTTGAAGAATAAATCTTAGGGTTTCATACTTTCTTTGGAGATACGGATCTTGTCTTGTGGAGAAGTCTTTTGGATGCTTAGATAGGTTGTGTAGCCTAGAGTTGATTTATCTTGGTTATCCTTACATACCACAACAATCTCTTGCAAAGTACCTTGGTCAAGGGAGAGATTGAGGCTCAGTGGATTCATCTTCAAAGGTAAGTATTATAACTTTATTTCTCATTTGTAAGAGTAGATAGATAATGCATTTCTATTCTTCTCCCCTGTATTAGGATTTTGTATACATTGACATGAGTATATGTCTTCTAATACATGTTTAGTTTAGTTGTTTTATTGTTTTTAACCCCCACTTTGTGCCACAAGCTTTAGTGTGCACTAAATTAGATTTACTTTCTTATTAGTAGAATAAGTGAATGTTTTAAACCTTAGGACTCCATTAAAGTTGTTTTGCAAT
This sequence comes from Torreya grandis, assembly GCA_037957365.1. Lineage (NCBI taxonomy): Eukaryota > Viridiplantae > Streptophyta > Pinopsida > Cupressales > Taxaceae > Torreya > Torreya grandis. The sequence goes on from JARHVA010003864.1 coordinate 263,046, forward strand.
TGTGTTAGACTGTAGGCTTTGCAACCCTTCCTATCATGATATGTTGTGACAAGTGATCCCCTAATCGGGTCTAGTGGATCCCTATATTAGTCATGATCCCACTTAACAAGTGTATCCCCAATCAGAAGTGTAGGTATGCTTTATCTTATTTGAGACAAGATTGATTTATAGACATGATGCATTTTTGATTGCATACAGGGAGGATGGTAGTAACTCTATTGATAGAAAAGGGTATGGTAAAATGGTAAAGTATAAAGAAGAATGTCAATGTTATGGTATAACTCAAATGGTCCTCATAGATAATACACCAAGTCATTCAAGTGATGTAATGCTTAAGGTGTATAATTTTCATTAACTCATCAAGTTTTTCCCCATTTATTGTGGTAAGCCTGTATACTATAGCACCATAGTTTGAATCAATGATAAAAGGACCTACCCAGTTGGGTTTGAACTTGACTTTATGTTTCTTCTTAGCCATGGTATTCTTTTGATTTTAATTAAGGATTAGATCACCAAGCTCAAATTTTATATGTTTCACGTGTTGATTGTAGTGGCCACATAATCAATTTTAGTATGTTTGTAGATTGTTTACTATGGCCAAGAATTTATCAAGTAACTCCAACTCTTGTAGGTGAGCTACTTGGTAGTCTTCATCATCCATGGCATGCTTCAAATAGATGCACAAAGAATTTAACTCGACCTTAATGGGAAAAAAGGCCTCAGTGCCATAAATAAGTGAGTATGGAGTGGCTCATATTGGAGTATGGTGATTGGTGTAGTATGCCCAGAGGGCATAGAATATTTATAGATGCCAATCACAGTCAACATCATTGATAATATTTTTTAAGATGTTGACTATGGTTTTATTATATTCTTTGGCATAGCCATTACCTTGAGGTTAATATGTCATGTAAAAATGTTGTTTAAACTTATACACGACACATAGCAATTCAAAATATTTGTTTTTAAATGATATACCATTATTAGATATAATATTGGAGGGGATACCATAGAAAAAAATGAGATGGTTAAAGATGAATTTGAAATTTTAATTTCCATTCACGTAAGGGATATAGCTTCAACACACTTAGTGAAGTATTTTGTGGTAGTAAAAATATGTTTATGGCCATCGGATGAGGTAGGGTTTATCTTCCCAATGAGATCAAGGCCCCATGTAGCAAATAGCCATGGTGTAAGAATTCATTTCAAAGTTTTGGTCGGGGTATGAATCATATTGGCATGCTATTGACATTTATCACATCTTTTTACATATGTAGTTTCATCTACATCCATCATTGACCAATAGTACTTAATAAATAATAGCTTTTTGGATAGAATGGCCCTACTTGTGTGGGATCCACATACTCCTTCCAATAACACTAACATAGATTCTACTGAAGGTAAATAATGAAGCAAAGTTCTATCAAAACTACAATAATATAGGGTTGGTCTAAGTAAGTTATAACATGCAGCATGGTGGACAAAGGCTTTGGATTGTTTATGGGATAGGTCTGGTGGCATTATTTGGTTATAGAGGTAAGTGTAAAGGTCTAAATACCAAGTAGATTTGGGACCAATAATATCATAGATTATTATGATAGTTGAAGGTTCATGAGCTAGCACTAGCAAATTTTCAATGAAAAACTAGTATTCTTTAACCATATCTATTTGTCGAATCAATGAGCCAATGGTAGCCATGATATATGATGTTATATTACTAACCCTTGGTATATGTTCAAACTAGATATCAACAATCTATTGTTTGAGAGTGTCGACCATGGCTTTATACGATACAAACTTGTCATGCTTGGTTTGAAAATGGTTTGTAACTTGATTGATGATTAACTAAGAATCACCATAAAACTTTAGATGTTATATGTTATATTATGTGGCCTATTGAAGCCCTAAAATTATTGCTTTATATTTGGCCATGTTTTTGGTACAAGGAAAGTTGATCCTGAATGACTTAGGGATTAGATCCCCCTATGGTGTTATGAATAAAAGGTCAGCCCCTAATCCATGTGTTATGAATGATCCATCAAAATATAGCTTCCAGTTCTACTCCTCAACATGTGTGTCAATGATGGTCATAATGGATTCATCTAGCAACTAGAATATTAGTGGTTTTGTATTGACAGGGGGTGCTTTAGCAAGCTGATCTATAAGAACTTGCCCCTTGATGGATTTTTGATTGACATGTTATATCTCAAACTTACTAAGAAGCATGATCCATTTGGTCATGCAACCTTGTAAAGTTATTTTAGATAGTATATACATGAGCAAATCTACTTTAGAAATAACCATGGTTTTATTATTTAACATGTAATGGCATAGTTTCTAAGATGTAAAGACCATAGCTAAATAAGCTTTTTCAATGGGCATATAATTATGCTCATACATGACCAAGTATAACTTAGATAGTACACATGTTCCTTTCCATTATCATCATGTTGAGGTAGAATTTCCCATAGGGCTTTGTCTATTACTGATAGGTATAAAAGGAATGGTTTTCCTAGCATATGAGGCAATAAAATAGGTGGATTTACAAGATAGTCATTCAGTTTTTGAAGAGCTTTTTGACAATCATCATACCAATGAAATTATACCCCTTTCTTTAGTAAGTGTGTGAATAGGTGACATGTGTCATCTAATTAAGAGATGAAGCATCTAATGGATTGAATCTTGCCTTCAAAACTGTGAAGGTACTTCAAATTGGTCGGTGGTGGCATCTCTGTTATAGCTTCTACTTTGGCTAGATTAACTTTAATGCACCTATGAAACATAATGAAGCCAAACAATTTGCTTGATGTAACCCCAAAAACACATTTATTATGATTGAGCAAAACTTTGTATTCATGTAGTCTCTCAAATAGCCTCCTTAGTGTTGTTGGATGATTGGCCCTAGTCTTTAATTTAGCTAGTATGTCATCGACGTAGTCTTCAATAATGTCATGCATCATATCATGAAATATGATGGTCATGTCTCTTTGGTAGGTGGCCCCAGCATTTTTGAGATCAAATGGCATAACTTGATAATAGAATATTTCCCACATGGTGGTGAAAGATATTTTATGTTGGTCTTTTGGCGTGATTCAGATCTGGTTGTAGCTTGAATATGGCTATAGATATCACATTAACCTTTAAACTACCCCTTAACCCCCACTTTTTATTAAATTATTTATTAAATATCCTTTTGCATCCATTTATCCCTTTAGATAATTTAATTATTTAATTAAATTAATTAAATCCTATTTCCACCTCACCTGCCCAAACTCATGGTTAAGCTATCAACACCTAGCCTAAAGACTCTTTTCCACCTAGACATTTATTACCCTAACCACCTAGAATTATTTTACATGCATCCCAAAGCTCCCATTATTAACCTCAAACCATTTCCTAGGGAATTAACTACCAGTCATTAGTGGAATTAGTTAAATTTATCCAATTTTGAATATGTCCCTTTGATTGTCGATAGTTAGCCCTTGACCACTGATAGTTAACTTAGACCACTAACAATTACTTAAACTCTACCTCAGGAGTGCATGATCGAAGGAGGCAACTACAACTCACTCATTGATTACTAGTTGTTTAATTTTATCTATTATTCACATGATCAATGCATGTTAGACTATTTTTTAAATTATTTGTTAAACTCTTTTATTTCAACACTCCTTTTCTATATATTAAGAGATGAAGAGGAGGTTGAATGAAGGCTGGTGTGAGATATTCTTACTCTCAAATGAATCCAAAAGCTTCCCAGAGCCAAACCAAAACTAGGTAGAGACCATGGAGGCACTTCCACATTCTCAACACTAAGGATTCAAGTACCATTACTCTGTCCAAGTTGTTCCAAAATCCCAAGTGGTTCCTTGCTTTAGGATTCCTCTAAGTCATCAAGCACCAAAGCTAAGTATTCTACATTGGTTTTCAATTAAGTTATTTAGTTTCAATAGATTAAATCCTATAATGACTTTCACCTTTATCCATATCCTCTTCATGTTGGATTTATGCAATTCCAAGCACCCTCCTCTCTACCAAGCATCCATTGACCACTCTCAACCATCTAGAATACCAAAACCCAGAGCTTGCTAACTTTGAGACCTTAACTCTACTCTCACAACCCTTAAGCAACCCTCAAACAACCTACATAACCCCTTTACAACTTACCCATAGTCCCTTTCTCACCTAAAGCTGAGACTATCAAACCCACAGTAACCATTGATGATCACCTTCAATCGCCAACAATCATATGTCATTTGACAATGGTCATACCCTTATCATCAACAATTACTAGTGACCATCAATGGTCACTGTGTAAATCATTTTAATCAAAACAACAAGCATTTAGCAACCACCAACCTCAACCAAAACCCATATTTTCTTGACCTCTATCACTATACAAAATCAATAATAACAACAACCTGAGCCATACCTTGATAGTTTAGTATTTATTTTAATGTTATTTTGTTAAAATTCATTATTTATTGAAAAGTATTTATTTCATTTTGAGTAATTATTTTCATTATGTTATGTATTCTTTCTTAAATACAACTTTTTTAACATTAACTTATCTAAAAGGTGGATTGACAACCTCTAAAGAAGTCGTGTACTTCTTAAATTTAGATCATACTAGGCAATCCACCCACCTACCTAACTAATCAACCATTTTCTAGTGTGTTTCATATATGCAGGTCATCCTCCCCAGACAAAGAGTAGTATCTACAACCATCTGGATCATAGAGCACAAACCACATCCATGTTCTTCTACCTCGCCCTTCTTTTAAGTTTTACATCTTTCTAAATAGAAATAAAAGCAAAATTTTAGTGAAACATTTTGGCATGCTCGATGGGACCCTTGAGTCTATTCTTAGGTTTGTAGTTTGCATTTAGGTGTTTTTTTTCTTGTTTTATGCACATTTAAATTAAATCAAAATTTCATTTGGGTATAAAATTAACCTTTCATGCATTATTTGCTTGCATAATTAGTTCACATAGATTAACTAATCAAGTAAATTAATTTTAGCCTCACTTTTTTTCCCACACAATACCAAACCACTTACACTAAATCAAACATCAAAAACTTGACATAAGGTCCAACTAGGGTTTCATCTCTTAGCGATAAACATTTCTCTTTAGCTATCCCACTTGGACTTCACTACCAAGGGAAGAAACCAAAACTCAGTTCTTTGATTGATTATAATCTTTAGCATTCGGTATATCTTGGTTAAGCTCCTGACACCCTTATTGTTATAGTGTGTGAAGTGAGGGGGTAGGCACCAATATTAAGCCATGTATCGATGCCAATATAGATAATTTTGAGCACCCTAACTACCTGAAACCATCCTTAGATTCCCTATCTAGTACCCTTTTCAAAACCAAAATTGAGTCACACTTATAAAAACTTTAGACATAAGCCACAAGAGAGACAAAAAGAACCTTAGGATCTAATTTGTTTTAGTGTGTGTTTTATCTTCTTTAAATTTTTCTTGTCTTTTTTTTGTTTGAATTGTGAGGAATCTAACCACCTTGCCTTCATCCACCTCATCTCTATTTCCTTGTTAAATGGGGAGCACCCCTATATTTTCTCCAAAATATAATAACATTGTTAGACTCCTAAAAGACAACACTCTTGCCTTATAGCTTTATCTTGCATCATGAGCCATTTAGGCTCCTGAACTTACCTACAACCAATCCAACCTTGCCTATAACCAAACCAACTTCACCCATAATCAATCCAATCTCAACTTTAATCAACCAATAACCTCTCAAAAACCATTTGATTATCATCAAAACCGACCAACAACCTCTCAACAACTATTTGACCATTATCATAACCCAACCCAACTACATTTATTTCAACCTCACCAATCTTTGGGTTATCAAACCCAACCACCATATCAACTATCTCAACCTCACCAATCCTTGGACTACCTATCTCAACCATCATATCAATTACCTAAAATTCCTTTGTGGCAACCTCTTTATCTCAACACCAAGAATTGGTCTATCCTCTTTATCATCCAACCAACAACTATCAATCAAATATATCTAATCAACCCATCTTGTCAACCTTACCCAATATATCAAATGAACCTACCTTAATAACCTTACCAACCTTATCAAATCAAACCAACAACTATCAACCAAACTTTTTAAACTAACCTACCTTATCAACCTCATCAAATCCAACCAACAACTATCAACCCACCTTACCCACTTTATCAACCATACCAACCTCATCAAATCAAACCAATAACTACCAACCAAACCATTTCAACCCATAAAATTTATCAAACCTACCCAACCTATCAAACCAACCCACCTTATCAACCTTACCTAACCTATCAAACCAACACACCTTATCAACCTTACCCAACCTATCAAACCAACCAATCTTATCAAACCTACCTAACCTATCAAATTCAACAACCATGTCAACCCAACCAGCCTCATCAAACTACCCAATTAGCTCACAATCTCAAGAGCCATTGGTGTACCCTCTTCCTAGGCAATACACCCTGCTATAGGAATCATATGCCTCAATCCTTGACAAATTCCTAGAGGCTTCTGTTATTAGAATTACTCAAATCAAATTCAGTAATCATTCTCTTCCAAAGCCTATTTGGTTTATAGAGAATGAGTTTTGTGCTTATCATCACAGAAATAGACATGTGATAAATATATGTGGATCTTTTAAGATATTTATCAAAAACCTTATTGATCAAAAAAGAGGTTTCAAAGGATATTCTCTATGTTCCCCCCAACCTAGCCTTGAATGTCTTCAAGCAATCAATGATTAAACCTCTTCCTACACCCATTATTATGAAAACCCATAATCAAATCTCTCAACGCAATGAGTTCCCTTTATTAGATTTGGTCTTTAGTGAACCTATAACTAAGGGAACCATAATTGAAACCCCAACTAATCTAATTGTTGACCAAATGCAACCTTCCTAACATCCTTTTGCAATCATCACTAAGGAAGAATCAAACTTAACTAATCTACTTATTGACCGAGTAGAACCTTCTAAACTTTCCTTCAAAACCATAATTAAGAAAACCAACCTACCTCTTCCTCTTCCCCTTTTAGTGGATCCAACCTAAAATAAAAACACCTCACCTCAAACTAACGTAACCTCAACCACAACCAAGTCAATCCAATTCCTCTATAGCCTTCTCATTTTCATCTACCTAATGCCATTGTCTTTGTTTCTATTCCCTTTAGAATAGGGTCAAATCTTTGTCACCTTACCTCACTAATCAAACTCAATAAACAAGCAAACCAAACTAATAAATCAAATTAACCATCTAGACTACCTCCCTCAACCAATCAAACTAACATCTAAACCAAATCAATCAACTAAAATTAGCCAACCTTTTAACCCAACCATAACCAACTTATCTACTAACCCAAACCAAAATCAACCCTTCCTTCGATATTTCTTAAATCTTGGCCACCTTTTTATCCAAGCTACCCATACCTCACCTAAGATCCCTCATTAGAAAAACTAGACATTCTTATCTAACTAGTATTTATTCTAAGATTATGTTCCCAACATCATTTCTAGACCCCAAACCCACCTAAATCCAATCCAACAGTGTTTTTCCCACCCTAGTATCATAGAGGAAATCCCACCTGAACCACTACCTACAAATTAAACTCCAACTAACAACCCTTTGGAGGTGGATGAAGTTATCTTCACCCCTCTTAGACCCTCCTTAGTAACCAAAGACCTTCACCTTGGAATCATTTATCAACTCAACCATCCATAAAAGGATGAAACTGGGGGAGTTCTCCCTCTAAGAGGCTTTGTCCATTTATCAACCCAAAACCTTTCCTTAAGTAAATGACCAAACCAACACTTAGTATTTTTGCCTAAACCCACACCTATCCTAGTCTAGTCTAGTACCCAACTAACATACCTTACCAATGTTATCAAACCTATCAATCCAACCTTGACCTTAACCTAACCTTTAACCTCAAACCTAAGCAAGCCTTCAATGTCAACCACACCTTTTAGGCCTCTTTTGCTTAAAATCTCGACCAACGGTGGTCACTGTTGAACCATCACCGATCCACCCTTAGACCTCTTTTACCTTTCAAATCTCGATCATCACTAATATTTAATGAACCATCATTGGTCAACTACTAATCATCGGTGGTCATCGTCATAACTATAACCTTACCTGAAACATTGACTTTTCACTACCTAACCAATGCTTATCAAACCATAACCAAATAACATTATCGTTAACCAAAGTCTAAATAACTATCACCTAACCAACCTTGCTTTTTTCTCTATCAATCCAAAATCCTTTTTACATCTAATCAAGTATTAAAAAGTAACTAGGGGACATCTTCTCTCTTAATAAGCTTAAACCATTTATGCAAGTATGGATTTGGAGCATATCTGAGCTTGAACCCCTCAATTACTATGCATTCACATCTGTTCTTTTGTTAAACAAGTTCTTAGTCATCTTATGTCTAACTTAAGTTCATCCCTTATTTTCAACCACCTTCATCTCCTTATTTTAATGATAACTGATTAACATAGGATCATGTGATTATTCATCATAGCCTTAGCCTAATCCTAAGCATGGGTACCCTAAAAATACCCATGGCATGATTCTCATGATACTTTCTACCCCTTTATTAGATGGATACCTATGGGAGTTATTATTTAAACCTCTTTTACCCATTATTAACCATCTTGTGCTATGGTTTTTCCTCCATAAGGGAAAGCCTTAGGCCTATATAGACTAGTCGATGTCTAAACTAGCATAAAATCACTTTGGGATACTAGAAATATCACTTGGGTCAAACATCTAAAGCATGCAGACCACTCTCTTGAAGGATGGATAAATCAAACATTTGTCAAGCAAGCTATCACTTGGAAGCTTCCCACATAAATCAGCTTCCCAAACCCATCAAATAATAAAAGCATCAAAAGAACTAAAGTCAAAATTTAAAAGTCAAAAATAGTCAATTCCAAAGAAGGCTTCATTCTAATTTCACATAGTATTTTATAGACTTCTTGTCTCGATCAGTTACACCTAGCATAAGGCATGGACTTATCTATAATAGTTCCTAGGTCACCTACAGAAGGAGCACACCATCCCCACATGAATGTTACACTATTTTAAATTTACCTTTCATCCATCTCCCTTTTTGTCCTCCACAAATCAAGGGATTCTAAGCTTAATTGACATCATGTGATCAAGATACATTATTTTAGCCAATGAACTAACAAAAATACAAAGCATAACAGGATTTTATGTTCATAAACCCACCCACCTTGCCATTATGGTCTTTGTCAATCAGAGCATTTATGCTTCTCCTTTTACTTTTGTGACCACTTATTAAGACATGTGTCTTCAATTTTCTAGTCATGACAACACCAAAAACCAAATTTTCACCTTTTTTAACCAATAAATGGATCCACCTTTTACCAAACCAATTAGTACATTAGACTGGGCAATTAATTTGTACACCACCCAACCAAACTTTTACAAACCAACCACCTTACCTCAACGTTGACCTGTTGGAGAGAACCTTATTCTCCACCAACCATACCACCTACTGAAGAGCACATTTTTCTCCACCAACCAACCAACCAACCAAAGTACCTTAACTTGGTCATTTTAGCTAACTTTTTGCACTTTTTACAGTAACCTTGTTTTGGTCATTTTGACTGCACTCACTACCTTTCCATAGTTGACAACCTTGCAACCTTGTGCTACTTTTGTGATTTGATTATTTAGGTTCCTCAAATCATGACCCTCTATGGTCCTGACACCTGCAACCATTTGTGTCTTTTCAAGATCACATCTTACTTTTGGATACCTACGAACACATCAACCTTACCTAGAAGACATGAGTTTATAGGAGTAATCCATATCAGCTATGCCTAACATTGTGGCCTAGTTAACCTATCACTTATCCTTCTAGTGCCAACCCTATTTTACCAACTACTTCAACTATGGAAACTTATTATATGCATGATCTATGATATCACACTTAATCGCATTGTGTGTACCTATTTATGCTTAAATGCCTAGCTAACCAAACCAACCCTATCACCCATTTATTCATTTATCAAACCCACAACTGACTCCATTTTGCCTCATCAATTCTTGGTTTAAGGGGGACTACCTCCTCCCATAATTGAGGAATCCAACCTCCCACCAACCTTCTATTTTCTGTTTTGTAGCTTGTTGACACAAACTACACAATAAAAAGGGGTAAAATGTAGACACTAGAAATCCATACTCTATGGCTCTAGATGTCGCATTAACCTTTAAACCACCCCTTGACCCCACTTTTGATTAAATTATTTATTAAATACCCTTTTGTGCCCATTTACCCCTTTATAATTAAATTTTTTAAATCCTATTTCCACCTCACCTACCCAAACCCATGGCTAACCTATCGACACCTAGCCTAAAGACTTTTTCCCACCTAGACATTTATTGCCCTAACCACCTAGACATTTATTGCCCTAACCACCTATACTTATTTCTCATGCATCCCAAATCTCTAATTATTAACCTTAGACCATTTCTCAAGAAATTAATCATTGGTCATTAGTGGAATTGGTTAAATTTAGCCAGTTTTGACTATGTCCCTTCGACCATCAATGATCAACCCTCGACTGCCGATGGTTGACCCAAACCACAAGCAGTTACTTAAACTCTATCTCAGGAGTGCATGGTCGAAGTAGTCAACTACAACTTGACTACAACTCACTCATTGATCACTAGATGTTTAATTTTAGTTTGTCATTCACATGATCAATGCATGTTAGATGATTTAATTATTTTTGGGAATATTGGAATCTTATTCCTAATTTAGTTAAGGGTCTAAGTTGACTAAATCAATAAATTATATTTAAATAATATAAAACTTTTTTGTATAATTTATTTGACCTTTATAGATTTTTAAAAATAGTAATGAAAGAAGAGAAATGCAATTTATCTTAAAATTAGGTTAATACAGCTAAGATAGAGGATGATATTTTTTATGCAAGACTGGGATAGTGTCATGAATCTGGATCTAGATTTTGTTTAGTGAAAGGATAGGAGCATCAAAAATAAGACATTTTAGGGTTTGGAGCTATAGTCTTGGTCATGTTTCTATTATCCAAACTAGTCACAGAGATCTAAGTTTTTTGGGTTTTGTTTGTTATCCCTATATGAACTTGCCTATAAAAATTTAGGTCTTGAATGTTGATGGAGCTCCTTATAGAGTAGATTTAATATTCAATACCTTAGACCTTCATTATTCTTGAATGAAAATTGAGAAAGAGGTTGGGGTTAGTGTGTGTAAGATGCATTAAACATGTATCCACACCCTTTGTGTGGGCATGCTACCTACATACCAATACTCTAAAGAGGGATCAAGTCATATGTAGTTCTCCCAATTGATGTGATTTGATAAATAGTGTTATGTAGAAGCAAAAATGCTAAACTGGGTGTGCTTGAGGTGACTAGTGATTGGTGTAAGGGTTTGAATATGTTGATAGGTGTATTAGATGGTTGTATGTAGATAATAGATAAATTTATCTTAGTGATCTTACTTGTAATCTTGATAGCTTGATAAGTATTTGTTAACCCTTCTAAATGAACTTTGAATGGGCTTTTATAAATATCTATTAGTCAATGGTTAAATGCATTTGCACTAGGTTAACACAATGAAGAAGAAGAATCAGAAGGAAATGGTCATTTAGGCTCAAAATGTGATTGGATAAGAATGTTGAAAATAAGACACCCAAGGGTCCAGTGCTATAGTCCAACCCTAGCACTCATATCCTACAAACTCAGGACCTGGGGGATAGAACTAACATAGGAAATGTTGCCTGGCTAAGCTAGAATCAAGTTTTAGAAGTCTACGAATGACTAGGAATAAGCAAAAAGGTGTCTATAAGGGTCATAAGAGCATGTAATAAGGACCTATGGGTTGGGTGTCAAAATCCACACTCAAAATACCAATTTTGACATTTTATATGACTACATTCCCCCCCGCTTTATTCTAGTGATGTAGAAAATCAAAATACTAGGATAAAGGAAAAGTAATAAATGTACCTGAACTTACCCACAAGGGTGAAGCCCATAAAGCTGTCTGATGTTGGGTGTGTATAGAGAGAACACATTTTCAAGTGCAAATATTCAAGAGAAAACAAAAAGTATATCATTTCTTACTAGATATGTTATATCTAAAATAAAAACGTATAAAGTTGGGTAAGAGAGAGAGGAAGAGAAAGAAAAAAATACACCTCACTGGGTATGTGAACCAATATAAAACCTATTACGATGTTGGATGTTGCTGAGTAATGTTGGGTATGTGTTGTACCAAGATTAATATCATGAATAAAGCTTAGTTCTCAATTTTTTGAGAGTGGATCAAGAATGCAAAGGCTAGCCTTTTGGCTCCATCATCACTTGCTAAGTGAAGTTATGTGATCATGTATGTGTTAATTGATGTTTGGACTGTGTGTCTAATCTCTCTGATTAGGTGGCTCAAGAATATAAAGGTTGGCCCTTTGGCTCCATCATCACCCACTAAGTGAATCTATAAACTAATACCAGTATGAATATGTGTCATATGAGATGGCTCCTGAAGCCCATGAATGCTCTATAATCTAACAATGTAGTATGGATAGCCAAATGTGTACCGAAAACTTGACTAATCTTGGCCAACTCTAGAAGGAAGGAATTAGGCTTGTATGAAAGCCACTCTAAAATTGGAAACTAGGCTTATGTGGAAGCCACTCAGGAATGTGGAGGTTAGGCTTGTATGAAAGTCACTCTGAAATGATGCCAACCACCTGTAGATGGAATAAGGCACACAACTATTGAGAATGCCTGGGTAATATACTAAACTCAAAAAAAATTCAAATGTGTCACACACATTATCCTCAATCACTGGTATCTGTAACATGGATTTTGATTTAGAAGTTATACCAACTATCCAATCTAAAATGGGAAGTGAGAGACATCATTTCATGCATGATTCCCCCTAAATTTGGGTTCTCTGATAAAAATTTTACTAAAACTATTGAATCTAAACTGATCTGTATGTACAAAATTATAGCTGAGCTTACCTTTATATTTGTTTCTATAAAATCTAGGTTTTTTATTGTTTAGACAAGAGCACCAAAAATAGGACACCCTACTATCTAACATTGTTTTCCATGTTTGACACTATTGTCATTTGCTGAATTTGATGACTTTTCTATAATCATCACTATTTTTTTAGTCTATTCTACCTGGTTTGACCTTTGATTATTGTGTTGAGTGTTTTGAAAACTAATTTTTTGACTAGTAGGAGCTTTAATATCTATGACAAAACCTTTGTTTGTTGCCCCCTCTTCTAAGGGTAAGAATGAAGACCCTACAATGACTGCCCTCAGAAGAAAGAGCCCTACAAGTGTGTTATGTTGTGAAATACATGATATAGCAATGATAATCCAAATGATGTCTCAATATATAGCATATTTTGTATTGGAGATTGTTAGATCAATATGGGTATGCCTGGATAGATATAAAAATATAATAGTATGTGTAGTATACTAAATTAAAACTAAAAATGTTAGTTGTTAGTTGTTAGTTGTTAGTTGTCAAGGAGGGATGGAGCATGATGTCTATCATGGCATTCAAGATAGAAAAAAAATGCATGATGTGGATCATGGCATTGAAAATAATGGAAATCAAACAAGCAACAAGCACACAAGGAAAGAAGTAAGAAGCATACAAAAGTGGTCGAGGGGTCAAGAAAACAAGGGACATGGGCACATGTCACTCAAACTAGAAAGCAAGCATATAAGGCATGTTCAAATTCCACATACATATATAATTAGAAATAATCAAGGTTGGCATAAGGGCCACAGGCACATAAAAGAGTATAATCAAAAGGCATTGGCAAATGTTGTAAGGTACACATAAGACATAGAATGAGAATTGAGAAATGCAATCATATCTAGCTATGCAAAGAAAGAAAGGAAAGCATGTAAATACTATAAATACAATCGCATCTAACCAATCAAAGAAAGAAGTGAAAGTATGCAATACATGTAGTACAAGACTAGGTATATGCTAAGAAATACACAAGTTTTATATACTAGTGAGTGTCGATAGAGTAATCTGTGTAAGCTAGTAAGTAATTTACATTAACATGATAACTAGAGTGTGTGGTGTAGGAATGACATAATCTAGATGGTGTATTCATTTATAAGATGCCCCTAGTGGGTATATATATTGATGTATGTCTCGAATTTAGAAGTAGGATGCCCCCTCAATGGGTAGAGTGAAGCAATCAAGGATCTAGATGTCACTATACACACTCAAAGAAGATCAAGTGAAGCATGGTAATGTAGATAAATCGATAAACAATAGCATAAAACAAAAAATGTAAGCCTAGCATGGTAGTATAAATGTAAAGCATGGATAATGCATACAATTGAAATATTTTTTGGTTTTTTTGATTTATCTGAATGTTTTTGTATTTTGAAATGTTCTATTATTTTTGGGTATTTTAACATATTTGAATGTTTTTGAATTTTTGATATAAACTATGTACAATCAATCATAAATAAACTATGTACAAGTAAGTCTGAGGAGAGATGTTACTAACTGATGAGTCTCATAAGAGAATCCCTATCATAGTGTCATGTATCAAGGAAAGGAATCATGCATGATCGTGAAGCATGATGGAAGGGATAAGATTGTGGCTCTGAAAGTTATGTATGTTGTAAATGCTCTAATATCTCTTTAGTGGAAATTGACTGTGGGGTCCCCCTATAACTTTGAGAAGTGGATACAATTATAGGGCTCTTAGGTACCCATCTAATAGTAGGATAAGCTCTTTGAAAATGTGCTCTATATGTAGAGGCATGAGACCTCCATGATACTGCCCTAGGTGTGAACATTGTAGCTGGAAGCTATCTAGAATTTTGAAACTATGATTTCTCTAAAATAAACCTCTATGTAAGTGTATGAACTCTCTATTATGATGATGGAGGCCTTGACTGTGTCTAAATCAAAATTGAAGGAAGAACTAAAACTAGTGAAAAAACTAAAATGGGTGGCAGAATTGAAACTGGTGACTGCAAGATCGTAAATGGATTTGAAGTGGGGATTGGTAACTCATATAGAACTCTACCAACTGTAACAACATAATTAGTGTGAATTAATTTCATGCATTTATGAACTATAGAAGGTACTACTCAAAGTTTATAAATCCTTGGTTGACCAAGTAACATATCAAAAACTCTTGCACTAGGAACAATATTAAATGGTGTGGCCACATGTGTTAGACCAACCTATAGAGGAATTATAATCTCACCCAATAAACTCTATATGTGCCCACTGAATCTACTGATAACTATGTCCATTAGGGTAATATCCTACTCTGAATATCCCAAATGCTACAGTAATATCATAGTGTATATGTTCATGCTAGATCCATTATCTATTAGAGCACTATGAATGGGATGATGATGAATGTAAGCTTTGATAAAGAGTGCATAATAATTTGAATCATCCTCAACTATCTATTGTTCTGAGAAGGAGATGGAAGGTCTAGCTGAAACTCTAGAATTATACAAACCAACTTTGTTGGTCAAAGGATGTGTCTCAACTAAAGGTGCTTAATAAATAGCTAGTAGATGATGTACATGATATGCATGGTGAACACCTGATGTATCACCTGTCTCTTGTTTATAATATTGTGGGAAAGGATCTAAAAATATTTTTAAAGCTTTGTCCTATATTTTCTTTTTCCTGAGGAGGCTCAACTGAAGTGTTAAGATCAATAACATTACCATCTATCAAGTCATGTATTTTTTGTTTCAAACTGATGCATCTATTTGTTGTGTGGCCTGGTGCCCTATGAAAATCAAAAAATGCATTCTGATCATATCCCCATGGAAGAGGCTTTGTTGGATCAACCTCCTGAATAAGAAGGAGAGATGTGATATTACATTCCAATAACTATTGTAAAACTCTGGCTAGAGATACTGGTAGATTGGTTAAAGTTCATCAAGGATGTGCTAATAAAACCACTCACTGAGAGGGCTTTGAAACCACATTAACTATTGGTTGATTTTGACTTTTGCTATCATTAACCTTTATTTTGTATGGAACTTTATTATTACTCTTGTTTGTTATTTTTGATATGCTCATGTACTTGAGTTTGCCCATTGAAATTACTTCGACTTCCCTCTCCTTTAGTGTATGACATAACTCAGTGAAGGAAGAGAATCTTTTAAACATTATTGACTCATGCAAAGCTGGTAGAAGACTTAGTTTGAAGAGATCTTGTAACTCTTGATCGGCCATGGGGCTAGTCATCTTAGCCAAGATTGTCTTATATCAAAGAATATAATCTATGAGATGCTCATTTGACCTTTGTTTCTATTATGTAACTTAGGCATAGGAAACCTTATCGCCAATGTTAATGCTAAAATGAGCTATAAACATGTCATCTAGAGGATTGAATACATTGATCAACTGATTTGGTAGACTATAGAACCATTGTAAAGCATAATCCTTTAGACTTCATAGGAATAGCTTGGTTAGTAGCCGATTATTTGGAACATAGTCTAAGCATGTTACATGAAAATATCTCAAGTGTGTCTCTGAATCACCCTTGCCATCATATAAAGTAAGCTTGGATTGAATAAAACTTGGTGGCAAGGGTGTTGAATTAATATGACATGCTAATGGTGTATGTAGTAGAGCAAAAGAATCCAAGGCCTATGTAGGTCTAGAGGCACCTTGCTAAAGATGTATCACCTTGGATTAAAGAGATTTTATTTCTTACACAAAGGCTGCCACATCAAGAGACAAAGATGTACGAGTCGTAACTGGTGGTATCTCATAGGAAGGTTGGGCTATTATAGGGGGTTGTTGAGACATAGTTTCCCTCATAGTGTTATTTGCAATTGGTTTCTCTATGGTTTGAGAATATTGACCATTGCTCACTTTTTTTGTTCTTCTTGCAGTATTTTAAGCATGTCATATTGCATTTCAATATGTTTAGTTAAGAGTTCTTGAAGTTCCCTTTTATCAGTTTCATCAAAACTAGTGTATTGGGTCATAATTAAAGTAGGAAAACAAATTGAAATTTGATTGAATTTTTTGTAATAATTAAAGTGATATGGAAGAAAAGTACTAAATATAGGAAATCTAAAGTCCTAAAAATAGAAGACTGGAAAATGCATAAAAAGAATGTGAAGCTCACAAATATGTAAGGTGATACCTCAAAAGCAAGGGGATCTAGTATATGCAACTATGGTTTTGAAAAAAAAAAAAAAAATTAAATTACTATGAAATTTTTAAAAATTAAAGTGAATTTTTGATTTAAATATGCAGATAAAAAATCAAAAAATTATTGGAAAAATCTTGATTTAAAGGGACCTAGTATATGCAACTAGGGTTTGGAAGAAAATTGTTTTTTTAAAATTAATATAGAATTTTCAAAATTAAAGTGAATTTCTAATTTAGATATGTAGATAAAGAAAATCAAAAAATTATTGGAAAAATCAACAAAGAATTTACCATAGGGTTTCTATGGTTTTTATGCACAAACAAAGTAAGTCAGGTTCATCAAATGATTTAACTATTTTTAGGAATATTAGAGTCTTACTCCTAATTTAGTTAAGGGTCTGAGTTGACTAAATCAATAAATAGATTA
Organism: Torreya grandis; assembly: GCA_037957365.1. Taxonomy (NCBI): domain Eukaryota; kingdom Viridiplantae; phylum Streptophyta; class Pinopsida; order Cupressales; family Taxaceae; genus Torreya; species Torreya grandis. Next base: position 280,738 of record JARHVA010003864.1, read on the forward strand.
ATGATTTGTATAATTTATTTGACCTTCATAGACTTCTAAAAATAGTAATGAAAAAGGAGATATGTAACTTATCTTAAAACTATGTTGATACGGCTGAGACAGAGGCTGATACCAGCTATGTAGGATTGGGATAATGTCATGAATCTAGATCTAGATTTAATTTAGTGAAAGGATGGGAGTATCAAAAACATGACACTTCGAGGTATGATGTTATAGTCTAGGTCCTGCCACTGTTGTCCAAACTGGTCATAGAGATCTGATTTTTTTTAGTTTTGTTTGTTATTCTTGTGTGAGACTGCCTATGAAATTATAGATCTTGAATGTCGATAGGGCTCATTGTAGATAAGATTTAATCTTTAAAACCCTAGACCTTCATTATGCTTGAATGAAAATTGAGAAAGAGGAGGGGGTTAGTGTGTGTAAGATGCACTAAACGTGTATCTTTACGCCTTATGTGGGCATGCTGCATACATACCAATACTCCAAAGAGGGATCAAGTCATATGTAGTTCTCCCAGTTGATGTGCTTTGTGAAATAGTGTTATGGAGATGAAAAAATGCTAAATTGAGTGTGTTTGAGGTGGTTAAAATTTGGCATGAAGGTTTGAATATGTTGATAATTGTATTGGATGGTTATATGCAGAGAATAGGTAAATTTTCCTTCATGGTCTTTATTGTATTCTTGCTTTCTTGATAAGTATTTTCCAACCCTTCTAAATTAACTTTGAATGGGATTTTATAGAGATATATTGGTCATGGGTTAAATGCATTCACTCTAGGCTAACATAATGAATAAGAGGAATCGAAAGGAAACGGTCATTTGGGCTCAAAATGTGATTGGATAGGAGCGATAGAAATGGAACACGCTAAGGTCTAGTGCTATAGTCTAACCCCAGTGATCTTGTCTTATAGGGTCAAGACCTGGGGGGATGGAACTAGCATGGGAAATGTTGCTTGGTTGAGCTAGAATCAGGGATCAAAAGTCTACGAATGATTGAGAATAAGTAAAAAGGTGTCTATAATGGTCATGAGAGCATGCAAGAGGGACGTATGGGTTGGTTATCACAATCCACACTAAATATACCAATTTTCACATTTTATATGACTACATTAGACTATTTTTTAAACTATTTGTTAAACCCTTTTATTTCAACACTCCTTTGTTCTATATTAAGAGATGAAGAGCGGGTTGAATGGAGGTTGGTGTGATATATTCTTACTCCCAAGTGAATCTAGAAACATCCCATAACCAAACTAGAAATAGGTAGAGACCAAAGAGGCACTTCCACATTCTCAATACCAAGGATTCAAGTACCATTACTCTATCCAAGTTGCTCTAGACCCCTAAGTGGTTCCTTTTAAGCTTCAAGATTCCTCCACACCATCAAGTACCAAAGATAAGTATTTTGCACTAGTTTTTAGTTAATTTGTTTAGTTGTAGTAGCTTAAATCTTGTAATCACTTTCATCTCTCTCCATATCCTCTTCATGTTGGAGTTCTGCAACTCCAAGCACCCTCTTCTCCACCAAGCATCCATTGACCACTCTCAACTATCTAGAATACCAAAACATAGATCTTGTTACCTTTGAGACCTTAACTCTACTCTCACAACCCTTAACCAACCCTCAAAAAACTTATATAACCCCTCTGGAACTTACCCACAATCTTTTTCTTACCCAAAGTCAAGACTATTAAACCCACAATGACCATTGATGATCACTTTTGATTGCTAGTGGTCATCTGTCAATCGGCGATGGACATACCCTAACTGCTAACTATTACTAGTGACCATAAATGATCATTGTGTAAATCATTTTAATCAAAATAACAAGCATTTATCAACCACCAAACTCAACCAAAACTCATATTTTCTTGACTTCTGTCACTCTATAGATCAACAACAACCCAACCACACCTATTCATACTTTGATAATTTAGCATTTTTTGTAATGTTATTTTGTTAAAACACATTATTTATTGAAAAGTATTTATTTCATTTTGATTAATTACTTTTATTATGTTATGTAGTATTTTTTATCAATAATTTTCTTAACATTAACTTATCTAAAAGGTGGATTAATAGCCTCTAAGGAAGTTGTGTACTTCTTGGGTCTATCTCACACTAGGTAATCTACCCACCTACCTAGCTAATAAACCATTTTCTAGTGTCTTTCTTATCTATAGGTCATCTTCCCCAGACAAATAAGAGTATCTACAACCATCTGGATCATGGACTACAAACCACATTCAGGTTCTTCTACCTCACCCTTTCAAGTTTTACATCTTTTTAAATAGAAATAAAAGCAAAAGTTTAATGAAATAGTACCCTAGAGGAAATGGTATTTGTAGATACTCCATGTTAAATGGGTAAGAACACACATCATCCAACTTAAACTTTTTGGTTAGTTTCCTAGATTGGATGGCGATAATTAAATCCTTCGTTTATTACAATTCTAGTGTGAGGAAACTAGTGGAAACTTTGGCTTGAGGTGGGGGATGGATGGTCAAAATTAGATTACTTTGACCAGGGTATAGTGGATGCATTTGTTGAGGAATGTTGGTTTGGTTTGGGAATGGACTAGGAATATCCATTTGAGGATTATGGTGTAATTCTTGAAATTGCACATGTTGATGTGAGATATTCTGGTTGGGATTAGGTATATGGGCTTGGCTTTGGGGAAATTACAGTTGAGATGGAAGGATATGGTTGTACTTAAGGGACATGTTGTTGACTAGTCAAACTTTGTTGATGTAGAGGAACTTGTAAACCAAGGCTCTGTCATTGAATTTATGGCACGTTTAGCAGGAAAGGAATTATTGCCTAATTGGTACTTATAGAACATTGGAACCTCTTGGCTACACTAACCCCTATTGGGAAGTAGATGCATGTTAGAGATGTGGAATTTATTATTGACCAATAATTATATACAATTGATTAGACATCATTTGGTTTTATATTGGCATGTTGGTCTATGATTGAAGAGGTATGTTCATTGATACCTAGTGAGGTGGAACATTGATTGCCCCCTATTGAGGTCACAAGATGTTTTGCCTCTGCTATGTGGGTATATTGGATGATGCCTATTGTTGTGGAATGTTACTCATCACCTATTGTGGTTGAGTAGCATTCATCACATTTTGTTGAGGCATGGTATTGGCCATTATTTGACCACTTAGTCTTTGATGTTGGGTGCTTGAAGAAGCAGTGATTTGAGGATTAGAGGTAGTTGGTTGAGGTTGCGAGGTAGAATTCCATGCCCCCTAAATTTTTGAACCACTCATGGTATTTAATAATGGCATATTTCATTGTTGACTATGTGTTTTTTCATTCACACCACTTTGGTCAATATTGACATTGCTTGTGCATTATCCACTAGGTTTGGCTCAATGTTCTACATAGAAGTAGAAGACATTTCTTTGATAGTTGGGGTATTGAACATGTTTACTATCTAATTCATTTTTGAAAATGGTTTTATACCCTGATTGTCTTGACCTGTCAAATCCATTAAGACTCCTATTGAAGGAGCTAACTCTATAAGAGGAGCACTTGACATGGTCATATTATTAAAGTTATGTGTTATGTTTTTAAGTGTGTTTGGTATGCTATCTACATCTGTATGAATGTGGATCCTGATATGACATTATCATAATAGAATGAGGGTTTCTAGAAGAGGCTTGTTCATTGTTTTAATTATAAGACATGTTATAAGGCCCTCTTACTATACTTGGCAAATTTTCATGTGGAAAGTCTATCAAAAACTGAGTCCCTACCTCTACGACTCTAATTAAGACTTTGTCCTTATTTGCGAGTAAGTGATGATCAAACAAATATGGGTCATAGGCTGATGGCATTTTAACATAATAAGGTTATTATTGGAGTTGTTCCACAACCAAATGAATGTTATCCAAGTAATATGTTATCTATTCTTGGTCCTATCCTAAGTATGGAGGTGTGTTGACCAAATAATGGGTCAAAGTGTCTTGACATCATTCCCTTGATGGAGTTTTGTATGGTGGATAAGGATTCATCTCATAAATGACATCATCTATATAAGGGTCTTGAACAAAGTCCTCTTAAATGATAACATCTCCATATCTTGGATTGTACATGACACAACTACATGTGTAGTGAGACATGGTCAAATCTATGGTGAATGCTTCACGACAAAGGGGTTAGAGTTATAAAAAATATAAAAAAACAATGTCTAAAAAATAGATAAAAGGTTAAAAATAGGTCTAACTTGGTCAAAGGGATAGAGTTGTATCTCCAAAATGGTTTGTGACAACACTTGGTATAAAAAAATATAATGTAAAATGTATAACATTAAATTTCTCATACAAACAAGGTCAAATGGATGAACTAAAAATAAAATGCCAAACTCTAAGGACAAAGTGCTCCAAATAGGTCTAATCTTGGAAAAGAAAGGTTGCTAGGTTTTTTGTCCAAACGCGGCACCAAAGGCTAGGCTTAAACAAGGAATGTGCTAGGACTCTTGGCCAAACATGGTGTCAAAAGCTAGACTTAAAACAAAGGGGTATTTAATCTAACAAACTTGGAACACTTTGACATAAACTAGGCACTTGATTCTATACATAAACTTGATCAAATTGGCATGAGGCACGAAATAAAAGGCACTTGGAGGTATATTGTTTTCTCCTAAATAATGATATAAACAAATAGTTTTTGAATTTGGGTAATGAATTAACCTAAGTTATGCAACCCAAAAGAGAAATATCTATGTCTAATCCCAAATTGTATAAGGCATAAATAGAAATCAATCAATGTTTGGATTCGAACTTGTAAAAGTTAATTAAAAAATCAACTTAGGAAAACTTAGGCTTTTTTAACAAACAAGCTAGACAAAATTGAATAGCATAACATCACTAGACAAAGACCAAAAAGGCATACATGGTTCAAATGTGAAACTTGGACACAAGACAAGATAAGTCTATGAAACAATTTGAGTAGCATAACGATGTTATTGCTTTATAAAGGTATAAATAATGGTTTATTTCAAAGACTCCAAGGCACAAACTTGAAATGATTTGGGAAGCCTAACATTACCCATTTCAATCAAGTGACACACACACAATGTTTTTGACATAAAAAGTCTAAGGCAAAGCAAGGTGTCCAACAAACAGCATAACACTTCCTCAAATAAAGTAGTGTGGACACACGAGTCATTTTGATGTGATATAAATAAACAAATTTTTAGACTCAAAGACCAAGTGATAAATAAAAAAGACAAAATACAACTAAGTAAATCATCCTAAGCCTAAAACTGATAAGGTATGATCAATTGGGGTTGACTAAAACTATAGTTTTTGAACATCTAGATTGATCCCAAGTGTGATTAACACTATATAAGCATCATGTTAATTGATTTCATACTTATTAACTTACTATGCAAGTGTCTATTATTTTTCATAGTGATTTTACCTATGGACTTCTTAGTGGAATCCCTTAGTTAACTAGACTTAACTCGGGCCGTCATTACGAAAGGAGAGGTTAATCGCTCAACCCCCTAGCTCTTGTAGTATGCATATCTTGATCTATATGCCCCATCATGGAGTGGATTTGAAATATTTATGGTAGATGAAACCTTGGGTAAATGTTTATCTAAATAACTCATCAAGAAGCTATGACCTCCCCTTCACAAGCCAAGTTGAATGAAAATAAAACTAAGTGGAAAGACTTTAGAGGTTGTTTTTAGATCACCCAAACCATATGGGTTTTGGAGAGAGCTTATAAAACATATTTCCACACCTTGGACTAAGCACAAATTATAAGTGAAAAGTCACTTTTGATCACCCAAGTTCCCTATAGGGTATGGGGGGAGAGCATATGCATACTCTTCATTTTGCATAACAAAAAACACAAATAACAAATACTTTCAATGAATTTGAAATCTAAATGAAGTGTTGATTTATCACACCAAATTGAGATGTTTGATTAAGTTCTTTGGCCCTTTGGCTTATTCACAAAATCTTGAAAGAAATTGCATAAAACAACTTAAGCAAAAACACCTATGTTCATTTTACGCATTAAACCCAAATGTTCAAGACTTAACAAAAAAAATTTAGGCACCAAAGTAAAGTGTTCAAGACTCAACCATTCTACATTCCTTTTAACCACTAAACTCAAATGTTCAAGATCTAGTAATTATTTTTAGCACCAAAATGAAGTGTTCAAGAGTTAGCTAAATTTGTTTTAAACACCAAAAATAAAATGTTCATTGGTCTAAAATTTCAAATTCATGCTCTATTCCCATCTTATACCCACAAGGGTTAGAGAGTTTCCCCCTAATTTGAATCACTTTTAATGATGATCAAACAAAATTTCAAAACATAGCTCTTAGGTTTCATGTTTTAAAAACATAGAGACCAATATCAGTCACATGTGATTGATGTCGATTACTAGGGAATTGATGATGTTTGGTGATAATTGATCCCATCTGATAAGGACTAAGATCATTTGCCTATGAACGTAAAGGAAAAACCAACATGAGATTAAAAAATGTTACTTAGCTCAAATCTAGATAAAAACTTCTCAAAACCTGCAAGGAGATAATTAGACAGGGACTATAAACATTAATGAAACCGAGAAATAACCATTAAGAATACTTAAAAGATTCAAAATACAAGTTTTGTAAACCATGTTTTTCCCTACACCCTGACTAATGATTGTCACCTAGAACTGAGCTCAATTAGGTAGAACCAATTATGGTTAGGTAGAACTGATGTCAATTATGCCTGATTGATGTCAGTCTCTATGTAGATCTGAATTAACAGAAAAATTAAAAATATGAAAAAAAACAAAGCTAAAATTAAAATTTTAAAGATATTCAAGCATTCATTTGACAATTTATGAGTTGCATCTTGGTCTCCTTGGTATGTGGGGTGATTAGAGTCTCACCGGGTGTGCCATTTATGATCAAGGAATCCAAGAAAAGAGGATAGATCAAGTGTTAGAACAAGTAACAAAACTTGAATAAAAACACACTAACATACTACCACTTACTTGTCTAGATCATAAGGGAGCATAATGAACAAAACCAATTTGAAACACAAATAAAATTTAAAGAATGACAAATTCCTTACCTTACTTGAATGCTCCAAAGGATTTGTTGTGCGGTTTGTTTGGCTTGTGCTTAAAGAGTCTTTGGCAATGGAGCTTGGCTATCTCCTTCTCTCCTTGGCAATATGGCTTATGGCTTGATGTTGGATTTGGCTTGTGATTTTGGTAGTATAACACTATGGATTTGAATCTTGCTATAAAACCAACATTATAACTTTAATCTATCCAAGCTCTCCAAATGAAGAATGCTTGTATTTATAGGTTTAAGAACTAATCTCAACTCAAGGTGAGTTAGAGTGTATTTTAGTCATGGAATAAGTTCAAACCTAACCTAAGTGAGTTAATGAACCCCCATAGAGTTAAAAGGAGTCAAAATCTCATGATTTTTAGTGAATAGGCATGGGTGAGATATTTTGGGATATTTGCAAAGGCTTGACAACTCACAAAAGGTAATTATGAAAACCTAAGATATTCTTTATTTTTTATTTTCTTTAAGAATTTCATTAATTACACATGGATAATTTAGTATTTTTAGGCTTTCTAGCATTTTCAATAGTTGATTTAATTTTATGTGTGCACTTGCCCCATTTAATAGGTCTATAGGCCAAATTTCATGTTATGATGGCATAGGTTGCTTAGAGATGAATCTGTGAGAGGTTAATGTTGATTATGGTAGGATACACCAATTAGTGATGTCTCAATGAGATTTAGAGCTTTGATGATTGATGCATAAATAAATTTGGGACATTCCATGATTTTTAGGCTTAATTTATAATGGTTGGTAAGAATCGGTCTGAAGTTCGGTATGAAGCCATTGGTGGCTAATTTTAGGTGTCTAAAATTTGTCCCTATATGAGAAGGCATTGCAAGTTGTAAGCACAGTAACATCCTATCAAGGAATGAAAAGGTCATGTATGCTTATGAATTTAATGGAAATGGATGAAGTCTAGGTACCCCTCGAGGTAGTGGTTGGCAAAGGGGTCAGTAATCAATCCCTTGAATGAAGGAAACAAGTGGACCAAATAAATGAAATGGAGTAGAAGGGATTGATTTTCTCAAAGGTAATTATAATAAGTGGTATATGGAGCTTCCCTAGTTAGGCCAGAAAAATAGAATGATTTGCCCATAAGTAGTTATAATCATTGGCATAAGTAGGATAAAAAAAGGTGATGACTTGCTCAAAGGTGGTTTTAATCATCAAAAAAGGCTTAGGGTAACAAGAGGATTATTTTCCTAAAGGTAGTTATAATCATTGGCTAGATAAAAACATTCCCCAGTTGGGTGGATAGAGATAATGGTTTGCCCAAAGGTGGTTATAAACATTATTATAATGAAAATGTGCCCCAATTGGGTACAAGAAAGAGAATTATTTTCCCATAGGTGGCTATAATCATTAACCTTAAAATATATGAAAACACAATGATTTACCTAAAGGTGGTTAGAATCATTGGTAATACAAGTGGGATGGTATACAATGACTTGCCCAAAGGTGGTTATAATCATTATACTCTAATTATGGAAAACATGATATGGAAAATGATGGTAAATTGGAACAAAGGAGAAAGATGAATTTGAGCAACCTACGAGTTAGGGAGATGCTCATCTAAACTGGTAAGGGGAAAAACTCTTTCATTGTTTAATTACTTTGTTTCAAACATGATTTAGATTAGATCGGTAATTTTGTTGATGCCAAAGAGATATATCATAGCTTCATTGACATGTACATTCTCGAAGATAATTTTTTTTGTAGCACATGATGGTAGGCATCATGATATAACACCATGATAACTTGGCCAAAATATACATAAGGCCTAACATGTGATCTAATACTCAATTGAAAACAATGCACCAATAATAAAAAAACATGATGACAATGTTGACTCATGAATATGGATAGATTTAATAATAATGCACAAGGAATCACCCAATGAATGCACATAGAGTGAATCAAGGCACAAAAAAAAAGCAAACAAATAGGTAAGAAAAATACGAAGAAAAGAAAAACAAAATAAAGAGAATAAAAGGAAATAAACAATAAACAATGGTTAATCATAATGTTAGTACAAACAAAATGACACATTTAGGAATACCAACATTGTCCCTAGAAAATAGAAGACAACTTAAAAAATGAACAAAATGGGAGAATAAATAAAAGGAAGTGGTTGACCCAATTGTATCTAGATGCACTAGGCAAGTGGATGCTACCTACATAGTTCCATAGATGTAATATCCAACAAAAACTCCAGGCCAAATGTAGTTCTCCCAGGAAATGGGATAGAAGAAAATGATGAAAAGAAAAATATGATGGATGTTATAGAATAATATGGTAATGAGCTCACAAAATGGTGAGAATGAGGGATAAAAGGCCAATAAGGATGAGGAAAATAAATGACAAGTGGTTTCTTATGACTTAATGAGGGTTCCTATAATCCTTAAGGCAAAGAAGTGGTCAATGTTTTTGGTTTTTCTAAAATGATTTTACAAATGTTTTTAGAATTTTTTAGGAATCTCAAGTCAATGGAGAATGACGAGATACTAAATGGTCCAAGCTCATAAAATAGTGAGAGCTTTCAAAATTAAATTTCTCATAAAATGGTGAGAGCATGGCGAAGGGTTACTCATAAAATGGTGAGAGCATGGTAAAGGGTGACTGAGCTAACCTCAACATAAATCGAGCACTGCCTACATAGTCTTAGGATGGAACCTCAAGTCACTATAGTTCTGCCTTACAGTGAAGGAACCTAACTAGTATAGAAGCCAATTCAAATAAAATAGGTAAAGTTGGAAAATGGCATAATACAACATAGGCATGGCAAGGTAGTACTTAAAGGCATGACAAACAAATGATACCCCTAGTTTTCATAGAGACAGTTATAGCTACAAAACAACATAGGTAAATGATACTAATTTTTCCATAGGCAGTTATAATTAGTAGTAAGATAGTGGGACACTAATTTTTCCATAGGCGGTTATAATCAAGTATATTTGGTATAGAACAGAACAAGAAATGAAGGATACAACTATAAACCACTATTATACTACTCCAAAAATATGCCCTCTATCTAAAAAATTGAAACAACTACTAAAAGTGGATCTAAATCTCTGTGCTAAAATTACTACTACAATATAGGCATGGCAAGGTAGTACTTAAAGGCATGACGAATAAATGTTACCCCTAGTTTTATCATAGACAATTATAACTATGAAACAACAACATCGATAAATGATACTAATTTCCCCATAGGCAGTTATAATTAGTAGCAAGATAGTGGGACACTAATTTTTCCATAGGCGGTTATAATCAGGCACACTTGGTATAGAACAGTACAAGAAATGAAGGATATAATTTCAAACCACTGTCATACTACTCCAAAAATATGGCCTCTATCTGAAAAACTTGAAAAAACTATTGAAAGTGGATCTAAATCTTCATGCTAAAAGTGGTCATAGAACTAATGGAATAGAACCAAGGTCAAACGGGCTTAGGTAGGGAGGATGGTAAAAACTTAGTTGATCGAAAAGGGTATGGTAGAATGGTAATGTACAAAGAAGAATGTCGATATTATGGTATAACTAAAATGGTCCTCATAGACAATACACTAGGTCATTCAAGTGAAGTAATGCTTGAGGTGTATAATGTTCATCGGCTCATCAAGTTTGTTCTCATATGGTGTGTTGAGCCTGTATGCTCCAGTACCATAGTTTGCAACAATGATGAAAGGACCTACCCAGTTGGGTTTGAACTTGCCTTTATGTTTATTCTTGACTGTGGCTTTCTTTTAATATTATTTAAGATAAGATCACCAAGTTCAAATTCTCTGTATTTCACACGTCACTTTTGGTGGCCACGGAGTCAGTTTGGGTATGATTGCAAGTTATTTACTATGGCCAAACATTTCTCATTGAGTAAATCCAGCTCTTACAGGTGAGCTACTTGGTAGTCTTCATCATCTAGGACATGCTTCAAAAAGATGCACAAAGAAGGTAACTCAACCTCAATGAGAAGCATGGCTTCAGTGCCATACATAAGTGAGCATGGAGTGGCTCCTATTGGAGTATGGTGATTGGTGTAGTATGCCCAAAGTGCACAAAATATTTGGAGATACCAATCACAATTAGCATCATTGATAATATTTTTTATAATGTTGATAATGGTTTTATTAGATGCTTTGGCTTGGCCATTACCTTGAGGGTAATATGCCATAGAAAAATGTTGTTTAATCTTGAACTCGTCACATAGTGATTCAACATCTTTATTTTTGAATGATTCACCATTATCAGATATAATATCTTAGGGGATACCACAGCAGCAAATGAAATGGTTAAAGATGAATTTAAAAAATTTCTTTCCATTCACATAAGTGAGGGGTATAGCTTCAACCCACTTAGTGAAGTATTCTGTGGTGGTAAGGATATGTTTATGGTCGTCATATGGGTGGTGTTTATCTTCCCAATGAGATCGAGGCCCCATATAGCAAATGGCCATGGTGTAAGCATTAGTTCCAAATTCTTTGCCAAGGCATGAATAAAATTACCATGTCATTGACATTTATCACATCTTTTTACATATGCAATTGTATATGCATCCATCATTGGGCAATAGTACCTGGTATGCAAGAGATTTTGGGATAGGATGGCCTTGATTGTGTGGGCTCTACATATTCCTTCATGAACTTCTTGTAATGTTAATGTAGATTCTACTAAAGTTAAATAATGAAGCAGAGTTTGTAATGTCCCCTTTTTCCTAGTCATCACATTTTTGATTAGATTGGCCTATCATTGACCTTTGTAGGCCAAAACAGGATGATTAGAGGGTCACTTCGGTAGTTACCTGGCCTTTCAAGGGGTTTTCTCTACCACATTCAGTTGTTTCCCATGGGCGTATTGGCATTTAGACACCTAGAGAGAGTATCTTTATAACTTTATGTTATAAAGTTACTTTATGAATTATAACTTTATTTTATAATAAAATTATTTTATTAAAAAAGGAAATTAAAAATAAATAAAAGAAATAAATTTATTTATTTCTAGAAGTTTCTATCCCCCACCAAAAGTGGAGACATAAAAAGTATATAAGGAGGTGTTGGGCTCATTTCTTATCATCCAAGTTTATGTTTTGATATTGATTTGTGGTTGAGGAGACCTAGGGTTTCTGCAGAATATCCATTGAGGATGAAAACCCTCTTGGTTGTGTGACTTTGAGGTTGTGAAATATCAACTGAATTGTTACCAGTTGTGGGCTTCACTTTTGAGGCTCAACTTGTGCTTCATTGAGATCATTTGCAGGTTGGAAGAATAAGGGTTTCATTACAAAATTTGAAGATTTATTACAGCTATGGTATTTGGTTCAATCCTCTCGTTCTAGGTGCAATCTGAAGCAATCAAGACATCCATTTGAGGCTGCCTAGTGTGGAGAATATTTGCTTAGCAATGGAGGTCAATTTTGGTAAGGGTATGATGATTTATGGTTGACTGTAATTTTTGTTTCAGACTTCTCCATTGGTTCAATTCTCCTTGGTGTGGCACTTTTTAGCATCATGGATGCCCTCTTAGGAAGCACCTTGGTATTACAATGATGTTGAATGCATTTTGAAGGTCTATAGGGGCTAGAATGCATAAGGAAAGGTGAATGTTATAGGCTGCCATTAATACTTCAGACTTACCTTTTTGTTTGAATCTTCTTGGATAGACATTACTTGGCATTGTGAGTATCACCTTGGGAAACATTTCTAGGCACTTTATTGACACTTGGGCCATCATTTAAGCTCACTAATCAAGTCTAAATCAGACTGTAAAAGTCTAAAGCACTGTTAATCAGAGTTGCACATTGAAGCTAAGAAGCAAAGGGGGACATTGAGGAAGGGTTCCAGCTGTTAGGGATCATTGTAAGGCATTGTTATTTTTCATGTGGCATTATACTAGAGGTCTGATATAAGACTGTAAATTCTGAAGCACTTGGTTCCAGATTTGCATTTCAAGCTTGAACCAAAGGCAAATCTTCTACATTCATCATTGCATCAGGTTTGACAAGTTTGTTATTATTTATACTCATTGTTATAAGTCTGAAACATTGTATGACAGTCATTTGTAATACTCAGAAAATTAATACAAGTGCCTTGTCAAAGCTCTATTTATCGTTACAATCATTGCTATATTGTTATATTATCTTTGCTTCATTCAAAAACATATGTGGCAATTCAAAACAATCAAACCAAACCAAATAGTACACCATATCATATCAGATCAGCAATATTCAGATAAGTGTTTGATGAAATTCCTTTGAGCCATAAATCAAAAAAATTGATCAAAGTTCATCATATTGGTAAGGGGATTTTATAGAGTTTCATCAAAATTGTGATGGTATAAGGTTGGTCTGAGTAAGGTATAACATGCAACATGGTAGACAAAGGCTTTGTATTATTTGTGTGATAGGTCTAGTGGTATTATTTGGTCATGGAGGTAGGTGTAAAGGTCTGAATACCAAGTAGAGATGGGACCAACAATATCATAGATTATTATGACAATTAAAGGTTCATGAGCTGGCACTATCAAATTTTCAATGAAAAACTAGTAGTCTTTAGTCGTATCTATTTGTCGAATCAATGATCTAATGGTAGCCATGGTATCTGTTGTCTTGTTACTAGCCCTTGGCATATGTTCAAATTGGATATCGGTAATCTACTATTTGAGAATGTCAACCATGGCCTTGTACAATACCATCTTGTCATCCTTGGTCTAAAAAAGATTTGTAAAATGATTGATGATTAATGAAGAATCACCATAAACCTTCAAATATTTTATGTTCCATTATACATCCTGTCAAAGCCCTATGTTGAGTGATTCATATTTGACCATGTTATTGGTACAAAGAAAGTTGATCCTGAATGACTTAGGGATTAGATTCCCCTGTGGTGTTACAAATAAAAGGTCAGTCCCTAATCCATGTGTTGTGAATGATCCATCAAAATACAGCTTCTATTGCTTCTCCTCAAAAGGTGTGTGAATGATAGTCATAATGGATTCATCTGAGAATTGGAATTTTAGTGGCTCTATATCGACAATGGATGCTTCAGTAAGTTGATCTACAAGAACTTACCCCTTGATGGCTTTCTAATTGACTTTCTTCTTTCTTAAAATCACTAAGAAATATGATCCATTTGACCATGTAGCCTTGTAAAAAAAAATTAGATGGTATATACTTGAGTGGTTCTACTTCAAAAATGACCATGGTTTTATTTTATAGCATGTAATGGTGTAGTTTCTAATCTTTGAAGACCATAGCTAAACATGCTTTTTTAATGGGTGTATAATTATGCTCATATGTAATTAGTGTAAAACTTAGAGAGTACAGGGAATGCTCCTTTTCATTATCATCATGTTGATCTATAAGTGTCCCTAGGGCTTTGTCTGTTATTGACAGGTACAAAAGGAATGGTTTTCCTAGCATAAGAGGCAATAAAATAGGTGGATTTGCAAGATAGTCATTCAATTTCTGAAAAGCTTTCTGACAATCAACATCCCAATAAATTTCTACCCTTTTCTTTAGAAAGTATGTGAATGGGTGACATTTATTGGCCAATTGACAGATGAAGCATCTAATGGATTGAATCTTGCCTTGAAAATTGTGAAGCTACTTCAAATTGGTCAACAGTGGCAACTCTATTATGGCTTGTACTTTGACTGGATCAACTTCAATGCCCCTATGATACATAATGAAGCCAAGCAATTTGCCTGATGTAACCCTAAAAACACATTTATTAGGATTGATCCAAACTTTGTATTCACATAGTCTCTCAAATATCCTCCTTAGTATTGTTGGATGATCGACCTTAGTCTTTGATTTACATGGTATGTCGTCGACGTAGTCTTCAATAATATCATGCATAATATCATGAAATATGATGGTCATGTCTATTTGGTAGGTGGCCCCAGCATTTTTGAGACCAAATGACATAACATGATAACAAAATGTGCCCATAAAGTGGTGAACAATGTTTTGTGTTGGTCTTGTGGCACGATTCAAATCTAGTTATAGCCTAAGAATCCATCTATTAGTGAAAGCATCTCATAACCCACTATGGAGTCAACAATCATATCAATGTTTGGTAGTGAAAAGTCATCCTTTGGGTAGGCCTTGTTTATGTCTATCAAATCAGTACAGATTGTGATTCCTTCTAGCTTTTTGTTGACTGGTACAACATTGGAGATCCACTCTGAGTAGTCAATCGGTCTAATACATCTAGCTTACAAGAGTTTTTCCAACACTTTCTTTACTAATACATCAATGTGAGGATGTATATTATGTAATTTTTGTTTAACAAGTTTGGCATTAGGATGTACCACAAGGTGGTGTACAACCAAGGTGGGGTCCAAACTAGGCATGTCTGATTAGGCACACATAAATATATCAATAAATTCCCTCAAAAGGGTTGTAAAGACTTCACATTCCTCCTCAATGAGGGATGTACCTAATTTGATCCATTTTGGGTCATATGGAGTCTTGATATTAACATTTGTCATGTCTTCCATTAGAAGGGTTGAACCATCTTTAGGAATGGTCAACTGATATTTAAATTGGTTTGCAATGGAAGAGACCTTTGTTAAGACTCACTCTTCAAGTTCTCTTAGGCATGATGACTAAGAATCCCCCAATGGTAAGGATGGCCATGTGACAAATACTGTTAAAAAGTCTTGGATGATTTGGTCAAAAGCTTGTTGTTCTTCAAGACTGAACTCAGACCCATATGCAAGTTCATCATTGGCAGTCTCCTGAGCTATGTTTGAGGAAGGTTGAACACCCCCATCTAATGGTGCTTGAAATAGGTTTTCACCACTAGAATAGCCTTTCTATTTACTAGTTCCTTGGTCTAAAAGTGCCTCAAAGAGGTTTTCACTTTGAGACCTAAATGGTTTATTTATTTATTTTTGGCTAAGGGTGTTTACCCATTCTCCAAAATAGGTTGCAAGATCCAGTTTGATTGAGAACCCTTGTTTGTGGTCTCCCAATAGAACATTGTCTGTAAGGCCTCAAAAATTGCATAAGACCTCATCTATCAGTTAGCCAACATGTTTGATTCTTATTGGTCATAATCTATTAGTTGAGGATAATATAATGAAAGTAGATTGTGATCAGACTCTGCTTCACTGTTGGCATTGTCATCACTAGTCATCAGTGATGGAACTCAAATAATATAGGTGGGGTCACCCCTAAGTGGTTTAAATCCAAGGCCATATGTTCCTTTGTATTGAGTGGAAGAAATTGGCTCAAGTGGACCATGTTGATTTAGCCCAAGTCCTCCTCCTTTGTAAGCATGTTTATCCATGATTTTGTTTGAAATAAGATACTTGGCATTGATTTAATATTTGGCCAATTTGTCATTATACAACTATGATTCATCACCTTCAAGTAGGTCCTTTTCTTGGCCAGAGGCCAGTCTAAAAGTGATAGGTGTTAGACTATGCAGTTGTCCTTTTCCCTTTCTTTTCCATTCCATGAATGGTTTGGCTTTTAGTCTTCCAAAGGACTTGGGGTTTTGTGGAAGCTTGGAAATGTGGAATGTATCATGGGTCAAATAGTATCCTGGTCCATTAGCCAATATGGTATAATTATTAGATATTTCAAGAGGTAGCATGTGGGAAAGTAAATCAAGGGTATCAAGGTCAATGCAATTAGCCTTTGGTGAATCAACAAGTATTTCTTTCCCTTTGTCCTTGGCAAATAGATTCAAACCGAAATGATAATTACAACTTTGGTATTCAACCTCTAAATGCTTACAATGTTCGTATGGTTGTAAATCACCATGGATGGTGACCTCCATACCAAAATATGGGAACTTGATACACTAGTGCAATTTTGAAGGGATTGCATGAATCTCATGTATCCAAGGTCTACACAAAAGCATATTATATGACAAATTTAGGTCTAACACATGGCATAGTGTATCATGGGTCAAAGTCCTAATGATAAATAGCAAGTTGATAGTGCCTTGTGATTCCCATTCTGCATTATCATAGGCCTTGATTGTGATTGTTTATGGCTGTAAATCAGCTATCATGTACTTGAGAAGATTGATGAGATATAGAGACATAATATTTAGGCTTGATCCATTATCTATGAGGACACATTTCACTTTATTCCATAGTATGAAAAATTTGATGTACAATGGATTATTATGCAGAGGGCCAAGGGATGACATATCACTTTGGTCAAATTTTAATTGTTGGCCTAGAGCTAAGTGTCCAACCAAATCTTGGAATTTGTTTGGAGATATGTCATTAGGAACTTGGGAATGGCTAAGGAACTCTATTAAGATGTTCTTGTGTATTATAGACATGTGCAACAAATACAAAATGGAGATTTGTATGGGCATCTTCTGTAATTGTTCCATAATATCAAACATCTTTTCTTATGTAGTGGTAAATGGCTTGTTCCTAGACAGAACAATTGGTTGGATGGGTGAAGTGGCAAATGGTTGTGAGCCTGCTATGTAATCTTTTACCATTGAGTTGTGATTGCATAATCAAGATTAGATATAGGACCATTGTTGTTAACAAATAATGTTAGAGGGGGACCAAATAGGATAAGTCTATGATGTCAGTGCACTTGTCCATGGTCATAGGATAATAATGAGTTATCAGTATGGGGTTTAAAAGTAGTAATCCTTGTTCATTGGTACACATGTATGTGGTCCCAGATCAAAGAAGGACCACATGCATGGGTTAGTTGATTGGGAATGATTATCAACGGTCTTATTTGATTGGTATTTAGTCTCAGATTAATGGAGATGGTGTTAATGTGACCTCTTCCAATATGGCCTACAACCTTGTTTTAGTCATGTGCAATTACATAGTAGATCGGTTGGTTTTTGGCATTGTTCTAGCCTTGATGCCATCCATTCATTTAATGTTATTGTTGGTTCTACTACTAATTTTGTTGGTTTTTTTGGTTTTGCCTTGGTTATTGATATTGTTGTTGTTGTTGTGTTGGTTGTATTCACCCATTCTCCAAAATAGGCTGCAAGATCTAGTTTGATTGAGAACCTTTATTTGTGGTTTCCTAATGGAACATTGTACTTAAGGCCTAAAAAATTTAGAAGGAATCATCATTCTGAAACTCATCAACCAACACATTTGATTCTTGTTGGTCCTAGTCTATCAATTGACGATAATATAATGGAAGCAGATTATGGTGAATAATTGTTCAAAGGGTACAAATGGCATTGGTGTCAAACAAATTGGTACTATCTAGGTCATCAAAATGGCTATGATTGGACTATGCTTCACTGTCAGCATCATTGTCACTAGTCATCGATGATGGAACTTGAATAAGATACGTGGGGTCACCCCCAAGTAGTTTAAATCCAAGACCATATGTTCCTTTGTACCGAGTGGCAAAAATTGGCTCAAATGGACCATGTTGATTCAACCCAAGCTCTCCTCCTTCGTAAGTGTGTTTCTCCATGATTTTATTTGAAATAGGATACTTGGCATTAATGTAACAGCCAGCTAATTTATCATTATACAACCATGATTCATCACCTTCAAGTGGGTCCTTTTATTAGCCAAAGGGTGGTATAAAAGTGATAGGTGTTGGACTATGTAGTTGGCCTTTTCCCTTTCTTTACCATTCCATGAGTGGTTTGGTTTTTGGTTTTCCAAAGGACTTGAGGTTCTGTGGAAGCTTGGAAATGTGGAATGTATCATGGGTCAAATATTTTGTTGGGCCATTAGTTAAGGTGGTATAATGATTAGATATTTTAGGAGGCAACATGTGGAAAGTGAATTAATGGTATCAAGGTCAATGCAATTGGCTTTTGGTGAATCAACAAGTATTTCTTTCCCTTTGTCCTTCTTGGCAACTAGATTCAAATTGAAATGATAATTATAGCTTTGGTACTTAGACTCTAAATGCTTGAAATGTTCATATGGCTACAAATCACCATAGACGATGACCTCCATACCGAAATGTGGGAACTTGATACATTAGTGCAATGTCGAAGGGATTTCACAAATCTCATGTATCCAAGGTCTACCCAAAAGCATATTATATGAAAAATTGAGGTCGAACACATGGCATAGTATATCATGGGTCAAAGGCCCAATGATAACTAGAAAGCTAATGGTGCCTTGTGATTCCTATTCTTCATTATCATAGGCCTTGATTATGATTGTTTATGGCTACAAATCGGCTATCATGTACCCAAAAATATTGATGAGTTTTAGAGACACATTATTTAGGCCTAATCTATTGTCTATGAGGACGCATTTCACTTTGTGCCACAATATGAAAACTTTGATGTACAATGGAATATTATGTAGAGGGCCAAGGGATGACATATCACTTTGGTCGAAGTTTAATTGTTGGCCTAGAGCTAAGTGCCCAACCAAAGCTTGGAATTTGTCTAGATATATGTCATTAGGAACTTAGGATTGGCTTAGGAGCTCTATTAAGATGTTATTGTGGATTGTAGATGTGTGTAATAAATCCAAAATGAATATTTGTGTGGGCATCTTTTGTAATTGTTCTACAGTATCAAATGTCTTTTCTTGTGTAGTGGTAAATGGCTTGTTCCTAGCCAAAATAGTTGGTTGGATGGGTGAAGTGGAAGATGGTTGTGGGCCTAGTATGGTAATATTTGACCATCAAGTTATGATTACACAATTGATATTAGATATAAGACAATTGTTGCTAACAAATGATGGTGGAGGGAGACCAAATAGAATAATTCTTGATTTCTAGTGCACTTGTATGTGGTCATGGGCTAATAATGAGTTATCGATATGGGGTCCAAAAGTAGTAATCTTTCTTTATCGATACACCTATATGTGGTCCCAGGTCAAATAAAGATCACTAGCATGGGTTGGTTGATTGGGAATTATTATTAATGATCTTGTTTGATTGGTATTTGGTTTCAGATTGATGGAGATGGTGTTAACATGACCTCCCACAATATGGCCTAAAATGTTTTGTAGTCATGTGCAATTGCATGGTATATTTGTTGGTTTTTGGCATCATTTTGGTCTTGGTTTTATCCATTTGTTTGACATTATTGTTGGTTATACTATTGATTTTATTAGTTTTGTTAGTTATGTCTTGGTTTTTAATATTGTTGTTGTTGTGTTGCCCACTATTGACTATTATGTTGTGGAAAGGGGTTTTGATAGATACCAAGGTTATAATTGGATGTGGAAGCTCCATGATCCAATGTTATCTCTCCATTCTCCAACATATTCTTTATCAGATGTTTAATTTACACATAAATATGTAAATTATAGCCATTACCCTATGATACTTATAAAATTTGTTTTGCATGTACTAGTTTGGATAGTCAATGCCCTAAGGATAGTGCTTTAGAATAGGCCAGTTGATCTGGTTAGTAGTGGCTGTCTTGAGAAAAATGGATTCAATGGGTTCTCCAAGGTCATTAAAAATGTGACGCGTAGGCACAGTTCTCCTTGGAAGAGGGTTTTGCAAAGGCATAAGTTACTGCATTTGTTATGTTGGTCTAAGCTATTGTGTTTGCTACGTTGTTGAATGGGTTATTGGTGAGGAGTAATTTGCATATGTAGCATGGGTTGAGTAAATGGTTTTTTCACCATTTGGACATGTCGTGACTCTATTAGTCCATTCCACACAACATTATTATTATGATTTAACTATTTGGGTTTCTCATAATTGTTGTCATGGGTTTATTGCAATGCTTACGCTTGGACTTAGTTTTGATTTTGGCCATTATTTTGGTTCTGATTTTGGGTCTAATTGGTCGAGGTAAGTTTAATTATCCCTTTGTTAATAAGGGCTCTTTTGATCAACAAACCTTTATCAATGATCTCTTTAAAAGTGTGTGCACACTGCAACTCTAAATGGTAAGATATATCATTATGAAAAAATTTGGTAAACATAATGACTAGTTGCGTGTCTAGTAGACTGTGGTTGAATAGGCTTGCAAGGGCTCTCCATTGCTATAGATAACTTGTGAATCTTTCCCTAGCCTTTTGTTTGGCTTCTGTCAAATCTACTAATGAAATCTCATGTTATAGAATGTAGAAGTGTTGCACAAATTTGTCTAAAAGATCTTCGAAATCAAAAATGGAATTATTGGGCAATTTCAAAAACCATTTCAATGCTTATCATGCTAGGATTTTTGGAAACAACGGTAAAATGTATATGTTTCTATAGGCCATTAGTTGGCATATAACAAAGAATACCATCAAATGACCCTATAGTCACCTTTCTCCTTGTATTTATCAAACTTTGGTGGTTCGTACCCTGGAGGAAATGGTATTTGTAGATACCCCACATTGAAGGGATAAGAACACAAATTATCCAACTTGAACTTTTTGGTCTATTTCCTAGCTTGGATGGCAATAATTGCATCCTTCATTTGTTGAAGTTCTTGTATGAGGAAACTAGTGGGAACTTTGGCTTGAGGTAGAGGCTAGCTAGTCAAAATTGGATTACTTTGATTGGGGCATAGTGAAGGAAATTATTATGGAATGTTGGTTTGGTTAGGAAATGGACCAGGAATATTCATATGCAAATTAGGGTGCAATTTTTGAAATTGCACGCGCTACTGTGAGATATTCTAGTTGGGATTAGGTATATGGGCTTGGCTTTGGGGAAATTGTGGTTGAGATGGAGGGATATGGCTATACTTTGCCTATTGAGGTTGAATAGGGACATGTTGCTAACTATTCAAAACTTTTTGATTGAAGGTAACTTATAAACCAAGGCCTTATCATTGGATTTGTGGTACATTTGGCATGAAAGAAAATTGTTGCCTAATTGGTACTTGTGGAACATTAGAACCTATATGTTGTGTGAACTTTTATTGGGAAATAGACACATGTTAGAGATTTAACATTTTTTGTTGACCAATATGTGTACGATGTTGATTAAACATAGTTTGGTTTTGTATTACCATGTTGGTTTACAATTGAAGAGGTATATTTGATGCTACTTGGCGAGGTGGAACATTGGTTGTCCCTTGTTGAGGTAGCAAGATGTTTTCCCTCTGCTACGTGGGTATATTAAATGGTGCCTATTGTTGTGGAATGTTACTCATCCCCTGTTGTGGTGGAGTAGCATTCATCATATTTTGTTGAGACATGGCACTGATCATTTCTTGACTACTTAAATCCTTAATGTTGGGTGCTTGAAGAAGTAGTTGGTTAAGGATTAAAGGTATTTGGTTGAGGTTGGGAGGTATAAGTCCCTGCCCTCTACATTTTTTAAACACTCATGGTGTTGACTAACGACACATTTTATTTTTGACTATGTGTTTGTACATTTACACCACTTTGGTCTAGATTAGATGTTGTTTGTGTGTTATCCACTAGGTTTGGCTCATTGTTTTACATAGAAGCAAAAGACACTTCTTTGATAGTTGGGGTATTAAACATGTTTTTTACCAAAGTGCTTTGTGAAAATGGGTCTATACCCTGATTGTCTTGACCTATCAACTCCATTAAGACTCCTGTTTAAGGAGATAACTCTATAAGAGGAGTACTTGACATGGTCATATTATTAAAGTTACGTGTTAGGTTTGAGTATGTTTGGTATGTTATCTGCATATATATTAAATGATATTCTACGAGGTCCTTTATTGTGACAAGCATACGTGGGTCTTGATATGGCATTGACACAATAGCATGAGGGTTTCTAGAAGAGGCATGTTCATTGCTCTGACTATAAGACATGTTATAAGGCCCTCTTACTAGACTTGGAAAATTTGAATGGGAAAATTCTACTAAAAACTTAGCCCCTACCTCTACGGCTCGAATTAAGACTTCATCTTTATTCACAAGTGATGATCAAACAAATATGGGTCATAGGCCGATGGCATTGTAACATAGTAAGGTTGTTGTTGGACTTGTTCTGTAACCATAGGTATGTTATCCAAGTATTATGCCATCTATTCTTGGTCCTATTCTGAGTATGGAAGCCTGTTGACCAAATAATAGGCCAAAGGGTCTTGACTTGGTTCCCCTGATTGAGAATTGTAAGGTGGATAAGGATCCTTCTCACAAATGAGATCATCTCCATAAGGGTCTTAAACAAATTCCTCTTACATGACAACATTTCCATATTCTGGATTGTACATGACACCATTATGTGTATAGTGAGACATGGTCAAATCTATGGTGAATGCTTCACGACAAAGGGGTTAGAGTTATAAAAACTCTAAAAAATAATGTCTAAAAAATAGATAAAAGGTTCAAACTAGCTCTAACTTAGTCAAAGGGATGGAGTTGTATCTCCAAAATGGTTTGTGACAACACTTGGTATAAAATAGTATAACGTCAAATGTCTAATGTTAAATGTCTCATACAAACAACATCAATTGGAAGAACTAAAAATAAAATGCCAAACTCTAAGGACAAAGTTCTCCAAATAGGTCTAATCTTGGAAAAGAAAGGTTGCTAGGTCTTTTGGCCAAATACGGCATCAAAATCTAGGCTCAAACAAGGCATGTGCTATGACTCTTGGATAAACACGCATCAAATCTATACTTAAAATAAAGAGATATTTAATCTAGCAAACTTGGAACACTTTGGCATAAACTAGGCACTTGATTGTAGACATAAACTCGATCAAATTGGTATGAGGCATGAAACAAAAGGCACTTGGGGATCGATTATTTTCTCCCAAATAATGATACAAACAAATAGTTTTTGAATTTGGGTAGTGAATTAACCTAAGTTACACAACCCAAAAGAGAAATATCTCTGTCTAAGCCCAAATTACACAAGACATAAATAGAAATCAATCAATGTTTGGATCTAAATTTGTTAAATTTAATTAGAAACTCAACATAGGAAAACTTAGGTTTTTTGACTAAACAAGCTAGACAAAATTGAATGGCATAACATCACTATACAAAGAAAAAAAAGGCATAAATGGTTCAAATGTGAAACTTGGACACAAGACAAGACAAGTCTATGAAACAATTTGAGCAACATAACAGTGTTATCACTTTCTAAAGGTATAAACAATGGTTTGTTTCAAAGACTTCAAGGCACAAACTTGAAATGATTTGGGTAGCGTAACATTACCCATTTCAATCAAGTGACACAACATTTTTGACATAAAAAGTCTAAGGTAAAGCAAGTGTCAAATGGATAGCATAACGCTTCCTCAAACAAAGGAGTAGTGTGAACACAAGACTCATTTTGACACGGTATAAACAAACAAAGTTTTAGACTTAAAGACCAAGCAATAAAGGAAAAAGACCAAATACAACTAAGTAAATCGTCCTAAGCCCTACACTAACAAGGTATAATCAAATGAGGTTGACTAAAACTATAGTTTTCGAACATCTAGATTGATCCCAAGTGTAATTAACACTAGATAAGTGTCACATCAATTGGGTTCATACCGATTAACTTACTATGTGAGGGTGTATTCCTTTTCATAGCGATTTTATCTGTGGACTACTTAGTGGAATCCCCTAGTTAACTAGACTTGAATCACATCTTCATTATGAAATGAGAGGTTAGTTGCTTAACCCCATATCTCACGTAGTATGTGTACCCTGATTTGTATACCCTATTATGGAGTGGGGTTAAAACACTACTGAGAGATGAAACCCCAGGTCAATGCTTCTCTAAAGAACTCATGAAGAAGCTATGAACTCCCTTTCATAAGCCAAGTTACATGAAAATAAAACTAAGTGAAAAGACTTTAGAGGTTATTTTTAGATCACCCAAACCATACAAGTTTTGGGGAGAGCCTAGACAACATTCTTTTCATGCCTTGAACTAGGCACAAATTACAAGTGAAAAAGCACTTTGGTCACCCAAGTTCCTTATAGGGGATGGGAGGAGAGCATACACACACTCTTCATTTTGCACAAAAACACAAAAGTAATAAACACTTCTAATGAATTTAAAATCAAATGAAGTGTTGATTTATTGTACCAAATTTAAATGTTTGATTAAGTTCTTTGGCCCCTTAGCTTATTTACAAAAGCTTGAAAGAAATTTCACAAAACAACTTAAGCAAAAACACCTATGTTCATTTTAGGTAGTAAACCCAAATGTTCAAGACTTAACACATTTATTTTAGGCACCAAAGTGAAGTGTTCAAGACTTAGCCATTCTAGATTCCTTTTAAGCACTAAACTCAAATGTTCAAGATATAGTAATTCTTTTTAGCACCAAAATGAAGTGTGCAAGAGTTAGCTAAATTTATTTTAAACACCCAAAATGAAATGTTCATTAGTATAAACTTGTAAGTTCATGCTCTATTCCTGCCTTGGACCTGTAAGGGTTAGAAAGTTTTACCTTGCTTTGAACCAGTTTCAATGATGAGCAAACAAACTTTCAAAACATAGCTCTTGGGTTTCTTATTTTAAAAACATAGAGATCGATATTGATCAATTGTGATCGATGTCAGTTACTAGGGAACCGATGTCAGCTAATGATAACCGATACTAGTTGATAAGGACTGAGATCAGTTGCCTGTGAACCTGAAGGCCAAACCAACATGAGATAAAAAAACATTAGTTAGCTCAAAGTTAGATAAAAACTTCTCAAAACCTGCAAGGAGATAATTAGGCAAGGACTATAAACATTAATGAAACCAAGAAATAACTATTAAGAATGCTAAAAATATTCAAAATGCAAGTTTTGTAAATCATGTTTTCCCCTGCATTATGATCGATGACAGTCACCCAAAATCGAACTCGGTTAAGCAAAACTGATATCGGTTATCCCTGACCAATGTCAATCTCTGTGTAAATCTGAGTTAGTATAAAAATTAAAAATATGGCAAAAATAAAGCTAAAATTTATAATTTTGAAGATATCTAACAATTTATGAGTTGCATCTTGGTCTTCTTGGTGTGGGATGCTTAGAGTCTCACTGGGCATGCCATTTGTGATCAAGGAATCCAAAAAGGGAGGTTAGATCAAGTGTTAGAACAAGTAACAAAACTTGAATAAAAACACACTAACATGCTAACACTTACTTAAATCATGGGGGCAGCATAACGAATAAAACTAATTAGAAACACAACTAAAATGCAAAGAATGACAAATTCTTTACGTTCCTTGAATGCTCCAAAAGATTTATTGTGTGGCTTGTTTGGCTTGTGCTCAAAGAGTCTTTTGCAATTGAGCTTGGCTATCTCCTTCTCTCCTTGGCACAATGGCTTGTGGCTTGATGTTGGCTTTGTCTTTTGATTTTGGCATTATAACACAATGGATTTGAATCTTTCTATAAAACCAGCATTATAACTTTACTCTATCCAAGCTCTCCAAATGAAGAGGCAAATGCTTATATTTATAGGTTTAGGAACTAACCCCAACTCAAGGTGAGTTAGAGTGTAGTTTAGTCATGTAATTAGTTCAAATCCAACCTAAGTGAGTTAATTAACTCCAGTAGAGTTAAAATGTGTCAAAACTTCATGATTTTTAATGAATGGACATGGGTGAGATATTTTGAGATATTTACAAAGGCTTAACAACTCACAAAGGTAATTATGAAAACCTAGGATATTCTTGATTTTTGAATTTTTTTTAATAATTTCATTAATTTCACATAGATAATTCAACTAGGCATTTTATTTGATTTAGCATTTTAAATAATTTTGTTTAGGATTTTTAGTGTTTTCAATATTTGATTTAATTTCATGTGTGCACTTGCCTCATTTAATAGGTCTATAGGCCAAATTGTGTGTTATGATGTTGTAAGTTGCTTAGAGATGAATATGTGAAAGGTTAATGTTGCTATGGTAGGATACCCCAATTAAGGATGTCTCAATGAGATTCAGAGCTTTGATGATTGATGCACAAGCAAATTTGAGATGTTTGGTGATTCTCAAGCTTAATTTGTAATGGTTGGTAAGAATCAGTCTGAAGTTTGATATGAAGCCATTGATAGCCAATTTTAGGTGTCTACAATGTTTGCCACACACAAGGAGAGAATTTGAAATTGATGAATGTAATTGTTTATAGTCTTGGTTTGGCACAGCTTGGCTAGTGGACTGAAGTATTTTTTGGAGATATTGTTGTGATAGTGGATCTGTAACTCCTCAAAAAAATAGACCATGACACTAGGAGACCCTTCTTCTTTTGAGCAAACAAACAACGATATCAAATGAACTACTTAGGTTTCAGATACAAAGAGGCCATGACCACCTTTTGTGAACAGAGATTCCAATGTAGATCAAATAAATTTTTAATTTGGGTAAGCCATGTGAGTGGATCATTAACATCAAACTTGCACGGGTCCACTTTTAGCAACATCAGCTTAGTACCAAGATTGGTGTTGTGATTGTTTGGAGGAGGAAAACCAAACTAGAATGGTGGAGGGTTTTTTTATAATAGTTGAGATACAAAGTTATCCAATTTCCTAGTTAGTTGTTGAAATTGATTTTGCAAGCCTCTCAATCCCGTGATGTCCCCTTTAACTGCATCGAAATCATTTTTATGCACCATATCATGTAATTCTAACTTAAGTTGTTGAACTGCCTCCAAAATTCATGGATTAGAAGTTTCAAACTCCAAGTCATCCTTGTGAGGAGTTTTAGGTGTTTCTTGCCATTTCCTGCATCCATGAGTGTTAGGTCTAACCATGCACGAACCCTAGGAGGGTTGTGACCCCCAAAAAAATGTATTGACACTTGATGTCATTGTAATTGCTTGGCCAAGATGAAAATTTTTGGCTTAAAAAAGTGTACCAATACAATATACCGTTGTAATCATTTTGCAAAAGTGAATCTAATGACTACTAATTTGCACAAGGTTAAGAGAATCAATTCTTCCAGATCACAAGTTATGTTTTCTGACCTTCTGGTGCTTAAGGCACTAAATCCGAAAAAACTATGTTGCAGAAACTTGATCAAATTGAAATTCTGATATCACCTGTAATGAAATTACTTAGATGATTTGCAACAATAGAATTATATATCACATAATTAAGAACAGGATAAGTAGATGCACAACAACAATGACGAAAGAGCAGAATATTTGAATATTATGACTGAGCCACTTCGAGGGGGCAAGCTCCACAACAATACAATAAGACAGAATTCACAATATGATGATGAAAGACTAACCACTACCTCTTATATATACTTTACTTAGCCATAGATGTTCCATAGACCGACCATACTAAGAACATCAAGAAATGCAATAAGATAATATGGTGTGTAAACCACAAGTAAGCCACACATATCCCTAGATGCAGTATAGGTTAAAGGCGTAGAATATATTTAGATTGTCACAAGAACATCTCAAATATGAAATGCATTATTACAACCAACATAAAATGAAAATAGAAGTCAGCGTAAATAAGCAACATCACTAATATTTTGCAACTTAGGACGTATCCATAGGGGAAGAGTTGTGAAAGAAAACATAGAAAGTTGTAGATTTATTGGTAGAAGAGAAGTGATAGGTTATAAGATTATAATAGTTTTTAGGAATAACAAGGCATTGAATCAAGATTGATCCATCCAAGATCAATCTTGTAAGCATTGTGTGGTCTTAAGTTAATATGCCAGCTATGATCGTAAATGCAACATTGTTATTAATGATTGAATGGCATTGATCGAGGAGTTGATGGGTGGTAGGTGTTTAAGGTGTTGCTTGTCGACTTCTTTGACTGTAGAGTAAGCATCCCATTAGTATCTAATGCGTGGACAATCGATCTACTTTTGCTTAGTGAAAAACACTTAGTTGTATCTATTTTACCAAATTTAATCGGAAAAAGTAGGCAAATTCTAGGTTATTATAGTTGAACATCTAATTTTTTTACCAATCAAATCTCATTTTTGAATTGAAGCAACAAGGTTCATGATTTTTGAGGTTTTTTTTTTTTTTTTTTTTGGATCGAATGCCTAATCATTACATGGAGTCACTAAATTACATAGAATGTTGGTATCTTTGCCCATATTTCAAGAGTAAACATATAAAAGAATACAATGATGAGTAAGCATACATCTAAATCAGCAATTTCTTTGGCTAAGCAGTTGTGACTAAGGCATCTATGACATCAAAATCACCCAAGGCACGACTCTGACCTTAACCACTTGATTCTTTGTGTCAGGGATCTAGAGGGATATGTACTTTGGTAGATGGATATAAGCAACCATCACCCTCACGAATTAAAATACAAGCCTTTCGATGTGACTTCAAGTTTGGCTTATGCAAATATTGATATTTTGGCTAAGATGACCATGATAAAAATGGCGTGTGTATGTATATGAATATTTGAAACTTTAG
Source organism: Torreya grandis (assembly GCA_037957365.1). NCBI lineage: Eukaryota > Viridiplantae > Streptophyta > Pinopsida > Cupressales > Taxaceae > Torreya > Torreya grandis. The sequence continues at coordinate 310,044 of JARHVA010003864.1, forward strand.
ATTCATGAAACACTGTAAAATCGAATTACAATCGAATTACAAATGCTTAGAGAATTCTCAATGTCGTGCCTATTATGATCTTACCACAATGCTTATAAGTCAACCACGGTAGATAAGATGTTTTTTTTTTCGTAAGATATAAAGCTGGAATAGGGCAAGTGCTGAGAAAGACATATTAAATAATCTTAAGAAAGATGTACAAATTCGCAACTCCTCTGATCAAACATTCTGAGTCGTGTCTTCCAAATCTACGAAGAAAACCCTGACAAGAAATTGCATTAATGGTGATTCCGGAAGATTTTTATTCTAAGAAAACAAAATCTAACAAGCTTGAGGCGAATCTTATATCAGAGAAATGTTCTTGTTTTTTTTGGGTTGAGGACCAGAGCATGGCCATTAGTTTCAAAATTAGCTCCATTCCTTAAAGACACTGTCAGTATCCAAATTAGCTTGATTCCTATTATCTCAAGAGTATATGTGTATAAGTAGAGGCGGCACATGCATACAACAAACTATAAAAAAATGCTCAACATAACTGTTAATGCTTTCCTCGGTTAGGAAGCTCTTGCTTAACAAAGTAATTAGTTTGGTATGGCGGAAATCATGAATATACATTGTTTTGTAACATCTGTGCTTCTAATGGTGTTTTCATGCTCCTTGACACAAGGAGTAAGGCCTACAATTATGACAAGCGGTAAATAGTCTTCTGATTTATTTTATTCCTGCTTTGTCTTAATAGCTCCATAGTATTTATTTTTTCATTAGAACTTTGCTTAATGGATTGGATTTTGCAGAATTTGAAGTGCCAGTTTCAAGAATTTATGTTGAAGGTCAAAGATTAGTTCCAACAGGTCCTAATCCTGCTGTATCCCATGGAAGTGGGAATTATTATGGGCCTAATCTTGCTGGATCCCCAAATGGTAGGAATTTAATTTACGCTGAAGACCAAAGGTTAGTTCCAATAGGGCCTAATCCTGCAGTATCCCCTGGTAGTGGAGATTTTTATGGGCCTAATCCTGCTGGATCCCTTGATGGTGGGAATTTAATTTATGTCAAAGATCAAAGGTTAGTTCCAACAGGGCCTAATCCTATTGTATCCCATGGTAGTGGGGATTTTTATGGGCCTAATCTTGCTGGATCCCCGGATGGTGGGAATTTAATGTATGCCGAAGATCAAAGGTTAGTTCCAACAGGGCCTAATCATGTTGTATCCCGTGGTGGTGGGGATTTTTATGGGCCTAATCCTGCTGGATCCCCGAATGGTGGGAATTTAATTTATGCCAAAGATCAAAGGTTAGTTCCAACAGGACCTAATCTTGTTGTATCCCGTGGTAGTGGGGATTTTTATGGGCCTAATCCTGCTGGATCCCCGGATGGTGGGAATTTAATTTATGCCGAAAATCAAAGGTTAGTTCCAACAGGGCCTAATCCTGCCATATCCCGTGGTAGTGGGGATTTTTATAGGCCTAATCCTGCTGGATCCCCGGATGGTGGGAATTTAATTTATGCCGAAAATCAAAAGTTAGTTCCAACAGGACCTAATCCTGTTGTATCCCATAGTAGTGGGGATTTTTATGGGCCTAATCCTGCTGGATCCCCTGATGGTGGGAATTTAATTTATGCCGAAGATCAAAGGTTAGTTCCAACAGGGCCTAGTCCTGTTGTATCCCATGGTAGTGGGGATTTTTATGGGCCTAATCCTGCTGGATCCCCGGATGGTGGGAATTTAATTTATGCCGAAAATCAAAGGTTAGTTCCAACAGGGCCTAATCTCGCCGTATCCCGTGGTAGTGGGGATTTTTATGGGCCTAATCCTGCTGGATCCCCGGATAGTGGGAATTTAATTTATGCCGAAAATCAAAGGTTAGTTCCAACAGGGCCTAATCCTGCCATATCCCGTGGTAGTGGGGATTTTTATGGGCCTAATCCTGCTGGATCCCCGGATGGTGGGAATTTAATTTATGCCGAAAATCAAAAGTTAGTTCCAACAGGACCTAATCCTGTTGTATCCCGTGGTAGTGGGGATTTTTATGGGCCTAATCCTGTTGGATCCCTGGATGGTAGAAATTTAATTTATGTCGAAGATCAAAGGTTAGTTCTAATAGCGACTAATCCTGTTGTATCCTCTGGTAGTGGGAATTTTTATGGGCCTAATCCTGCTGGATCCCCTGGAAGTGCAAATTTAATTTATGTTGAAGATCAAAGGTTAGTTCCAACAAGACCTAATCCTGCTGTATCACCTGGTAGCGGGAGTTTTTATGAAAAATTTGAACGCCCAATTTCAGCAGGCCCTGATCGCATTCCACCACTTGTTATGAAATAATTAATGCTGAATAAAAATGCCTAGTTCAATCAGAGCCTAATCCTTCTCCATCACTTCATTGGAAGAATTAAATGGTCAATTAAGTCTGGCCCTGATCTTGATAGGGATATCTATGCCTAGTCATTTCCTTATCCATCTACCAAGGAAATCAATAAATAAATAATACTGTCTCTTTATTTTCAGTTTTGCATAATGTTATTTACACTATAATATAGCTCCTTGTTTAAGTTTGTCATATACATGTATGTATGCTTTTTTTCTAGAATGAAATATTTTAAAGATGTTCATTATATCACAAACAATTTCTGTATACATTTCTTTCAATGATCACGAGACAATTCTGGATCTTGAAGGAATATCATATCACAAACAATTTCTGTATATATTTCTTTCAATGATCACGTGACAATTCTGGATCTTGAAGGAACTTCGCAACAACTAAAAGATTCATATTCAATAAGTGGAAAAATACCAGAGGAATGGAAAAGCATTCTCTGATAAATTAAAAAACCATATTGTTCCCCCAACATAGAGAGCAATTTATACCAGTTTTTGTATTAGCAGTGTATTTTATATAATAATTAATAGAAGGCGCTTTTCAAACCCAACAAAAACTTGGCATAAAATGCCCCACTTCCCTTCCAAGCTAAACCTATGAGATAGAGGAGTAAAAATCTCATTGGTTCCAAGGACATATAAAAGAACAAAGACAAAATAAAAACCAGTGTAAACTTGAACCGTTATAAAAGAATCATGAATGACATCTAGGCAAAATAATCACGGATAACATCTAGGCAACAAGAACTACACAGTATCTTGCTCTTTACAAATTACCTTTTTTTTAATGTTTTAGCAAATTACCATTTAGTGCTTATATTGTCTGTGCACTGTGTAGTGGAATGAATAATTCCAACTACAAAGAGCTGAACCAGTTATATGAGAAGTATAAAGATCAAGGGTTTTCTGATTTTGATTTTGAGTAGGTGACGCTTGGACAGTCTTCTTAACATCTTCTATGATCAAATCTCGATCACCTGTAATATGCTTTGCATGTTGGCTACTCCGCAGTCCTTATATATATAAAAATATAATGGATGTACATGTATAACAAGATGTAGCACTATTGCTATAATATATATAAAGTTAAAAGAGAAGTATTATTGAGTGGGTTGTAGTTTAACGATGAGGATGATGGTGTAAGAGATAAAGCCGGAATCGCGTTCGGGACAAATTTGGCAGAATGAATTCCCCTCTGTCCTTAACACCTAAACCAAAGAAATATTCTATACACCTAATCAGTATAAAAACAAAGTTTCAATCAAAAACAAATACTGATTTTTTATTCATGAAAAACCTCAAAATTAAAAAATAAAAACCTTGGACTGTAACTGCATAGCAAATCCAAGCTCCATGTGGAACATTGTTTTTACTCAGTGCTTGACATATTGACATTCCATTATTCTCAAATACTGAATTATTATCACAAAGAAAAAAGGCAAAGCTCACTAAGAAGCTTTACTTAAAATTATTGCAATAATTTTTCAGTATTTCTTAGCTGGATTGATTTATAAGGGAATTTATTTGGCCTATATTTTATAAAAAATTTAGTCCTAAATTTTCTTGAGATGGGATAGTTATAAAGAGCACAATCAATATATTTATTCATCTTCAAAATTTATTTTAATTTTTCAATTAAATATATATATATATATATATTAATCAATCAAATTTAATTTATAATTTTGGTTTTATCTCAAATATCTTTATGATATGAGTTCCTTCTGTGTATATTCTCTCTTTATTAGAGATTTGATCTTATTTTATTAAGTAAAGTTGAAAAGATCAATTTCTCTGTAAAATTATTTGCTCTAATAACAAATTTTGACATCAAATTTTGATTTTTAATAGTTTTTAAATATGATACTATGGCTTGCATTTAAAGTAATAATTTTCTCCCTCTAACTAATCAAAACACACCGATCAACATATTATTACAATATTATTAAAGTTTTTAATGCAAAATTTTGGAATATTCCCTACCTTAACATTCAAGAATATTTCATTATTTATTGGATCACTTTTTCTTAAATTAAATATTTATTGTATATATTTTTTCTAAAAGGAAAATAATGTCAACTTTTCATATTTTGAAACAATATTAAAAAATTAAAAATATTATATGTTGGATTCATGATCAGAAAACATAATTTTTTTCAATTAATTTACACAAAATGATAACATTTTTCCTACAATAACTATTTCCTTACTTTCTACTTTTCTATTTAACTATTAAAAAAATAGTATTCTTCATGTTTTATTTTTTATATTGCTAAATTAAATTAATATTGACAAACTAATATAAAACAAAAAATCATTTCAGTTATTATAATTTTTTACAAAATTATTTTAATTAAAACTTTATATATATTAACTTTTCTATTTAACCATTTAAAAAAGATAATCTTTTTTAATTTTTAATTTTTTATGTTGCTAAATAAACACTCACGAACAAATATAAACAAAAAATCATTATAATTATTATATTTTTTCAAAATATTTTTAATTGGATCTTATATATATTAAAATATGTTTCCCAATTTTATATATAAGCAAGATTTTGTACACACCCTTCTATCAATGCATGTCTATTGTAAGCCAACAATAGGGACACCACTTTACTAATATGCAATCTTTATCTTAACCTCTAAGATCCATAGTCAATACAATATAGGTAGGGACTAGCCACTACGTTGCCCTTTTGAAAAGATCAATATGTAAATTTATTTATTATAATAACAAATTTTGACATCAAATTTTGATTTTTAATAATGTTTTAGAGTAGTACATCATTAGTAAGATAATGTAGATGTATGGCATCTAAAGCTCACAGTTGGATCTGTCGACTTCCAATATGGAGAAATGCATCATTCTTCTAACAAATGTTCACCATCATAGGGTTATGTATAGTGACCTCACTAGGTAAAGGCAAAGGTTGGAAGAAGAAAACACTATATGCCAATACTCTCATCGGTCTCCCAAACAACAAGCCTTTTGCCATACTGCTATGGGACCCCACTTTCAAGGCACTCAAGTCCCCTTCCATTGAATTGAAAAATCCAAATCTTTTTTCTTGCCTTGAAGTTGCTTTGTACAAGGGTGGTACTCAACCCACTTAATGGCATGAAGTTGCTTTATATAAGGGTGATCCTCGCAACCACTTCCTTCCTGGCTTGATGTTGCTTTGTACAAGGGTACTCCTCACGAGGGTGAAGGGCCCAACAACCCCTCAAGTTAATCTCTCTCCCTCTCATTGTTTTGTTTCCACATTTTTGTTATTGTTCATGTGTTCTTTTAATGTTGATGATGTTAATGTGTATAAAAGAATGTGCAAAACAAAGCATAACTAAGCGTAATCGTCATTGTTTTCCACTTTTTATGCAGATAGCAAAATCTTGGTCTTTTGTTTGCTAGTTCTTTCCCTTCTTTACTAACCTAGAACTTTCTCTTGTTGGTTTTAAAGTGTTGTTAAAACTGGAATAAGACCCAAACTTTGCAGTCATAGCGTTAGTTCTTTTTTATTACGTGAATCTAGCTTGTTCTCTTTCCTTTTCTCTATTTTTCCCAATTTAGATCTGATGTTGGTTGTATTTCTTTCATATATTAATAAAAATTAAACATTTTTCAAAAAATATTAATGTAGATGTACCAAAATATATTGTAATAAAAATGCATAGATAATTCATAACAATAAAATTATATAATCGCAGAATTAAGAATAAGATAAGCATATCCACAACAACAATTGACGAAAGAGTATAATACTTGAATATTATGACTAAACCAATTCAGGGGGGCAACCTCCACAACAATGCAATAAGAATAATTCACAATATGATGATAAAAGACTAATCACTACCTCTTATATAGACTCTATTTATCCATGGTTATTTCATAGGCCAACCATACTAAGAACATCTAGAATGCAACAAGATGATATAAAGGTGATTAAGCCACAAGTCAACAACACATATCCCTAGACACACTATAGATTAAGAGTGTAGCATGCCCTTCCCCTTTAGAACAACATTGTCCTAAACATTGAATCAAACCAAGTTATTGCTATAGAAATGTTTCATCCTCCCATGTTGCATCTTCAGAATGTAGGTTCTTCCATTTGATCAAATGCTCTTTAAAGGCTCTAGTTCACAATTGCTTAGTGTGCATGTGAAGGATCTCTTCAAGCTCCGGAATGATTCAACTTTCTTCATCCAATTTAAGTCTAAATGAAAACTCGGTGTCCAATTACCTTCTTCATGCAAGATACATGGAATACCAGATGTATGCGAGTGAACGGGGGTAATTCTAGCTTGTACGCCACACTACTAATTTTTTATAAGATCTAATAAGGGCCAAAATACTTAGGTGATAACTTGTTATCTTTTTCTATTTTTTTTATAGAAATTTGCTTATATGGCTACAAATGCACAAAGACCCAATCCTCTATGTCAAAATGCCACTCACTGCCATGTTGATTTACTTATTACTTCATTATATTTTGTGTCATTGCTAAATTCTCTCACAAATTGATTAGTACCTCCTATTTATGGTGAATGTGTTCCTCAACAATTCAAACCTTAGGATGCACTATCAAAGTTGAAGTGATGATGGGGAGTGATACCTTTGCAATGCCACAAAGAGAGACATCTTGGAAGAAGTGTGAAAAGAAATGTTATACCACCATTCAACAAGTGGTAGCCAATGAACTCATTTCTCACGTTTGTCAAAAATAAAACAATGAAGATACCTTTCTAGACATTTATTGACTATCTCTATTTATCTATCATATCAAGGATGATAGGACAAGCTATGAGCCAATTGGTAGCCCAAACATGCAAATAATTCAGTCTAAAAATGACTAGTAAATATGGGATCTCAGTCACTTATAATGATCTTTTGAGTACCATGCAATTTCTGAACTGTATTGAGAAAAGAAGAAGTTATTGTACTGGCAATAAATGGTTGTGATAAAGAATAAAAATAAGCATACTTAGTGAGTCAATCCACAACTACCATGATAATATTTTTACCCTCAAACCTTGTTAACCCCATAATGAAATCGATGGAAACCTCCTTCCAACACTGGCTAGGGATCGGTAAAGGCTGCAAAATCCCTGGGGTCTTAATGGTTTCACCTTTGTTTTATTGGCATATCATGCATTCAACCACAAATTTATAGACATCCCCTTTGAGCCCTTCCCAAAATAAATTATGTTTGATTCTATGATATGTTTTTAAAAATACGGAGTGACCTCCAATTGGAGAGGCATGAAGTTCCTAAAAAAATTTATGTTTGAGAAGAGAATGCTTATAAAGATATAATCTATCTTTATACTATAACATGTTCCCCTTGCATATAAATTTTTCAGATTTGTTGAAACCTTGCCAAAAAATTTAATTTAAATCCTTGGTAGCACTATCATTCTCTCATTTTGATCTTGTTTTCTCTAGTCAATCTACATGCCACATGTCATGGCACATAACAATGCCTCAATTGATTCATCCCATAAGGAGAGGGCATCTGCCACCACATTCACTTGTTTTTTCTTATACACTATTTCAAAATCATAGCCTATCATTCTAATCACCTATTTATTTTGTTTTTTATGTGATAATTGTTGTTCCAAAAAATATTTAAGGTTATCATGATCAGTCTTTATCTAAAAGTGATGACCCATCAGATAAGGTCAACATTGCTTCATTACATGCAAAGTAGTCATCATCTCTTTCTCATAGATTGGTTTAAGCCTATTTTTTCTCTTTAATTGCCAAATTTCAAATGTGAGTGGTCTAACTTACATGAGTACAACCCCCATGTTATATCCCGATGCATCACACTCTACAACAAAAGTTTTTAAAAAATTAGGAATAGTCAAAACTAGAGATGTGCACATAACCATTTTCAATTGTTAATTGCATTTGTAGTTGAATCAATCCAATGGATGGAGTATTTATTCAACAAATAGATGAGTGGGGCTATAATGCTACCATAATTTTTAATAAACATGTGATAATAACCAATTATCCCTAGAAATCTTTGAAGGTTCTTGAGGGGATTGGGAACCTACCACTCCATCATCACTTGGATATTTTTAGGATCAACTTTCACTCCTTCATGTGAAATAATATGACCCAATTATTCCACCTCTTGGACACCAAAAATACATTTAGAATGTTTGGCATAAAGCTGATATTTTTTCTAGAATTGAAAGTACATATTTCACATATTTCAAATGGTCTTCCCAATTTTTACTGTAAATGAGGATATCATAAAAAAAACACTAATTCAAACTTTCTCAAAAATGACCTCAAAACAATAATCATCAAACTCTAAAACATAGATAGTACATTTATGAGGCCAAAAGACATGACCATAAATTCATAATGCCTTTATGAGTTCTAAAATTTGTTTTAGGTATGTCCTCATCATGGATGTAAATCTGATGATTTCTAGCGCTGATCCAAGCAACAATTCAGGTGATAATTCGGGTGATGGTTTCACCCCAATTGATGATGAAACTTTCGGGAGCCATAACATTTGCATCGTAGCTCGAATTGACTCACCGTTTGAACCGTTGGAAAGCTAAGAACGAGAAAAATGCGGTGAGATGGAATTGAGATCCATTCAGTGGATTTTTATCCCCGAAACCCAATGTAAGTTTCCTAAATTTCAATTTTAATAGTGCAGTCTAAAATAGTAAGTTTCTAAAAATAGTAATTTCTTGAATTTTGTATTATTTTAAATCATGGAATTCAAACCACTTGATCTCCCTCGAGATTGGTGACCTTCCACATCCTCCCCCTACTTTCAAAATGTGTACAAATGAAGATGTAACCCAAAATAGAAATCAGACATCTCTTCCCAAAGATAAGCATATAGTTGTATTGCAATCTTGAGTAATAAAACATCTTTTCTCAGAGAATTCATTGTTACTATGTTATTTTTATGTTCTTGAAATATCTATCCACAAAAACTTCAGAGTTTTGGATCAAGAGCAAAGGTCTAACTTGGTAAAATAAATAACACCATGCAATTCATCTAAAAAATCATCAATTAATTGAATAGGAAACTTATCTTTGCTGGTGTACTTGTTGAGTTCTCTGAGTCTGGGCACATCCTCCAACTGTCATCCTTCTTCCGCACCATGACCAACGAGAAAAAATATTGGTTTTGACTATGTTGGATAATTGTTGCCTCCAACATATCCTAAAACATATTTTCAATTTCACTTTTTCTAGGCATAGGGATACCTGCAGAGTCTGATGTTGGGTTGTGTGCTTTTCGCAATGAGTTTGATGGCATGATCATGTGTATGACTTGGATAAAGTATTTTTGACATGTCACCAAAAATAACATAATGGCCATCCAACACCCTTTATAAATTAGGATGTGTAGACTCCTTGGTTGGTTGAGCTTCTATGGAAAATAAGTGTGCTACAAATCCTTCTACACATTTTTTGAGAATCTTCATCATCTGGTGGGAAGTAACTAGTTGTGGATATTTTTTTCAATCCACACAATTCAAGGGTCTTGCTTTCTTATTGAAACCTCATGAATAGTTCCTAAAAATTCATCTTAATAGTTATCAAAGTGATGAGCCACTACACTCTCAAAACAATGTCAGCTGCTCCCATGGGAATAACAAACATAACAGAATCTAACAAGTAATCTCTCATAGCAAGCTTAATGCTATAACATTTTCTACAATAGTTGATTGTGCCACCATCTGCAATCATGACTTGAAATTTTGGAGGTGAGTAAATGAAATAATTTAAATGAGTAGCTAGTCTATTGTTGATGAAGTTATGTGTACTCCCAAAGTCAACTAACATCGTCACCTTTTGTTTCTTCAAGAAACCCACCACCTTAAGAGTTTGAGGAGTACTAATACCTAAAAGTGCATGACATGAAATAGTAGGTTGAAAATCTTCATATTCATCTTCAAATTTTTCTAAACCTATCCTTGAAGCCTCATCATCTTCTTCCTGCTCTTCTTTGCCTTTAGTAAAAAATAACTTCTTCTCAGCACATTGATGTCCTTTGCTCAATTTTCTATCACAGTCAAAACACAAACCTTTTGCATGATTTTCTTCAACTTGATGAGGTGTCAATCTAGTAGGTTGTGAAAAGGATGATATTAATAAGGTGTGTTCAAGGACAGTGGTGAAAGGTCTTCATTTAATCAGCTCTTTTTCCTTAGCCATACATTCCCTTGATATGGCTTCAGAGATAATACTAGAATGAAATCTGTAATCCTCCAATTGGATGCTATCTTTGAGGCCACCCAAAAATAGGTCAGTCATATTTTATTCACTGATGTCTACCACACATAAGAAGAGATTTGAAAATTGATGAATGTAATCCTTTACAGTCCTAATTTGGTATATATTGGTTAGTTGACTAAAGTATTTTCCAGAGACATTGTTATGCCTCTAACCTATCACATGTATTAAGATAGGAATAGCCGACTTGTGGATTACTTATCTCTCTTTGATGTTATATCACATTTTTTTATGCATTCATTTGGTCAGTAGGTCAGCCTATGGAGTAACCATGGCCTAAGTGGACTATAAATATGAGGTAGTGGGTAGTTGTTTATCATCATATTATGAATTCTAATCTTATTGAAGTTTGTGGAGGTTTCCCCCTTGAAGTGGCTTGTATTTTATTTATATATTTTGTTATATTTTAGTTATATTATGATCTATTGTTGTTATTCTAATTTATTGTTGAAGTAATTTCATTACAAGTGGTATCAGAGCTGTAACTTGGTTATTTTTGTGGGTGAAACCCTAATTTTAGAGATTTGATTACATGTTTCAATTCACTGCAAATTTTCCTGCAATCTTTTCAATAAAGTTGGAGAATCAATAAGGACATCACAAAAAAAAAATTAGCATTTAGAGGTCAGTTTGTGTGAGTTATTTTGATTTTAGTGTTTTCATAAATTCTCTCTCTAGTGCACAATTCTAATAAATTTTTTGAGTTATTTATATTTTTGGAAATCTTAAAAAAATCTAGTTAGGGTATGTTCTTTGTATTTTTTTATTTGAGGCTAACATAAATACAAAAATGCTTGGTCAAAGTTGGGTCAACAGTGCCAATTAGGTTCAACATTGTCAAGCCCTTTTATCGCAGGACTGTAAACTAGGGGTTGAGGAAAGGGTGTCAAAACTCCAAGTAAAACTCCTCACAAGGAAGATATGGATTCAAAAGGGGGAGTTACTGGATCCTTTGTATCAGGGTTCTCTGAGATAGATCAAAAAGTGAGCCAACATGACTACAGTGTGCAAGGCATTCGAAGTGATATGCAAGGCATACAATTTGATATGAAAGTTATACAATCTAGTTTGATAAATATCATGATGGATTTACAAAATATAAATATACAAGATAGTTACAATAATAGGGTGGCTAGTAGAGATTCATAGCTCACTATCCATGTCAAAAAAAATAAACTAGCTCAGATCAACATAAAAGCTAGCAAGGCACAACATAAAAAAACCAAGACAACTTAAAACATCATCAAAAGATATTTAAATAACTAGGCATTAGGTATAGCCCTAGAATGAGGAGGTGGAATATCATCATTTGGAGGCTAGGCACTCTAATAAGAACGCTCAACCAAAAGATGATCAATTCCCTCCCAACCTCCTAAATAGGGTTTGAGGGAGCCAAATAAATAGTAATGCCCCAACAAGGAGGTGGTTGAATAACATTACCAGCTGGACCACTTCCATGCATAGACAAAGTCTACCTGAACGAGGAAGCAACATACTTCCTACGAGGTGGTAGCATACTCCACCCCCCTCAATGAGGAAGAGTAGAGAACCTATTGTGACTATGTGAGTGGCTTCGTCGATGATGAGACATTGAGGATATCTATGTGTTAGATGTTCAAGAGGGATGTGGATCATGGATAAGACGCACTCCCCTAGTAATGTGCACTCCCCTAGTAATTAAGAAACTCCTACATATGTTGTAATTCCAAAGCCACCTTCTCTACTTGAGATTATATCTGCATAAAAATTGAAGAGATAATAATCACCTTGTCATTAACAGAAAAATAGATAAGACACTTCTTCATTTTTAAATAGAGTTTAATTCCTAGATTTTCATAATTTAAATAATATGATAGCCTTGAATAAAATCCATATAAAATTTATATATGCTATCAACTAAGTATTATCCCAAAAGAAGGCCATTCTCCAAGAGAATGGTTTTAGGTCGCAGGGTTAAAAGAGACTTAAAATACAATGTCAAGTATATTGGGTTTTGGGGTAAGTCCAAAAGAGGTGTTTGAATGACTCTAGTCTGGAATAAGAATTACACTTAGGTTGATAAATTCCAATATGTATAAGGCACTCCCCAAAGGGAAGACCTTGATAAACCAATTACCAAATAAAGTGAATGATCTTGGGCTTGACCTTAACATTTGAAATTATGTTAATTCTAGAAAGCTAGGTCCTAAGTGAGGAACTCATATTCCAATGCCTATTCGACTTATCTAAAGCTTGAGAGAATGGACCCATTAATTGTTAGAGGATGTTGGGAGAGTAATTTTTAAAATTAGTGTCACATATCCATATCCAATATTTTTGTGTAGCATAACATCAAGGATCATCTCTTGAATGCATAAAATGGAAGGTAAGTCTGAATCGATGAAATAATATTTATCCTTTAACAGAGACTAAGGAGTCCAATCATGGTAAGAAATAATATCTTTAACCTTACGAACACCTTTTTTGAAAAGTCTCAAAGGTTTCATACCTAGCAACTCTGCTAAAAGAAGATTTGAGTTGGTCATAACAGGGGACCACTAAATATTTTGGTCATTGAAGGAAAAGCTACTCAAAAACCATCACCCACCCATTCTAAATAGGGTTTGGTAGTTTTGAAAGCCTTCTAGATGCTTTTAGCAATAAAGGATCCACCAATCTTAAAGGAGGCAATGTAACAATCAAGGTGTGAAATCCAACATTTTTCCAACTGACTTTACCATAAGGTGACCCAGAGGCAATGCAGTGTCATAGAATAATTTTCCAAGGTTCATAGCCTTCAATTTCTCAAACCATTCATTTGGCATAAATAGTAATTTTCATATAAATTTTTTAGCCCATACCTCCTTTCTCATGAGTAAGACAAAAATTATCTCAAGAAACAATGTAATACCCTCGAGTTTGCTTAACATTGGCCCATATTAAAATCCTAGAGAACCTTTGCCAATTTATCATACAAGGATTTAGAGGGGGCCTAGTAAGAAGAATAACTGACATGGGTGGCTTGCATAATCTTATAACAAAATTAAAATTTTCCTCCTAAAGAGAGAGGCTTTGAAATCTAATACTCTGCCTTTTTCTCCACTAGATCAATGACATATTGCCAAAGGCTAGAGGTAGAGCTATCAAAGTGAAATTGATTACCAAAGAATTTAAATTTTTATCCTTTTTGGATCCACTTCCAAATATATTTCTTAATCCATTCTAACAAAGGCATCATGCTCTATATGCAGCATTGGGTTTTTTTTCCATTGCAAATTATAACCCAAGGCTTTACAAAAAAATCAAGGCAATTCAGCGTTTCTTTAACAAAAGCTTCTTTCTCATCAAGATCAAGGAGGGTATCATCTACAGAGACCATTGATGTGCTGAGAGGAGAAATTAAGAATAAAAATGCCCCTGATTATTTTTCGTTCCACCATGTGTGTAAGAAGATAACCAAATGCCTATGCAAACAAGACATACAAAGCTAGTACCAAAGGGCAACCCTATCTAATAGAATAAAATATGCCAAATCTGTCAGATTCAAGCCCATTGATAGTGAGGCAAGCTGAAGCTTTAGAAAATAAAGCCTAAACTATAAAAATAAAAAATTGGCCAAAACCTAAGTCCTAAAACATAGCCAGAATAAACAACCAATCATAGGCTTTCTCGAAGTCAAGTTTTAGGAATATTGTTAGTTAACAAGAGGTCTACGCCCAATTCATTCCTTCCTAGACAACAATTAGATTAACCAAAATGTATATATTTCTAATGAATCCAGTCTACTATGTTCTAATGATTATAGGTAAGATGAAACAAAGACGGTTCACATGTGTTACAACCAAGACGAGGAGGAATAATTCATAAAATGTATTCAATATGAAGACTTTATTTTTGTACAAAGTAAGCTTTAAAAGCTTACGAAAAGATGAGTTGGTTAAAAAACCAACTAATGGATAAAACTACCCGAATAACCAAAAAAGTAATTACATAAACAAACCAAAATATTTTGGATCATAAAATAATCCAAAAAGCTACCCCTTGATCCAAAGAGATATAGCAGATGAAAGAATTGGAGTAATGACTCTAAAGTCATCAAAGGATCTTTGTCACAACTGCAAGTGTTGCATTGTACCTCTATCATTGACCAAAAACTGATGCTGCTCCATAAAGAAGCTCGTCCCTGTGAGTTTGACAAAAAAAATTGATAAAATGATCAAAGCTTACTCATCCCTGATGATCATCATACCGTACTATAATAAAACACAATCAGGCATGTCCAACTACATCGATCTATATAAGGTCCCACACAAGAAGCCATCCAAGTAACAAATCCGTATTGTGTATGGCACATCTCCTTGATGTCTAACAATTGTTGACGACCTTTACTCAACACTACTAGTGCTAGCAACTCCTATCAACTCGTACTGTCATCGACAACTGATTGAAGTCCAACCAATGCCTAAATCTTCTCTTTTTATTAGGCGAGAGGTGAGAAGTTGTGCATCGAGAGAAATAAAAACTAACTAATGTTGTCCGCTCCATGTCATGAATATCAGATATGGAAAGCCAACAATGGAACTAAAAGCAAGAACACAAGCTAAAAAACTGATACTACAACAGATCCCAGTTTTGAGCCTAGTAGCTCACACAAGACAGGTGAATCACTGATCACTCAAAACAAGTTGTTAGGTCCATTAGGACCATAGACCTCAGTCATATAGGATGCCTCCTGATTAGAGGATGTGTCAAAATAATTGAAATAACTGGAGTAACCAGAAGATCGACTATTAGAATGATCCACATAATTGGCCTCATCTTTCTTTTTATGTGGTGAGCAGGGTCGTCAAAAATGGTAGACATCTGCAATATGTCCAATACCATCTCATTTGAAACATTTTGGCTCTTTCATGTGCCGATGAGATCTAGAAGTTGAATCATTGGAAGAACTATAGGAGTGAGAAGAATGTTAATGGTGATGTCTGTGTTTGGAAGACCCTGAGAGTGTTGATGTGAATGTTGTGGAGACCGTTGAGAGTGATGTGGAGAATGTCGCTGAGAGTGTTTCAAAAAATGCTTCTAAAATTGTCATTGTACATGATGATGATCTCTATGCTAGGACATGTTCTTTACATAGTGAGCCTCTTCAACAGGTGTATTTTTCTTTGCAAATTATCGTTCATGTCGATTCAACAACTCACAAATTGAGTCAAATGTGGCACCATTAAGCTTATCACTAAATTGTAGCATTTCGGAAAAAAATGTGTATTTAGAATTAAGGCCATTCAATGTTGATGGAAATCAACATGTCATCATCAATTTTACCCCTTGTGGTGCAATACTCTCATTTTAGAGTTTTTATGTGTGAAAAATATTCAGATACATCTTCATCATCTGTCAGTTTATTGTTCAAACGCTGCATAAGAAGGTCAATATTTTTGTATGCAGGTTGCTTGCCATATAAGTCCCTTAATGTTTTCCATGCACCAGATTTAATGGCTTCAATATGAATAATCTCCCATGCAGTGCAGGATGATTTTAGTATTGCGAGTGCACGTTTATTGCATTTTTGGTATTCAACCAATTTTGCGAGTTCAGTGAACAGTGTGGTTTCTTTATTTTTTATTTCCCACAAATCGTTAAAAACAAACATATTTTCCATGTTCATGCTCCACTCTTTATAATTTTTAGGAGTTAATCTGCAGCTTTCTGATATCATACTTACAATTTTAGCCATGATGTAACAATTTTACCCATGATGTAACAAAAGAGAAAAAATCGAGAAATACTATTGGGGTTTGGCATTTACCATCGAATAAATTCTAATTTACAAATAATCCTTATAACTCTTATTACACCCTTATATCACCATTTTCATTGAAAATTTTGGTTTTATCCTTATAACTTCTTTATACAAAATGACACAAAAATTAACTTTGACCAAAATTAATATCAATGGGTTTTGAATACCTCTTTTCAAGTGACTAACAAAATCTAAATAGCCACCTTGCCTTCAACAAAGTTGAAAGTGAAAAATCAAGATATATAATATAAACTTGAAGTTTCAGATAAAACATATACATACAGATAATATTTACCCAAATTTATTGCTTTGTTAAAGCCTTTACCGAATTGTTTCACTGCGCCTTTGCATTACAACTTTGTATGGTGAACCCCACGGATTTGTGAACAATTTCCATATCCTCTACTTGATGTATTGTTGTACTGCGCCTTTGTTTTGTGCACGTCGTGCTAGTCTACTTGCTGTAAACGAGCAAATTTTACTGGATTTATATGTCAAAGACAAAACGACAATTGTCTTTATTACCGATCTCTTAGCAACAAAACTTAAAGCCCGCAGAAGAAACTCGTGCCAATATATTTTGAGGTTTGCAAGATCAGACTCTATTAATGCAACTCTCGTTGGAAATGCATACAAGCTCGCTATGTGGATGTAGGCCTATCAATGCAACTTGGGTTGTTATCAAGAGCCTTGCTGTCAACCTCACCATAAAAGATTATCAAAGATTTAGGCCTCCACTCCTGTTGTACAAGACCAGCAACCAATTTACCATATGGTGCATTGACAATGGCAGCACATTAAGTTCGATCCCTCACTCAAGCTCTACGTCTTTTTGGTTTCCTTGATGAAGCAGCGTGCAGATTTAGACTTCAATTGACCTCTTCTCAGGTGTCATACAGGGTTGTATTGAAGCACATAGTGTGTAAAACACAATTATTTCTTCCTCCTTTAATCTCTTGTGGCTCCGATACCACTGTTACAACCAGGACGAGGAGGAATAATTCATAAAATGTATTCAATATGAAAACTTTATTTTTGTGTAAGGTAGGCTTAAAAAGTTTATGGAAAGATGAATTGGTTAAAAAACCAACTACTGGGTAGAACTACCCGAACAACCAAAAATGTAATTAGATAAACAAACTAAAACATTTTGGATCATAAAATAATCCAACAACAAGGGCTTTGGCAAGGATTTTATAAGACACATTGAGGAACGTGATTGGGCGCCAATTAGAAATGAGCTATGGGTCACTGAGCTCGGGAATAGACTTGGTATTTCCTTTGTTAATGAGATAGCCTAAGGACTTATTTTTTAGGGATTCTTTATAAATTTACAACAAGTTGGGCTCTAAAAAATTGTAAGTGGCATTGTATAACTCACAAGGTAAACCATCAATAGCTTAGGCTTTGTCATTAGCCATGCATTGCACTACATGAAAGATATCCTCAAGTGTTATAAGGGCATCTTAGCTCTTTTGATTAGTAATACTAATTTTGAAAGACAACACATCTAAACATTCTTACAGTGCATGCGCACTTTAAACCAACTTGCCTTGGATTTGTAACACTAACTTGTATTGGTCAACAAAACCCAGTGATATTTCAAGCAAGTTGGTAAAACATTGTTGAGCAAGCTTCATAGATTTGATTTTCTCCCTAGCTTGTTTGGCCCAAATGGATTTGAAAAATTATCTTGAGACCTAGTCCCCAAATTTGAGCCACTGTAGCCAAGCTTTAATTTTAGCCCCTCTAGCCGTGTGGTTGTTTGCACCTTTTATCTTATGCTTGAGATAAGTTGTCACAAATTAGAACTATAGATCAAAGGGATTGTGCTCAATAAGAGAAGAGATTTTTTGGTATTCCTTGAGCACAAAACCATTAGTCCACTTTTAAACTCGCATAACTTGTTTGTCATAGTGGCAAAGAAAGATGGTGGTGTGATTGATCGCCTCATTCCACCACTCGATCCAGCTAGAAGTGTTAGGCGAACATGATGTAAGGTTTCAAACTTTGGTGATGAGATAGATGGTGCCCTCATGCCAGAGGGATGTGTTCAGAAAAAATTGATTATGTGGCATCTTCAAATGGCCACCATTCCACTCCACTCTACAAGTGATGGTACTATGATCTAAGAGGACAAGTTTTAAATGGACAAGGAAAGCGTTCCCATCAGATAAACTAAAAGAGAACATGTGTTTCTCAAAAATTATGAAACAGTTCAACTACTTGAGGACCCTATCGGTGTCTAGATAACAGTTGGACCAATTAAAGCAAGGTGAATTATTAAATGTGTGATGTTAGCGAAGTGGATCCACCAAACCCCAATAATTTTTGAAAGAAAACCAAGCTTCACATTCTCCCATACACCATTGCATCAGAAGGGCACTAACATTATCATTGAACCCCTCTCAATCATATTGAAATCACCACAAATCGGTAAGGTGGAAAATGCAAATTGTTAGCAAGCTATCGCCATAACATAGCTCTGTCAAGGCCATCATTTGGGGCATAAATATTGAGAATCCCATGGAATGACCATTAATTTCAAACAAACCCCAAATAACATGATGTGACAAATCATCACCCAAGGCAACAACCAAGGGGTAAATTTCTTGGAAATCAAAATATTGGCATTGTTGCATCCAATCTTTTATGCGGAGTGGAAAAGTGAGACACATCAAGCGAAATACATTTCAAAGTAGTATGCAGAAGAAACCCTGAAAACTTAACTTCATATAAACAAATAAAATCAAAATATCGCAATTGTTGATAGGTAGCACGCACATATAATTTATGAGAGGAGTATTCCATGACTAGTCCTCCCTAACCATCCTCTATGTCTTCTCTAGAAGTGCTACAAACCAATTTCCCAACAAAGAATTCTGATTTGGCATAAAATGCCCAAATGAAATGGAGCAGTGTTTATCCATATTATCCTCAAGGAGAGTCAACACTGCCACAAGGTGGATTGCATACTACCAAGGGGTAGGATCACTTGTAGAGGACATCCTAGCATGGGGAAAACTTATTTTTGGTTGAGAAACTCAAATCTAAGAGGATTTCGTAGAGTTATGAGACTGGGGAGGGTTAATAAGGGGAAACAGAATCCCTTTGCTCCTTGGAGGAGGATTTTAGAATAGGGGGTCATGGTTTGGCTTAGAACCTTTATTTCTGTTGATTGATTTTTTGTTATCCACCGTTGTCCAACCATCAATATTCTTCGTCGCCTTTTATTTTTCAGATGGCACTCCTTTGGAAGATGGTTTTGACAGACCCATAAGAGAAAAATTGTGAATACTGTGGTAGGCAACCAACATTGAGAGTAGTGTTTAGTAGATTAAATTAGGTGAATTTATGTGTCAAACACTCCAACCTACTTGAATATCGATGGACTCTTTCAAGCCCTTAGTCAAACCAACATCAAACACAACTATTAGTGCATGCCGAATAAAACAAACACAACTATTAGTGCATGCCTAGTAAAACATCAAACACAACTATTAGTGCATGCCGAATAAAACAAACACAACTACTAGTGCATGCCTAGTAAAACTTACTTGCATGCCTAGTAAAACTTACTTTGTCATGGCAAAGCACACACCATATAGGTTTGAAAATTTCCTTAAGAAAATTCCATAGAGGAAGTGGAAGGCCAAGAAGTATGATCCAGACAGGGACCTTAAGGCAGCCCTGGTCTGAGACTTTGAAAGTACAAGTCCAAGGGGACACAATCATTAGAATATTCCTTAAAAACCAACAGCTTGACCTAGAAATGAAGGTTTGGACTTGAGAGGGCTCTTTAAAGGAGAAAAGGAAAAATCCCTAAGTGATATTCCAAATACCAATAATTTGGAAACCCAAGTGTTCCTAGTGAAAACAAATCCAAACATTGATGGATTCTTTAGAGGGGACACATCAGACATAATAAGTTATCAAGTAATTATTTTCATACCATTTGCATACATAATTAACATCATATTACAAACACACATCAAGGTGAGAGGGAATTTCAGAAGTTATAACTTGTCGTATACCTTCGGAATGAAATCCCTGGCTCTCTTTAGTGCCATCCTTCCCATTGTCTGCAATAATAGTTTCAACAAAATGGTTGAGAGCCATTTAAAACCAAAGTTATCCACCCAAAGGGAAGAGATAAATGTGCAATAAATACACATTTAACCTAGAAAGTCCCACATAAGTGGTACGATGTAGTGGAAAATGAGGAAACAAGGCAAGAAGCATCCAACATGAAATCGTAGTAGAGCAAGCTTTCTCAAGAACTCAACTAGGTACTATTATAGAGGTATTAATTATCCATGGTTTACGCATACCAATTTTTAACATCATAATAATGCTGAGAAGGAATCATAAAAGCATGTTAAGAAAGAATCATAGAAACATGTTGAGAAGTAATCATAGCATAAGCATTAACAAGTTGGGGAGTAGCTTGAACATTAGAAGTGGCATCCATAAAAAAACAACATTAAAAGTATAAGCTTGAGCATCAATAAGATTGGAACAAACTTAGGAAATGACTACTTTGGAAGGCATACTTCAAAATTATTTTACAATATTTATCAATTCAAGAATTTGATAAAGGTTCTTTGGGAGATATTTTCCAAGTCAAGACATAGCTTGAACTATAGCCTATCTTTAGCATCTAAATAAGATTTTTGATCAAAATATTCTTCATAATTTTTATTCACATCAGCATTTAATTCAGATCCATTTAAATTCACAACATTTTCGTTGTTGGAATTCAAAGAAAACACATTGGCATTTTCCAAAGACTTTTGTAAAGAAATCTTAATTTTTACATTGTTAGAAACATTCTAAAATGCCATTTTCTTTTTCAAGCTTGAACTAAGATTGACCAAATGAATTTCAACATGATATGTGGGAATTTGATAAATCCTAACACATTTTCTAGTTGGAATATCATATCTAATAAATATAGGTGTCATGAATTGAAATCACACATGCAAAATACACACCATACAAGTACAATATGGTTTGAAAAAAATCATAGAATAACTAGGGCTTGAGATCAAGTATATCAAGCAAAATGAGGCTAGGGATTTTAGATATAGAATCATACAATAAATTTAACCCCAGAAAGCTTAGATAATTTGAAGTCTAATCTTTCTAGGGTTATGAAGCAATCCAACTTAAAAAATTGAACAATTACTGGAATAATGGTAAGCAATGCTTCTTATTGAGTTTTGTCTTTTCTGTGTGATGTAATTATTTAACAATAATGGATTAAGTCCTGATAACAATGTTTCATGTGGAGCTTTTTGGCATGCAGTTACACAGCTGAAAATGGAAAACAGTATTCATCTCTAACTGTGGAGCTTTTTGCCATGCAGTTACACAGCGGAAAATGGAAAACAGTATTCATCTCTAACTTAGCTATAGTAACAGTATTACATCTTGGTATATACCTATGCCCATTATATTTTTATTTTTATGTACATTAGGATGCTATGGAATAGACCACATGCAGCATGCATAACCCTAAGGTGGCTATGGGTCAAATGGGTGACTTGTGGGTTAGGGATTATAACTCACATGTTACCCATTTATCCTAAAACTAAGAGGGTTATGCGTGTTACATGTCAGCTACTCCATAACCTTTATATACATTATAATATTATCATCATAGATACACGAGAGATCCAGATTCAGATAGATATATGCTGAAAACAATTAGGAGACCACCAACAGCTGCTTAATGTCTTTCTGCAGGCACAATAGAAGATATTAGTAAAGCTGTATTTAAGAAGTACATCTTACTAAACTATGACAGATTTCTTCTCCAATGGCCTTCCATATTCTAATGCTAAATGCATGCTCGCACATACATCACCATGAAAATGCAATCCATTTAAATATGTAAATAAAAGCCTACACATAAAAAGTTAAAAAAGGCTAGAGTTCCTGTAACAGCATACAAATAATGGTTGGGTTTACATGTGCAATAGAAATTGAAATGCACAGAAAATTTCAAGAAAGAAGATTGTAAAACCTCAATTTTCAGTGGAGAAGTTATTGGAGCATATCGGCTGACAACATTCCCATTTTTATCAACAAGAAATTTAGTGAAGTTCCACTTTATTCTGTTCCCTAAAAAGCCGCCTTTGCTTTGTTTCAAGAACTTGTAGATAGGTGCTGTATTGTCACCGTTGACTTCAACCTACATCAAATAATTGATTTCCAAGGGCTTATGACTCTTCTTCACAAGTAAAATGTAGATAATCTCTGTTAAGTTAAAAACGAAAATCAGGATACTAGTAGAGACAGAAGGGAATATACTCAGGGACAGACCTTATCAAATATAGGGAATTCGGATTTGAAGCGAGTGCATGCTACTTCCTCAATCTGCTCATTAGTACCTGGCTCTTGTCCACCAAATTGGTTACATGGAAATGCCAGGATTTCAAACCCTGCAACATTTACCAAGTACAAGGAGAAATATGTTCACGTGACCAAAACAGAAATGATAAAAACAACACTCCAAATACACACCTTACATGAAAATCTCAAGTTTGCAAGTAACGATAACCAAATTGCTCATTTGCATCTGTTCAATTAATTATTTCAAGCTGAACAATGGTTTTCGTTAGCTGCCTAAGGCTAACTCATTTAACTCTTGCTTCATAAAATTACTCCTCTTGATGTGAATTAAAAATATTCAAATATCAAATTATTCTTCCAAAATACTGAAAAACTCCATGTCAAATATGGAATTAAGATGACCTCCTTTCCTTTCAATTGGATTAAAAAATATAGAATTCTTTGGAAAATTTACACAATGAGAAACCAAAAATTCTAAAAATCTAGATAAAATAGTGTAGAGGAACACCTTGATCTTTGTATTTCTCGTATATCTGGTTCAGCTCTTTGTAGTTGGAATTAGTCAGCCCACTGCACAGTGCAAAGACAATATAAGAGCCAAATGGCAGTTAGTAAAAAAACGCAAACATGTAAATTGTAGAGAGCAAGAAGGTGTACACTGGGTGGTCATGACAAATTATTCTGGATAAATATCATAACTGAACTACAGGAATGTTGGTTTCTGATCTATCAAATACACTCAACAAAAGAACAAAAAACCTAGAATAGTTAACTGGCTACTACTAGTGTTGACCAGGTTTTCAGGCCCTATGCTTATCATGAAACTACAGTATAGGGCCCAAATTTATATATAACATGCATACCCTTATTCATTTACTCATGTACCTTGATTTGAATGGCGTCCCCATCCCTGTACCAGTGCCTGTATCCCCACTTCTCCAAGTAACCATGGGCTATTTCCTACCATAAACTCTGTTTTCGATCAAGTATGTAAATTCCATTCCTCTCCATTCAATAGGTCGAGTGCATAAATGCCACTTCAATTTGAATCTCAGTCTTATGCAGGCCCCCCGTCAATTGATGTTGATTTATTCCTAGATGGTGAAGAAAAGAAAAATATGGATAAATAATCAAAAAAGTTGTTTGCATTATATACTCCCTTTTGCAGGAATTTAATCTCCCTTTAGTTTCTTTGTATCTTTCTTTGAGAGTTGCATAAACGCTCGTAGTAGCCTGGCTGACTTCGTCCCACAGACTCTTTTTAGGCAAATGTTCCAAGACAATAGTGTCTGTAGCCTTCCATATTCTCCATATAATTTCTCTCTAACCTAATCTCCATATCCACTTCGCCATTGAGGATGCAAAGTCCCATTCTTTAATTCGTTTGCCTTGAATCATGCTAACGGCCTGCTTCTTATGGTTGATTTTTCGTACAAGTATTCTTAAGCTTTTATAGCATTCTTCATTACTTAACAGAACTAGAAGAAACACCTTTTAATTTCATCTTAGGCATTATACAAATAGCATATGTAACGTCCTATAGACTCTCTCTATGGAAATTCCTTCGCTTGCCATCAAGAATTTTAGCATGAACTGGTACCTAGAAAAATGAATTGACTCTTGTTCTTGACCCTTTTTCCTAGATGTTGACTATGTTTTTAATTGAACCATTTTCCTAGATATCAACCATGATTATTTTATAATAGCTCAAGGAAATTATAGAGATTTTTATATTGATTGGTTGTTTTATGTCCTACAGTTTACAAAAAATTTATTCCTCTAACTCTTAGGTTTAGTTTTTTTTTAATCGAAAAGCTTTTTGAATTATATTAAAAAATCAATAAGATACAGAAGCTATTCATACAAAAAAATGAGTGGAAGTCACACTCTTGAAGTTGTTGAGGAGTTGTAAATGATGTCTCCCAGATGGCCAAGGGCGTTAATGAGGTGTCAAGTATGTTAGTAGGTTCAATGACAAAGTGTGCCTTAGTGATCATGCATGGACCTTGCAGTGTTTGATTGGTTAAGCAAGATGATGCATGTTGACCATGTTTGAGGGGTCATATGGGATGCAAGGAGTTCTTGGTGCACTTGTGGAAGTGAAAGAAATTCATCTAAGTAGTCTTGTGAAGGTCTAGGTTATCCTAGTCATCTTCACAAAATTCTCTGAGTAAGCAGATTGATGATGTCAGCGTTCACACGTGTTAAGGTGTCAAAAGAAAGTGGTCATATGGGTTTGTTTAGATTTATGCCTAGAGCGTGTGTTTCAAATTTCAGATCTTGACATGATGTTTATCAAAAGTTATGATGGTTCAAAGTTGTTCTCCCAAACAGATTTCACTGTTTTCCATACTTAACCAAATTTGCATTAAAAAGCAACCGTTGGAATTCAAATATTTGAATTTACAAAGGAAAACCAATCTGCAATGTTTTGCCTATAACTTTTGATGATGAATGAATTTTATGATGGAGTAAAATGCAAAGTGGTAGAGAACTTCAAGGGCAATCCAGGAAAATTGATTTGGAGGTTTGATTGGTCGTACATTTGCATTTATTGCGGTTCAAAGTTGACTGAGGCTTTGACTTTCTTCTGCAAGTGACCTGAGAAGGATGTTTGAGTTTTTCTTGATGGTGTTTGGATGTTTCATGGTGAATTATCTATTGCAAACTGTTGTAGACTCCTTGAGGATCATCTATATGGATTTTAGAGGTTTGAGCAATCCATATTCAGTATGAACCATTGCTTGGAAGTTGATTGTTTGTTTGTTCATGGTGTTTTCATGCACAAGGCAATTGATTGAAAGCTTTTGCATATGCAAAGGAGTGTACTAATGAATGGAATCACTTGAGGGTATCTTAGCAGTCATGTGGCGTGGATCTATGTGCTTTGAAGTGGTCTTGTGTTTCTATTTTAGCTTGGTGAAGTGTTAAAGGGGTGAATAGGTCTCCATGGACCTAAAAGGGCTACTTAGGCCTAATTGAAAGGTGTTGTTGCTTAAGGGTGATCTATCAAAGCTATGGTCGACCTATGTAGGTGGTCTTGATCTTTTTTTAAGTGGGATAGAAGCCTTAAGGGTTAAGGAATGTCTTGTGGCCAACCAAGAAGGTGGTGATCATGAAGGCTTTATAAAGAGCATAAATAAAGATGAAGGCTTCTAGAGTTGATGTGCGAAGAATAGTGAAGTCTGAGTAAGTTTGGTGGATGGATTGAAGCGCAGAGCAATGTGAGGAACACAATTACCATGTTCGAAAAGTTCGGGTTGTTCAAAGTGGGAAAAAAGTTCAGAAGTTCAGGATTTGATAAAAAGTTCGGTTCAGTAAATTCGGTTCAATTTTTTTTATAAATTTAAAAAATTATAAAACATAAAAATACCCCAATTTATATGATTTTATATATAATAAAATTAATAGTACAATATAATTTTTATAAATATAAAACAATATAAATTTTAAAATTAAATAAAAATAAAACAAATTAGTTATTAAATGCAATTTTTTTTAAAAATCATTTAATATATATAATACGTATATTATTAGTAATGCAAAATTATAAATACAAAATAAATATATAATAAATAAATATATTATAACAAAAACATATTGATATAATATTTAATAAATAAGTGTATTATAATTTATAAATAACAAGTATGAAATATATATTTAAAAACAGATTAACATTTTTGTTGCAGTATGGCGGCGACTCTCCCTAACGCCAACTCGAACTTCCCCGATGGCCTCGACTAGTGTTTGCACCTGCAGGTCGAAGTTCCATTTTCAAGCCAACTGAACGAAAAATCTTAAATGGCTAACGCCACCATAGAGAACGGGTCGCGGGGCACAGGGAGCACAGGGCATAGGTCGAATGGGATTTCCACTTTTCCGTTTCCTACGTTTTCTGGGTTCTCTTCTATTTTCAGTTGTTTTCTTTTAGCTTTGCTTGCGTTTTCACTTTTAAATTTTTGCTTTAACTGCGTTTTGCTTTTGTTCTTTTGTTATTGCGATTGCTGCACAGTTTAGGGTTTACGCGTTGCTCCATATTTTATTTTTTCGCTTTAGGGTTTGCAAGTGGCTCAGAAATAATGTTTATTTATTTGTTTTTATTTAAAAATAAAAATAAAAATGACGAACCGAATTTGACCAAACTTGTTCGGTCAGGTAAGAAAGTTCAGTTCGATCCGAACCTGCAGCAGGTTCAAACGAACATGGTAACGATGGTGAGGAATATGTGTGTGTAACCTAGAGGTCATATTTCTGATGTTGTAACAGTGTTTTGCAGGGTTGATGATTGAGAATGAACGAAAAAGTGTAGAGTGATCCAAAAGGTTGTTTTGGATGCATTGCTTGTGTGTGAAGGGTTGAAGAGAGTTGTTTTTTATTGTTTCTCCATCAGATTGGAAGGCAATCAGAGTTTTGGAGGTGTTGATATCAGAAAGTGTTGTGTGGGTGCTCAACATCTAGGGCAAGTGGGTGCTTGTCCATGCTTAGGGGTTGGTGCTTCTTGTGAAGTGGGTGCTTCACTAAAGTCTCTTGTTTGTGATCTTTTATAGGACTATAGTCCATGTGTTTGCAGGTTTGAGAGTGAATTTTATCCCCTATGAAAATTTTCCACATAATTCATGTGTTATGTGCTTCGATCTTGCATAGTTTTCTTTGTTCATTACAATGAATGGTTTATATGCTTCATGAATGCTTATGTTGAATGGGTAAGAGTTTGAAGATTGGAATTGAAGTTGATTTGCTTGCATCACTGATTCACCCCTCCTCTCAGTGATTGTACCTCTAATAATTGGTATCAAAGCCACACCTTCGTTGCAAGTTTAACCACTTGAAAGTGATCAAAGGTACAATAGGTAGTCATCAAATGCAAGGTGGTTTCTCTACTAAGCAAGCACCACTGTTCAATGGATCTATTTTAATAGATAGAATAACCGGCGAGTAACCGTCGGTTGGTCGGTTACTCGCCAGGAATTTCATCAGGGGAATACTCGCCACTCAAAACCACCAACACTAGAAAAATCGCAAATTTTTTTTTTAACCACGAGTACTCTCCAATTAGTCATCGGTTATCAGACAATATATAAATAAAATAAACATTTAAGTATAAGTTTACACTTAGATAAGGATGTCTAGTTTCTTATACTTCAAGTTATATTTTATTTATATACGTTCAAGATGTTTGAACAACCCTCTAGGGGCTATAATGCAAATTCTAGTTTTGGAGGATCCTATCATATTTTAGACTTAGTCAAATTTTAGGGTTTCAGACTTACTCAGATTTCAGGGTTTCAAACTTAGCCATATTTAAGGGTTTCAAATTTTGAAGGAGACATCGTAGGAGGAATAAAGGTTGCATGAAGGGATGTAGATATGATATAATAGTATGATAACATCTCTCACAAAGTGCCACAAGTTGACCCCACCCCATTCCCTATGCATAGATTAAAACTGATACAATGATACTTATACAAGAATCTACAAGTACAAATTACAAGAATTTATATTTTTTTCTTCCCTGCTCTCTAGAAAACTAAGGGAGACTGAGAAAGTCTAGTAAACTATGCACAGGGAATGGGTTGGGATCAACTTGTGGCACTTTGCAAGAGATGTTCTCATACTATTTTATCATACCTACATCCCTTCATTTAGCGTTCATCCCTCCTATGACGTCTCCTTGAAATTTTGAAACATGGAAATATGGCTAAGTCTGAAACCCGGAAATCTAACTAACTCTGAAATATGATAGGATCCTCCAAAACCTAGAATTTGCATCATAGCTCCTAGAGGTTCGAAACCACTCTCAAACATCCTAAAAGTGTATAAATAAAATATAACTTAAAGTATAAGAAACTAGATGTCTCTATCTAAATGTAAACTTATGCCAGTTACCCATTTTGGGCCCTTGGCGAGTACTCGCCCCTACCGGTTATGCCAACTATGGATCCAACTATGTTTTTTGGAGTGCAGGGATGAAGACCTACATCATGTCTCTGGGTTTTGACATTTGGCAATCTATTAGGGATGGGTATTCTACACCCCCTACTCCAACTAGTGCAACTGACAAGAAGTTGAGTGAGAACAATTCTAAAGCTATGAATGCTATCATTTGTGGCCTATCAGACGCTAAGTTCACCAAGGTAATCCATAGCAAGTCTACCAAGGAAATCTGGGACAAATTTCAAATCATCTATGAAGGA
The DNA here is from genome assembly GCA_037957365.1 of Torreya grandis. NCBI lineage: Eukaryota > Viridiplantae > Streptophyta > Pinopsida > Cupressales > Taxaceae > Torreya > Torreya grandis. The sequence goes on from JARHVA010003864.1 coordinate 339,043, forward strand.
GATTCAAAGGTTAAGTTGGCTTGTGAGAAAAAATTTGAAAGCAAATATGAAGTTTCATCATGGTTGGAGATGGTCTGAAGGTGCTCAAGGGGTGCCTAAGCTTAGGTGACTTAGGGAGAGTCCCTCGCAATGTTCTTAAGGTGTGATCACTCCTATTTGTTTGACATTGTTCATTTCTTCTTCATAACGCAGTGCACGATCAAAGACAAGTGTTGTCAATGAGCAAGTTTAAAGTAGTCATGATAAGAAATGGTATGCATAGTGATAGGGGGAGTTTCTATCATCTCTCAGAGGAGGTCCCTTCTTGATGTTGGCTTTGAAAACATTTACAGGTCCTCAGGATCAGCAAGTAAGCCCACTTTGTCATTGTGTCAAAGGGGGAGAAAGTGTTTATAAAGGGAGAAAGAGTATCTGCATAGCTCTATGTTGGTGTTACAAGTGTTGACATCAATGACAACGGGGGAGATTGTTGAGGTGTTGTCAATGATGTCTCCAAGGTGGCCAAGGATGTTCATGAAGTGTCGAGTATGCTAGTAGGTTCAATAACAAAGTGTGCCTTAGTGATCACGCATGGACCTTGCAATGTTTGCTTGGTTAGTCAAGATGATGCATGTTGACCATGTTTGAGGGGTCATATGGGATGTAAGGATTGCTTGGTGTACTTGTAGTCTTGTGAAGGTCTAGGTTATCCTAGTCATCTTCACAGAATTCCCTAAGTAAGCAGATTGATGATGTCAACGTTCACACGTGTTAAGGTGTCAAAAGAAAGTGGTCACATGGGTTTGTTCAGATTTATGCCTAGAGCATGTGTTTCAAATTTCAGATCTTGACATGATGTCTATCAAAAGTTATGATGATTCAAAGTCGCTCTCCCAATTAGATTTCACTGTTTTCCATACTTAGCCAAATTTGAATTAAAAAGTAACCGTTGGAATTCAAATATTTGAATTTACAAAGGAAAACCAATCTGCAATGTTTTACCTATAATTTTTTATGATGGATGAATTTTATGATGGAATAAAAAGCAAAGTGGTAGAGAACTTCAAGGACAATCCAGAAAAATTGATTTGGAGGTTTGACTGGTCGTACATTTGCATTCATTGCGGTTCAAAGTTGACTGAGGCTTTGACTTTCTTCTGCAAGTGACCCGAGAAGGATGTTTGAGTTTTTCTTGATGGTGTTTGGATGTTTCATGGTGAATTATCTATTGGACACTGTTGTAGACTCCCTGAAGATCATCTGTATGGGTTTTAGAGGTTTGACCAATCCATATTCAGTTGGTTGTTTGTTCGTTCATGGTGTTTTCATGCACAAGGCAATTGATTGAAAGGTTTTGCATATGCAAAGGAGTGTAGTGATGAATGGAATCACTTGAGGGTGTCTTAGGGGTCATGTGGCATGGATCTATGTGCTTCGAAGTGGTCTTGTGTTTCTATTTTAGCTCGGTGAAGTGTTAAAGGGGTGAATAGGTCTCCATGGACCTAAAAGGGCTACTTAGGCCTAACTAAAAGGTGTTGTTGCTTAAGGGTGATCTATCAAAGCTATGGTCGACCTATGTAGGTGGTATTGATCTTTTTCTAAATGGAATAGAAGCATTAAGGGTTAAGGAATGTCTTGTGGCCAACCAAGAAGGTGATGATCATGAAGGCTCTATAAAGAGCATAAAGAAAGATGAAGGCTTCTAGAGTTGATGTGCGAAGAATAGTGAAGTGTGACTAAGCTTGGTGGATGGATCGAAGAGCAAAGCAGTGTGAGGAATATGTGTGTGACCTAGAGGTCATATTTCTAATGTTGTAACAGTGTTTTGCAGGGTTGATGATTGAGAATAAGCGAAGAAGTGTAGAGTGATCCAAAAGGTTGTTTTAGATGCATTGCTTGTGTGTGAAGGCTTGAGAAAGTGTGAAGGGTTGAAGAGAGTTGTTATTCATTGTTTCTCCATCGGATTGGAAGGCAATCAGAGTTCTGGAGGTGTTTATATCAGAAGGTGTTGTGTGGGTGCTCAACATCTAGGGCAAGTGGGTGCTTGTCCATGCTTAGGGGTTGGTGCTCCTTGTGAAGTGGGTGCTTCATTAAAGTCTCTTGTTTGTGATCTCTTATAGGATTTTAGTCCATGTGTTTGCAGGGTTGAAAGTGGGTTTTATCCTCATGAGGGTTTCCCACATAATTCATGTGTTATGTGCTTTGATCTTGCATAGTTTTCTTTGTTCATTGCAATGAATAGTTTATATGCTTCATGAATGCTTATATTGAATGGTTAAAAGTTTGAAGAATTGGAATTGAAGTTGATTTGCTTGCATCACTGATTCGCCCCACCCCTCTCAGTGATTGTACCTCTAACAGAAGTCACATCAACGAGGGTTGAGAGATTACATCAGCATCTTAAAAAAAGTCAAAGCACTTTTCATTGAAAAAGGTGACAAAACAAAAGATCTATATAACAGAGCCACATCACAAATCACATTAAGCAGTAGGAGAAATGATAAAGGACGGAGGAGGACACGAGGGATCACCAAGCTTATCACCCTAACCTCCCCGGCGCCCAATAACCAGACAAAGTCACATATAGCACCCCATATGTCTTCTTCCTGTTATTTATCTTTATCCTCAAAATTGTTCAGCGTGGTAGGAGAAATAACAAGGGCCAAATGAGTGAACTTCCCTTGCACCAGTGCAGACCACCCAGAGTGACCAACACCACCGCCTCTACCATCCCCACCAATGGCACCGCTTTTGCCACCCTGACCACTACCACTAGCACCTCCAGGGCCATGAGTTTGAGGCCCCGGAGATGGGAAGCGCCTCCAGGGAGAACCACTATCGCGCCTGCCGCATGACCAAGGCCTTCCTTGCGACCCATGCCTCCAGTCGCATGGGGGCGATTGGCGATGGGGGGAGTCAGGAGGGACTCTACTAACTGCACAAGTGGTGTTGCCCCAATGATAAAGGAGGCTCTAGAGGTGGGTAATCTCCAGATGAACTTTCTCAACTTGAACTTGAATTTGAAGAATAACATTCGATAACACATTAGCCCTGTTAGCAATGAAAAAAATCATCCAAAATGGCATGGTTAAAAGTAGCAAGATTACTGTTCTTCCATAATTGAAAGAGAGTTTCAATCCAAAATATGTGCCAGAATTGTGAAATATTTGCAGGAATCATAGCCAACTCCCCTAAAAGCACCATCTTTCAAGTAAACATTCAAGACATAAGGGTTAGAGGGTCCAAATCCACTACCAAGCAGGCTAGGCAAGCTTGCAAAACCGGAAAATATGCTTAAGGATTCTGGGTGTTTGCACACAGAGAAAACAGGGTGAACCATACCAAGGTGCACCAAGCATGAAACAATTGGGAGTCCTTGGTGAAGAATACACTACAAGAAGTGTTCGTGTTTTGGCTCAATGATTGCTATATAGGTTTAGTTTTGAGTGCAGGAAGTGGGGCATTTTTTTTAAATAATTATAGCTATATATTAATAATATAAAATTTACTTCAAACCTGCAGGTTCTGGACAGCACTCAGAAAACCAGCAGAGATTGAGGGTTCATTTAAAATGATTTATTTTCTGACTAATAAGGTGGTCAGAATTTCTCCCCCAGTGCTTCATTAAAAAAAATACAGAAATACACAATCTATGTAGCTGGGCAGCCTTAGTCTTGAGTCCATTCATAAACCATAGCCTTGTGTTTGGTGGTCTGGACTCCATCTGAGAGGAATCAGCATGTTTCAGAGGTCCTGGTTGATCACCGAGCCCTACAGTTCCAACTCGAGGTTCTTCATGTTGATTGGATGATGTGCAGGGAGAAAGTGACGGCCAGATGGACCACTTCACAATGACCATTGAGCTTGGTGGCAGTGCATACAGCTACAGACTTCATGTTGACTGAGAAACCAGGTCCTTAAGACATTCTTGACAAAAGAGATGCATTTGCCTTATTCAGTTAGACTCACCCGCATTGATGCAATTTATGCATTGGTAGTTCCAATCTGAGTTGTTACCCACTCCAGTCCTGCCAGAATTTGTAATAAGATGTAAACCTGAGTTGGCCTAATGGTGAAAAACTTATGCTCTTGAAATAAAGGTCACAAGTTCAAAACCTATAGGCGGTAGGGTACGTACATCTCGTATTTGAATGACAGTTAGGTGCCTACTGCATATTAGGAGTACAAGGTGGTCTCATATGCTATAAGCTACCTCGCAGACCTAAAGCAAGGCGCCTGGCATCGTGGACCTTTAAAAGGCGTTTTGTTTCTAGGTGTTAAGGGTCTTTCATCAACATTGCACCACATTGGAGTTGATTCCCACGGTGTTGGTCAGCCACAATTGAAGCCGTTGCTTTCGGAGCTTTGTTCTAAAATTGACAGGGCCCTAGAAGAAGAAGACCCGAGATGTGGTGTGGAACTGGAGTACCCAGGTGTTCTGCAATGGCCCTACAAGGATAAAAGGAAGGGACATGATGCAGAACCCCCTCACGGTTGGCCTAGTGGAACAATGGAAAGTGGGGTTTGGAAAGGCCAACAGATTGGTCAAGATTGAAGGACACGGGAAATCATTGATTCCCCAACATTCTGATATCAAGAGAAAACTGGATTAGGGGTGATGATTTTGCCGGCACTATAAAGATGACTCTCTTTCATTGAAATATTTTGATTCCTAAGTTATTTGGATTCATTGTTGAAGAGTGATGAGATGCAAATATATCTCTAAACCTCCTCTTTCTTCTACAATAACAAGGGGCACTTCTTACAATTCTGTAAGTGTGATCAGAAAGCATGGATTTTGAACCAAAGGGGCCATGTGTATTTATTACCAGTTTTGGAACGCAGTGATCTTTTCTAAAAGGCCATTCCAGAGGTAATGAATTGCATGGAAACAAGGTCTGCAAGTGCAAGACTTGGCTTTGCAGGAAGAAGGGGAAATCGTACTGAAATTTTGAATAGAAATGGAGGAAGAAAGAAGGAATAAGGAGAGGAGAATAAAGAAATAGTATTTGCTTTTCAGGACATCCTCAATTTATCAAACACAGTAGAGTTTTGCATCTTACCTTGGTGAGTTATGGTGAAACTGAAGACCATAGTGCAAAATCTCAGCGATTTCTCGGCATTTATTGTGAGATGACTGCAGGACGAGAAAAATGATGTTTATCGCAAGACAAGAAATAATGTTTTCTCGGCAATTTTCGCCAAGTAATCTCAAAGATTATGCAACGAAAATCACCGAGAAATCCCTATCGTCTCGGCTATAACGAAAATATAATTTCAACATTGGTATTAAACAGATTTAACAGGGATTTTTGAGTTTCCTACTATGTAGTTTTATGAGTTTCTCAATACACGGTTTTTTGAGTTTTCTAATATGCAGTTTTTATATTCACATAATCACAGCAAGTTGGCAACAGATTGCACATCATTGTAGGCTTTTATAACGAGATTGGTAAGTGCAAGTCACTGGGTTAAGCATTATTTACTTTTTCCCAACAGTGTTACCATTGACTGTATTAGTTGTTAAGCGTTTTTCCTAGCAATGATTTGTTATTCCGTGAATAGTGAACACTGAGGCATGAGCATTGCAGTTTGTAACTTTGTACTCTGTACTTGTAGTTTTTAAATTCATACTCTTTTGGTCAAAATTCAATATAAAGTATACTTATGGCATTCTCTACATTCAAAGTTGCTGAGAAATGCCAAGAAATTGCCAAGATCCCTGTTTCCGTTCAAATTTTGCCCTACCAAGAAATTGCCAATATCCATGTTTCCTTTCAAATTTTGCGTTGCCAAGAAATTGCTGAGAACGAGATTTTGAACTATGCTCTTATCCCCTCTATTGCAAGTGACTCCCCATCAGCGAATACAATTGAATCAAAAATATTTGAATTTGTAGTAAATGTGACATACCAGTCCTTTCAATAAGTAAAATGTTTGGATCAATGAACCAACAACTGGTAGCACTGTTATTCAATATGATGCAATGAGAGCATACTCTTCCTTAGAATCCCATTCATCTTCAACTGCTGCCACAATTGCTTGATTACTTTGTTGAGAAAGAGCATATTATCGCTTCCGACAATCCTTTCTGACATCCCTAACCTTACGATGATAAAAGCATTTCACCTGGTACTCGAAAGATGAATCACTAGAGATGTGTTTCCACTTCCCCTTTAACTAAGAATCAAATGCACTCTGTTTGTCCGGCACTGGACTCACTTGTATGTCTTCCTGTGTTCCTTCTACAGTAGATAGGAAATGATCTGATCAAAGGTCAGGTTCTGGCTTTATGCAATCAAGTATAAAGCCCCCACAACTGATTCATATGAGGGCATCAAACTATTCACATCTAAAGCAACCAAGCCATCATCATCTACTGTTTTTCTTGTGGCAACGAGTTGGTCTTGGAAATCTTTTATCTGAAGAAGATATTCTAACAAGGACCCATCCTCAGTCATCTTTGCATAAAACAACAGATTCTTCAAGTCCCAACTTTTCTCTGAAGTTTGATACTTGCTTTGAAGACTGGTCCAAAGCACACTTGCCACAATGGCGTTCTGAACCTCAGGAACTAAATCATCTGAAATTGACAATTTCAGCAGCAAAATAGCCTCCTTGTGACATTTTTTCATAATCGGCAAAGTTAGTGGCAGAGTCGAGAATAATTTTATAACAGTCCCGATACTCAAAAATCATGAGTATCTTGTGATTCCAGACGACGTAGTTCTGGCCAGACAATTTCTGCACTTCAAGCAAAACTAAATTTTGAATATTGGCCATGATATACAAGGGAATTGACCTCTGACCCATAAATCAGTGCAAAAGGAAATGCAATGTCTATAAATAAACTTGATTGGTGCGACGGTATAATTTGATTTTGTTACAATAAAACCAAATTTTCATACAGTTCTTTGTGTCAAATAAACTACAATCTTGGACATGATTTTCCAAAGTCTGCCGCATTCTATTTTGGACTGCACTTTCATTCCAGCAGTGTCAACTTTGACTGGTCCTCCTGGAAATCGTGATTTTGTTAAGTGCAGTCACACCATCTGCGAATTCTGGATGCATACAAACTTAAATCTCTGCAAATGATGTCCAATCTGTTCTGCACAATAGAAAATCGAAATACCCTAGATGCATGCCTTAGCTCTGCAAATCGTGACTGCACTTTAGGTCTTCTTTCTCATGTGTTCTTCAACATGTGTTTTCCTTCACGAAAGTGTATAGGACGTGACTGCACTTTCCAATCTCTAGAAATCGTTGTTCTGATCTGCACTTTGTCTTTCTCACCATTCGTACCTTTTTCTAGGGCTTCCTCAAACTTGGCTCAAACCTCTTCTTCTTCTTTGTTTGTACCCTTCTCCAAGGGCTTCCCCGAACACTCGCTCTGATACCAATGTTGGTAAGGATGAAGGAAAGAATGAAGGAAAGAATGAATAAAAATGGAAGGCATACAAAATACTAACATACTTGTGTGTCCGTCATTTATTAAGTATAAAGAAGTTACATCAGTTAAGGTTGAAAATCGAACATTAGTTATATAGATAACTAACAGTTCATAAATAAATTTAATACTCACCTCCCTCTTAGTTGATCTCAAGGAAATGTTGTGCATACCCACAAGAGAACAAACATGAACCTGCAACTTTCAATCTCCTCCTATGAAAGAGATGGTGTTTGATTATTATTTTCCAATGAAAAATATGAACTGATTTCCAACTTCTTGTTGCTGCAATCGGATTGACTTTGTGTGAACTTACCCTGCTTCCACTACAATGTCCATTCACGGTCTTTCTTGGTGGAATTCTTCAATGATGCTCTCTTATTGACATTGGAGCTGATCATGCTCACTTGTTGATGATAAGGCTGATCATGCATCTTATGATGCTTTTACAGGTACAATCCATCGATATCATTAAAATAAATATGTTTAAAATATTTATTCCAATTTACTTTTTTTTTTAACTTTACATATGTCTTACATTTAAGAGTGTTAAATATCATGTATATATATATATATATATATATATATAAAATTTACAATTTTATATCAAATAATTAAAAGTGTTAAATGTAATATAAAATATAATAAGAGATGGTGTTAAATTTTAAAAATAAAAAGTAGTAAAAATAAAACAAGCAATTTTTTTTTTTTTTTTAAAACTGTAAAAAAAGGATAAAATAACGCTAACAAGTGTCACGTAAGATGCTATATCATTGTTTTTGTTTATATCTATTAATAAGAACTATGCTAAAAGTTAACGTTTAAAATATTTAAACAATACATAAAATAACCATAATAAATGTTAACTATTAAGAAAAGGATAAAATAACGCTAACAAGTGTCACGTAAGATGCCATATCATTGTTTGTTTTTTTTAAACTGTAAAAAAAGAATAAAATAACATTAACAAGTGTCACGTAAGATGCCATATCATTGTTTTTGTTTATATCTATTAATAAGAACAATGCTAAAAGTTAACTTTTAAAATATTTAAACAATACATAAAATAACCATAATAAATGTTAACTATTAAGAAATCCAAACAATCTATTATGAAAAAGAAATATACATTAACCTATTAATAAATAAACACTAATTTATTAATTACAAGTATTAACATGTTAATCTAGTCATAGAGCATGCTTATTCTAATTATCACAAAATATATATCTAACTAATAAATATATATACTTAATTAAAATATATATTTTGTGATAATTAGAATAAGAATGTTCTATGACTAAATTAACATGTTAATACTTGTAATTAATAAACTAGTATTTATTTATTAATAAGTTAATGTATATTTCTTTTCCATAATAGATTGTTTGGATTTCTTAATAATTAACATTTAGTATGATTACTTTATGTATTGTCTAAATATCTTAAAAGTAATTTTTAGCATTGTTCTTGTTAATAGATACGAACATAAATAATGATATGGCATCTTACGTGACACTTGTTAGCATTATTTTATCGTTTGTTTTATAGTTAAAAATAAATAAAAATGTTTAATTTTTTTTACTTTTTATTTTTAAATTTTAACACCATCTCTTATTATGTTTTATATTACATTTAACACTTCTAATTTATTTAATATTATGATATAAAATTGTGAATTAAAATATATATAACACACACACACACATGATATTTAACACTTTTAAATGTAACACATAAATATGTAAGGTTAAAAAAAACATAAATTGGAATAAATATTTTAAATGTATTATATGTGGTCTTGTGGTTCCCCCATGATTCCTACTCAAAAGTGTCTGCTCATGGCTATCCCATGATGATCTTCTACTCGTGGATTTGGTCCCTTAATGTTGTCCCCATGATGATGGAGCTGATTATGCATCTTCCTCCGTCTCAATAAAAGAGTGATTGTAATGTCCCCTTCTCAAACCTGATCTTTCGAGTGACCGTTGGCCTTTTTCTGAAAACCCGAAGGCTAGTCGGAAGGTACAAATTAAGGTTTCCTAGTTTTTAGGATGTCCTTGCTCGGAGTTTTGATGGCGGATTCTTTCTGAGTTTTCAGAGAGCTTCGCAGTGGTATGTTCATTTTGGCATTCGGAGCACTTTTAGGAATTTATTATTTTTAGTAAGTTCGGGATTGGCACCGGAACGAGATTTTGAGAGTGGGGTTGGATTCGTCTTGTCAAGACCTTTCCAACGAGCTATAGATCATTGGTTTCCGACATCATCTTGGCCTCCGTTTTAAAGTCCGTAAATTAAACATTATTATTTAATTTTAGACCTTGGTGCCTAGGCTCAACAACTTAATGTTGAGATTGAAAAATAAAAGAATTAAAGAGGATTATATTATTTTCCCTCTCATGTTTTATCCCATATACATGAGGATTTTAGAGACTCCCGGTTGGAAAAGTATAAAAGGAGGAGGAGTGCTCTCATTTCATTATCTTTGTCTACAGGAATGTTTTGCTGCCAGATTGGCTTTGGGGTCGCTTCGAGGAATGAAGGTCTCCTAGCTCGGGCATCGCTTCTTGTTTGAGAGACAACAACTAGTGGTGATTTAGTTTAGTTTTGTGAGTTCATTGGGTTTTGTGCATTGTAATCTGCATTGTGTCTAATTAATTTTTGATTTTGCATATTAGAGGTTTCCAGATCTTGCATTTTAGCTACAGCAGATTCGAGTTTTAATTTCTAAATCCAAAAATACCAAAAAGATTGTTTTGAGTATTGTGTCATTGCATCTTATTGGTAAGGGTGCCCTTTCATGAATATTTGCAGAATTTAATACGAAGCGTATGATTTTATAATGCAAATCCGTAATTCCTTGAAGGCCGTACTTTTTAGAGTGCATTGGGATTCGTGTCAGTAATTAATAACCATTTTTAGATGCCATTTCTTATTACTAAGTTGGGCGCCATCATTTTAAGGGTCTATTGCATCAGATTTGAGATTATTTAGGTGAGAAATGAGAGAGTTATGAGCATATGAGTAAATTCATAGGTTGCTGGTTTTATCAATTTAAAGTACAGATTTGTAAAAAAAAACAGCATTATTATTTGGTCACTGAGAGAGTTATTGTTTCGGCATCTCTAATCAAGCCAAGGAGAGTTCTTTATATGATGTAATGCTAATCTTTCAATTCCTATGCTCTTGGCAGGGGAATGAGTTTCATTTTGTAAACTGGCAGTAGTACTGGCAGTAATTCTCAAACTTGTTCAATTCTGATTTGTAATGCTCACTATCATTCTGAAGTTGTTTAGTAATATCTTAAATCTCCGCCCTATGGTAGCTCCTTTCCCATACTGGGTCAGAAAGCACATTCTGAGTGTTGAGTTCCGCCCTATGGTAGCTACTTTCCCTCTTGGGGTTAGCAAGCACATGCTGGGTATGGAGTAGTTTCATCTTTCAGCATTTTCCTTTAAAGCATTGTTTTGTAATTTCACTCCATCTTATGGTCGCCCCTTACTCCGCTTTGGATTGGGTAGCACATACTTGACGTCGAGTTCCTTTGTTTTGTAATTCACTCCGTCTTATGGTCGCCCCTTACTCCGCTTTGGATTGGGTAGCACATACTTGACGTCGAGTTCCATTTCCAGCATTTAGAATAGCAGACCCTCTGACCAATGCTCGCCACCATCGGCACCATACTGGTTAGAGTTGTTTCAGTACGTTTGGGTTTATCTTCTAACCTTAACGGGTATTTGCTTGTAATGTTGAAATCTGATAACTAAAAATTTCAAAAAATTGGCTTGGGATATTTCAGTGATGCTCTTCCCTTTTGTGCTTTTCCTCTTACCTATGAAGAATAAGCCATGTGGAATGCTTTCCTCTTACCTATGAAGAGTAAAAGTCAATTGTAATGCTGCTACAACTCATTGGTTAGCAGAACACACATGTTATAACCTCCTTTCCAAAACAACATACAATGACTGCCATGTTCAATTTGTGACAATTCTTCCTACTATAACATATATCTATACAGGAAACATACATTGTACAATGCCTTGTCATTGTCAATGTTATCAATATGTTCATACCACAATGTTTTCAAATCAAAACCAGATCTGAAACTTACTACAACCATGTCCAATTTGTATATAACAACTGAAATATGCATGCTTCGTCTAGCCATATCTACTACAGCTCCTTATGTGCATACCATCCATACTACATACATGGAAACTAGCCTTCTACAATCATTGTGATGCCAATATACATACCACAACAATTGTTCCATCAATCCTCTAATTATTGAATTTCCGCCTGCATGTTATAACAACTAAATGATGCTGAAATGACTCTTATTCATACTAGAATCACTTGTCCATTTGCATTACAATAATTGTTAGGAGGGATTTTACAAAATACAACAATGGAGAAACAGAAAGCAAGCTTATGAACCATTATTATGATATTTTTGTTGTTAGAATTTTCTGCCCAGCCTCATGCTTTGAATGCTTTCTCTCATGGAGTAACTCTTTTCCCTTCCTTACTATGCAATACAAAAGTGGTGCGCGATAGAAACTGAAAACATGCTATTTACCACCCCTACTTGTTATTTCCAAGTGGATTTTCTGTAACATGCTCATATATAATGAGTACAAGGCTTCCCATGCTTGCCCATACAAGTGGATCTAGTTTCCTCCTTGCTCTACCAACAGATGGAAACATACAATGCTTTGAAGATAGATTTTGAAGTGCCATCCAATACCCATACATTGAATGAAACTCAACATCTTCTTCTTTACAAATCATGTAAATTCTCAATCCAAGAATCAAAATTAAATCCCCTTACCACTACTTGCTTGCAATGGCAATGAAAAAACATGTGAGAGTTGTTCTCTCCTTCTTGACTCTTATGTTTTGGTAGGCTCTTCTTCCCATTTTGTTTGTGGCTGCCCATTCATTCTTGGATTTGCCATTATTTGGGTGAAGATCTGGTGGATTCTCCAACATTCTCCTTTTTAATGCCCACTAACCTTGCAATGAGAACAAAATTGTTAGACTTGCACATGCTCATATCAAGTGGCTTCTTACCTCCTTTGAGTGGCGTCTCGACCTTCCTCTTCTTGCTTGCTTGAAGAGTGGATTCTCTCTTTCTCATCTCTCCTAAAGAGCTTGGGCTCCTTAGTGATGAATTCTTTGCACATAGCCCTAAAATGGTTACTCTCCTTCAAATAAGCGGAAAGAAGATGACACCAACAGTTTTGTGCTACATGGCTTTCCTTCTTACAATAGGAACAAAAGATGGCAGACCTTTCTTTGGCATCTGCCCCCATGCTTTCTTGCATGTGGTGAAGTTGGTGGAGTGTAATCACCCCATTTCTTCTTTGTATTTGCATCATGTGGATGGAATAGTAATGCACTTTTCTCTTCTTCATGACTTGATGGCTGCCCTCTCTTTGGAAGTGCTTGTTTATCCTCTTGAGGTAGAATGTTATAAAATACCTAATTCAATTTTATTGAACAAAGTGATGGTTACATATAAGCTAATGATCTCTTATAAAGAAGGATCATGCCGTACCACACACAATTACACAATCCCTATTTTAAGGGGATGAGTTGTCAAACATGACAAATAACATGTCACGTACTAATAATCCTAACATTCCCCCCTTAGTATGGATATAGGGGCAGGAACCACAGCATACGTACTAGAAACTAAACACTACATCAATACATACATATGTTCAGAAACGGACCAGATATGTACTCTACTTCTAGTAATAACCTACATACGTAAACACAATTGTTCATGCTTTCACTTTCAGTGAATGTTGAGCTTCTCACTAGCAGATCACGTACATCTCTACTTCTAGTGATAACCTACAAAACATAAACACCATTGTTCACTCTTTCACTTCAAGCGAGTGTTAGGCTTCTCAACGGCATATCACTTATGAAGTACTTACACAATAAGAATTACATACATCTGATTACAGTGAGTGTTGGGCTTCTCACTGAATTTTGCATTAGTAGCCTCTATCCTTGATCGTAGCCACCTGATTGCAAACAACATAAATGGCAGCCACTGCATTGATTATTGTTCTCGTCATTAGCAGATGTGTCGTAGACATTTTTCCACACATTTCCAAGAACATCGTGTTCGCCCGATGTTGGGTCCATTATAAGGAGAAATTTTTGGCATTGAAAGACCAACCTTTTTTTTTTTTTTTTTTTAAATTTAAAACTTTGACCACCTAAATAGTCAACAAACCTTAAGAAAAGACAAATATGAATCACCTAACCAAATTATGACTTTGAATAAGGCTTATACACTATAAAAAAGCCACACACAAACCCTATACTCAAAACATGACACTTAACCAACAAACTATTGATTTAAACAATTTAAAAACTAAACATAACACTTCCTCACAGTATTGAACAACTATGCAAAATATTATAACCTACAAAGACCTATTAGTAAACTTAATAATATAAAACTAAGATACTGATTTGTCTAGAATAGCAAAAGAACCCTGCCTAGGGAACTCCCTGATCCGAGTACAGGGTCAGTTCCCCTAAGGAACAACCCGAGTTCCCCCATGTTCTTCTATAGCAAAAGAACACTGCTTGGGGATGTATGTGATCTGGGTGCAGATTCAATTCCCCTAAGGAACGACCCGAGTTTGCCCGGGTTATGCAGAACTTGGGGGAACCCAGGAAGAACCCAAAAGGCAACCAAGCAAAATCTGATTACAAAAATGTTTTTTTAACTTTTTTCTTATTTTTTCTCAAATTTTGGCATAAAGCAACAATTGAAAAAAAACACACACACGTTGCAAACCCTAAAAGTTAAGCATAAAACAAAAACATAAGATAAGAGAAACAAATGATAAAAGCAAAACACATAAGCAAAAACACTTACCTCTCATTTTCTCATTGCGTACTTACTTTCCATTGTTGATCTAGGGTTGAAGTTTCATCAAGCAACATTGTGATCATTTTCGTACACTAATTGAGGAGCCCATATGCATCATATGCGATTAATGTCACTAATTTCCTATTTATTACACTAGAATTTCTATATTGTTAATTTTTATATATTTTTTGTATGGTCGAACCCAAGCCATACCCAAAGCAAAAAAAATCACCATACCGGCAAACCCAATTCTTCAAACCCAAACCCGAACCGAATCCGAATCGGTAACTTAGATATAAAACAATGCAACAAGGGTAAACATAAAGAGTTGCTTGGAAGGCACAATGCTTGGGAGAGTTGGACAATGCATGAATGAAGACCAAGGACTGCACATAGAACGGTGTTGGGACATGAACAAGTCATAGATAGCACTTCAAGTTTGAACGTGTGGATGGATGGCTATACGTGGAGGAAAACAAGGATACGTGGGCGGAACAAATTAGAACATTGGAACCTGTACATGGATCATGCACAGGGCACGCATAGGTCATGCACATGGAGATGCCAAAGATGAAATGTAATTGTAATTGTATATAGGTCATGAAGACTCCAAAAGAGAGGCTCAATGCAAGATCAAAACCGAATAGATACATACGGCAATGGGCGTGGATCAATTGACTTGTTAAGCACAGATTTGAACATGAATGAGCTTCGCAAGAGGCTTAAGAACGCAAGATGAGGAGCCCAAAGATAAGAAAAACTGCATAGAACTCTCATCAAGCACAAACAAATGACGGATAAACACATACAACAACAGACACGATCCTAACTTTGCATGATCAAAGCACACCAGACTGCTATGATGCATAGAAAGCGTACCGCAAGCAATTTTCAGTAGCTTCATTTGATGGCAATGATCCTGTGAAAGTCTTGTCGGCACTCAATGTTGATGCTTCTTTTTTATTTATAAAATCTTGCGCTTCTTATGCAAATCCTAGCTTTTTGCTCTTGGTTCTTTGCCACTCTTTCACCAAAACCTTACAACAAACAACACCACAGCTAACTACAGATTTCACAAAGAAGGCTGCCATTAATTGGGGGAACCAAGAAACAATGATGTTGCCCCTTGATCAGTCATAACTCAAATTCCTCTTCCATTGGAAACCTGCCCTATTACCAAATGTTATAAAATACCCAACTCAATTTTATTAAACAAAGCAAAACTTACATATAGGCAAATGATCTCTTATAAAGAAGGATCATGTATTATCACACACAATTACACAATCCCTATTTTATAGGGATGAGTTGTAATAATATGTCATGTACTAATAATACTAACGAACTTGTGCTTCCCTCTTCTTGTCCCGATTGCTTTCCACTCTTTAGAGACACCCTACAATCATCTTGAGGCATCACAAAAATGATGTTAGAAACATTTGTACCTTCTTTGGGTTGTCCTTATTGTGTAGATGGCATGGAGTCCTTATGGAAGCTACTCTTGCTTGAGGCATGCTATAGCATTCTCAAATATCTGTTTTGCCATACCCAAGGCCTTCATATTGAGGTCTTTCCTCAACCATGATGGGATTGAGGTTTCCTTGGCCATCCTTGGCAAACCCTTTTCCATCATAACCCAATTTCATTAACTTAGAGCCAATACCCCTAGTGTGCTACTCAAAATTTCCAATGGATTCATTCAATATGACATTGGAATAAACATATGATGGAGTGCTTACCATGCATACCTCAGTCATGGTTTGAGCATCTTTAGTAGAGATTGGTCCCCTTTTATTGGTAAACTCTTTTCTCCTTTGTACTCCTCCAACTTTTGGTTGGAAATTTGCTAACAAGTCTTGTTGCAACTCTTCCATGATTCCCATGAAGAACTCCCCATGGCTGGATCATGTTATTTGCAACTACTCAATCTTTGTTTCCAAGGCTGCACTAGAAATCTCAATATTCTATTCTCATCTTGCACCAACATGTGGAACACTTGGAGCTCCTCAAGTCTTCTTATCAAGGATTTGGTCATGGCCGTTCTATGCAACCACAAATTCCTAAAACACTTTGTCAACAACTTTGCATACAACCTTTTTATACACATAAAATGATGTTTTAACGAAAACCTCTACAAGCCAAAAAGGAACTTGCTTCTCTGATACAAATGATCTATAATTTTTGCAATAATTATGCCTTGTTGGCAATTAATTGCAGATATATTACTTTTTGTATTGAGTCTACTTGAACTTATCAAATGGCAATGGTTTAAGAGTGTGTTAGAGTGGTAGAATGTGCATTATAGGAATACAACACTTGCAAACCATTCACAACTAACAAGGAAAGGAAACAAACACACAACACTAATGATTTTACTCTGGAAACTCCCAATGTAAGGAAAACCAACTGGAAGTGGCAACTGCACATCTTTTTCTTTCTTCATTTTAATGAAATGATTCAATACAATGAGCTCATAGAGCATACAACTCACCCTCTCTGTTATCTCCTATCTTTCTGATGCTGTGATGGAAGAATTACAAGAAACAAAGAATAATGTAGTCATACGACTCACCACTCACTCCTCTCTCATGTTCATTGACCAATTCACTCCAACACTCATGTAGATCATTGTTTCATGATCACCTGTCCCATTTCCCTCTCTCCCGGCCATTCTTGTACATTCCCATAGATGCCCCTTCGAAGAACCAAGCTTCTGAAATGCTTAGAATGAGATGATCCATTGATTCATATCCTTACTTTGATTGTTCAACTAATGTGGGAGAAACCGCCTCTTCATTCAGAGCGGCAGTTATGTAACCACCCCAAAAGTTACAAAACTGCCCCTAGGGGTCGCAAAACTGCCCCGAAATCTACAAAACTTAGGGGTTGCAGAACCGCCCTGACAATTTCAAAACCACCGCTTAATGTAGAGCGATGATTACATAACCAACCCAGCCCTTACAAGACTGCCCCTAAGGTTGCAAACCACCCAAAAGATTTTGAACTGACACTTATGGGGGCAAAACCACCCCTTAATGCAGACCAGCAGTTTCATCATGCAGAAAATGTCCTTCAGCTTACAAAGGCCATATCTTTTGCATATGAACTCAAAATCACATGCCATTTTTTTCTCTGTGTATAACTTTTCAAGAGGGATCCCAATATGTAATCATATTTACATTTTGATGAAGAATGCTATATGTTTCACCTTCATGAGATAGTATCTAGTCAGGAGTAGCAATGCACAACATTGCAACATATCAACTTTTCCTTCGTTTTGTCGATCCTGATTTGTCTTGGATTCTCATGGAGCTATTGATGAATTACCTGGATCCTCGCCGATCAGAAATGGAAGGCCTTGTAATCATAGAAGCTTGTGAACAGATATTGGGCCAGTGGCCATTTCAGAGGAGAAACAAAGTGCACAATATATGCTTGATCTGTTTGTACTGCATTAACCAAATTATAGCCTTTTACCATTGAAAGATGAAACTGAAACCATTCTGTTAGTGGAAAAATTCGATGCAGGATAAAGCCCATCTCTACTGTCATCTAACTGCCCCAAAATGTTTGCTGGGGCCCCATTGTTTTGTTAATCCCTTCTGTTGTACAGAAATTCATTTAGGGCAACTATGTGCAGAGTGCTTCTGGACTTTTGGTGGATGATGCACAGAGGACGTGGGGCATTTCAAACTAAGCTGTTTGTGTAACTTAAGAGTATTTTTGGAAAACTTATAAGGGTATGTTAATCCATGCCTATGGTGTTTTCCCACTCATTGAATTAAACCCTTTATCCATCATAGTCTTTTTTATCAGAACCCCAGGGTTGTCTTGTGATTATTAGAAAGAAATGTTGATAACTTGATAGGGTATTGTAATTTGTAAGTGATACAATGAGCATCTTATAAATATTTCACTAAAGGAAAATATCAATAAATTCAATGTTTTGAAGTCATTATAACAACATACGATTCTGGTTTATCTCCACAAATTAATAATAGAAATTCCCAAACGAGCAGATTAATTCTGTTATTAACTTTGATTTATATATTTATAAAAGAAAAACAAAGTGGTTAAAGAATTATCTAAAATATGCTAATGTTATCATGACATTATTAATTTAGCAGGAGGATTGCCTACATAATTTCTACTAGGACCTCTTACATGACATTGAACATGCTGAGACGGTTAACTGACATGGAATGAATCTTGCCAATACAAACAGATGACATGGCATAAAATTCATCCATTTAGACAAAATAACAACTAACATTTTTACAGTATAAAGGTCACCAAAGTACTCAAAGTACATGCTTATCTTTGTCATCTATAATCGTCTGTCTTCAACTGGATGGTGAACTAATTGCAGTCTTCAGTATAAATTCGATAAATTGATCTTGCTTCGGTTGAAGGTACACCATTCAATTAATTTGCCCCTTAAGTATACTCTCAGATAAAACCTATGTTCTTGAAATCACTCCATTCAGTGAATAGCTTCCTGCCTTATCACTGCTTCCTTTCATCAAAGCAGTCCCATCATAATAAGGCTTGTCCTCGGATCATCTACTCGGTGAAGAAGATTACTTGAGGGTCCATGTAGCTCTTGATGGAGTTGTAGCATTCCACTTAGCACAGAAAATCATCAAGCTTTTCAGCATCAAGGTGATTGTCATCCATTGGCAACTCCGACTTATATGCCACATTAAATTATGCACCTGTCAGGATCAATGAAATCTGCTTGTTGCTTGCCAACAACATTTCTTGATTTTGATGTATATTCATCTTGCCACACGATCACCTGACATTGACAACACCAGTAATAGAATATGTCCGACTGTGCACAACATTCTTTATACCACACTCTCAGCCTTCAAATTCACGATCTTCTTAAGCTCACTCATCCTTTGCAGGCCACCCATCTTGGGCTTAGTTGAAATCTCCCTTGATAGAGCTTGGGTGAATCTTGGTAACATGCTGTCAAGCTTCAATCTGCAGAAGAACATTTACAAACACTAAAATGCAGGAAGAAGCTAACCTCCCTGCCCAATACAGTTTACTTAGATGCAGATCTCATACAACCCCAAGTGGAGGAGCTCTTGAAGGTGCACACCAAAGTCCTGGCTTCCAAGAAGGAAAGCAAATGCACTAATTTGAGACTGCAGGTTGGTCATTCCTGATTCTTCTCCTTTTCGATGGTTGCGTCCTTGGCTATTTAAATGATGGTGATCTCGAGTCTCAGCAAGTGATGGGATATCTCCACTTTCTATTGGAAGTGTAATGGGGCAATTTGGTCTTCTCCATGTACCTTCCATGATGTTGTTGCATAATGAGAATCTTATTGAGACCCGTGAGAGCCCTGAGTGGGCCTTCCCTCCAGTCACAAGATATTTTTGTGTCTCACCAACGTGACACTTGTAAATCAGAAGGCATTCTTGCTTCCAAGGGCGTGGCCCACCTCAATTGTGGCTAGCTCTGGTCAAAGGTGTCACTGTTAACTGCATACATGCATTCTAGATACATGTGCCTTTGAGTTCAAGATCGCAGTTTGTGGGAGAATCAGATTATGGCTTCAGAGTTGAATTTTTTAGCAAACCGGTAAAGCAAACTCATGGAAATCATTGCCATGTTAACTTTCGATTATCTATTGTTTTTGAAAAATTTGTAATCTCATTTCAAATCATAATTTAATTACACTAATAGCATTTTATAATTAAAGTGAGCCAACACAAGTCAATGTGAAGGTATTTGGGAAACAACCTAGACAGACACATAATCTAAAAGCAGAAGAATCAATGTGATTTCCTATTTCTTTGCTAGTTTGGTATAAGTTGATTTAAGAATACTATAGGCAGACACAAAATATAGAGGATTTAAAAATATATAGGCAGGCATAAAATAGAGAGGAGCTCAAAATTTTCAAATAAGAATGGAAATAAATTTGGACAAGTACACTTCTGTTTTTACTAGGAGATTGCAATATCTCTAACTTGCTGATTCCCTGCAACTTTTCTTCTTTGTTCTTTCTTTACTGCCATCATGAGGCTCTATGAGATGGTTGTTGTCCAGTTCTAGATATCCCATGGTTTCTTTGATTTTGTTGAGAGTGCCAAAGAAGTCAAGTAGGGGTGCCCTCTCTCATTGACTATTTTTGGAATTTACATAGATGAGCTTGAGGACTTTCTCCAATAACATCCTCATGTTGACGATGTACACTATATCATGTTCGGATTGCTATAGTGCATTTTGTTGATGATTTAGTCCTCACTCACTCTATCAATGGTTTTATAAGACAAATTGATGCCCTTGCTCATTTTCACCAGCTTGTGGCGAACCTTAGTAAAACTAAGGTTACATTTTTTAACACAACAAAGGATACTCTTTCCAGGTAAAACTAAGGCCATGGTCTTTAAAACCACCGGGGATACTCTTTCCAAGCTTGAAATTTTATACAAAGAAGAATCTGCACATATCACAACTACTTACACCTATTTGGGGGATCCAATAAGTTCTAAATTCTAATGCACAAAAATAGTGGGACTCATTCATGTGTCCAGAAGGAAATTTGCAGGGAACCATAATGTTTTAGATGTTGCAAATTACTAGTAAAACCAGATTGAAGTTCACTTGTCCAAAATTATTTCCCTCCTTATTTTTGTGCTTCTCTCTATTTTGTGTCTGCCTATAGTAGTCTCAAATCTTCTTATACCACACTAACAAAGACGTAGGAAATTATGTTGATTTCTTTGCTTCTGGATTGTGCATCTACTCAAGGTGTTTCCCATGCACTTCCATATTGACTTGAGTTGTCTCACTTTAATTATAAAATGATTCTTGTGTAGCTAAATTCACTTTAAAATTAGATTGCAAGTTTTCCAAATACATGAGATAATCCGAAGAAAATTAACATGGCGATGATGGACCTGGGTTTTTCTCTGTGGGTTGCTAAAACAATTCAACTCTGATGCCAAAAGCTTATTCTCCCACAAACTGCAATCTTGCAGCTACAGTAAAACCAGCATGAAATTTAACAGCTTAATAAAAGGAAAACTTGCCTGGGACTTGCACCTAGCCTGGTCTGAGTGCATCCCCCATCATCATGGCCACTCACACCGGAAGCATGTCGTTATCGTCATGTCAATCAGACTGTCTTGAAACTAGTGACTAGACCATTCCCCCCCTGGACTAGGATCGCCGACTTTCACCAAATCATTGGTGACTATCATGTAACACAGAAAAGCTTGCCGATCATAATGAAAAGCTAGCTAATTCGGGCAAAGAAAAAAGACAGGAACTGCCACTTCACTTCCCAATCTCGTTGTGTATGGAATGATCCACCTCCTGTGAGCTTGAATTTACATTTTAAGAATGTTAAGAGCAAGATGACAAGATGTCAAGAAAGAAATCTCCAATTTTACCCCAGCTCTGGCATCTGTATGTCCTACAAGGTATAAAACATGGTAGATGCAGATGCAACCAAAGGGGAATCAGGGTGTCAATCACCAGGGAAGTCCAACCTAAAATGTTTCAGAAATCCGTTTTCCAATATCTCCATATATGTATAAAGACCTTTATTAGCACTACTCGGTTCATATGCCAAATACAGATCCCTTACAAACAAACAAACAGAAAAACACCAACTTGAGAGACCATAAATTCCAGAAACATTGATACTTAAATTGGGCATAGTAATTGAAAGGTAGTTGGTTCAGTAGTAAAATTATTTGGTTTATAAAGAGCCTACCAAAGATCAATTTTTACTAGTGCAAAGCCCTGACACCATAAATCCTTCCAACACAAAAATTGGGACATTATATACTTAATAAGCAAAACAGTTGCAAGAAACAAGAAACCAGATCAATACCATTGAGAAGCAACATTGACAATAAGCACAACCTTGTCCTTGTAAATACTCAGATCAACATCATTTCCTTTTATGTCCTGTAATTCAACAAATCTGCCTCCATAAGAAGAAGAAGAAGAAGAAAAACTGCTAACATTTCTTGACAGTTTTTGATAACAAGAAAAGAAAACAGAACATACCTTCACAGTAAAGTTGTGAATGGTATCTGTAGACATTGTTGAGAGAAAGTAGGTGTATAGCAGGGCAATTGCAATGGTTAATACTGGGACTGATAATATGTGTAAAACAGAAAATTGTGAAGGCATCAGAGTTCTCATTAGGTAAAGGACAAGGATTAAGAATCTAAGACTTCGGTATGCCTGACCAATCCAGAATGGAAAAATATGATTTGATTTATAAGAATAATATGTAAGAAATTAAATGTGGAAGTGGGGTAGTTGGAATTAAACTCGCTTCATTAATGGATCGAGCAACAAGGTTGGAATTAAAATTTTGAATGCACCCTCACAAGGGACCATGTAATGTGCATTAATAAAATCTACTCTTTAGGATTATTAGTGTATTTTTTATATTATTAGTAATTTATTGTAATTGGTTGAATCATTATTTTTATTTTGGACAATGTGCATTTAATAGATGATGTGTATTTATCTATTTTTTTTTGTTTTTGATATTAGATTTTAAATATTTTTGTTATTAAAAATAGAAATTAAATTAATTTAATGTTTTGTTATTGGATAAAATCATTTGATACTCGATAAGACAATTTAGGAACGTTGGGAGGAGAATTCATTTTGTTAGGATTTTTTCATGGTTTGTGTTTATTTGTTTGCATTTTTGGCTCCTTTGTGTCATACTACGCAGCTCGCGTGATTTATTGGGGTTGCAACGTATTAACTCCGTTGGACGCGCCACCTTTTGGGCAGGGGAAGCCTTATATTTATGGCTTTTCTTGCTCTATTGCATATGTTGATGCAGGGGATGGAGCTAGTGGTGCCCAAACGAGTTCAAAAATTTGTCCCAGAAGTTTACGACGAGGTAATCCATCTACCCCCTCCCGTCTGGAGGTAAGTATTCATGTTGTTGTTGTTGAACAATATTGCAAGTGGTATGAAAATTGTTCTATTATTGCTTATTTTGTTGGTCATATCCCCTCAGAAGATTACCTCCATCACTGGCTTCTACAATTACTGGAAGCCATTGGGGGGCCATGTCTCTGGAATCCGTAACCTTACCAAAGATTTTTTTTGTCTACCTTTAAGGAGCCCTATGAAACTCAATTGATTCTTGTGAAGTCCAATGTTTGGTTCCTTCGCAACCAGCTTATGATCTTGTCTCCCCAGTCCCAATATTTTAATATTTATGGCAATTTTGCCCTTCGTGTCCCTGTTTGGGTTAAACTTCTCAGTCTACCAGTTCACCTTTAAATTTTTATCCCCCAAATCATCACTCCCATAAGATGAGTAATTACAATTGAACCAAATAAGTGGTTCTCCCTCCGCCCTAATAAGCGAGTATGTGTGGAGGTTGACCTCTCCAAAGAGCTGAAAGAGTTCATTGAAATCTAGGTTGGGGAGACCTAGTGGTCACAAAAGGTTGTTTATTTCAACCTTCCCAACACTTGTTTTCGTTGTCATGCCTGGAACCACCACATTAAGGATTGTCCTCGCATGGGTTGTCCCAAGCCTCCTCAGTCACTTCCTCAGTCTGAGAAGCCAAAACCAAAAGACCAAGGTGATGGTTGGACCACAGTTCCCCCAAAATGGGTGTCGGGCCCTAAGCCACAAAACACACCTCAATCACCACCTCAGGAGGATTATCCTCTAGTGATCACACCCTCTCAGGGAACCTCCTTATCACCCCCTTCCATCCTGACCCCTCTTAACCCTTAGAGTATTTCTTCGATCTCCCAAAATTTCAAGATACCTCTAGCTCAACCAGTTGCTCATTCTCCCAACAGTCTCGTAGTCCACCTCACAGGGGTGTTGACTCTCCTTGGGAGGAACATGATGCCAAACATCGCTACATTGAAGGCGGTAGAATTTCTCACCCTCACCAACACAATAACTTTGTAGCGTTCACAGATTTTGAGGATGGGCAAGGGGAGCTTCAAATGGATGATCCCTCCCTATAAATGTCTTATCATAGAATGTAAGGGGTCTTACAGAGTCTACCCATAAATACTCTGTGTGTTGCATGTCAGCAGATTGGTTTTCTAGACATTCTATGTCTGCAAGAAGTTAAGATTTATGGTTTTCTCCTCTAGATGACCCTACGAAGTATTTGGTTAGATGCCACTCAGGTCACCACCTTGCATGATGCAAGATGTGGTAACACATGTATCTTAGTTACTCATAAAGTCTCCTTTGGCATTATTGCCATAGGGGAGGACCCATCACATCAGGCAATCTAGATTAGTCTTGACATTGATGGCCAACCTTTTGGCATCCTTAACATCTATGATCCCAATGATGACCCTGACTGCTCCCTACTCTAGCAATATTTAGCAGATGGGTTACCTCCTACCACATCATTGGTGTGCGATGACTTTAATATGATTGAACACCCCCAAGATAAAGTTGGGGCCCTCTCTATGTGTTGGTGTGTTGGTGAGCATGAGGCTTGATACTATTTAAAAAATTAATGGGGGCTGGCATACCTTCTCCTATGGCAGTGGACATTTAATCACATGTCTTGGTTCACGTGGTCCAACTACCAAATTGGGGATCACTGTGTGCTCAAATAGTTAAACTACTTTATGTTGTCAAAGTAAAATCTTTTTTCTTTTTCCAATAGTGATGATCAACCTATCAATATCCACTTAGATATTGTCTTGTCAGACCACTCGCCCATCTCCTACAAATTGGAATGGACTGTTGGGTAGTACAAGGTGCCACATAATCAATTCTTTCTCAACACTTTTATATTGAGTTATATTGGCACCATCCGACTCATCCACCGTATCTGGGACCTAACCCCATAACCCCCATACACTGCTAGTTGGATTGAGTGGTAGAATGAAGCTATTCTTCACACCACCTCCTTCCTCTACCACCACGGTAAACATGTTACCTAGATTTGTAAGCACTCAAAAGAGGCTACAATCCAAGCATTCAAATAGGTCTTTGCCTCCCTTGAAATTGATCCTTTCAATATTCAACTTTGAAGGTTGGTTGCCTCCCTCAAACACCACCTTAAGGAGGTGGATAGTGATGCAACCAGAGGTGCCCAACTTTGAGCTCGATTACTTTGGCTCAAAACTGGTGATAAAGCCTCCAAAGAGTTCTTCAAATCATTAAAAGCCAATCAAACTTGTGGGTAAATTAAATCCATTTAAGTGGTTCAATCCTATCTCACCTCTCACATTGATTTCTCCTTGACCTTTCTGAAGTATTACTAGTAGATTTTTCATGCCCAACCCTTTACGGTTGAAACGTCCCATGCTCTTCAAAATTACCTCAAAGTGGTGCCTTGCAAGCTCAAGCCTACAAATCACTAACTATGTGATGCCCTACTCACCTTGCAGAAGTTTGAGAGGCTTTAAATTATATGATTAATGATAAGGCTCTCAGCCTCAATGGCTTCCCTTACAAATTTTACAAATTCACTTGGGAGTTCATCGGCCCTGACTTGTCTTACAGAATCAATCTCTTGGCCCTATGATCAACCAAGGCAATATCAAGTTTATCCCTAAAGCCAAGGATCTCGAGCTTCTCGCTAGCTAGAGGTTGATAAATCTACTAAATGTCTCTTACATGATCCTCGCCAACTGTGCTTGACTTATCTTACTTACCATTGTTAGACTATAACAAACAAGTTTTATTAGAGGGAGGTGTATCTTGGACAATCTTATTACAGTCTGGGAGAGCATGGCCTGGGCTCGTTTCTCTTTGCAGAGAGTTATTTCTCTAAAGCTGGATTTTGATTGAGTGGCATTTTATTCTTAGCTCTCGGCTTTGGTCCCTATTTTATTGGGTTTGTGCAGACCTTGCTTCATGATGCCTCCACTTGCCTCACTATCAATGGATATCAAACCTTAGGGATAAAACTCCAGTGCTTTATTCTTCAAGGATGTCCCCTTGCTCTAGTGTTTTATGCTATTGTTGGTAAAGCATTGGGTTACCTTTTGGCTTATAAGGCCTCTTAGGGGATTGTTCAGGACATTATTTTGCCTGATCGCACCTCTTAGCTTATCAATGGCCACTTTGTAAATGATACCTTTCTCAAACTTGAAGAGCAAGAGGCCACTTTCACTGAAGTTATGTAGTGTCTAGACACATTTTGTTTGGCATCAGGCTCCATCTTTCAACGAAGGAAAACCTAATGTTTTTGATAAAGCATGATGTCCATGCCTGAGTGGCTTAAAAGTTTAATTGGTAGTGGATCACTCAGGGGGGAATAATTCAACTTCTTGGGCATCCCCTTCACTTTTGATAGCTCACCTTCTGAACTTTAGTAGTATGTATTCAATAGAATTGAAAGGCAAATTGAATATTGGATCACTAAGCCCCTCTCTAGTGGGCAAGTTCTAGATCTACACCAAGATTTTGGTGGCCACTCATGTCTACTACTTTTCTTGCTAGGCCCCATCCAAAGCCTCTTATGATAGTCTAGCCAAGCTTCTTTGTGATTTCTTCTAGGCCAATTCTAATAAGGCTTGAGGTTTTCATTAGGTGGCCTGGGATATTTGTTGTCTTCGTCGTGATAAAGGTGGCATGGGCATAATTGACACATATCGACAAAGTATGGCCTTGTGTGCTGAATGGGTTTGTTTGGGCCATTGAGGTAAATGAGTCTTAAAAAATCCTCCTCTACCATTGTATCTCTTCTAGCTCTTCCTATAGAAAAACTAGTTAGCATAATATTGGCTTTCAATCCCAAGTCATCACTACTATGCCAGTCAGAATTACAAGTTCATTTGTGGTCAAGAGTATCTGGAAGGCTTTTGAAGTAGTCAAACCCCACTTGAAGTGGGTAGGGGATGGATTTCACACAGGGTTATCTTTCAATGATCATAGTTTATGGTGGTCTCTTATTCTCACTAGTTCTTCTATTCCCCTAATTGAACTACCTCGTATTAAAGCATGGCACTTATTCCATAAAGGAATTTGCACTATTCATGATTTGATTAATTTTATAGACTATATCCCTTAGCCTAATTTGAAAATAAAATTTCAATTAAATAGTTATAACTTACCTTCCATCCTTCACATTCAAGAATTACTCCCTGATGTTATGCTCCATAATCTTGGCTTTCAGCCTCTTTGGGCATGGTGGAAAGACTGGAGGTGGAACTGTGATACAAATTTTAAAGCCTACTCTCTAGGGCTTCTATATCAAGTGATGAGTCCCTTCTCCTTGGCTCTCAACAAGATCAACAAACAATAGAGCCTTCAGTCCTCTCCCAAGACTTAGCTCACCCATCTGAAATGTGTGTGGTAGCTATGTTTGGATCCCAAATTGGGTCACTTTCTTTGGTGTTTAATCTACCAAGGGCTTCCCCTCGGTGAGAGGTTGCTCCACCTCTGCATTCCCTAGCCCTTATATCCAAATTGTAAATGGTCTGAATCTTTCAAACATTTATTCTAGTTTTGTCCCAAAGCTCAATATGTTTGGCATTAGATCCACTCCTTATTTCAGCCCTTTCATTCTGAGCCCTTTTCTTTAAGACATGCACTTTTCAGGGATTATTCAAACTGGACAGCTTTTATTGTTTTTTTGTGGAATTTTTTTCATCCTATCATCCTCTTTCAACTTTGAAAATCCATAAATAATGTTATTTTTAATCATGAGGAATTTGGTATTCATTCTCTAGTAATGAAAAGGTTGTTATTTCCTCAGTTTACTTATAGATCTAGGCTCAAGTGGAGATGGTGTTGGACCTCTGCCACCTTAAGGAGCTCCTCAACCACTAAGGGAGTACCCCATGCACTATGAGTAGAGTTATACTAGATGGTCTACCCTATGGTCCCCTACCACCTCCTCCTAATCAACATCGAAACAAAATTCAGTCTTACAATAGGGGCCACTTTTCACCTTGCCCTCTGCCCAAGGGTGGTTGGAGTCTTTTTGGTAAATATGATGTTGGTCATGCTTAATGGCCTCTGGTGAGTGTCGTTGTTCCTACCCAACCCACTAATGGTTGGTCAATCACTATACATTATGACCCCTTAGATGGTTGGACTGCTCCAGAGATCCTAGATGTGAAAACACCTACTTGGTCAGTGCTTCCTAAGGATGACCCTCTTCCTCCATCTCTTGGGGTCACTACATGTGCTTGATTATCTTTCCTATTATTTATAGTCTTTCTTATCATGTTTTTTTTTATAGTTTGATAATGTTTTGAGTTGTTTCTTTACCCAACATGGAGTTTGGGTTGTGATCTATCCAGCCACATTATTATGTAACCTTCTATATTATAATTTGATTTTTTAATATAATATGAAGCATTCCAATAGTAAAATTGTTTGATGTGATCATCAATGTGGGGAAATGCAAAATTTCTCTATTAAAAAATATAGATGTTCATATAGCAGGGAAAATGATATAGGGACATTGAAAAAATAATTTCTCACACGTAGTCATTGTCAAACTATTAATCAAATACATCTGTGTAGTTGGAAAAATTAAAACAAAAGACAAATTCATTATTTTTTAAAGTACTTGCATAGCACTATTTAATCAAAATACAAGGGGAGTGGTTGATATTTAATAATGCATCATTCTTTCAATCGACAAAAGCTGGGTTATCAATTTACAACATTTATGCGATTTTCTACAGAATTAGGATTCAAGTTGAAAAGGTATGTTAACTAAATTTTAATAATGAGCAAGTTAGCCAAGATATGTATGTATATATGATAATATTGATAATGATGCAGATCAAGTGTAAAATGAACCCAAAAAAATCTCTTTATAATATAAAAAATTTAGGTTAGTATAATAATATAATATAATGACCTTTGGAACAAAGAACCTACAATAGTTTTGCCCTAGGTAATGCATTACATGGTGGTCTGAGTTCAAATTCCTTGGGAATGGAAGAAAAAAGAGTACATAGTGCTAGCTTTGTGTATAAATATTAGCTACACGAAATGCAACAAAACATTTGTGAAGACAAATATGTGTTAGTTAACAAATAACTTGACAATAGATTTTTTCAAGTCCAAAAATGTTTGTCTCCAATCAAAAGAATAATATAGATAGACAAGATTCCCACCCTAATAGGATGCTTTAATTGAACTCCAATCCCATATCTGAGTAACATTCTTTATAAATGCAAGTTTTGGCTTGCAATGCAAGTTGTTAGTCAGTATAATAGAGCATATAGGAACTCCATATTTCCTTTCTACTTGAAAGTTTATGTAAAGTACAGATCTAGATGAGTCGTAAAACTTATAACCTTGATTGTCTCTTGTAATTTCCAAATTGTAGGGTGACCTAACATTGTTATAGAGCAAATAATTGGTTTTACCTAGCTCATATAGAGCAGTTCTGTGTCTATATCATGCGGCTTGATTCATTTTCTAACACTCCCACAATCCACTAAACATGCCTATGAGAGCATCTACTGCTCTCTAAGCTAAAAACCATATAGTGAAGCATTGCATCAAGACAAACAGGTGTAATTAAAATTAAAGCAAACCCATCAAAATTTAAAACATGGGGCCAATTACGTAATTAATCTACTAATCACTAACAATAATAATTATGCAGTATCCATTCTTTGAATCATCACGTAACTAGCAAAATCATAGCTTTTATTTTTTCCCAAATATTATTTGAGAGCAATGCATTTCAGGATTAGTAATTGACTCGTCAAGGGTTGTGCGAGGAGCTTAACAGATGTTTTTTGGTGTGGCATTTGTGCATTGACCTTCTTTTGTGGGGCAATTATAAAAAAAAATAACACGTGCATCTGCATATTAGTTAATTCTAAATTATGAGATAAGGATTATTATATTTATAATTATACATAAATATTTATGAGTTTAGGTTAACTTTTTTCATATATTATGTTTATATTTATTTATTCATGGATTGGTTTATTTTTTTTTTTCAAATTTGTTTATAAAAAAATAAACAATGATAATACTTTAATTATACCACCTATAATATTGTGCAGTGTATATTTACATTACATTTTGTATTATTAAATACATTATTTATTTATTAATGATAGAATTATAATAATAATATATTAGTATTTTTTTACTAGTGTTGGTGATTAGTAACAATGATTGTGCATCTACAAGATGGCAATAACAATGAAACAAAGGCCGAAGCAGTGGTAATGGGCCTCCAACTTGCTCGTTTGTGTGTTATTGAGAAATTTTTCATAAAGGGGACTCCAACATCATCATTGACGTAATCAATTCTAACCATGGAGAAAATTGGTAGATTAACAACATTTTATGCTCTGTGTGGCCGCTCTTGCCTAAATTTTAGTCATGGTCAGTGCATCATTATTTTGGACAAGCTAATAAATATGTAGACTTTTTGGCCAATTGGGGGGTTGATTAATTGGTGAAGGAAATAATCAACAATGTGACCACATGTTGGCTAGGTTTGGAAGCCTTTGATTTCATTAATGTGTGAGGTGATGTTTTTCTCCTTCACACGATTCTTGTATTTAACCATAATTATGGCTTGATGTGGCTTTGGGGTGCTTGATTAGGTTCTTGATTTGATGCACACTTTGGGATGGGATATCATTTAAGTGATTGAACGTGATCATTATGTTGTCTTGTGCCATCACTTCATGATATTTTCTCTCCTTTGCACAATTTTTTTAATTCCAAAATGGATTATTCAATTTTTAGTCATGCCTTGCTCTCACCAATTGTCTCTGTGTCTAATGAAAAATGGGAAATGGCATTTCTTGATCATGTTTCAGATGCCCACCTATGCCACATTTTTTGGTTCCTTTTTTAGCGATCTCTGAAGTAATTTGCGAGATGATTGGAGATCTTTTTCTCCATTCTTTTGGACACCTCAAATCTAACACATAAGTGGTTTCAATATTCACCAATAATATTTTACATGTAGTTCAATATCTTGTTATAGTTTCAAAGGTGGTGTAGGTGTTGGTTTGATCGGGGGTCTTCGATGGGTTGTCAGGTTGGTTGGATAGCTTTCAAGTAGTTTCGAACCCATCTTTACCCTTCTCTAGTAAGTAATGTTTGGAATTAATTCCACTTTGTGTTTTTCATGAGCTTGAGGAACATTATGTTCCTATGTTGGAGACTCTTTGTCTATACTCTATTTATCAATCCATGGTTATTCTTTAGGCATTATCTTTGGACTATTAGCTGACTCCCATCCTTTCTTTAGACCTCCTACTAGGTCATTTTAAATCTGCTAGACTAGTGGAGGCAACTTCAACACTTTTTAATTTCTATTCAAGGCTCAGTGTTGAGGCAGAGATTGAAGTTGACTGTAATATCTTTGTTGGTGGAGCTGGCAAACTTCATAGGTAGGTGGTCACCTGAGCCATACAATGACACATGCAATTAGTGATACCCTCCTATAGTTCTGTTATTTTTTTTCCTCCATGGCAAATGATGATTGTACAGGCCCATTATGCAAGAAGACCCAAGTCAAACATATTTTCTAGCCATGCTACTTTTGTTTGCTAAGTTTGTGGCAATCTTGATCCTTTTAACATTTACGTTTATGTATTATGGGTGTGTGTGCTTGTTGGGTTTTTATTTGGTTATTTTTTTGGATTTTTTAGTGGATCGATATCATGCCCTTTCTGATTCTCCCTTAGTTTTTATTTTATTCAACTTTTATAGATCTTAAGTAAGGGCCCATTATCCCCTAGTCTATCAAAAAATATGTTAAATTTTTAAAATTATTATAGTAATGGAACATAGTATGTAATATACATTTTAAAGTATAATAAGTTATATATTATTGGCATAATCTATTTATCAGAATATTTTAAAAAACATTATGGTGCAATGATGCTTGTTGATTCACATATTTGATCCATTTATCAATTCATGTGTCAAATGGTATATCTAAACTTATATTTTATTTTCATGTGATTTAAGTAGAAAAACAATGTTAATTATGTTAAAAACATCTCTTTATATGATTTATGTTCTTTTTACAAAATTTTTTGCAAATAGTCAATCACTTTTTTATTTGAAAAAAAAATGCATGAAAAAAATAGTTTTTATTTACAAAAACATATAAGAAATTGTGGTTGATGAGATGATGATAGCTAAACATGTTTATTGTAATCAATCTAACTAGATTTTATGACTATGTTATTGCTTGGTGCGGTTTTTCTTTTATTGCAAAATAAAATACCAATGAAATGTTTTCCCTAATTTTTTCTAATTTTAATATTGTTAATTATCAAAACATGTAATTTTTCTCATGGTGCTTGAAAGTTGACGTTTTGAGCAAATTCTACAAAAATAGGTATCTTGCAATAATCTTCACTTGTTTTGATCATCGACAACATAAATGTAGTAGTGATTAACCAACATTTTCTATTCTTCAATGATAATGAATATATCTTGTCAGATAGATTTTTTTTCCTATGGCAAGCAAGACTAATAGAAAGTTGATGTTGTTTTGATCTTGGCATTTCACTTCTTGATGGTTTAGTCTATTCTTTATTTCAACAAAAAATAAATAAAAATAAAAATATTGAAAAGACAAACAAATGACATTGCATCAGATTGTTCGAAAAAAATTATTAACGTGGATACATACCAGTGACAAAAACGCATCTTTGCAACTATTGATGATGCTTTAGAACATCATTGACAACATAAAATAGTATTCATTAACCAACATTTTCTATTCTTCAATGATAATGTATATATCTTGTCAAATATATTTTTTTTCTATGGCAAGCAAGATTACTAGAAAGTTGTTGTTTTGATCTTGGCATTTTAATTCTTGATGGTTTAGTCTATTCTTTTTTTTAACAAAAAATAAATAAAAATAAAAATAATGAAAAGACAAATAGATGACATCGCATCAGATTGTTCACAAAAAATTATTGATGTGGAAACATGCCAATGACAAAAAACACATCTTTGGAACTATTTATGATGCTTTAAAACATGAAAATCTTTTTAGAACTAAATCATTCAATTATGTTGTTGGCGATTGCCTTTTTGACACATTTCAAGTCTTATTATGTTTATGTTACATATCAATAATGTTATGAACTAGGATCATTAACTATTTTATGCATTATTTAAACAATGGAGATGAAGAAGCAATATACTCATATGCATACCAATTACATCTAGATATATTATATGATTTGCGTCAAATATATGATAGAAACCCATAATTTCATCGAATGAGAGTTTCTGTAAAGTTGAGGCTGGTCTTTGAGGTGACATATTTTGTATCCAATGGTTATACAAATGGTTGAACATACATGTTTCTATTTGGTCTCTAACAAAAAAAACATGTCTACATTTCAATAAAGAAAATTGTATTCCATTGTATTCAGTCTTATTTCATGACATAAACCTTAGCTGTGTATATTTTGAACCATTATTTTCCAAAAAAATATGCAGCCATAACTCGGTTTCAAATTAAAAGTTATCAAATATTTGCAAAAATCTTTTTTTGGTATTGGAATTCTATTTTCCATGAGCTAGAAGCATATGGTGTGTATAAAATAAGCACTTTTAGCTCAAATTATGGTAAAAGTTTAATCAATGCTATTGGTTTGTTAGTTGAACAATAATTCAATGGTTGTGTTCTTCGTCGATCTATGGCCCAGTCTTTTTGCAATGAAATTATTATTGTAAATAGTAATGCAATGACTTCTTTAAGCAAGAGATAAAAAATTTAAAGTGTGGAACATTTTTTGAGTAGAGAATGTACATTGTAAAAATTAGAATGCCATATCATGAAAGCAAAATTGAAGGTAATGACTTTTATTGTTCATGACTTTCAAACATTCTACAAAGTGACATTCGATTATGGTCAACAAGAACTAAAAATATTTCAAAAATATTTTACAATTGTTCTTACCCACAAAAAGCATACAACATTATCTACTTTGAGATAAATACATGTCATATTCACTATGAGCCATTGCAAATAGTTAACAAATATCATATTGCATCTGAAATGTCAGTGGATGTTTACAGAAACTTGCCAATTGTAGATACTTTGAATTGTTTTGAAACAAGAACAAGATCTTTTGTAATTGCAAAACAATATGCAAGTGAACTTTCTATCATAGATACGTCTCAACTCAAAAATAACTATTGTGTTTCATTATGTTCTTTAAAATAAAACATATGTAACTAAAGAAATAAAAATTATACAACAAAAACTTATAATGGAAAAATTAAAAAAAATAATAGCGCACACAAACACCAAAAATCATTGCACTCAATGCAAGTAATGATACACTACCAAAAAATGAATACTTGGCATGCACACAACATGACCGCCGAATTATCAGAATAATAAACAACTATCTAAGATCAATCAAAGATATGCCCATTCATGCTTGTGTAGTTTGTGAATAGCTTCACTTCCAAAAAAAAATTGTTCTAGTTGGCATTGACATTGTCAAAGCATTTCATTGTACTTTTGTAGATACAATGTTAAAAAATTTGCATCAGGGAAAAAAATATGCAAATAATGCAAAATATCTCTTGAAAATAGAAAAGTACCAACATTCATTGTCCTTTAGACATTATAAGAAATGGAAAAAAAAAATGCTATTGTATAGAAATTAACAATTTTAAAAGAAAAATTGGTTATTTTGAGAATGTCATTTACATAAATATGTGAATTTGGCTATAAATTCTCACAATATGGCCTCACTAGAACAATTATAAACGTTCCAATAGACTTTGATCGGATCCAAAAAGCATTGCCTAGAGAAATGAATGAGATATAAATAATTACAATCAAGATAATATGTGAATTGAAATATAAAAATGCATATTTAACAGGGAATGTAAGGCCTGCATATGTCATAAAAGCCTTGTCATAACTTTATCAAGTGTCTTTATATAAGCAATAAAATATTACTATTGATGAAGCTTGAAAAACTAGCTTTGAAAAAAAAATGTTACTGACATTGTGCCTGTTGAGGATGATGAATCTGACACATATGAAAATGAATCAAAACCTGTTACTGAATCTTTGATGCATGATTTTATCGAAGCATAGTTGATACATGATCTATAAAATGAGATCGTTGAGATTACCCCATCAAAAGTATTTAAATCATTAGGTATATTTTGAAGATAAATTCTTAGAGGAGATGAGCTTTCCAACTTTATACTATGGTTTTAGTCATCATGAAGATATGACACATAAAATGTCATACCAAAAATTAGAAAAATGAGAGCTTTTGTACAAATAAAATGACATTGCAACTCACATAACTCACATATTTTTCAAAACTATTAAAATCACTACAAGTGTCATCTTGTGCTTGGATATGCATATGCAAAGGCGAATTAAAAGACAAAAAGTTTTATGTCAAAGATATTCGAAATAAAGCCAGCATAATAGAAAAAAATTTAAAATTAACAATAACTTATAGATATTTTAAAAGCATTCGAACATCACCTAACTATTTTGAAAATTCAAGAAAAAACATTTTTGCAATGATTAGGCAATTTGGCCCACCAATATGTTATGCTACCATGACAACTATTGAGCATTATTGGGAGCCTTTATGCCATGCATTATAAAAATTGACTCCCATAATAAAAATGAACACAAATCATTTATATAAATCTAATTCTACTCATCCTTACTATTTCACTAATCCTATTATTTATTACAATTCATCTCGTAACCATAGTCTTAGTTAAATGATTAAATGTCATTCCCTATTATATATTTCCTACGTCATGCTAACCTTCTTACACCCTTCCCCCACCCATGTTGTATTGATCCCTTGAATATCCCATTAAAACACTAATCCCATCTCATTTATTAACCACTTGCTTAACTTGCCAATTTAAAATTCAAAATATTTTACCTACCCCCTAGCCAACCTATCCATAGCCTCTCCACCTCATGTACATAATTTACATCTCATGTACACATAAAACCACACCAATTTTTTTTAACACTCCAATGAACACACTAACTCTTACGCATACAAGGATAATATCACTAACATGACATACAAACTCAAGTGAACACAAAACATGACATCATTTTAAAGTTGTGAACCAAGTGGTTACACTTCAATCTACCACACAAGACAAAATGTATAAATATTCAAAGCTCAAATACAACCCAAATCAGTTATTAGTGATTTAGGTGCCATCATTTTGACACAACATGAATTCTAAATTAGCGAGCATACCCAGACACTTAAGGCTAGACATATTTTAGTTCTCTTTATAAATTTGTCATAAACCCTTCGCCCAAATAAAAGATAAATTTTAAAATTATAACTTCACAATAGGGAAGGATCACATCCTAATTCTGGGAGAATTCATAAATGTAGATTTATGAATAAGAAAAATCACAGGAACAATTGGATCAATGCTACAATAACAAGCTAAAATTACTCTTAAGGTTACAGAGGTTCAGCATGACTAAACAGATTACAAAATGACTCTAAAATAAATACCTGGGCAAGATTTATATTATTATAAAATGATGCATCAAAGTTTTATGATAACATCACCACAATAAAAGTATTATTTCAAAACATGGATAACTGAAATGAATAAAAAGAATACCAAACCAAACAATTATTAACGACATTTCTTATCATACATTTTAAAAAAAGACAAATAAGGTTCAAGGAAGACTCACTAAAAATATCAAATGGAGTCGAAAGGAAAATACAAAAGGTTAACCATGAATATGAAGTTCAAACTGAGATGTTACAACTTTTAGATTCAAGAAATGTTAAACTAGACAATTTTTACAACACTCATTTTGGAGCAACTTCGTAGATTAAAATCAAATATAACAAAAAATTCATGAATAAATGGGGTTCGAAAAAAGGGTCACTAAAAATAGGAAAAACATCCAAAAGCAATAATTCAAATTTCCTATATAAATGTAAAGGTAAAAAAAACACTAATAAACTATGGTTTCTCATTTAGAATCCTCTAGCTATTTTTGGTAACTCAATTTTGAATTGACTTCATAGGCTAAAAGGGAAACCAAGGGCAAAAAATTGTCAAATACTTCCAAAATTAAATCCATCAAAAATTATCGAAACATAGTATAAAAATAATTGTTATAGACCCTGATTCACATATGATAAGTTTAGAGATTATAAGTTTTTATTTTAAAAAATCTCAAGTTTGGGTATTAATTTTGAACCCATTTATGAATTGATTTGGTTGATTTCTAAACAGAAAACTCTTAGTGTAAATTTTCACTGGATCTTATAAAAGTGCATGCAATCATCCAACCATACAAATGATCACACAGGATGATATATCTATCTTTGTGCTTTATAAGATAGGAATTAAGTCTCAAATTCATTTACACTCCACTAACAAGATTTTAAAGGATACCTCAAGACCCACCACAGTCAACCTATCTAATTTGAGTTTCTACAACGATTAAGCTAAGAGGATAAAAATTATGGACATCAGTCCTTCGGTCAAGCGATTAACCCCATATAGCTTTTCCATGAAGGGAAAGAGTTAATTCTTTGACCCAAGCATTAGATAGCACCCTACATAGATTTGGGCCCTAAGTACCTCACGTATATCTGGGACACCCCTAAAAACCTTTTTAAACCTAGCATAGGGTCTTTCAACTGTAACAGGTGACTTACTATCAGAGTCCGTATCATCTCCCAAGTGACTATCAAGTGTATATGGGGTTGAGAGGGTTTGGGGGATTTTGTAATGGGTCACTAGCCTACATCCTCACCTACAAAGCTATTAGATAGTGCAATCATTGAGTTACACATCCATTGGTTTACTAAATATTAAGTTTTGTGATCAGTATAATTACATGTGTGTTGTGCTAGACCTATATTATTTGTGAGTTGAGTCAACATTATCCCTTTCTCACAAAACACCTAGAAAACCCTTAGTACACATTTTCATATTAGGGCTTAAACTAAACCATTTTCATCTCCTTCCCATCCTCCATAACCTTAAGTATATTTTGTCTTGAAACTAATCTATGGTGATCACCCTTCCCTTTTTAAAAGTCTTAAAATCATCATATTCATCACTTCATCCATCTCAAATCATACTACCTTGATTAAATATTACCAAAGTCTGTAACTTTGTTGGATTTCATCTAGCACAATTTCATCTTATATTCCTACCTTTTCATAACTAGCCTCTATCCAATCATCATCTTGATAGTGTGAATAAGGGCATCTAGTCATCTCATCCTCTAGTCTCCTTGCTAAGTTGAATCTTCATAAAGATGTCACATTGGTAGTACTTGATCATCATAGTCCTTAATCTCAAAATCTAAATCTTATCACATTCATTCCAAATATCTTGACCATTATAGTCTAAAATTCAAGACAAAATTATTACTCAAAATAACACCTAATCATATTTATATCACCCCACATTATCCACCATGCCGATAAGACCCATTCCCAAGTCTTAAGGTTGGGATAAAGATCAAACCAGGAAGACAATGTCCTAAGGACACTAGGTGATCAAAGTAGGGAAAATAAAGAAAATCAAAATGACATGCATACTCTTAGAGGAGATGAAAAACTCACTAATGACTTCTTCAATAGTGGTGAAGTTAGAGCCCAATTAGACTAGTGTATATATGAAAATCATGACCAAATCTTAGCCAAAGTTATTGGAATGGGGGGAAAATTACCCCCTATAAAAAACCCTAATATCCTACAACATCTCATTCGACCACAATATAGACCCAACACTCCTCACACACATGTCATGAACCAAGAAGAAGGGAACCCTAAACTTGTAGATCATGAACAAGAGCTAGAAGAAGAAGAGGAAACCCCTCAAAACAATTGCATTGTGGCTGATAGAAGGAGATCCACCTTGGAAGATCACCTAGACCAGCTTACCTAGCAAATCAACTCCCTTGCATCCCAAATCCATTCTGAAAATCAAAGGTCCTCATCACCTAAAAGAACCACTAGAAACACTAATCTTGAGCTGTTAAAACCAAAATCATGACAAACTCATGGTTCTAATCCCTTAATGGAACCCTCTACCCAAGAGTGGAAGATGATGAAGGAAACTCTTTAATAGATAGACCCCCGTACTTAGGTAATGAAATACATATACAAATACTACTTAGGTAATGAAATACATATACGAATAGTTTTTCACATCCCCATTAGATATGAGTATTATACATATACCCTTCCTATCACAATTTAAAGTTCTAAGATTTGATAAATATAAGGGGAGAGGGGACCTTCACGACCATGTTTAAGATTTCTATGTAACATGTCATGCGGTTATATATAATGATGTTTATCTACTCTGATGTTTTCATAAAAGTCTCATAGGAACTGCTCTTGAATGGTTCATGCATCTACCAAAGGGGTTCATTACTACTTTTGAGGAACTAACAAAAAAAATTGTGAGACATTTCTATTTCAATATAGAACATGACATTTTTATAATTAATCTCTATGACACCAAACAAAGGAATGGAGAAAGTTTTGCATCATTTTTACAATAATGAAGGATATTAGCTAGTTGTTTTTGATGTACTATCCTTGAAAAGGAGTTAGTTAAGATCTTCATTGATAATCTAAATGTTGAATTGAAATATCAGTTGAAATTACAATGTGCCAAATCATTTGATGATAGTATATAAAAGGTTATCTAGATATAAAATTCACTTATTAAAATGGGAATGATCAAGTTATATAACCAAAATGAACAAAGCCAAAGTCAAGATAATATTTTTTGGGGTAAGCCAAAAGTATTCAATAAAAATAAGAATGTAGTCAGGGATGGTGTTATTGATTCAAAACATGTACAAAATCTATCCCCACTACCAAAAGTCAAATTATCTCCAGCATTATTGTACCAAAAGGAAAACCAAAGCCTAGAGCAAGGAAACATCAAATTACTAGTCTTGGTGTGCTCATTGTATTGGAAGCACAATCATTGATGGGGGGTGATTTAGTGTAACAAAAACTTCCATTCAATTACATCCAATCATTTATGAACTATGAAATCAACATTGAAATCTAGCAATGCATAAAGAACCATTCACATGAGCATAAGACAAGAAAACACACATATGAATGGGAAACCCTTAAGGGGAATAAAACCCATTGTGATCTCTACAAATGGACTATAGTCCTATAAAACAAAAGATCAAATTATGTTGAGCACCCATTCAATTTGGAGCACCAACCTCAATACAGTCAAGCACCTACTTGACAAGGCTTTAGCAAGTACCTAATTTCAAGGAAGCACCAAATCAGCCACCTCATTAATTTTAGTTACCACACCTTTACTTTGTTATTATGTTATCATTTTAAGATCTATTTTTGCTCTATCAAGCAAGATTTTATTCACTTCTATTACTTACTTCAAAATAAGCCTAAACTGCCTTGTATATATACAAGTCTCATGATCACACACCAATTGGTCAGCCACACACCTTCAATCTCTTAGATCAACCATATAATAGGTCTTATAGAATATTTTGTACATGATTCAAACAAACTTTGGACCCCTTTTGGTCTGCAATAACTCAATTAAGCCTCATTTCTCTTTTAAGCCTCATGGAGACCTAATTGCATTAGGTTTGTCCTCTTAATGCCAAATGTTGATCTTATTGGGCCAAAATGGATTTCTCCAACAAACAAAAACCATTAAATAACTTATTCAATGACCTCTACTGACTTTCTCCATGCTTGGTTAAACTTGTATCCTTCATTCATATCATGAAAGCTCTTTTAGGACAAACTGTCTTATTGAGTTGGTGTACCTCAAAAGTTTGTCTAGCAAAAAATGAAGCTTAAACACCCTTAAGATATTTAAATATGAC
The DNA here is from genome assembly GCA_037957365.1 of Torreya grandis. Taxonomy (NCBI): domain Eukaryota; kingdom Viridiplantae; phylum Streptophyta; class Pinopsida; order Cupressales; family Taxaceae; genus Torreya; species Torreya grandis. Next base: position 380,197 of record JARHVA010003864.1, read on the forward strand.
AAAAAAACATGTTAAAAAATTCTCTATGACCTTAAGATCATCACTAGATGCTTGGAAAACTTTCACTTAGGAGATAAAGACTCAAGAACATCTCTGCAACTTACTCAGAACTGCCAATTTACCTCAAAGACCAGTCATGTGACTTAGACCTCCAACACCTATGTAGACACTTGTCATGAATCTTGATGTATGCAGATGACCTTATAATATCTCCATACCATACTCAAATAGAAAGATCATATGGTCTAATGTCAAACATTGGTCTTGCAGACCAATTTCTTGACCTTATATCACACAGTCTTATCTAAACCAGACAAGTCATTTTGTGAGAAATTTTGTACAATATTCACTTATTTCCAAAATTTATTCCAAGCATGAACATGACTTACAAGTCATAAATAAATTCTTCATGCACTTTGTTGCATTAATATGACATGCTTAGACCCTCAAATCCATCTTCTCATCTCTACCTGGGTTTATCATTATTCACGCCATTAGGTTTATCTATGACTGACCAACTTGGATGACCAATTTAGCATACTTAAAGGGTGGAACCTATTCTTAAACCATCATAAGAATGTATTATGAGTCTCTAGCTTCTTCTTCCATCCATTTGCGTGTCTTAACCTATACAAATTTTGAGAGCTATAATAATTTCTTGACAAATAAGGCTATAACTATGCATTTTCTCTCTCATTTGACTAACCACCACCTAGAGGTACCTGGGACAGTTGAATACACATTATAATAGCTTGTATAATCATTTTAGTCCATTCAGATGTAATTTAAACAAGATCTTTCGCATCAGGTCCTTATTAGGGTTTTAGGGAGGTTTAACATAGGTTTTGGTGTTAATGATTATTCATAAAGGGCTACCCTTTAAATCCAAATCCAATGCCTAGAGATATTATATAGGACCATTCCCCATCTCTCCTTAACATCTCAGGTTCCCATGCAGAGGTTATAATTCCAATGAATGTTTGAAAGTGATTCTCGGGTCTTGAGACCTCATTTTATGAACTCATGAAGGCCTAAAATAGTGTTTCATGCAATTTACTTCAAACCATGACCTCAAACTTTGTGAACATGCATAAAACAACTTATCTTACCTCTATCCATGCTTGCGTATTCAAATTTATCTTATAATATGACCTACATACCTCATTAGGCTAGGCAAGGTCTAAGAGAGGTTTAGGTGCAGGCTTAGTCTGAAGGTCCTACCCCTAGAGGTTCACCTTGAAACTCTCATGAGTTCTCTAATGCCTCACATACATGATCAAATATTTCCATACATCCTTCACATGCTTGTGTTCATTAATTTTTATTCACATACCTCTTCATGTCATGACTAGGCTCATGACTAAGCTTCCTATGCAACTTTGACATCAATGACTTGTACCTTCATGCAACCATAAGGCATTAATTGCCTTTAAATTATCTTTTTTGCCTTCAAATTATCTTTCATGACTACACTCTCTTAATGCCCATTGTCACATCAACATACTGATAATAAGGCTTAGTCATTTTTGACATCAACCTCATGCAAGATGCACCTTTGACATCAATGACAATACTCAACAATCCCCCCCTTTATCATTGATGGTAACCACTCATAAACTTCTCTCAATAAGCAACCTATACCTCATTCTAAACTTTCTCCCCCTTTGATTTAAATGACAAAGTGATGTTTAAAGCTTCTTGGATCACACATATTTTAACCAAAACACCCAACATACAATATTCTAAGTTTATGAGGCACTATAAAAACATGCTTCCGTATCTCCATGCACACCTTCTTCACACTATTCACCTGTATTTAGAGCTAATGAACCACCTGATAATCTCCCCCTAAGAACTTGACTTCCTTAGTGACTACTACGGGTAGGAACTACACCCAGCTCCTATTTTAGGTGTTCAAATGTTGTCTTTGGAAGTGGTTTGGTCAAAATGTATGCAATTTGATCATGTGTAGAAACATATTCAATTTTGACACTTTATTCACTTACCTGCTCTCTTAGGAAATGATACTTGATAGGAATGTGTTTAGTCCTTGAATACATGACAAGGTTCTTTGAGATACTTATAACACTTGTATTATCATAATAGATAGGGCTAGGACCATCATACTCCACCTTGTAGTTTTTTAAGGTCTATCTCATCCATAGGACTTGAGTGCAACATGAAGTTGTAATGTACTCAGCCTCACAAGTGGATAATGACACTGATGGTTGCTTCTTGCTTATCCATGAAATTAGGCACCCACCTGAGAAGAAAGATCCTCCACTAGTACTCTTCCTATCATCTAGACTTCTTGCCCAATCTACACTTATATATGTTGTCAAATTGAACTCCTTACTCCTTGGATACCAAAACCCAAACTTCATAGTTCCGTTGATATACATGAGTATCATTTTGACTACTTGTAAATGATTTTCCTTTAGGTCTACTTGAAATCTTCCCACAAAGCCTATTACTTTCATGATGTTAGGTCTAGAGTCAGTGGTGTATAGCAAACTTCCAATCAATGACCTATATGATGTTTGATTGACATTTGGAGAGTCATCCTCATTGCTCAACTTACACCTTGTGATCATAGGTGTACTAACTACCTTATAATTTTCCATCTCAAACTTATTCAACATCTATCTTATGTACTTATCTTGTGAAATGAATATACCTTTTTTAAATTGAATGATTTGTAACCCAAGAAAGAATGATAGTTCTTCCATCATGGACATATCAAACTCCTTTTTCATCACATCTACAAAGGCCTTAGTCATATTCTCACTGTTTCTACCAAATATGATATCATCCACATAGACAACTACTATCAATTGATGGTTATATTTTATCTTTATGTACAAATTACTATCTACAACTCCTCTTTTGAATCCTTGGTATAATAAATACATGTCCAATCTAGCATACTAAGCTATAGGAGCCATAAAGAGCTTTTTTCAATCTGCAAACATAGTCTTTGTTACCTAATAGTGAAAAACCATCAGATTTCTCTATGTATACCTCTTCTTCTAAGTTTCCATTCAAAAAGGTAGATTTGACATCCATCTGGTACACTTTGAACCCTTTGAATCTTGCATATGCTAGAAATAATCTGATGGCCTTCAATCTTGCCACTGTTACAAAGGTCTCCTCAAAGTCTTCTGATTAAACTTGTGCATATCTCTTGCATACTAATCTAGTCTTGCTCCTAGTGACTTCTCCATCTTCATTCAACTTGTTTATAAACACCCATTTTGTGACAATAGCATTCTTATCTTTAGGCTCAGGAACTAGTTCCCAAGTCTCATTCTTCTCTATTTGATCTAACTCCTCATTCATAGCACCTATCCAAAACTTGTCTTTGCTTGCTAATACAAGGTTATTAGGTTTAATCTTAGACAATAGATCAACATTTTATTGATTTAGGTTACTTACCATTCTTCTCCTTATTTTCATACCTACATCCTTGTTGCCAATGATTTGTGATTCAGGATGATCTCTTTGAATCTGTCTTAAGGGGGATTTTTAGTCTTGTCTTTCCTTAACTTCTTCTTCTTTCTCATCAACCTCTATTGTTTCCTCGTAATTCTTAAAGTCCAAATTATCTAATGTATTCTTTAACTATGAGTGTGATTTCCTTATCTCATCAATCTTTACATTGGTGATTTCTACTATCTTCTGCAACCTCTTGTTATAGCATATATAGGTTGATCTCACTGATGAATATCTCAAGAATATACCTTCATCAGACCTAGAATCAAACTTACCTAAGTCTTCCTCATCTCTTTTGATGAAACATTTATTCTCAAACACTCTAAAGTGTTCCACATTAGCAAGTATGCCTTTCCATAGTTCATAAGGGATTTTATTTCCATTAGTCCTCATATTTCCTCTATTCAAGATGTAGATTACACTACTCAATACCTCTGTCCAATATCTATTAGCAAACCTTAACTCATTTATAATAGTTCTTCCCATGTCTTGAATTATCATATTCTTTCTTTCCACTACCCCATTCTATTGAGGTGTCCTAGCTACTAAGAATTGTCAACTTATTCCATGAATCTCACAGAAGTCATCAAAATATTAAACCAAAACTCTCCTCCTCTTTCAAATATTAAGCACTTGATCCTCTAATTCTTCTCATTTTCAACAAGATCCTTGAATGCCTTGAATTTATCAATAACTTTTGAATTTTCTTTCAAGAATGCTACCCAAGTCATTCTTGTGTAGTCATCTACGAGTAACATGAAGTAGTTATCTTCTTAAATGTTTTGGATTCTTGTAGGTCTATAGATATCAATGTGTATTAACTCCAAAGGTCTTGTAGCAGAGTACCTTTAGACTTGAACCTTCTTCTAGTCTGCTTACCATGTTGACATGCCTTACAAAGTGTGTTTATTAGTTTGGTGATCTTAGGCATATTCTTTACAGACTTCTTAGTGCTTATCTTGACTAGATTGTCAAAGTTTAGGTGACCCAATATTTTGTGCCATAGCCAACATTCATCCATCTTGATCATAAAGCATATCTCCTTCTTGATCTCATTCAAGACATATAGATTGTTCTTAGTCCTCTTAGCATTGACAATTAGCCTTTCTGATTTGGTTCTCCTTATTCACATCCTCTTTCATGAAAGGTTAGGGTGTGTCCTTGGTTGCACATTTGAATTACGCTAAGTATATTATGTTTCAAACATTTCACATACAACACATTATTTTTATTGGTCTTCCCATTGTCCAAACTCAAGATACCCTTTCCAACTATATTGGCAATTGTGTTATCTCCGAATCTCACTATTCCTACAACATTCTTCTTCAATGAGATGAACTTGCTTTTGTCTCTTGTCATGTGGCTTGAGAAACCACTGTCTATATACCATTTCATGTCTTCATCTTGAATGTAGAAAGGTAGGATGATATAGCATAGATTTTTCATCTTTAGTCTTCTTCTCCTCCTTCACCTTGTCCACAGGGTCTGACTTCTTGTTCCACGTCTCAACGGTATGACTATATACCCTTTTGTCTTGACTAACCTTCCTCATATGCCTCATCTTGTAGTCACTTACAATATGTCCTATTTGATCATAAATATAGCATATTATTCTACTTTTACTATTGTAATGGACATTCACCCTATTCCTCCATGAGTAATTAAATCTTGAATAGTGTTTACAATCCATAACTCTATGTCCATATTGATTACATGAGAAATAGTAACCATTGAATGAATGTACATACCTTGTCTATTTGAGTTTCAATGATACACCTCTACCTTTGTTGTCTCTTAAAGAATTTAATTTCTTCTTGAATTTTTGATGATCGACTTGAGTCTTAGATTTGAGAGCTTCTACAGATTTGAGAGCTTCTACATAGGTCTTTACTTTGTTAGTATTTTTCTTTGAGGTTTGACTCTCCTTGTTTTCCTTTTGGTCTATTTTGAATCCAAGACCTGTATTGTCATGTAAAGGCCTTTGAATATTCAAAATATCACCAAGGAATTTAATAATCTTCTCAAATTTTTAATGTGTCTTCAACTTGAGTGTTGCTTGATCTAATTCTACCTTTAGGGACTCCATTTCTATTCCAAACTTGATACATTCTTCCTCCTTAGTCTTAAGACTTGTAGTGATAATTTCAATCAGAGTTTCCAACTGTTATATGATCCCCTCATGTTCATTAGTGTTGTTTCTTAGTCTCTCTTAAATGAGATTGATTTGATCCTTATAACTCTTAACCAATGATCTTAGTTTCTGATAAGAACTTCAACTCTTTTAGAACACTCACCAATTTTGCCTCAAGGTTCACGTTAGCCTCTTCTTCATCTGATTCTTCATCATCCATAAGGATTTTCCCTTTTGAGAAACCCTCATTATCTGTTGCTATATCCATGAATAAGGTTTCATTACTATCATGGTCATTAATGTCATCATCGCTATCAGATGCAATAGTGTCACTTACATCAAATGAGATATTGTCTTCTTTGGTATAGAAATTTCTCTTGATCTTGAATGACCCTTTCTTGCATTCATACTTCTTAAAAACCCCTTTTCCTCTTACTAAGATTATAGACCTTGTTATCATCACCATGGTGTTCATCATGTTCTCCATCATGCTCAATATTATCCTTGTTAGAACATTTAGAGGCAAAGTGACCAATCTTACCAAATTTAAAGCATTTGAATGGTAATTTTCCTCTGTACTTACCAGATCCTTTTCTTATTTTTCTAACAAACATGGCTTCTATCTTGTCATAATCAATGTTTGTGTCAACATCATCCTTGACATTCTTACCTTGTGACTTTTTCTTAGCTTTGAATACAACTTCCTTCTTGGAAGGTCTTATATCACTTGTTATCATTTCATAGGCAGTGAAGATGCCATGAAGCTCATCCGTCTGTAGTATGTTAAGATATTTGATCTCCTCCACAACAAACACCTTTGAATCAAACTTAGATGTTAGAGATATTAATACCTTTTGTAGTACTATTGATTCTTAGAACTTCTCTCATAGGCCTTTGATGACATTTACCACTTCATCTACTATTAACATATAAGATGCAATATTTTCATCCTCCTTCATTCTCAAGCTTTCAATCTACCTTCAGTGGGTTTGTAACTTTTCCAACTTGACTTTGGTTTCTCCTTCATAGATGGTATGCAAATTTTCCAAAATCCCTTTGGCTTTATCATAATGCATCACCTTTACAAATTATACCTCTGAAATACCACACAAGATGGCATTCATTACCTTAGAGTTGTTCTCACTTGCCTTCTTCCCTACTGAATGAGTTAGTGGTGTAGAAGGTGGAGTGAATCCATAAAAAATAGATTGCCATATGTCATAGCCTAAGGATATTAGATAATTCACCATTTAAATTCTCCAAAATGCATAGTTATTCCCACTAAATATAGGAGACTTATTGGTTTGGAAACCTCCTTGTACCTGATGACTAGACATGCTTATACTTTTAGGATCTCCTTTAAGCTATTAGGCATACTTCAAAAGACCAACTGATACCAATTTTTGAAAGTACAATCACTAAGAGGGGGATTAAATTAGTGTATCAAAAACTTTCTTTCAATTACATCTAATCATTCAATAACTATGAAATAAACATTGAGATCTAGTAATGCATAAAGAACCATTCCCATGAACATAACACAAGAAAACACACATATGAGTTGGAAAGCCTCAAGGGGAAGAAAACCAACTATGATATTTATAAATGGAATATAGTCCTATAAAACAAAAAATCAAATTCTATTGAGCACCAACTCAACTTGGAGCACCAACCCCAATATAGTCAAGCACTTATTTGATTAGGTTTTAACATGCTCCTACTTGAAAAGAAGTACCAACTCCCTAAGTGACTTAGCACCTACTTAGCCACATCATAAATTTTGGTTACCACACCTCTAATCTACTGTTATGGTATCATTTCAATACCTCCTTCTACTCTACCAAGCAATATTTTATTCCCTTTTATTGCTTACTTCAGAATAGGCCTAAACTGCCTTATATATATACAAGTCTCATGATCACAAACCACTTGGCTAGCCACACACATTAAATATATTAGGTAAATCATATAATAGGTCTTAAAGTATCCTGTGAACATTATTTAAACAAGATTTGGACCCATTTTGGTCTACAAAAAATCAATTAGGCCTCATTTCTCTTTTAGACCTCATGGAGACCTAATTGCATTAGGTCTATCCTCTTAATGCCAAATATTGATTTTATTGGGCATTGGATTTATAAAATAACTAAAATCTATTAAATAACTTATTAAATGACCTTTAATAACCTCCTCCATGATTTTTTAGACTTGTATCCTTCGCTCATATCATGAAAGCGCTTTTATGATAAATTGTCCTATTAGGCCTGTGTAACTCAAAAGTCTATCTAGCAAAAAATGAAGATTAAACACCATTAAAATATTGAAATATAAGAGAAAAACATGTATAAAAATTATCCTTGACCTCAATATCATCACTATATTCTTTTATCACTTTCACTTAGGAGATAAAGACTCAAGAACATCTCTACAACTTACTCACTCAGAACTACCAATTTACCTCAAGGACCAGTCATGGTGACTTAGACCTCCAACACCTGTGTAGACACTTGTCATGACTCCTGATGCATGTAAATGATCCTATGAGATATCCAAACCATCCTTAAATATAAATATCATATGTTATAATGGAAAATATTGTTCCTACAAACCAATGTCTTGAGCTTATATCACATAGTCTTATATGACCCAGACAGGTCATTTTGTGAGCAACTTTTTAAAATATGCACTGACCTCTAAAACTTATTACAAGGATTAAAATTAATTAAAATTAATAAATAACCTCTTCATGCACTTTTTTCATTAATATGACATGCTCATACCCTCAAATCCATCTTCTCATCTCTACTTGGGTTTATTATTATTCACACCATTAGATATGTTTGTGACTGGCTAATTTGGATGACCAATTTAGCTCACTTGAAGGGTTTAACCTATGTATAAACCATAATAATCATGTATTATGAGTCTCTATCTTCTTCTTCCATACATTTTCTCTTTTTGACCAATATAAATTTTGAGAGATACAATAATCTCTTGACAAATAAGCTTGTAACTGTGTTTTTTCTCTCTCATCTGACTAAACACCACCACATGAAGGTACCTGGGAGATTTGAATACATGATCCAATAAATTTTATATGAATTTTAGTCCATTCTCATCTTATTTGATTAATATCTTTCACATCTTGTCCTTATTAGGGTTTTAGAGAGGTTTAACATAGGTTTTAGTGTTAATGATTATTCATAAAGGACTGCCCCTTAAATCTAAAACCAATGCCTAGAGATATTATATAGGACCATTGCCCATCTCTAATTAATATTTTATGTTCCCATGCAGAGGTTATAATTCCAATTAATGTATGAAAGTACTTCTCAAGTCTTGAGACCTCATTCTATGAACTCAAGAAGCCCTAAAATAGTGTTTCATGCAATTTCCTTCAAACCATGACCTCAAAATTTGTGAACATGCCCAAAAAAACTTATCTTACCTATATCCATGCTCACATATGTAAACTTTCCTTGATATTTGATTTTTATACTTCATTAGACCAGGTAGGCTCTAAGAGAGGTTTAGGTGTATGCTTAGTTTGAAGGTCCTACCCTTATAAGTTCACCCTAAAACTCTCACGAGTGATCCAATGCCTCATGCAAATGATAAAATAGTGCCATAAATCCCTCACATGCCTGTGTTCATTCATTTTTATACACATGCCTATGTTCATTCATTTTTATACACATACCTCTTCATGTCATGACTAGTCTCATGACTAGGCTTCCTATACAACTTTGACATCAATGACCTGTACCTTCATACAACCATAAGGCATTGGTTGCCATAAAATTATCTCTTTTGCCTTCAAATTATATTTCATGATAACATAATTAAGTGACAACACTATTTCAATGCCCCTTATCACATCAACGTACTGCCAACTAGGCTTAGTCATCTTTGGCATCAACTTCATTCAAGATGCATCTTTGACATCAATGATAATACTCAACATGTTGAAACGGTCCTAAAAAATTTAATTAATACCAATATGATAACTCTCCCAGAGATTCAACCCTTGAATGATCATAAACCATGCCCTGACTGATATCATGAAGACTAGTTTTCTCATTACTATCGAGTCAAAGGGCATGATACTAAAAAATGTATGCAATTAAGACATTTCATCCAAGACTTGTTAGAAAAAGGGGAGATAGAAGTTGAATAATGAAGTCAAACAAGCCAATCCAAAAATTAGTAATTGGGGATATATCAAGACCCTCTACCAAAGCATGACTAGAAGAAAAATAAACCACTAAGGGAGTTCAATCTTTTGGCTCCAATAAAATAGATTACCATACCAACCCATATCACTACATTAACACCATCAAAATCAAATGCCACAAGAGCCTGAAAATTCACCATCACCTATCCTTAAAATTAATAGGTATACTGCTGATTGTGTAGTCACTACAAGATGTGGCAAAATAATAGTTTCTAGATCACCTCCAAAAGATCCACCCACTTCTTTGTCTCAAAAAATCACCATCCTTGAGAAAGCTTCAAATTCTCCTAATAAGACATATTATATTATTCAGTAGGTCAAGAAGACTGCAACACAAATCTCTCTCATGGATCTTCTCAAAACTTCTATACATCAAGACAAATTAAATCAAGTCTTACATGATTTGGAAGTTCATAGGGATATTAACACAGATCAATTTCAAGCATTGGTGGGTCATTTATTCCCTTCTTAATAGATCACCTTCAATGCCTAGGACATGCCACCAACAAGCCCTTATCACAATTTGTAAACCATAAAATCCTGTGGATTCTTATAGATGGAGGATCCACCCTAAATTTGTGTAAAATTGAGTTTTTTAAAAAAATTGGATATTTATAATCTTCACTAGGGCCTACTCTAATAATGATAAAGGCTTCTGATGATAATAAAATGTCATATGTTAGAATAATATATCTTCCCATAGTTGTGGGGCCTGTAGTCCACCAAACATTAATCTATGTAGTGTATGAATATTTCCCTTATAATATAATTTTGGGATGCCCTTTGATTCATGAGATTAGATCGATACCCTCCACCCTTCATCAATGTCTAAAATTCCCACATTTAAGCATGAAGGTCAGTATCTCGGGTAAAATTGAACATTTTTATAGCTGTCAAATGGAATAATCAAATCATGATCTTTAGTATCCAAGCACACAAAGCTCATCTTATAATCCAAAAGCTATGAAATATATACACCCGGATAGTCTATCACCTACCTCATGAGTCACCAAAAATCACTCATCTGGAAATTATCTCCAAGGGTGTGGGGAATATTAGTATAAAACTCTTTATGTAGGAGACCTTCCACTATTCCCACGTAGCTATGCATTCCCAGCTATGAGGCAAGATAAACCTATTATTTTTAAGTTCAAATTGACTACCTTCATAAGTGTAGGAATGTTATCAGAAGAATATTTTGAAGAGTCTAATTATTCTTAGATTATTTATGAAGATGTAACCCTATAGTTTCAAAGGTAAAAATATCCCCAACTACAAAAAATGCTTTAGAATATGAATTATAAGGGTAAAGGACTATGTCAAGAGGAACAAAGATGTATAAAGCCTATTAGTGTTTAAGAACATATGAAATGACTTGGATTATGGTATAATCTACTAGGAATTAACCTCAACTCTATCACCATGAACACTTCTTTGATTCCTTAAGAGTCTACTTCTAACAAAAAAGACAATATAGGTTTTGTTTATAGCCTCTATGAAGACCTAGCTACCACAAACCTATTCTCCAACACTACCATTTCCACTATCACTATCTCCCTCCACTACCCTAAACTAATAAAATGGGATTAGAGGAAAGATCCATCCTTTGATGTTTTCTAAAATGATAAAGCTATTATTGAATACGTGGGAGCTCAAAATTTTAAGCCATCAAGAGACTACAAAATGGGATTCACTATCAATTTAAATAAGTTCAACTATTTTGGAAAGCAACATGATTCATTCAACCAATTAGAAGTGGAATAATATGAAGAAGTTGATCCCTCTCCTGATATATAAAAAATCTAGCCAAACCCTAACAAACAAGAGCTTTATTAGATCCTAATTTGGTGGTACATCACCTAGTAGTGAATCCAAATGCTAAGCCAATTAAACAAAAGCTCTAAAATATGCACCCCAAGATGGTGTTATTAGTCAAGGAAAAGTTACAAAAGTTATTATAAGCAGGATTCATTCGGCCAATAGATTATTTTGAATAGATCTCTAATATTATCCATGTCGCAAAACCACAAAGAGGGATATGAATTCATACTAACTTTTGAGATATAAATAAGGCATGTCCAAAAGATGACTTTCTTTTACCAAATATTGACATGATCATGGAATCCACAGCAGGATACAAAATGCTCTCCCTCATGGATGGCTTTTTCAGTTATAATCAATTCAAAATTGCTCTAGAAGATCAATATAAAATTGCATTCATTACCCTGTGGGGGATTTTATGGTATCAAGTGATGCCATTTGGATTGAAAAACATAGGAGCAACATATCGAAGGCCATGACAGTCATTTTCCATGACATGATGCATGATATTATGGAATATTATATAGATGACATCTTAGGAAAGTCTGAGATAAGAGCATAACATCTAGTGGTCCTTAGACAAATCTTTTAGAGGATCAAAGAATATAAAGATAGACTAAACCCAAAAAAATGTTCGGGGTCACTTCAGGCAAAATCTTGGGATTCATAGTCTTTTGGCAAGGCATCAAGGTAGATCCCATTAAGGTAAAATCCATTATTAAAATGCCTCCACCTAAAAACCTGAAGGAACTAATATCCTTCAAGGGAAATTATAGGCCATTCATCGATTCATTTCTCAATTGGAAGATAAGTGTCATCCATTTACTCATATCTTAAAGAAGGGAGATCATTTTGACTGGAATCTAGAATGTCAAAAGGCATATGATAACTTGAAGTAGTATCTATTGAAGCCTCTAGTACTCTCACCACTAATATCAGGAAGGCCATTGCTTTTGTATATATCTACTACACCATGTGTTATAGGGGCTCTCTTAGCTCAACACAATGATGAAAGAAAGGAATGAGCTATATATTATCTAAGAAGAACACTTATCTCATATGATGTCAATTATACCCTTATAGAGAAAGCATGCTTGGATGTGGTTTCTGCTTCATTAATCTCAGACATTATATGTTAAATAACCAAGTCAAGCTAATAGTAGAAGTTAATCCACTTAAATACATGTTATCTAAGTCTACACTAATAGGAAGAATGGCTAAATGGATTATGTTATTAAGTGAATTTGACATTGATTATGTGAATAAAAAAGCCATCAAGGGGAAAATTATCATGGATCAACTAGTAGCAGTACTCATAGTAGACATAAGACCATTAAAAATAACCTTCCTTGATGAATTCATATTGACAACTGAAGAATCATCAGGATGGAAATTATATTTTGATGGATCCTTTATCACGTATGGGTTAGGAATAAGAATCTTTTTGGTAACACCATAAGGAGACCTAATCCCTAAATCTTTTCAAATATCTTTCTCATGCACCAATAACATCGTTGAATATGAGACATTGATAAATGGGTTATAACTTACCATCCAGTGGAATATTTAGTATCTTCAGGTCCTCAAGAATTCTCAATTGATTATAAAATATGTTAATAGAGAGTTCCAAACCAAGGATGAGAAGTTACTTCCTACAAGAAAATGGTTGATCAATTAAAGAAAAAAAATAGTTTATAACTTTTGAGCGAGTGCTTAGAGGAAGTAACAAAGTTGTAGACATAATGGCCAGTATCGACTCTTTAATATATCTCTCATAAGATATCCTTGAAGGCATATTTTTGGTTAAACAATTATTATTGCCCACACATCAAGATTGGGCTCATTATCAAATTTATGCAATCCCTGATCCCAATCAACCATGGTACCATGACATATATGCCTACCTCCATGACAATACCCTTTCACTAGATCTCAATCATCAATAACGTAAGGCCTTCATCCAACATGCATCTTATTACACCATCTTTGGTAGCACACTCTATTGACAAGGCTATGACAGGGCCTTGCTAAGGTGCTTGAACTCAGAGGAGGCCTTTCTTGCAATCAAGGAGGTATATGATGGTATTTGTGGAGGCCATGTTAGTGGAATGGCCTTAACCAAGAAGTTACTCTAGACTAGATACTATTGGCCAACCATAAATCATTACACTTGTTAGTATGTGTGTAAGTGTGTAGCTTGTCAAATGCATGAGAATATCATACATGCCCTAGCTCAAGAGCTTTAACCTATAATGATCCCATGTCCCTGCTCGGTATGGGGATTAGATCTTATTGGCAAGATTAATCCTAACTCATCAGATGGACATAAGTTCATTATTACAGCCACAAAGTATATTACTAAATGGGTGGAAGCTATGTCGCTCATATACACCACATGTCTGCAAATATTTTAATTCATTTTGAATCAAATATTTTATCACTTTGGAATCCCATCTAAGATCATATTAAATAATAGAAAATATTTTAAGAATCAAGAAGTGGAATACATGTGCAATCGATATCATATTGAGCAACATTTCTCCACACCCTATTACCCCTAGAATAATGGCCAAGTAGAATCAACAAACAAAACACTTATAAAAATACTCAAGATGATTATTAATGATGCTGGAAAAAACTAACATATATAGTTATATCTAACACTTTAGTGATAGAGGATCAATGTTTGAATGCCAACTAGGGCCACTCCATACTTTTTGGTATATGAAATAAAAGCAATCTTGTCAGTCGAAGTTAAACTCCCCTTATTACGTATATCTTTGTGGGGCATGATAACAAATAATGAGTATAGAAATGAATGGCTATAAGAACTCAAATTATTATAAGAGAAGTGTCAAAATGCCCTTGATCACCTTAGGGCATATCAAAATAAGCTCAGAGACTAATATCGTAAAAAATACATAATTTGAAATTGGTGACCTAGTCTTGAAGGAAAATTAGAAAAACACCAATGTTGGATGTGAAAAGAAAGGGAACTTTGAAGCCAATTGGCTTGGGCCTTATGTTATTATTACCAAATTTGTATCTGGGTCATATAAATTGGCCACTTTATATGGAGATGAGCTTGATGAGCTAATGAATATTATGCATCTAAAATGGTTTTATACCTAGAGGCCCTGAAATATTTGATCCTCTATCTATAGGAACCCATATTTGGGGACACTTCTATCTGTCATCACCTCACTTCATGTCATTCTCCCTTGTCATTTTGCACTCCCATATTGAATATTCACCTCCCATATGACCCTTATCCTAATGGTGTGTATAAGATATATGCTTTGAAAATAAGGAGGTATAAGTCTTTAAATGGGGTAGATTAATGTTGAAAGTACGAAGGGGACACCTATTAAAGAGTCATCTAGAACATCTAATCCACTCTGAAATCATTATTTCTATTTGACATCCAAATCCAAAAAAAAAATTGATTCTCCCAGTTGGTTCTTCTCCTTATCAGCCTCAATATCATCAAACTTTACTCATCCCCATTCCTTACCCTAAGCATACATCCACTCATACCTATGAATTTCATTATTAAAGAAGTGTCATTAATTATTCCTCCTCCAGGATATATAATACATTTTGTAAAATTCTAAATAGAATCTTTAAAAGTTTAATCTAGTTCCTAGATTATAATTATATCTAGATTGATCATGTCTCAATTGTCGTAAAATTATTGTGCTCTATTCTCCTTGATAAATATTTTGGGTTGCTTTAAAAATAGTCCATTTTGATAAATAATCTTGTCTATATTTGTTTAACAAAATTCCTTAAAACATATTCTCTAGTAAATAAATTGTCATCCTTTCACATTTTATACATATTCCTCAAATCTTAATCGGGTCAGAAGTCCTTTTTACTTAGGTTAAATTTGTAAAGACTTTATAAACCCCTTTCAAAATATGTTTTGAAACTTTTTATTAATTCATCTTTTCAATAGTCACATATAAATTTAGTATTTTATCCACACATAAATCTTTTTATTAAGTCATTTTGAATCTACATAATTGAGTTGTCTTGTCAATAGTTATGTTGTGTAAATATTTATTGTAGTCTCTTATGTTAAGTTGTCATGATCTTTTTCCATCATTGTAATTAGTTTGTCTTATATAAGATAAATATATAAATGTTTGTTGTGTCAAATTATCTTTTTAAGTATTAGATTTTGTAAATATTTGATTTTTTTGTCTTTTTTATTCCTAGGAACGAGGATGGCCATAAATGACCACCCATTATGAAATTGGGAATGTCATTAATTGAGTTCCTCTTAAAGTCCCCATGCACTATAAGTTAATGTGAACTCGACCATCCAAATGCTGTAGGTACATTTTCAATCAAAGTGCAATAGTAAAACTAGATTGCTGACATTTCAAGTGGCTTCAAGACACCCCACAAACCCATATCCCCTAATCAATAAACTATCCCACTTGACCACCCTAACTTACCAATTGAGCTATCCACCGCTTTGGTGTAGGAAGATTTACCCATTATCCATTTGTGAGACATATGATTATATTCAATAAGGGACTGCCCATCTAACTCTTAACACATGTCATAAGTTATAACACATTCCATTTCATTATAATATCACATTATACCATTTTATCCATTTAATACAACATAAAAAATTGAAAACATCACATCATCTATCTAAATCCAAGACATTCATATCATTATCATCACATCATCGCATAAATCAAATTAAACAACATTCATAAAAGATATAATCATACATGATTTCCATACGTGGAAGAAAATCCTAATCATCTCATCCATAAAACATCAACATCTACTCATCTCATACACATAATCAATAAAATCCACTATTTAATCTAACCATTACATCACAATAGCATAACCAAAATACATAAACATGTCATATACCATAATAAATCCCATCATAATCACATAAATATACATGAGTCCTGTCAAACATTATATATAATATAAGCATCATGGGCATCCATGTGGTAGGAATGAAATATACATGTCCAAAATACAAATAATGTCTCACAAGACCAATATCATGGTGGTCCTAGTGGTCTCCTAGGTGGATGATGTATAAAAAATGATGAAGTGCTAGCCTTATAAGATGGTGCTCGTTGATCCACTAGCACCATACCCTCATACAGACCCCTATAGTATTGGGCCTCTCTAGTGAAATGGGATATCTGATGAGTCACATCGCCCAAACCCTATCTCTACAATAGTGTGGTCCCCTCATCCCTAGTCCACTCTGCCACCTATAACTATGCCTCCCTTTAGCTCAATCAAGATTGAAGCTTACATATCTGACCCTATAGGGTTACTATCTATGCATCTCTAGCCCTAATATGTCCCAACAAGGTAGTTAGGCAAGATAAAATTGGGCCCATCTATATGTCTCACTACGCTATTTGCTATTATAAATATACTACTTATAGGTGATATATGTCTCTCTCCACAGTAATCCCACCTACCTCAGCCACCCTCACCCTCACCTCCTGCTATAAACTATCAATCCATCCTTGATCTACTACACTGATAGGTGGTCTAAAATGCCCTGTAATATTAAGACTTATCCCTCTAACTACTCACTGACCACCTCCACTGACACCCTAATCATCTCCTCATGCTCCTTGATCACCCCTAACTACCCCCTGATCACCTTTATTGATCACCATCAAGGCCTGATCAGTCTTGTCACCTCCACCATATCCACCATCCCCACCATCTCTCCCTGCATGTGGCTATGGCCTATGTACTCACCATCTCCTCAATCATGCTTGAGCCTATAAAATATTCCATACTACTCCTCTCTTCTTAGTCCATTGTGTTGGTCTCAATAGTCTTTGTGTCCATCTTTACTGCCACCATCCTATATAAGCTAAAATCACTCTAGGATCTGATATAATAGTCTAAAAATCCCATATAATAAGAACTATGTTGTCATAATCAACTCATGCCAAAGCCCTATCAATTGTATGCCCCCAATGAGGCCTCTCTCTATCATTCCTGGTGAATAGGTGCTCCTCTCCTGGGAGATCTTGCTAACATCCAAATTTCCTCTACACCCTATCAGTTTGGTATCTCTATATGATGTAATCTCGATAACCTATCAAGTAACACTCTTTCAATATATACTAGGTACAATCAACATCCTCTGCCCATCCCCATTATACCTATCTATATGACATCCATGTAATCTGGTTTTTCATCAAACTATCAAAATATTGTCTATAAAACCTCATGTTTCCTGCATCATATTTTTGAACCCCTATAATGACATACCACCCAAAAACTAGTGGCTTCTTAAGCTCTTGGTCTGCTCACATGCCTAGTGGCCTTTTGATTACCTCGTGTTCCCAACACTAGATCTACAACAATAATGAGGGTCTAAAACTAGTTTCCCCCTATAAGCCCCCATATGTAACTCCTTATATAAGTGGCCCATCATAATAAGTACCCATGTAAACACTCTATAATCATGTACCATGTCTGCCAATACATCCCCTAATCTTAGTTGAAACCATTGACTGCTCTTGTCTAGTAATAATATGCCAGTGACAAGAGACACAAATACCATGGTTAATCTATCTATGGTCCCATACGTGAAGGCCCTGCCAATGTCAATATGTGAATCACATACTCTAGCCTGTAGATGTTAACACAACCATTTCATAGTCACACTCAATGATTGTGACCACTAGTAGATCACATCTCCTCTCATAGGTAATCAAAAAATCTGCTACACATCCTCTAGCATCACTATCATCTCTCTTGCAACAAAGTGGAAGGTGTTCATTTTTGAATGCCATCATTCCACCAATGGAGTGATGAAATCCTGATCTATCCTAATGAAAGGTATAATGGTGATATAAGATAGGCCAATCATCTCTAGTACTCCAAAATTAGTTGATCTCAATTGATGCGTCTCATGGAAAACTAATAGTTGCCATAGTCTAGATGCATAACACCTAAATCCTCTTATACCACAAAAAATATTAGCCCTTAATCACTAAAGACCTAAACCCTAATCTAAATTTTCCTATACCAAACCTACCCTACTTACCCATCTACCTATTCCCCTCTTATCTCCTTACCTAAACTAATCCTAACACTAACCCTCAACAAAATTGCTCTTAGATCCTAACCCTAACTTGTGATTTTGAAAAATCATTCATCGCCTATGGTTTTATAAAACCACAAGTCATTGCCTATGGTTGAAACTATAAGTAACCCATCGTAAGTCACGACACATGATAGTGCAACACTATAATTCACATGCCATAATTTTACAAAATTGTAATTCACTACAAGTAATTTTTTAAAATCATAGGTAATGAGTGCATTAACATGACTTGCACGCACAAAACCATAACTCAAGGCAATGCCCCTAGTTGTGATTTTGTGCTTTTCTATTTTACCCCTAATTAATACCCTAATAAATGCAATAAAGGAACAAAATGACAAGTTAGGGTAGGGTACTTACTGTTAGTCTTTGAAACTCACAAATTCTCTCTCTATGGTGGGAAACATGAGGAATGTGGTCCTTCGCCAATAAATCTAGAGCACAATATTAAAAAATGTAAGAGTGAAAATGACTTTTTTTACCCCAAAATTTCTATTTTACCCCCCATGGTCCTATTATTTTTCCCTCCTTCACCATGTTTAATCCACATTACCCTACCTATCCACTTAAATAATTAATTATGTTTCTTAGACTCATTTATCCATTCTTTAATTGCATTTAATATTGATTTTAGTACTTATTCTATATCTAACAAGTCATTTTATTAACTTTTAGGGGTATGGTATTCCATCTCCCCGTTCCCCATCTAACATCTTGAGTTAGAACTACATCAGCCTAAGGTCTTTTCAAATTATGTAGGCAACACTTGGCTACTTTTAGTGCCCAAGGATAGCTTAGACACAAATTCCCATCCTGTTCTCTCATGGTCACTCAAATACATTAAATCATGTTGAGCTACGATCATCGTATCAAATTCATCTATCATCACAAATCACTTATTTTACATCTTTTTATCAGCCTACAACTCTCCCTTGCATGCATCCTTGCCTGAGAAATGTCGATAGCTTATGGCTTTATCTATCCTAGTTCATCCATTTCTCAAACACATGTTTTTATCTCATGATTATTTGTCTTATTACATGAATCTGCTCGTCTCTATCTTTAGCATTAGTATTTGCCTAGGACTTATCTTAAGAGGCTAATCATCATTCTTAATGTATGTTCTCCCTTGGGATTAGTCTTATACTTGCAACCTCATTCAATCGCATTTCTACTTGGGGCATATTATCAATCATATCTCAACTAGCATTCAGGGCATCCCAACCACTCATCATCTTGATTTTATACCCAATCTGTGCTATCTTTTCGAGTGGCCATTTGGATCGTTCCTCCCTACATGTCCCCTTCAGGGGGTATCATGCAACCTCTTTTTTACTAACCCATACATGTAATGTTTTTTTTTTAAAAGACCAATACTCCCCACTTCATCACTTTCAATGCCCTTTCAAAGAGGGGCAAAATGCATATATCTAAATCTTCTCACTCTAACTATTTCATTAATCTCGCTATTTATTATAATTAATTCCGTAACCATAAACCTAATTAAATAATTAAATCCCATTCCCTATTATATATTTCATACATCATGCTAACCTTATTACACCCCCCATACTATAGTAATCCCTTGATTATCCCACTAACAACCCATTAAAACAATATTCCCATCTCATTTATTAACCACTTGCCCCACTTGCCAATTTAAAATTCAAAATATTCTACCTACCCCACTATCCAACCTATCCATAGCCTCTCCTACACACCTAGATCCTTAAACCTCCCTAAAACCCTTAAACTAATCACTATGAACTACTAATCAAATCTATAAGCTTCTAAAATCTAGAGCCTTCTCTAATTCTCTAAAACTAGAGAATTCTTATGAATTTAAAATTCCCTCTCCATCACCCTATAAATAACCAAGCATGGAGCTTGGTTGAAATTAACTTGAAAGCTTAAATATTGCATGAATATATCCAAGCCCTCTTAGCCTTCATACTCTCAATGCATCCACATTATCTCTTGCATCTAAGAAGCCATTAATCCTTTCATTCTCGTTTGAGATCTTGAAGCCACCATTATCAAGCAATCCAACAACAAGACAATAATCCTTGAAAAATATATTTGAAGATCTTGGAGGGAAGACAAGAGAAACAAGGTGATGGTAAGAGTCTCCTTATTTCTAATTGCTTCTATATTCTCTCCCTTTGATGTTTTTGTAAGTTTTGGGTTAAGTTGCTATATATAGTAGATTGAATCCATAGTTCAAATTTTACATGCATACAAAAATAATTGAAGAAGACAACATTGACATAATGATAAGAAGAAACCCTTTTTTCTATAGTCTTTATTCTAACCATAGATCCAATGCATTCAAAAAAATGATATTTCAAAATGAAAAATTATTTGGAAAGGTTTTGGATTATTTTTTTGTGATTGAATTTTAAAATAGAGGAAATGAGCATTTGCATTTCATGCTCTAGGGACATGATACACCTATATATGGAAATTTATCCGATACTAAAATTGAATATTTTATAGACAAATACATATCTTGTTATTCAACATTGTTTGATAATGATTTGGCTAGAATACAAACACATCATCATACATACACATGTAAAAAGTATAGAAATTATCATTGTAGATTCAATTTTCCATTGCCTCCAATGCAAAAAACCAAAATATTGGAGCCATTAGATAGAAGCATCAAGCTTTACAAAGAGAATTCTATAATGATTAATTCTGAACTTGAGCAAAAAATGTATAGTAAAGACACAACATTCTAGATATTTTTGCAAGAAGCAAATTTGTAAGAAACAAAATACATTATTTCATTGTGATCATTTATTTTATGACCCATCATAATGATAGAAAGACATCCATTAGATACTTGGATATATGCATTTTTAAAATAGCTCTCGAAATTGTCATATGCTAATACAAATGCACAATTCATTCTTGATGCATATGCTGCCACAACATATTGATGCTCTTATATGACAAAGTTCAATTGTACACTGAAAAATGCATTTCAAAAAGTGTGTGCTGAAATTTCTCATAGTAATGACAACAAACTACAAGCCATAAGAAAATTAAAAAGTATGCTTATACAACACCAACAAATGTCTAGTCACCAAGCTATTCACATTGTACTATCATTGCCTTTACATCATTGTTCAAGGAAAATAATTTTCATAAACACATCATCAGAGACAAAAAGAACTTACATTTTAAAAAGTCAAAACTATTACCACAAGAGCCAGACACTTTAGAAGACATAATATATGCTTATCCTATAGAAAAATATGTTGCAAGGCTAATGTAATTAGAACATAAATGTTTAGTTGAATTTGTGGCATATTACCTAGGAAAATCTACAAATAACAAAAAATGAAAAAAACCATACCTCATTTGACATGTTAAATACAATATCCACATAGATCTTGAAAACTATTATAGAGAAAAAATGATGTTGTTTATACCTTATTGTGACAATGAAAAGACACTGAAAAAACTTCAACACATGGACTGATGTGAACCTCACTCATAAGACACAAATAACAAGAATTAAAACCATGTTTATTGCAAAGTCCATAACAAAGTGGGGCAATATTGACACTGCTAAAGATAATCTAGATATTCCTTATACATTGCTATTTTTTATTGTTGATGATATAAAAAATAATCAAATTGAGAATAACATCAATGCATATGACATAGGTTGTGATTTGCATTGCATAAGAAATCACAAACTAGTCAACAATCAACATTAAAAAATGTTTCAAATAACCAAGCATCTTTTTTTAGTTAGCAGAGAAGAATTCTTAAACTTACAAAAAATAACTGAATAAAGAATATGCTATTGTCAAAGACATTGCGATCAAAAAAGTATCAACACCAAAACACTTGATTTTTTATTAAAGGTAGGAAAAGGAAAACAAACATTCACTACAAAACTAATATATGAAATGTTGGCATGAATGAATCTATTATAAACAACTTGAAAGTGATCCTTTGAAAATAAAAGGTTTGATTATTGCATACACTAGTAAAACAACATATAATGCAAATGGTCTAATTGCACATTCTATTTTTGACTTCCATATATATTTACACGGATGATGCCATTGGATTCAAACACTTTGGATACATTAATCAAACACTATCAATAATTGTGTATGCTGATTATTGATGAAATATCTTTACTAAGAAGTCAAATTCTTTGCAATATTGACAAAAGGATTCAATAAATAATGCATACACCCACAAAACCATTTGTGAACATTGACATTTTTTCATTAGGGATTTTTACCAAATAGAAATTGTTGATGCCGTGGCTTGCACCGTGGGCAGGAGGCCGAGCTCCTGCCTTCCACACGCAACAATGGAAACTCCCCTCTCACCTGTGGGATCTGCGAACCTAGAGGGGAGAGTCCCTAGATAAGGGATAGCTCCCTTTGATGCATCATGTTCATTCCAGTAAGTGCTAACACATACATATATATAGATATATAATGGGCGAGATGAAAAGGGAGAAAGATTACAGGAAAACAAACTACTCTAAAGAGGTGATGCACCAAAATAAAGTCGACCTTCTCACATTCACACTTAACTCAGACAAACACACACATACACTTCAAACTTGGTAGAAGGACCAGGCTGCAAGAAACATGGCAAGGAGGCTCTAATGGAAAATATAGAAAACAGAGATCACCAAAGGTGTTGTGAGATGCACACTTATGTAGTAATTTGTTCTGCTTCTGCACTTCCAAATACAACTCTCCTTGTCAGCTGCAAAAATGGCACCTTGTAGACAACAGGTATGTTAGTGTCGAACCTGTGAAAGCATCAAGAAACAATGACTAAACACAAACTAACACTCAAGACATACTCAAAAATGTCTATCCAAGATAGAGGTAAAAATGCGTTTTATTGATTCAGGGGAAATTTTGCTACGCCTTACAAATATGGAAGATCCTTACAAAATGACAAGTCCTCAATATATAGGAGAAGGAAGGAGGCCTTTTAGCACCTATTTTACAAGTGATCTATGTGCCTTGCGAGCATTGGGAAGAGCAAGCCGTTCAAAACATTAATGCTATCTCGGCCCTGGCTTCGACTTCAGGCACTTTCTTGACATGGTTGCATTATTTTCTCATTGATCGAGACTGCCCCTATAAGGCACCTACGCAGCTTGTTTACTCATAAATATGAAATGGAGAAAAGGGGTGCACGGTTGGCTATTCACGCCTTCTCATGGTCAATTCATAGGCACTGTGTCACCTACTGGAGCTATTTCTTGAACCGACACCTCCCTTTGCCACTTGGATGACCTGTTTGCTCCATGCTTGGCACTTTGTCCTTTTCTTATTTTGTCTCTTTTTGGATCTTTCGGCCTTTGAGCTATCTTCTGGTGGGTCACTGCATTGTTGGGCCTTTTCCATGGTTAGCGCTCCTTTGGTTTGAAATCAAATGGCTCTTTCATTGTATGAAAATTGGTGTTCACGCGGTCGTCATCCCTTTGAAAACCAATAGCTAATTCGCTTCCTTATATTTGATGACTTTTAGGATGTCATTGTCCTCGGTAAATACCTTTGAGCTTTTCCTTTTTGATCTTACACATTGAACTGGAGGTGTTAAACTAACCCGTTGAACCCAAAATGGTTCAACGGTTCAATCGGTTCAATGGTTCAACCATTGTGCACCGAGCCCGTCGAACCAAACCTTTGAACTAATTCATTGAACCAAAAATGGTTCAATGTTGCGCGTCGATGAACCAAATGGCTGAAACAACATTGAACCTTGGCCTTGAACTTTGTCGATAAACTTTGAACATTGCACCTATGTTGAACCAAAGTTGTTGAACCTAAGCTTTGAACTGGTGCGTTGAACCAACCAAATGAACCAATTGGTTGAACCTGTCAGTGAACTCTGCATTGAACTTGGCTGATTGGACCAAAGCCGAAGAACTTGAAGCTTGAACCAAGCACCTGTAGAGTTTGTAGAAACTTTTGGATTTGTGCAAAAGTCAAAAAATGAATTGGCCTTAAACAACAGGGGGAGAAGTTGATCAATTTTTTGCCTTGTTGGGCAAAATGGTCAACCAATTGGCACCTCCCAGGGGAAGCATGCCTGCCATGCTTAGAAGCCAGTTGCCTTAAAAATCCATTGGGCATGGAGTTAGATTGTAACTTTTAAAAATAGCAACAGCTCTGATAAATTCCAGAATCAATCACGTAGATTCACCTCAAAAGGGGAAAGAAAAACACACACAAGGCTAAAAAAACTACTTGTGCAAACAACACTTAGGTAAAATAGGGAAATAAAATGAGGGAAAATATATACAAATAGAAAAGAGACTCAGTGGCAGTGCTTTAGATGTATCCCATTAACTGGGATATGCAGTTCTTAACCATCCAACTTGGAGAGTTTGAAGGCATTATGTTGCTTGCACTAAGTGATTATGTACCAAATTTTAGTACCTTAGAGCTCAATTGATTACCTTGTATATAAGCAACTAAACACGAAATTAAACCAAAAGTAATAAGTAACTAGAATTTAGAATCAGCAAAAGAATAGATGATACGAGAAATAATACAATCTGTATTCAACTCATCCAGAAGGAAATACAATGAAAAAATCACACTCTTTCCACACCTCTTGGGTGTGTAATAATTCTCCCTCAAGATTTCTTTCTCTCTCATACAATCAATTACAACCAACTCAACACTGAGTTGTTCCCTCCACCAGTCAGTGACAATCAACCCAATGTTTGTTGTTGCCTACTACCAGTCCACCAAGTGCTCCAAGTAGATCTCCCTGATCTTGCACACTTGCAGATCTAACTGATCTTACTTACCATGTAGATCTCCCTGATCTTACATTCGAAATGATCTCGTCCTTATCCTCTATAATTCCTTGACCTTGTCCTTGTCCTTTACAAGTCCTTGACCTTGTCCTTGATTACAATACAGCCCCATGGGTCTCTTAAATAGATCCCAAGGAAACAATAATTAGAGAAGTGGACTCAAGACTAAAATTAGTCTTTTACATGCAAACCAATTGTCTGTCTAAAATTAGACTAGTTCTGGAACACATAGGTGACCGACATCAGTTCTTGTCTGACCGATGTCGATCGACCATCACTGATGTCAATTATTATGTACACTGAAGATGACCGACGTCAGTTGGCCTATCGACGTCAGTTACTCTATAACTTAGTAACCTTCTCATTTGCATCAGTGAAGCTTTTAACTCTACAACTTAACAATCTCCCACTTGGAGATAAATATCTACACCTGTACCTGTACAACAACGTCCTCTAATTTATTTTTGGCTTGTATCCCCATCTTCAAGTTCAATCTTGAAGACCAACAAAAGTTGAATGAAGATTCAACTTCTCCTTTGTTCTTGGCTTTGTTAACATATCTCCAGGGTTCTTCTCCTTGTTAGCCTCTGTGACTGCAACAACCTTCTGCATCTTTGAAATCCAGCTAACTGCCATTCCACCAACAGTGAACACATATCCTGTGGTGCTTCTCCTGCCATCCAATTCACCTACCATATCCGAATCTACATACCCATGTAGAGAAGTGATTTGACCCTCCATAGCATAAATGCCTACTGCTGGTCCCTCTCAGATATCTAAGAATCCACTAAATTGCTTTCCAATGCTTCTTTTTTGGATTGGCCATAAACTTGCTGACAACTCCCACTGCTTGGGCAATATCAGGTCTAGTACATACCATGTACTCAACCTCATCATGTGATTTAAGACATTTTTCATAGCTCAACTTGAACTATCAAATTGAACCTCTCCACTACCTTATTCACATAATCCTCTGGAGACAAAATCAACCTGTGACTTTCCCTGTCTCTAGAAATACTCATGCCAAGGATTTTCTTTGCTCCTCCTAAATCCTTCCTAGCACATGTCTGAGCTACTTTTACCTTTAGCTCAGCGATTCCCTACATGTATGAACCTGCAACAAGCATATCATCCACATACAGTAACAAGATAATGTAGCTAATATTATCCAACTTGGTAAAATAAACACAATGGTCACATTGACATTGACTAAAGCCATGCTTTGTCATAAACCTGTCAAACTTATACCACTGTCCTGGAGCTTGCTCAAGACCATATAACTTGGCCTTCTGTCTCACCTATCTATTCTCTCCTTTCTTTAACCTGTGAATCCATTCATCTTTCAGTGCTTTCTTTCCAGCTGGCAACTCAACCAAATCCCACATTTGGTTCTTTTCCAAGGAATTAAATTCCTCATTCATGCCATGCTCCCACTATTTCCTAGAATCTACCTACATTGCCTCTTCAAAACTTCCTGGTTTTCCACCATCAGTGAGCAATAAGTAGTATAAAGAAGGGGAATAATGAATTTGAGGCTTACCCTTTCAGACCTCCTTATGGGTGTTTGAGACTCCTTGACAGCTTATTGTCTGCCCAAAATTCATTCTAACAATGACTGATCTCGATCATCTCTGGCTAACCTCAGTTTTCACCCAACCGATGTCATTTCCACTTGATCACTGACGTTAGTTCCCTGATCGACGTTGGTGTCCACCTGCCTGACATCACCGACCTCGATCTGCACCTAACTGATGTCAATTTTTGCTTGATCACTAACGTCGGTTTCCTAATTGACATCGGTCTTTGTGTTTTCTTGTGAGTGATGATTTTTATCCGCGAGCTCATTTTGGATCATACGTTTGTCCAAATCAACATTGCCCTACTTAGAATTATTCAGCCCTTTGAGCTGATCTCTATCCATCATCTTCTCCTTGAAAACCAGGCTTTCCAGTTCTTAAATGTGTCAAAAACATGAGACTTAAGAACATGCATTCCCTTCTCACTCATGTGACCAAGCCTACATAGCCACATCTTTGCATCTACATCTGAAGTAGATAAAATAGAAGGAGAATCTGTAATACAAGTAGATAGATAAAGTGTACCTACTTTCTTACCTCTTGCTAGTACAAGTGCACCCTTGGAAACATTCCAAGATTCCGCTATGAGAGTTACTATGCAACCCTCATCACCCAACTTTCCTGCAAAAATTAGACTCCTCTTCAGGATGGAAACATGCATGACATCCTTCAACACCCATATGTTTCCAGTCTACAATTTCAGCTGCACTTCTCCTTTGCCAACAATTTGACAAGGCTTACCATCCCCTAAACAAACTTTCCCAAAGTCTCCATGGACATAATCATGAAAAAAATTTCTATTTGGGGTTGCATAGAAAGAGGCACCAAAATTTAAAACGCAAGATTCTACTTTATCCAAGGAACATACAAGAGCATTCTATGCAACAATACCTAGATCTTTTGCTTCTTCATTTCCTTCATGCTGATCTTCTACCAACCAACAATCTTTCTTTACATGCCCTTTCTTTCCATAATTCTAGCAGGTTATACTGCCATTCCTGGATTTAGATCTCCTGCCTATCTTTGACCTTGATTTCCCTTGCTCGACCTTCTCTCTTTGCTTTTCTCTACTTTCAACACTAAAAGCATCACCTAATGATTCCCCTATGCTTTTTTTGCAAATTTCTTCATTCAAGATTACACTAACAACATCATCAACTTTCAAGATATTTGAAGCAGGTGCAGTATTACTAACTGCCATTACCAAGCTATCCCAACTTTCAGGTAAAGAGCATAAGATTAAGAAAGCCCTAATTTCATCATCAAAAACTATTTTGACTGAATTTCACTAGTTTACCAAACCATGGAAATCACTAATATGACTGTATACCGATCCACCTTCCAGCATTTGCAAATTAAATAATTGCTTTATAAGAAATACCTTATTCGAAGCTGAAGGTTTTTTATATAAATTTACCAAAGATTCCATTAACTCTACCGTTGTCTTTGCCTGAGATAAGTTGGAAAACACAGAAGCTGCTAAGGTCAGCTTTATAGCTCCAAGAGCCTTTTTGTCAAGAACCTTCCATTCTTCATCATGCATCATGTGGGCTTACATGAAGCCCCACCCAACAGTAAGTATAGATCTTTTTGATACAAATAATCCTCTATCTGCATCCTCTATAATTGATCATTTTTGTCATTGAATTTTTCGATTCTTAGCATTCTTTCTTCTGCCATTGCTTTACTTCCACTCAAACAGAAACCCCTGTGAGTGACATGTAATCAACAAACACTAACCTACTCTGTTGCTTGTTAGTGATCCTAGCTCTGATACCACTTGTCAGGAATCTAGAACACAAAGCTCTGATACCACCTGTTAGTATCATGTAGCTCACTCTGATACCAAATTTTAGTACCTTAGAGCTCAATTAATTGCCTTGTATATAAGCAACTAAACACAGAATTAAACCAGAAGTAATAAGTAACTAAAATTTAGAATCAACAAAGAATAGATGATATGAGAAACAATACAATCTATATTAAACTCATCCAGAAAGAAATGCAATGAAGAAATCACACTCTTCCCACACCTCTTGGGTGTACAGTAATTCTCTCCCAAGAGTTTTCTCTCTCTCATACAATCAATTACAACCAACTCAACACTGAGTTGTTCCCTCCACGAGTCAGTGACAATCAACCAAATGGTTGTTGTTGCCTACTACCAATCCACCAAGTACTCCAAGTACTCCAAGTAGATCTCCCTGATCTTGCACACTTGCAGATCTAACTGATGTTACTTACCATGTAGATCTCCCTGATCTTACACTTGAAAAGATCTCATCTTTATCCTTTACAAGTCCTTGACCTTGTCCTTATCCTTTACAAGTCCTTGACCTTGTCCTTTATTACAATACAGCCCCATGGGTCTCTTAAATAGATCTCAAGCAAACAATAATTAGAAAAGTGGACTCAAGACTAAAATTAGTCTTTTACATGCAAACTAACTGTCCGTCTAAAATTAGACTAGTTTTGGAACACACAGGTGACCAACGTTGGTTCATGTCTGACCGATGCCAGCTGACCATAACCGATGTCAGTTACTATGTACACAGAAGATGACTGACATCGATTGGCTTATCGACATCGATTACTTTGTAACTCAGCAACCTCCTCATTTTCATCAGTGAAGCTTTTAGCTCCATAACTTAACAATACGGGCCACTCCAAAGGGCATCAAACTTTACGTGTTTCATAGGCTTAGCTCGATCCTCATCCCATTTCAATACAATATATCCTTCAGAGAAACCCTTTGGTGAAAAATTCTTGTCGAAGTGTCTCTTCACTTGATGTTGTCGGCTAATCATGGAAGCCATAGCTTGGTCCCTTGTCTCTTGGAGTTCCATCAGCTCACACAGCCTGACCTCCATGCTACTCCCTTCCTCTAATTACAGTTGGTGAGTGAGGTCCAATGCTGGTAATTCGAGTGAGATGGGAAGCCTAGCTTCCCTTGCATATACAAGCGTATATGGAGAATTTCTAATTGCTCTCTTTGGGGTGATTCGGTCGGCCCACAGAGCTATTTTCAGCTTAGCATGCCAAGTCCTCTGATTTTTTTGCATGGTCCTCTTGATGATCCTGATCAAGTTTCTGTTGGTGGATTCAGCCAGCCCATTCCCCTGTGGGTAATAATTAGATGAAGTGTTGAGATATATACCATACCTCAATGCCCATTCACTTGTTTTGGTTCATAGAAAAGCCAAGGCGTTATTTGAGATAATGGTGGCCGGGACCCCAAATCTTGTCACCAGGTCCTCAAAAAAATTCTAGAACCGCACTTTCATTTGCCTCTTTCAAAGCAACAGCCTCCACCCACCTTGTAAAATAATTTGTAGCAGTCAAGACCCACTTGTGTCTAGCACTAGAGGGAGGATTGATCATCTCTATGAAGTCTAGGTCCCACTACATGAATGGTTGCTCCACCTGAATAGGCTGTAGAGGCATGGTAGCCAACTATTGCTTCCCCATAAAAAGTGTGCACTTATGGCACTTTCTTACCCAGGCATAGGTATCCCTAAAAAGAGTGGGCCAAAAATAACCAGCTCTCATTATTTTTGCTGTAGTAGTTTTAAGAGCGAAATGACCACCTGCTGGCCCATCGTGGAACTCAGATAGCACCTTATCAGCCTGGTTTGGGTCTATGCACCTTAAAAGGACTCCTGAGAGATCCTTCCTAAATAATTCTCCATCAACCAGAACATAAGGGAGAGATTGGACCCTGAAGTACCTTCTTTTAGTCCTGTCAAGACCCTGCGAGCACTCACCAGTGAGAAGGAAATGCCTCAGGTCTGATGTCTAGTCCTTTATGATAGCTAGTTCCTCTGTTGTAGCTGCATCATGGATTAGTAAGCTATCTTCCCCTTTCTACTTGAAGTCCTCAGCAAGGTGTTCACACAGGCCTCTTCCCCTTACCAGCTTGGTGATTGTGATGTCTATGTCATACTCCATTACCCTGGTGATCCACCCCACTCTTTTTTCATTTAGGTCTCGGTTGGTTAGGAAATCCTTGACGCCAGGATGTGGAACCATCAGGTGAATCTTGTTGTTAGACAGCATATGCCTAAATTTCTTCAAGCTCCGTACTACTACCAAGACTTGCTTCTCTACATACGTATATCTGACTTTAAAATCCTCTAACCCCTGGCTAAAAAATGCGAGTGGTTGCTCAAGGTCATCATCATTTGCTTGAGTAAGCATGGCGGAGATTACCTCTTCATTATTGAAAGTGTAGAGGTTGAAGTCTTTATTGAAGTCGAGGCTGATCAAAGTAGGAGCCCAAGTTATGGCCTACTTGATGGCTTCAAAGCTATCCTGCCTTTGTGTTGTCCACTTGAACTCCTCACCTTTCTTCAGCATGTAGATCAATGTCTTGACTATCTCTACAAAATTTGGAATGAATCTCCAGATGAAATTTATTCTACCAAAGAAACTCTGCAGGCCTTTCTTATGACTAGGTAGGGACATCTCCAGGATGGAACAAACTCTCTTGAGGTCAATAGATAAGCCCTCCTTGAACATGATGTGGCCAAAGAGTTCCCCTCATGAATAGTAAACACACATTTCTTTGGGTTAAGAGAGATGCCAAACTCCCTACACCTTTAAAAAATCTGCCTAAGGTGTTTCATGTGTTGGCTCGCTTCCTTGGAGAATATCATCACATCATCGAGGTATACCAACACATTATTGTTTATCAGGCCTCCAAAAGCCATGTCCATGGTGCGCTGAAAGGTAGCACCAGCATTAGCCAGCCCGAATGGCATCTTCTTGTAGACGAACGTTCTCCATTTAGTAGTGAAGGTTGTTTTATGTTGGTCGTAGCCTTGCACCAGAATCTAATTGTACCCTGAATATCCATCTAAGAGGGAGAAATGCTCACTGCCAGCCACCTTCTGAAGGATCCACTCCATGCTTAGGATGGGATAATGGTCTTTTAAAGAGACTTTATTAAGGTCCCTAAAATCGACACATAGCTTGATTTCCCCATTCTTCTTTCTAACATGAATAAGATTGGCTAGCCAGGAGGAATGTTTGATTGGAAATATAATCCTGGATGCAATTAATTTGGCTAGTTCCCTCTGCATAAGAGGCTCAATTGTCAGGTTGACAGGTCTTTGCTTCTACGTGACTGGCCTGGTGCCTTCTTCTAATTTAATGGTGTGCTGGGTGAGTCTTGGGTCGAAACCTTTCAAATCACTGTAATCCCATGCGAAAACATCAGCAAATTCTTGACACAACAAAATGAAAGCCTGCCTTTCTTGAGATGTGCAGACTTTTCCAAGCGCAAGCAGCTTGTCTTTGAAGATCTCAACCCTTTCGTAATTCTCCTCCTTAGTTGTGATGTAGGCCTTGTTGTTTCTCAGTTGGTCATCTCCATTGAAGATGATCTCAAGAGTGACCAAACCTTTAGGGAGCTTATTTTTCTTCAATTAAACAATTTGGTGGCCGTATTGTTGTTGTAGCTTTGTCTGGTTCTTTGTTGTGAACTCAACTTCTTCCCATAGGAAGAAAGCTATTTGCTAGTCATTCTCGAAAACTTGTCAATTTGTAATGTTGTCAGGGACAAAGGGTTGAACCACCACCTTCAAGTAGCATGAACCACAGTCTCGGCCTATCTCCTTGAAAACATCAAATTGAGCACCAATTGCTACCAGCCTATTCGCTTGTTTGTTCTGCTCTCTGGGAATGGAGGTGATATTGAAAGCAAGGAAATCTTCCATCAAGTCCCAGACCCTATGCTTGTAAAACTTTAGCAAGGAGCTTTTTGTCAGATTCTGGCCTTTCACCTAATTTATAATTAGCTCACTGTCTCCCAAAACTTGCAACTCCTTAATCCCTCTTTTTCTTGCCCACTCCAGACCATGAATAAGGGATTCGTATTCTACCACATTACTTGTGCAAGAGAATTGAAAATGAAAGGCTGAGAAATATCTCTCCTTTGAAGGGGAGATTAACATCGCTCCACCACCAGCTCCCAGCCTACTTCTAGAACCATCAAAATATAGTTGCCATAGACCTAGGTCTTCTTGGCTTGCCTTAATTATATTTGGTATGAAGGCACCCTCTTCATGCATGTAGTAGACTCCAAGGCTTGCCTCCTCTATGAACTTGTAAGGATCATGCTCGAAGTTATCGCTTCCCCACTCATCCAAGAGTAGGTCTGCGACATCTTCAAGAGCAGAGGACGGAGACTGGTCTATCTGGGACTCTTCTAGGTCGATAATAGTGTAGCTGACATTCGCTGCCTTGAGCGAATATGATTTTAGATGGTCCTTGTAAAATGGCTCGAACTCGATTTTTACTTTGATCCCATACTTGGTTCTAAAAACTAGATAAGACCAATTCACTGCTAGATAGCCACCTATCTTTGATGTGAAGTCCCTGGATAGGCAAATTGCAAAATAAGGAGGAACATTTGCCACTACTATATCATGGGGAATTAAGAAGGTTAGGCAAGCATGCAATGTCAAGCTTAAACCCTTCAATATCCTAACTATTTTTGTAGGTGTCCCATTTAGCTACAGGACTCCCTTATTCATCTCCTCATATTTCAGTCCCATCTTGTCAGCTATGCACTTGGGCATCACTGAGGTACTAGCCCCACTATCAATGATGCAGTTGTACACCAAAAAATCACCTATAATTAGGGACACATAGAAAGGGGGAATTTTCTCTTCTTTCTTGACCTGGCCTGAGGTGGAAGGTTGCCCATTCATCATCAAGACATTATCGGCCCTTACTAGGATAGCTTATCGGTCCAGCTCATGCAATTCCCTTTGTAGCATATCCTTCTGTCCTAGTAGAGACAATGAATCTCATAAAGAGATGTTCATATGTAGGTTCTTCATCTGGTCCACTATATTGACTTGAGAACTACTTCCCTTTGAGCTTTCTTTGGGGCTGATTCCAATCTAAGGTGCAGGCTGAGGGGTTGAAGGTACGATAGTCTAAAGCTTGGGGCTTTTTGATTTGAGTGTGAC
This sequence comes from Torreya grandis, assembly GCA_037957365.1. Taxonomy (NCBI): domain Eukaryota; kingdom Viridiplantae; phylum Streptophyta; class Pinopsida; order Cupressales; family Taxaceae; genus Torreya; species Torreya grandis. Next base: position 414,384 of record JARHVA010003864.1, read on the forward strand.
AGAGAAGGTGCAGTTGTCAATTGGGTAGTTGCATGGGCTTCTCCCATTGCTCTTCTCTTGAATCTTGTATTGGCTGCAACACAGTCAGCCTAATTTTTTGTAGTGCCCACATAATTTACTAAATAAAATTCCCCTTCCAGATGATTCATGAGGGTAAAATCAGGCTGAGCCTGATTGCTACTTGTGCTAGGTTGCATTGGAGCCTCAAAAAATTGGGAATGAGTGGCTGCCTGATTATCTACATTTGGGTAATAACCCATCATCTCATTTGTGTAAACAGCCTATTCATGACCATATCCCATGGTTGAACAACCTGGCTATTCTTATACCAGGTTGTTCTGAATGGGCACCAAGGCCTTAGATGATGAAGGGGGGCCTAGGTTGTAGCCTTGAAATGGTATGGTCTGAGTAAGCTGACCCTACCCTTGATTGTAGTTTTGGAAAGGGGGTCTAGGGGCTTGACCATAATGCTGGTATCCCTGATTCAGTCTGTTGTTTTGAGCTTGTTGCCTTTTAATAGCTACAAGTTCATTTGACATATTCTACAACAGACTCTTAACTTCATGAAACTCATTGGATGGAGCAGCAACTAGTTTCTCTATGCTAGGCAGAGGGGCTAATGTGTGAGTAGGGGCCTGAATTAGAGGTGGCATTTCTAGGAAAATTGGCATGTGGCGTTTAGGAGCTATTTTCCCAGCTTGTATTAAGCAATTTTTGGCTGTTATGGCTATGTCATAGGCAGTGAGTAACACATGCCCTCCCATGGATTGTATCATTACTGTAACATCACTATTTAATGCTTTCAAATAATATAGGAAAGCATAGTTAGCAGTTGGTCTTACCAGAATGGGGATTCTATGCCAAGTCTTCTAAAACCACGTGTTGAAATCTTGCATATATTCATGTGGGGCTCTCTTTATGGTTGTTAGCTGCTCAGCAAGCAAGAGGTCATCGCTCTTTTCCCCAAAATGGTCTATTAACTGAATACCCAATTCATTCTAGGAATGGATTGAATTCACAGGCAAAGTCCCGTACCAGTCAAGAGCCTTGCCCTTAAGAGATAATGCCAGCAATCTGACTGACATTTTCTTCTATGACATTATGAATATTGACGAGGTTAGAAACGTTCTTGATGTGCTCAATGACTGTGATGGGCCCCTCCCCATCGAAAGAAGGCACATTTTTTAGGGTTGCTCCTAGGATTGGATCATATTGTGGGAGATTCAAGGGGCTTCCACCATGAAAGGCCACAAAGGGTAATGCCATAGCTGGGATGGGATGTAACTGCGGCCTTGCTACGTATGGGTCCCTTACAATAGGTTTGGGAGGGTGGCTTGTTGAGTAAGGACGGGTCTTCCCAAACCTTAGTCTTTTTGTTGAGCTCAAAGGCAACTCAATGAAATTGAAAGGTACACCCTTAGAAGCAGACCATGTGGTGACCTTAGGCATAAGAAGTTAAAACTGGTCTTGGATTGGAAAATTGAAGCTCTTACCAGTGGAGTCACCAGATGTTGGAAATCTTTGATTTGTTGTAACAGGACTAGCATCAATCCTGAAAACTTACTGAGTTGTAAAACTATAGTCCCATCGGGCATGCCAAAAACCTTGACAGCATTCGAGACGTCATCGTCCTCAGTAAATACCTTTCGAGCTTTTCCCTTTTGATCCTGCACATTGAATTGGAGGCATTGAACTAACCCATTGAACCAATCGAATGAACCAATTGGTTGAACCAAGTGATGAAGCAAGTGATGAACCAACCCTAGAAGTTGAAGCGATGAACTAAGGCTTGAACCAAAATTGGTTAAATTGTCGATTGAACTCTGCATTGAACTTGGCTGATTGGACCAAAGCCAAAAAACTTGAAACTCGAACCAAGCACCTGCAGAGTCCGTAGAAACTTTTGGATTTGTGCAAAAATCAAAAAATGAATTGGCCTTAAATAGCAAGGGGAGAAGTTCACCGATTTTTTGCCCTGTTGGGTAAAATGGTCAATAGATTGGTGCCTCCCAGGGGAAGCATGCCTACCATGCTTAGAACCCAGTTGCCTTAAAAATCCATTGGGCATGGAGTCAGATTGTAACTTTAAAACAACAACAGCTCTGATAAATTCCATAATCAATCACGTAGGTTCACTCTAAGAGGAAAAGAAAAACACATGCAAGGATAAGAAAACTACTTGTGCAACAACACTTAGGAAAAATAGGGAAGACAACTGAAAACAAACTACTATATACAGCTAACCAAGAATGTTTGCCTCCCTCCTGGGTCAAAGGGAAATTTTCTTAAGTCTCCTTCCTAGCAAGAAGACTTATGGTGCCAGGCAAATAGCTGAATGAAAAGGAGAATTGGTGACTTGCTCTTCTTGCCTGTCACCTACATTGGTATGTATTTGAGTGAAATAGATTTGAACATGCTCCCAACATATGTGTACTTTGTTTGTTCTTGGAAGCTTGTTGAATGCTGGTTCATCATATTAGTGCTCTTCACCAAGAAATCAATGGCTACTGGCTCATCACCATAAGCCCTTTGATCTGTACACTCCCTCTACAATGTATCATGGTCTGACCCATTTCCTTCTGCCTCATTGTAGACTCTTTTAGACTCACTTTCTGCTCCCTCTTGGCCTTCTTGAAGAAAGTTGATTGTGGTGATGTTTGAAATGGACTCACAAAATGATTGCTCATCCCACATAACATCGCCTCTTTATTCGAGGCTTTTTTCTTCAAGGCTTTCCTCAAGGGAGACCAGCCTCTCCTTTTCCTCCTCCAACTCAGGGTCTTTAGCGTAGTTATCTTCCTCATCAAAGCAATAAGGAAGTTCATCGAACAAGGGGGAAGAAAACTCACTATGCTTTTGTTCCTCCTCATACTGCTGGAACATCTGCATATATGCAAGACCTGCATCTTCTCCATTGCCGATGGTGCCTTCACAAGAAGCATCAATGATGATTTCTTCTTTGTTGTCACTCATGATAGCCTCTTGGAAAACTACAGATTGGATCTTCTGCTCCTCACTTGCCTCTCGCAGAGCAGGTTCCTCCTTGAGAAGGGGTGAAGTGGGAAAACCGTGTGGAAGAGGAGGCAGTCCTTGAGCTAGAATCAAATGATTCTCCTCTTTCCACTTGGTCAGCACTTCATGTATATCAGGTGTGGTTTGACAACTCTCTTGGAGGTGTGTGGACAGGCTAGGTTCAGATAGGTCCACCAAATGTTGGCCGAGGAATCTCATTTGGGACTCCAACTCTACAATTCTCTTGGTTAGACTTTCTTGGAAGAGCCTTTCTTGGAGATCATAGGAATCACGGGTAGGAGCAGCTTCATCTTCTTTAAGGTTTCGAGAAAAACCTTTCTTTTCCTCTTTCTTGCCCTGTGATTCCACTATTTCCTTCCAAGTCAAGAATGTACCATCAGGGTGAAAGATCTCAAAATTGGAAGTTTCCCTTTTGGTTGAAGTGTGACTAGGAGGGCTGCTTGAGGGGATTGAATGAAAACCCTGAGCTTGATTAAAACCATATGAAGGAACACAAGGTCCATGATTTTGTGCAAAGGAATTATACAAAAATAAATTGATTTCTGATGGCACCAGACTACTTAACCAACAGATTCAACTCGGAGTCGCCATTGGTGTTTAATGCAAAGCCTCCAAAGGCTAGTCAGTTGAAGAACACACCAAAAATTCTTCAACTCTTTGGACACAACTTGTCCCAGTTGGTCCCATCAGGTGTGCCAAAAACTGTTGACACAGTGGATTGCACTCGTGGGTAGGAGGCTGAGCTCCTGCCTTTCCACACGCAACAATGGAAACTCCCCTCGCCTATGGGACCAGTAAAGTCGGAGGGGAGAGTCTCTAGATAAGGGCCAACTCCCTTTGATGCATCATGTTCATTTCAGTAAGTGCTAATACATATATATATATATATATATATATATATATATATAATAGGAGGGATGAAAAGGGAGAAAGATTACAAAAAAAACAAACTACTCTAAATAGGTGATGCACCAAAATAAAGTCGACCTTCTCACATTTACACTTAAATCAGACAAACACACACATACACTTCAGACTTGGCAGAAGGACCAGGCTGTAAGAAATATATGGCATGGAGGCTTTAATGGAAAACACAGAAAATAGAGATCACTAAAGGTGCTATAAAACACACACTTATGTAGTAATTTGTTCTGCTTCTACACTTCCAAATACAGCTCACCTTGTCAGTTGCAGAAATGGCACTTGTAGACAATAGGTATGTTGGTGTTGGACCTATGAAAGCATCAAGAAACAATGACTAAGCACAAACCAACACTCGAGACATACTCAGAAATATCTATCCAAGATAGAGGTAAAACTGCATTTTATTGATTCAGGTGAAATTTTGCCAGGGCTACGCCTTACAAAATGTGGAAGATGGTTACGAAATGACAAGTCTTCAATATATATAAGAGAAGAAAGGAGGCTTTTTGGCACCCTTTTTACAAGTGACCCATGTGCCTTGTGAGCATTGGGAAGAGCAGGCCATTCAAAACATTAATGCTATCTCAACCCTGGCTTTGACTTTAGGCACTTTCTTGACATGGCCGCATTGTTTCCTCATTGATCGAGACTTCCCTTTGAAGGCACCTACGTAGCTTGTTTGCTCATAAATATGAAATGGAGAAAAGGGGTGCACGGTTGGCTATTCGCGCCTTCTCATGGTCAATTCACAGGCACTGTGTCACCTGCTGGAGTTATTTCTTGAACTGACACCTCCCTTCGCCACTTAGACAACCTATTTGCTCCATGCTTGGCACTTTGTCCTTTTCCTATTTTGTCTCTTTTTGGCTCTTTCGACCCTCAAGGCTATCTTCTAGCGGGTCACTGCATTTCTGGGCCTTTTTCATGTTTAGCACTCCTTTGGTTTGAAAGCAAACAACTCTTTCATTGTATGAAATTTGGGGTTCATGCGGCCGTCATTGCTTTGAAAACCAATGGCTAATTTGCTTCCTTAAAGTTGACGGCATTCAAGATGTCATCATCCTCAGCAAATACCTTCGAGCTTTTCCCTTTTGATCCTACATGTTGAACTGGAGGTGTTGAACTAACCTATTGAACCAACCGAATGAACCAATTGGTTGAACCAAGTGGTGAAGCAAGCGATGAACCAAGCCTAGAAGTTGAAGTGATGAACTAAGGCTTGAAACAAAATTGGTTGAACTGCTGATTGAACTCTACATTAAACTTGGCTGATTGGACCAAAGTCAAAGAACTGAAGCTCAAACCAAGCACTTGCAGAGTCCATAAAAACTTCCAGATTTGTGCAAAAATCAAAAAATGAATTGGCCTTAAACAGCAGGGGGAGAAATTTATCGATTTTTTGCCTTATTGGGAAAAATGGTCAACAAGACGCACACTTATGTAGTAATTTGTTCTGCTTTTGCACTTCCAAATACAGCTCTCCTTGTTAGCTATAGAAATGACACCTTGTAGACAACAGGTATGTTGGTGTTGAACCTATGAAAGCATCAAGAAACAATGACTAAACATAAACTAACACTCGAGACATACTTAGAAATGTCTATCCAAGATAGAGGTAAAAAATGCATTTTATTGATTCAGGTGAAATTTTGCCAGGGCTACACCTTAAAAATGTGCAAGATCCTTACAAAATGACAAGTCCTCAATATATATAAGGAAGGAGGCCTTTTGGTGCCTTTTTTACAAGTGACCCATGTGCCTTGCGAGCATTGGGAAGAACAGGCTGTTCAAAACATTAATGCTATCTTAGCCCTGGCTTTGACTTCAGGCACTTTCTTGACATGGCTGTGTTATTTCCTCATTGACTGAGACTGCCCCTTGAAGGCACCTACGTAGCTTGTCTGCTCATAAATATGAAATGGAGAAAAGGGGTGCACGGTTGGCTATTCACGCCTTCTCATGGTTAATTCACAGGCACTGTGTCACCTATTGGAGTTATTTCTTGAATCGATGCCTCCCTTCACCACTTGAATGACCTATTTGCTCCATGCTTGGCTCTTTGTCCTTTTCCTATTTTGTCTCTTTCTCGCTCTTTCGGCCCTTAGGCTATCTTCTGGTGGGTCGCTGCATTGCTAGGCCTTTTCTATGGTTAGCACTCCTTTGGTTCAAAAGCAAATGGCTCTTTCATTGTATGAAATTTGGCGTTCACGCAACTGTCATCGCTTTGAAAACCAATGGCTAATTCACTTCCTTATATTTGACAGCTTTCAGGACGTCATCGTCCTCGACAAATACCTTTGAGCTTTTCCTTTTTGATCCTACACATTGAACTGGAGTGTTGAACTAACTCGTTGAACCCAAAATGGTTCAACGGTTCAATCAGTTCAACGATTCAACCATTGCTCGTCGAGCCTATCGAACCAAACCTTTGAATTGATTCATTGAACCAAAAATGGTTCAACGCTGTGCGCCAATGAACCAAATGGTTGAAACAACGTTGAACCTTGGCCTTGAACTTTGCTGATAAACTTTGAACATTGCACCTGCATTGAACCAAAGCCGTTGAACCTAAGCTTTGAATCGGTGCGTTGAACCAACCAAATGAACCAATTGGTTGAACCCGCTGGTGAACTCCGAATTGAACTTGGCTGATTGGACCAAAGCTGAAGAACTTGAAGCTTGAACCAAGCACCTGTAGAGTCCGTAGAAACTTTTAGATTTGTGCAAAAGTCAAAAAATGAATTGGCCTTAAACAACAAGGGGAGAAGTTGACCGATTTTTTGCCCTGTTGGGCAAAATGGTCAACAGAGCCTATTCAAGATAGGTGGATTTTTGAATAACCATTGTTGTATAGATAAACCACTCCTTACGCTTTTTGGCTTGACAATGTAAAGTGATTTCAGCTCCAACAAGTCATTCAACAAAATGACATTCAATTTGTTTTCATCCTAAACTGCATCAGAACTTGCCATAAAACAATATCAAATATTGAATACTTGAATAATGCATGTTATAAATCTCCTCCTTATGACCCAACATTTCCATCTTTGTTTCACAATAATGATGATGTTAAAAAATGCCAAAATGCTTTCCCTTCTCAAGGAACAAACTTATACATTGAATGTTATTGATAAAAAGGTGAGTTTTGTGATAAATAATCAAAAGAATTACTTTCCTGACATAATTATTTTAAAATAGAACATATTGGTGGAATTGATTAGTGGAAACTATGATATACAATATGGATTAATAAATGATGCTGATGAAATTATCAAGCATTATACACTTGGACAAATAGACATAATTTAGATACCATCAATGACATTAAAATTGGAGCACTCCAACTCAAAAAAATGCAGATCTTTTACAATGACCAAATTTTTAAAAATTGGACTCCAATAACAAGAATTTTAAGGAAAACTTACATTAAAAAACAATATCCACCATACATGAATAGTTTTCAATACAAATAGCATATGTTCAAATAATACATAGATCACAAAGCCTTATAATATATGCATTGACATTTAATCTTGCTAGCATCAAGTGCCATCGGATTGGCTATACTGCACTTTTATGAGTAAAAAACATTAAATACATGTATCTTTTAAATAAGTTAGAACTTGAGAACTTTATCATACCTAATAAATTAAGTGTTGAGATGCAAATACTACAAACTTCTACACAGTGGCTACCACTTTTTGCAACTGTCCCTAAAAAATATAATAGTCTCACTATTTTCTCATTGAATACATAGAATTTGCAATTGCATCTAGAAAACATAACACATGACTATGAACTTATGAATGCAAACATTTTATGTTTCTAAGAAATAAGAACTATGAAAATAGAAAATACTTCCATTCTTACATAAAACTTTGATTGTCACTCGTAAATGAACGTACATGGGATATTGTCATGATTTAAAAAATCATTGTGTTAAGAAGCAACAAGGTGTTTGCTACACCAAACATGGAGACTATGACACATCATATATCATATTTAGATACACCAATACAAATGGTTAATATATATTTAGTCCCAAATGCACCAATAAATGATGCATTGGTATTTATAAAAATAACAATTACTAATTTTGCACCTAATACCAATATCATATTTGCTTATGATTTCAATATTGACATGCTTTAGCAAACAACATCCCGACAAATGTTTTTTACCATAATTCATAGACATGGTTACTCTTTAATATCAAACATGCTAACAACACATGCAGGTACTTTAATAGATCACTTTTGGACAAATATAGATATCCAAAATATTCAATTTAGCATTTTTGATGCCTATTAGACAAACCATCATGAAAGTTGCCTTCAACTTATTATCTAATACCACAATAATAGTTACTCTATACAAAAACAAAACTTGTTATTTACCATGTGCAATGACATTGACATACGACAAATATGCTTGGAAAATAGAATTTGTGAATGCCAATAATCAATAAAAAATACAAAAAAAATATATCCAAACAAAATAGTACTATATGCCACTTGCATTATGCATAACTTTATTGTCTTTGTATTTCCATTCAACTAGAAATTGTTTATGCAATTGAAAAAATCCTGTAATAAACTGGATATGGATCTAGCCATGCACATTGATCAAGAAATAGAAGTGGCACAAGAAAAGATGTCAAAGTAGTAATACTTTATTTACAGTCATCACAAGTTATTATTTTTCCATGATCTCCACTCTTCTGTGTCATTATTTTTGGGTTAACAATGTCATAAATAGAAGATCTTCAAGCCCTTGTCATAATCTATAGATAAAACTAAATATGGAAGAAGAGAAACATAAACACCAATAAATAAAAATAAACCACTTATATTATTAATTTTTTCCCCTTGCATTCAAAAGATGTTTATGGGTTGTAAAAAAATGCTTGGAGGAAAGTGGATATGGATCCAACCAAATACATTGAGTAAGACATATAAATAGGATAAAAGAAAGTGCCAAAACGGTAATATTTTATTTCCAATTGTGACAAGTTAGTGTTTTTTATTACTCATAATTTATTTTAATTGCATTTTCTTACTCTTGAACAATCTCAAAATACAAGATCCTAATAATGTTGTTGAAATGCAAACATAAAACTAGATATGGGAGTAGAAGAAAATATCAACCAACAAACATAAACAAAGCAACAAAGATCACAAAAATGGTATTTTTTTAGGTTTTCCAAGCTTGTTGTAGGGAACTGTCATCCATAAAAAATAGTCTTCTATTTTTTCCCATGCATATTTCAATTTCCTCTGATTTTTACAACTCAAAGAAAGAAATAAAATGTCATTATATTGTTGTTCCCAAAGTTTGTCACTCATTTTTGGGACAACACATGAACTATTTTTGGTCTTACAAGCCAAAAATTTCTCTCTTCCCTTCTCAAAAATTGTTCTGAGCCTTCAAATTCTCTATTTTTCAAACTTTTTCAGCTAAGAGACTCTGTAGATACATTTCTACGAACTTTGCAAATACATTTCTACGGACTCTGTAGGCAAAAATCTACAGACTCTACATGTAGAAATCTATGGACTCTGCAGGAGTTTTACAGACTCAAATCTATGAAATCAAAACTACAAACTCTGTAGGTTAGTTTTTGGTTTCTACAGACTCTGCAGATACATTTCTACGAACTCTGTAGGTTCATTTCTACGAACTCTGCAGGAAAGAAATGAGCTCTCGACACTTAGGCATTTTCAATCAGTGGGTTCAATTTCAAATCCCAAAGGATAAGTGTCCTTGCAGAGGGCACTTCAAAGCCAAAAGGACCCTTAAAACTTTTTTGAAAGGCAACCTTGGAGGTCAAACATCCCTTTCAGAGGGTAGGCAAGGATCGAATGGACCATTTCAAAGGCCGAAAGGAGCAAAGGAATTCCTTCTGAGGGATTTTCCATGGCAAAAATGCTAAGGCATTCCTTCAGACTTTTGTCTGAAGGAATAAGCCCGACCGAAAGCTCGACTGAAAGCGAAGGTAAATAGAAAATAAATGTGAAGGAAGATTTCCTTTGGACATTTTATTCGAAGGAATTGGAGCCCGAAGGCCACCCAGTGAAACCCGAAGACCACCCGAAGGACCCCGAAGGGTAGGTACCCTTGCGAGGGACTCTCACCAAGCAAAATGAGCCTTTCTCAAGGACTCAAAGGGATTCCTCCCCTATGGGAAGGATCAAACAAGAAAGTTGAAGGAATTGTCAAGGAGGATGATGGGCCTAAAGACGTCAAAGTTGAGCATCGTGAACTAGTCGTTGGGATCCAGATGTCTGGTGACGTCCTCGTAGCTGTCAAATTTAAGCTAACCAACTAGCTATTGGCTTTCAAACGATGACGGGCTCGAAGATGTCAAATTTGTGGCAATGAAATAGCCGTTGATCTTTGAAGGCTTGAGTGTGAACCCGAATACATTCAAAGGCCAAAATGCCAAAGGAAAGAACCGCTGAGAGAAAGCGCTGACAAGGCTAGCAAAGCTGAGAATATAGCCCCGAGAGCTCAGATTTTAGGAAAAGACAAAAATAGGAAGAGATAAAGAGGGAAATATCTACACAGTAGTTATTCCAGTAACTGAAATAGTCCACAAAGTAGATTTTTGAGCTTGCAAACATTAAAGGCGCACCTTGTTTATCTCCCTTGGAGTAAAGGCTAAGTGGACAGCTACACAAACATTAGGTGATAGACCAGATGACTTAGGCCCAAGAGAAGACATTTGAGATGACTTAGCATGCCATAGTTAAGGCAGTTGCCCTATTTTTTAGCATGGTCCTTTGACAAAATTGAGGATGCATTCAATGCATTGAATGCAGCATGGTTCATTCCATGGAAAGCAGTGCCAAGTCTTTCTAGAGGCAGCCATATATTATAATCTTTGGTCTTATGCAAAAGGGGACTTTTTATTTTTATAGAAGCTAAACTCTGCCCAAATTAAAAGGTGAATACTAAGACTTTGAGCTCAGATTGTTGTTCATATTATTTTATCTGAATGAGAAAGCAAGACACTTGTAGACTTTGTGCTATTATATATTGTGCTATTTTAGGGAATTATTCTTTTGTCTATTTCCTATGAGCATTCTTGTTTATTTAATCTAACAAGTAGAACTTGTGAAAGTAATCAGGAAGGTGTCCTGAAGCCAACTGTGAGGAAGACTTTATGCTTTCACAATTATTTTTAGTGTGTGTTTTCATTTTCTATTTCTGTGTGAAGGATCTTGGGAGGACTTTGTGCCCCCATTATCCTTTGTTTCTCACTCTTTGGGTAGCTGAGTTGTAGACTTTGTGTTACAGTTCATTCTACTGGTTACTACCCTTTGTTACCAGTTCTATCACTACCTTAAAGAACTCCTATGCCTTGCTGCAAGACCACTTCTAAAAGAAGAGAAGTACCTTCAACATTGTCACCAAGATTTTCTCCTTTGTCTATGAACATCATCTCTGAAAAAAGAGAGATGGATGGTGTATCCTACCCTTGAGTGTTATTTTCTGCTTATATCTATAGTATATAGCCCCTCATATTTAATAGGGAACCTCCCCTTGATTAGAGGAGAGATTTGTCTCATTTTGATGTAGTAAACCTGCACACTTGGCCAACCAATCTCCCTTGTTATGGTTGATAAGACTTATTTTGCTCATCAGTTAGCTGATTGACAAAATTTTCACCTAATAGTTTTTTTGGTGACTCTGCTAGGGATTGTAACGTGCAGTTTGAAGCCTCAAGTTTTAGATTAAAGTAGTTCCTACCTTTATCCATTATAGACTCTGGCGACTCTATTCTAACCCATTATCTGTTATCATTATAGCCTTATCCATCTCCATGATATAATCTGGCAACTCCATGTTATACCAAAAATCAAAGAGCCCAAGGTGTTATTGACCCTATCTTTGAGTTGGTGCAGCAAGGAAATTTTAATTTGTTTCCTCCACAACTTCAAGTTCAACGATCCAAGAGTGTTCCTCCTACTCGTACCAGGTCACCAACACAAGGTAGAGCCGCTTTTTTTTGTTAGTAGAGCTTTACCTGTGCATACCCCACCCAAATTTGTTATCCCACTTTTACATAACCAAATCATGGCAGCTCAAGGCCCTTAGGGTAACTCTTTTAGTCCAATCAATCTTACTTCACCTCTACATGAGCTTCCATGCAGTTCAAGGAAGAATTTTACTAAATTCTTTGGTGATGGAAAAGTTCATCTAGATGAACATATTACTACCTTCAGCATAGCCTGTGGTGTGATTGGTGTGGAGTATGAAGACATTGCAGTCACGTTGTTCATGGAAATGCTATAAGGTGCTGTTACAGACTGGTTCTACCATCTACAAGCTCGATCAGTGACTGATTGGGATACACTCAAAGCTAAATTTGAAGCCAGGTTCAAGCCTGTAAAAGATGCACACGCCTTGATGGCTCAGCTCACACAAATGAAGAAGGAACCTCATGAGCCTATGAGAGATTTCATAGCAAAGTCTGACAAGCTGAGGAATAGGATTCCTATTATTACTTAGCCAACACCTGAAAACCTCAAATGCTTCTTCATTAACTCACAACTATCAGAAGTGAGTTTTTTGTTGAGACGTGTTGGCCACATAGACCTTACTACTGTTCAAGACTTGGCTACTGAGGTGGAATATGACCTTATCTTGGAGGAAAAGATAAGGAGAGATCCTAACAAAAGTAAATCCTCTTCATCTTCAAAATACTCACCTTTATCCACTACTGATCCAATGGTGCATAAATTTGGCAAATGAATTGCTAGCTCTTAGAAAGCAAATGGCGTAGGGGATGTCATCTACTCCATACAGAGATGTACCAAGGAGGACATTTTAGAACCAGTAATATCAAGGAAATGCTGCCAAAAATCAAATACAAACAAATCATCTTCCTCTTCCATGGAGGAACCTTGCCCTTGAAGTATCTCCAACTAATTTAGCAGTTCGATATCTTGAAGCTTAATTGGATTTCTCATTTCAGCTTAAGTTAAATCCGGAAGATGATGCTAATCTCTTCACAGAGGAAGAAGAAGAATTAGTTGGTGACTCCAACATTAGTTTCTTGAATTATCAGGATGAACCCAAAAGTGAAGGGAAAGCAGATGAAGGATCATATGATGTATTCATCTGGTCCAAGAACCAGTCAACCCAACAAGCTGATAAAGAGAAGACAGAGGAGTGAGCTCAACTTACAATTTCAATTGCCAAGTGAGGAACCACTCTGCCTTTCTAGCCAAAGGACCAGGTGATTGCAAAACGATAAGTCAATCAAACATCCCTTTGCTTTCTACTTCAAATTCATAGTCTAATCCTCCCTTTTCCAAATACCAAAAGGATGAACTTTCATCCTCTATTCCTAGCTCATTTTAGCCATTTGACATAATTGACCACATAAAGAAATCCAAAATTTAAATGTCTAAATTTAAATTTCTACAGTCTAATTATGAGCAATTGAAAAAGTTGGTTGAATTGATCCTCAAAGAACATGTCTATCCCAAATAACCTTGTCATTACTCCTCCTTCTACCTCTAGAAAAATAGAGCCTTTCTATGTTTTCCTGTTGATAAACAATCACAAGCTGAGCAATTGCGTCATTGATTTTAAAGCTTTAGACAATGTCATGCCTACCAAAGTGGTGGAATCCTTTGGTCTCACACTGACCAAGACTTTTGGAAGATGTTTCTCCATGGAGAATAAATAAGTGCCACTGCTGAACAAATCAAGGATGCCCAATTTGCATTTGTAGCATTTCCAAACAAAAGAATCAAGATGACTATCCTGGTGGCTGACGTCCCAGCATCATACATCATCCTTTTTGGTTGAAATTTCTACGAAGATGTTGGTGGTGAGTTGAGCATGGACTTATTCGAGACAAGAATCCCTGTCAAAGGCATCATGAAGAGGCTACTCCCTGAGAAGAAAGAAGAATATGTGGTTACTCAAATGTTAGTGCCTAAAGCTCAAATTATGTTTGAGTCTTCAGGCATAGGTAATTATTTCTTGACCATAGAAAAAGACCATGAGGCACCTAGTGAAGCTCCTAAATGTGACAGCCTGAAGATGGTTTTGTCAGGTACCTAGAACAACAAACATGCTCTAATACCAGTTGTCAAGGAATCCAAGAACACACTTGTTCTGATCCCACTTGTTAGGATCTTGCTCCTTAGAAAGAGCACAATATGATTACCAAACTTAAGCAATTAAACATGTGAAAATAACCAGAAATACAAGTAACTAGAATTCATCAATAACACAGAATATGAGAGACAATACACTATCTTGTATTAACATTTGTACATAAAAGAATACAATAAAGAGCCGCCACACTCTTCCACCTTACAGAGGCTCGCTACACCTCAAGTGTACAATAATTCTTCTTCAAAACACTCTCCTACCAAAAATGGTCCCAACACACAACTCACACACAGAATTGGTGTTCACCTCTCCAACCAGTCAGTAATAACCCTGCCAATACACCAAGCACTCTATAGTACTTCAAGTTGATCTCCCATGAACCTGCAACCTGCAATTCAACAAACCATACTTACAATGGAAGGATCTTCCTTGCCTTCCTTTTTAGCTCATTAGTGGAACTAGGAGAAAACACACACTTTGTTCTCTTCACTAGTACACATTACAATACATGCCAATGGGTCTATAAATAGATCCCAGATTTAAACAATAACTTAGACTCTTAGTTTACTATAATTATCCATGCAGCTCAAGACTTGAAATAGCCTTTACATGCAAACACTCTGTTCACTAAACTAACTATTCGTGCAACGAGTAGTTCTGGAACACACAGGCGACCGACGTCGGTCCCTGCTTGCCTAGTGCTGCCAACGTCGGCCGACTTCCTGCCGACGCCGGTTGCCTTCTGCACTGATCATGACTAACATCAGTCATGCTACCGACGCTGGTGCTTCTGGGTCTTCAGCAACCTCCTTTTCTTTATCTGCAACAAGTTGAAGCTTTTAGCTCCACAACCTAACAATCTCCCACTTAGAGATAAATAGTTGCAACTGTACCTGTACTTATACATTGTCTAGTTTGTTCTCTTGGCTCTGTATCCCTCTTCAAGATCACTCTTGAAGACCACCCACCACAAAACCTATAGTGTAACACCTGTCACCCAAATCACCTGCCACATCCACATCTACAAACCATGTAGAAAATAACTTGAACCTGCATAGCATGTGCATCTGCTGCTGGTCCCTCTAAGAATCCACTGAACTGCCCTCCAATGCTTTTTTTTCGGATTGGCTCCAAACTTGTGACAACTCCCACTGCTTGGAAAAACTTAGGTCTAGTACATACCATGCACTTAACCTCATTATGTGAATCAAGACATTGTTCTGTGAACTGTCCAACCATCGGCGTGCTAACCGATCTCACACAATCATCCTGAAACAAAGTCAACATATGACCTTCCATGTCTCTAGAACACACTCATGCCAAAGAATCTTGCTGCTCCCAGATTCCTCATGACATCCCTCTGAACTAGCTTTACCTTTAGTTCAGGAATACCTGTATATGTAACCTTGCAACAAGCACATCATACAGTAATAGGATAATGTAGCTAATATTATCCAACCTGGTAAAGAGAAACACAATGATCAAACCTCCATTGCCCTGTAGCTTATACAAGACCATATACCCTGATCTTCCATCTCACATATCCCTTTTTGCTCTTCCTTATCTTGAACATCCATTCATCTCTCAGTGCTTACATCCAGCTGACAACTCCACCAAAAACTCTTGTTTGGTTCTCCTCCAAGGAATCACATCCTCCATCCATGGCAAGCTCCCACTGTTTCCTAGATCTACCTGTTCTACTTCTTTAACAACTTCCTGATTCTTTACCATAAGTGAGCAACAAGTAGTGTAAAGAAGGGAAATGATGAATTTGAGGCTTACATACCCTTTAAGTCTTCCATATGTGCGCTTCAGACTCTTTGACAGCTTGCTGTCCACCCAAAATTCATCTCAATGATCGATGCCAGTCACATTCTAGTCTGCATCTGACCGATGTCGGTTCCCTGCGACTGCCTCATCGCCAACGTCAGTTCCCCCTTATAGACGCTGGTGTTTATCTACCTTGAGTCACCAATGTCGGTCTGCACATAGCTGATGTCGGTCCCTGTCTGGATGTCGACGCCAGTTTTCCTTTCAACGTTGGTCTCTGTGTTTTGCTTGTGAGAACTGACTTTTTCTCGCGAGCTCCTTTTGGATCAAACCCTTATCCAAATCACCCTTGCTCTGCTCATAATTCTTCTGCCCCTTGTGCTAAACTCTGTCCATCCCCTTCTCCTTGAAAACTAAGGCTTTCCTGTTCTTGTCACTAACATTGGATCTCTCAAGAAACGTCACCTTCTTCTTCTGCATATAGAAATCTCGATCTATACCCTTTGACTCAAGAACATGCATCTCCTTATCATTCATGTGACCAAGCTTATTAAGCCACATCTTTGAATCTACAGCTAAAGTAGATAACCCAAAAAGAGAATCAGTAATACAAGTAGATAGATAAAGCGTACCTACTTTCTTACCTCTTGCTACAATAAGTGCACCCTTGGTAACCTTCCAAGAGTCTACTATGAGAGTTACTGTGCAACCCTTATCACCCAAACTTTTTACAGAAATCAAATTCTGCTCTAGAACTGAGACATGCATGACCTCTTTTAACACCCATGTGTTGCCTGTCTACAATTTCAGCTTCACTTTCCCTTTGCCAACCATCTGACAAGGCTTACCATCCCCTACACAAATTTCTCCAAAGTCTCCCTGGACATACTCATATAAAAAATTTCCTATTTGGAGATGCATGAAAAGAGGCACCAAAATCTAAAACCCAAGATTCTACTTTATCCAAAGAACATACTAGAGCATCCCGTGCAACGAAATCCGCAACATCTGCTTCTTCTTCATGTCCAACCAACAATCTTCTTTTTCCTGCTCTTTCCTTCCACATTTTTAGTAGGTTATTCTGCCATACCTGGAATTGGACCTCCTGCTATTAAACTTCTCCATTTGTAGCTTATTGTCTTCTGCCATTGCTCTACTCCCACTCAAATAAAAACCCCTGTGAGTAACCTGTAATCAAAACACACTAACCAAATCTAATCCAACCTGTTAGTATCTCAACCAAAAGCTCTGATAACACTTGTTGGTATCAAGCTCAAGAACCTATAACCAGGCTCTGATACCACTTGTCAGGTACCTAGAACAACAAACATGCTCTGATAACAGTTGTCAGGGAATCCAAGAACAAACACACTTATTCTGATCCCACTTGTTAGGATCTTGCTCCTCGGAAATAGCACAATATGATTACCAAACTTAAGTAATTAAACATACGAAAATAACCAGAAATACAAGTAACTAGAATTCACTAATAGCACAGAATATGAGAGACAATACACTATCTTGTATTAACATTTGTATAGAAAAGAATACAATAAAGAGCTACCACACTCTTCCACCTTACAGAGGCTTGCTACACCTCAAATGTACAGTAATTCTTCTTCAAAACACTCTCCTACCAAAAATGGTCCCAACACACAACTCACACACAGAATTGGTGTTCACCTCTCCAACCAGTCAGTAATAACCTTGCCAGTACACCAAGCACTCTATAGTACTTTAAGTTGATCTCCCATGAACCTGTAACCTACAATTCAACATACCATACTTATAATGGAAGGATCTTCCTTGCCTTCCTTTCTATCTCATTAGTGGAACTAGAAGAAAACACACACTTTGTTCTCTTCACTAGTACACATTACAATACATGCCAATGGATCTATAAATAAATCCCAGACTTAAACAATAACTTAGACTCTTAGTTTACTATAATTATCCACGTAGCTCAAGACTCAAAATAGTCTTTACATGCAAACACTCCGTTCACTAAACTAACTATTTGTGCAACGAGTAGTTCTGGAACACACAGGCAACTGACATCGGTCTCTGCTTGCCTGGTGCTGCCAACGTCGGCTGACTTCGGCTGACTTCCTGCCGATGTTGGTTGCCTTCTGCACTGATCATGATCGACGTCGATCATGCTACCGACGCTGGTGCTTTTGGGTCTTCAGTAACCTCCTTTTCTTTGTCTGCAACAAGTTGAAGCTTTTATCTCCACAACCTAACAGGTTTTAGCTGGAACAATAGAATAATTGGAGTGCAATGTCAGTATAAAATAATACCTCTCTCCAAACAAAGAAGAATCCAAAGAAAAATCAATGTTTGAAGAGGTATGGATTTTAAAATTTGATGGCAGCTACTCCTCTACCAGTTTAGGAGCTAGGATTGTGTTGATATCTCCTCAAGGAGATATCTTTTCTTTTTCATATAATTTGCAGTTTAGTAACACCAACAACATAGCTGAGTATGAATCTATGTTGCTCAGATTGAAGACTGCTAGAGACAAAGGCATCAAACTCTTTCATGACAAAAGAGATGTTAAATTGGTGGTTTGTCAGGTGAGAAACATGTATCAAACCAAGAACGAGAGATTACACCAGTACCACAATCTAGTCTGAGATCAAGTTGAAAGCTTTGATGCTTTCAGCATCTCTGCCATATCTAAGGAGTTCAATGATAGAGCTGATGCATTGGTTGTTTTGGCAACTCTTCTGGTCCCTCACCCTATCTTCAAAGGAGCCAAGTACACTATTGAGCTGGTCTTTTGACCAAGTGTACTTGATAATGCCAATCATTAGTAGGTATTCAACAATAACAACCAAATCATTGCCTTTTTGAAGCAAAAAGATAGCTTTGAATGGCTACATTTCGAAGACAGTGAGCCTCAAAAGCTTGAACCAGCTCCTGAATCAAGTACAAATGCAAGTGAATAATTCCTACAACTCAAAGGGAATAAAATCTCAAAAGCGTTGGTTTCTCTTGAGAAGTTGTTTGACAAGCATGACATATTTATCAAACAACAGCAAACAGATTCAAGCTCCTCCCAGGAGTTTGATCAAGTGAATTTGGATACCAAAAAAATTCTCAAAATGGTGAACATTGGGAAGTGCTGCAATCAAGAGGAGAAGTCCAAGTTCACTACTCTGCTTAGTGAGTACATAGATGTCTTAGCATACTCCTATGATGATTTGAAGTCACTCTGGCCTGATGAAATTTGCCATGACATTCCTCTCAAAAGTGATTCCACACCTTACATGCAAAAATCTAGGCAGTATACTCTGAAGATATCAAGTATAATTTTGTTTGAAATACAGAAAATATTGAATGTTAGGATAATTTTCCCAATCCATTATTCCACATGGATTGTAAGCATAGTACCTGTAAAGAAGAAGAATGACAAAATTTGCCTCTGCGTGGATTTTAAAAATTTAAATCAGTCATCCTTAAAAGATAACTATCCTTTGCCAATCATGGATCAAGTGCTTTAGACAGTGACCAGTTCAGAGATGTTATCAATGCTGGACAGCTTCTCAAGATATAATCAAGTTGAAGTTGGTGAGGCAGACTAGCAGAAGACTGCCTTCACCACACCTTGGAGCACCTTTGCCTATCGAAGAATGCCATTTGGCCTGATAAATGCTGGTGCCACCTTCAAAAGAGCAATGGACCTTGCATTTAAAGATGAAATGGGTAAGTTCATTGTAGTTTATCTAGACAATTTAACAGTCTTTTCCAAGCATCGCCTTGACCATGTGCGCCATCTGCAATAAGTGCTGGAACGTTGCTGCTAAAATGGCATTTTTTTAAATCTCAAAAAATCTATTTTTGGGGTAACTGAAGGGAAACTTCTCAAACATATTGTGTCTAGAGAAGGCATAAAGATTGACTCAGAAAGAGTCAAGTCTATTCAGGAGCTTACTCTGCCCACGAGTAAGACTACAATTCACTCTTTCTTTGAAAAAGTAAAGTTTTTATGAAGGTTCATCCTTGAGTTTGCTGAGAAGACTCACCATATTGTGAACATGATGAAAGGAAAGGCCACCTTCAGCTAGACTAAAAAAGGTAAATTGATATTTTGAGATATCAAGACAGTAATTGCTCATGCCCTAATTCTAGTTTGTCTAGACTATACTAAGGATTTCACTATATATAGTTATGCTTTTGAACACACACTTTCAATAATTCTAGTTCAACAGAACCAAGAAGGTGTGGAATCTCCCATTTTTTTCATGAGATATCCCCTCAAAGCTCATGAGCTGAAATACTCAAACATGAAAAAGCATGCCTATGCAGTGGTAAAGGCAGTGAAGCTTCTACATCCTGAATTCACACGTTATTACCTTGTTTCCTGATACCACAATTAAATCTATATTAACTTAGCATGAGTTTGGAACCAAAAGAGGGAATTGGATTACCAAAATTTAAGAGTTTGATTTAGTCATCAAACCAACAAAGCTGGTGCATGGAAAGGTGTTGAGTTATGGAGCTAAAAGCTTCACCAGATGAGCAGATGCAGAGGTTGTCAATTTACACAGTAATCGACATCAGTTACACAGTCAACTAACATCAGCAATATCACTAACATCAGTCAGGCATAGACACAGGATCAATCGACATTGGTTAGGGGTCAACTGACGTCAGTCAGGGGTCGATTGACATCGATCATCTATAGACTAACATCGATGCTTGTGCATTTGCATGCATTTCCAAAATTAGATTTGTTCTAATTTTAGGTGAACAGTTGGTTTGCATGTAAAGACTTGAGTCTATTTTTCTAATTATTGTTTGCCTTGGATCCTATTTAAGAGACCCATGGGGCAGTATTGTAATTAAAAAAGGGAATAACAACTTGGTTATTGAGTTGATTGTAATTGATTGAGATAGAGAGAACTCTTGAGGGAGAAAACTGTACACCCAAGAGGTGTGGGAAGAGTGAGATTTCTTCATTGTATTTCTTTCTAGAAGAGTTTAATAGAGATTGGTTGTTTCTTGTATCTCCTCTTATTTGCTATTTCATATTTCTAGTTACTTATTACTTCTAGTTTAATTATGTGTTTAGTTGCTTATACAAAAGTAATCAATTGTACTCCAAGTTCCTAACAAAAAAGCCTATGCTAATTGATTGTTGACAACAAAGTAGAAGAAACAGAGCATGGAGAAGAAGAAATTAAAGACTCACCAATAGTCCTCTTTGTCTCGACCATGAATGAGTGGTATTTAAATATTGCTCATTTCTTTACTTATGGTGAGTGTCCTGCTCACCTGTCGTATAAAGAAAGAAAGACTGTCAAGTTGAAAGCTAGTAATTTTATCCTCTGGGACAACAGCCTGTATAAGAGGAGCCTTGATGGAATTTTCCTTTGCTGCATGGATAAAAAGCAACATAACCAACTTTTGAAATCCTTTCACAATCTGGCCTGTGAAGGACATTTTTTTCTCCTGTAACTGCCCATAAAATTTTGCAAGCTAGGTACTACTGGCCTACTTTTTTTCAAGACACATACCAATAGGTAAGAAAATGTGAACTATGCCAGTAGTTTGTTGGAAGACCCAAGTTAGCCACCTTGCCTCTCAAGCTAATAGTGATAGAAAAGCCATTTTAGCAATAAAAATTTGATTTCATTAGTGCTGTAAACCCATCTTCAAGTGTTGGACATGATTATGTCATCACAGCCACATATTACTTCACCAAGTGGGTAGAAGCCATTTCAACCAAGCAGGCCACTTCAGAAGTAGTATAAAATTTCCTCAAGGAAAACATCATTTCCAGGTTTGGGGTCCAAACCAAGATTATCACTAACAACGTAGCTTATTTCACTTCCTAGGAGATCACTCAGTTCTATTTCTACTATGGGATTACACTCTCCCACTCTTCTGATTACTTTCTACAAGGGAATGGACAAGCTGAATCAAGCAACAAGAACTTCATGACTATCATCAAGAAGCTGGTAGATGACAACCAAAGGACATGGTATAAAGCATTGGTTGATTCTCTATGGACAGATAGGATCACACCAAAAAGGGCAATTGGTATGTCTCCTTTTCAAATTCTTTATGGTCTCAATGTTGAGATACCGATCACCCTAGAATTGTCAGCACTAAAATTGGCAAAGGCAGTCGAAGATCAAACATATGAAAGGTCCATCGATAAGAGGATCATGTGCTTGATTGAGTTGGATGAGCAATGAACGATGGTGGTGGACTGAATTACTGCACATCAAGGTCTGGTGAAGAAGCTCTTAGACCAAAAAGCAAAAAAACATGATTTCCAAATTGGAGATCAAGTCCTATTGTGGGACAAGAGGAGAGAACCAAAGGGAATGCATGAGAAGTTTGATTCCCTTTGGAGAGGCCCATTTATCATCCATCAGCTCAATGGTAAAAATAGTTTCCTATTGAAGTATCAAAATGGCACACTCTTTTCTCTGCCTCACAATGGGTAGCATTTGAAGCACTTCAATTCTTTAAGTATCAGATAAGTTCACCTGTGCATATGTATATTTGTATAGTCTTTAGTTCTATTTTGTGCTTTTTATTACTCATTTTCATTTTTGGCACCTTTCTTTTTGGTTGGCATGACTCCATAGCCCAATGGCACACTTTAAAACACTGGAGTTTCTAGTTTTTACTCCCCTTAGTTGTTCCAAGTTTTCAACTGAAGGAAGTTCTCCAACTAGAGCCAGTCGTTGTTCCCAAAGTCTTTCACTCATTTTTGGGACAACACATGAACTATTTTTGGTCTTACAAGCCAAAAATTTCTCTCTTTCCTTCTCAAAAATTGTTTTGAGCCTTCAAATTCTCTATTTTTCAAACTTTTTTAGCTAAGAGACTCTACAGATACATTTTTAGGGACTCTGCAGATACATTTCTATGGACTTTGAAGATACATTTCTACAGACTCTACAGATACATTTCTACGGACTTTGCAGATACATTTCTACGGACTCTGCAGATACATTTCTATGGACTCTACAGGCAAAAATCTATGGACTCAAATCTATGAACTCTGTAGGAGGAGTTCTACGGACTCAAATCTATGGACTCAAAACTACGGACTCTGCAAGTTAGTTTCTAGTTTCTACGGATTGGTTTCTATGGACTCTGCAAATACATTTCTATGGACTCTGCAGGTTCATTTCTACAAACTCTATAGGAAAGAAATGAGCTCTCGACACTTAGGCATTTTCAATCAATTGGTTCAATTTCACAAGCCCAAAGGATAAGTGTTCTTGCGGAGGGCACTTCAAAGCCAAAAGGACCCTTGCAACTTTTCTGAAAGGCAACCTTGGAGGTCAAACAACCCCTTCAAAGGGCATGCAATGATCGAATGGACCATTTCAAAGGTTGAAAGGAGCAAAGGAATTCCTTCGGAGGGATTTTCTATGGCAAAAATACTAAGGCATTCCTTCGAACTATTGTCCGAAGGAATAAGCCCGACCGAAAGCGAAGGTAAACAAGAAAGAAATGTGAAGGAAGATTTCCTTTGGACAAAATGTCTGAATAAATTCCTTTGGACATTTTGTCTAAAGGAATTGGGGCCAAAAGAATTGGAGCCCGAAGGCCACCCAGTGAAACCTGAAGGACTCCAAAGGGTAGGTACCCTTGCGGGGGACTCCTGCTAAGTAAAATGAGCCTTTCTCAAGGCCTCGAAGGGATTCCTCCCCTATGGGAAGGATCAAACAAGAAAGCCAAAGGAATTGTCAAGGAGGATGGCGGGCCTGAAGATGTCAAAGTTGAGCATCACGAACTAGTCGTTGAGATCCAGATGTCCGGTGACGTCCCTCCAGCCATCAAATTTAGGGCAACCAACTAGTCATTGGCTTTCAAATGATTATGGGCTTGAAGACGTCAAATTCATGGCAATAAAATAGTGATTGATCTTTGAAGGCTTGAGTGTGAACTTGAATGCATTTAAAGGCCAAAATGCCAAAGGAAAGAACCGCTGAGAGAAAGAGCCGACAGGGCCAGCAAAGCTGAGAATATAGCTTCGAGATCTCAGATTCTAGGAAAAGACAAAACCAAGAAGAGACAAAGAGGGAAATATCTATGCAGTAGTTATTCCAGTAGCTGGAACAGTCTGCAAATTAGATTGTTGAGCTTGCAAACATTGAAGGCACACCCTGTTTGTCTCCCTTATAGTAAAGGTAAAGTGGACAGCTATGTAGACATCAGGTGACAAACCAGATGACTTAGGCCCAAGAGAAGACATTTGAGATGACTTAGCATGCCATAATTAAGGCAACCACCCTATTTTTGAGCATGGTCCTTTGACAAAACTGATGATGCATTCAATGCATTGAATGCAACATGGGTCGTTCCATGGAAAGCAATGCCAAGCCTTTATAGAGACAACCATATATTGTAATCTCTAGTCTTATGCAAAAGGGGAATTTTCATTTTCACAGAAGCTAAACTTTGCCTAAATTGAAAGGCGAACACTGAGACTTTAAGCTCAGATTATTGTTCATATTATTTTATCTGAATGAGAAAGTAAGACACTTGTAGACTTTGTGCTATTATATCTTGTGCTATTTTAGGGAATTGTTCTTATGTCTATTTCCTAGGAGCATTCTTGTTTATTTAATCTAACAAGCAGAACTTGTGGAAGTAATCAGGAAGGTGTCCTGAAGCCAACTGTGAGGAAGACTTTGTGCTTTCACAATTATTTTCAGTGTGTGTTTTCATTTTTTGTTTTTATGTGAAGGATCTTGGGATGACTTTGTGCCTCCATTATCCTTTGTTTCTCACTCTTTGGGCAGCTAAGGTGTAGACTTTGTGTTATAGTTCATTCTACTGGTTACTACCCTTTGTTACCAGTTCGTTGAATCTACTTGAAAGAACTCTTGCGCCTTGCTGCAAGACCACTTTTGAAAGAAGAGAAGTGCCTTCATTATTGTCACCAGGATTTTCTCCTTTGTCTGTGAACATCATCTTTGACAAAAGAGATATGGATGGTGTATCCTACCCTTGAGTGTTATTTTTTGCTTATATCTATAGTATATAGCCCCTCATATTTAACATGAAACCTCCCTTTGATGAGAGGAGAGATTTGTCTCCTTTTGATGTAGTAAACCTGCACACTTGGTCGACCAATCTCCCTTGCTGTGGTTGATAAGACCTATTTTGCTTATCAGTTAGCTGATTGACCAAACATTCACCCAACATATATGATAATATAAAGTATTTCTATTCATAACTTCCATTTTAAAAATGTTATTACAGTGCAAATACAAGGCAATACACACTAGTTTCAATTATTGACCTCTCAACAAAAAAATGTGGCAATGTTTTCAAAAGTGATGTATTGGTTGTTTATGGTCTGGGTTTCATAAAGTAACCAAATTCACCATCAAACACAAAAAACAATGCATACAGACCTCATTGACAAATTTGGTCAATTGACAATAACTATCAATATCAATAATAAATTAATTGACAAATTCCCACCATACATTTAACCTAATAATATTCTTCACATCACATAATTTATCATAAAAATAAAAGTCAATATGAAAGAGGCAATGTTGAATGTTGTATTTTTTAAAACACAAACACGACTATGGAAAATATTTAAATATTATGCAACAAACACAGACTCACTCCATATATCATAGTACATGATCTTATACAATCAAATAACACATATGCAATAGGTTCATTAGCTGCTATCATAGTTGGATATAAAAAATGATACAACCAATATGAGCTATATCTCAAAGATGGTGAAACTGAAGAAGACATGGCAACCGTAAGTGCTAATACTCAAAGATTGTACTTATTATTCTTCACCTTTTAAAATGTTATTTGCTTTGAATTAACATATACATATGCATATTCTTTTCCAAAATATTAACATTAAACAATTTATTTGCAGCTTATAATAAATGACCACTAAAAACATCTATATTTTTGCCTCCAAAAAATATTGTCAACAAAAAACACACTGATAATGTTATTCAAGAACATTGTCAGGAATGACATCAAAGGCACTCCCTTGCTTCATCCAAGTCAGTCCACATTTATGGATATATTAAATGACAAGTATGAAAAAGCTCATTTGAAATTTTTAGAAACAACTAATATTGAGGCTAGTATCTATCCCTGATTCATTACTTTACTAACAATAAAAAAAATAGATTCCAAACAAACAATAGAATTTGAATACTTTCACAATATGGCAATTTGTAATTTTGATTTGCAGGTTAAAGGCCTATTAAAGGCAAAAAATGTTCATGCATCAAATTTATAGCCTTTATACAAAAATTTCAAGCCCATGATCATGGATAACACGCCTTCAACAAATAATCATGTATATTACACAAATTATCAACAAAATTAAATGTATTCATACTAGCATTTACTGCAGTGCATCATACAGACAGAGAATAGACAAATATATTACATCTTGAATCAAACACATCTAAATGAAAAGCTCCCAAAACTTATTAAAATATCTTTCGATGAATATAAGTAAGACATTTTAGTTGCTACATTTTTACTACAACAATTGCAACTACATGACAGCTTCACACTTAGTACAAACAATGCCATAATATCTATTAGAAAGTACTACCTGCTTCTTCAATTTAGAAATTTTTATTAAGATTGCTTTATTGAAAAAAAATGACAACATAAACAAAAAACAATACAACAAGTTTAATGCTCGAATTAATTACAATATCAAAATTTATTGTAGTCAACCACTAGGTTGGTTGTTATATGTTTGTAGGTTTTTTTATTTTTCCCTTTTTGCTAACTACCCATGCTAATAGAAACTGATGCCCTCCTTGCTTTTTCATTTCTTTGGAAGTTGCTGACCAATTGAATATATAGAACACCATGCATCTAAAATTATAAACTACAACATACATAATTAAGGGCACAACCTCAAAAAAGATGTTTCTAGATCTGAAATTGACAAGGACAACGCCTTTACACATATTTTTTTACATTTGACTTGATTTTTGAAAGTCTACAATTTTTATGATAACTTGTAGTGATTTACAAACCTAGAGATAATAATTAGTACGGACAATTGAATGATGTTTGGAAAATAAATTGTATTAAATATAGGTATTTTTATTAGCTTTCAAAATATTTTCATTTGTGTTCTTTGTAAGTAAATGTCATATATGACTACATTGCTTTTTTGTTATAGTTTATGCACATTTTTTAATTCTTTGATCTCATTTTTACCTTAACCCATGCTACACAACTTGATCAAAACTACTATTGTATATCTTCTACTTATATTTATTAAATTTTGAAACGACCTCATGCTTAGATAACTTATTGATTTCTTCTTCCATTGTCTCGAGGTAATATGCTTATGTTGTATTATAATGTACACTATATCATTTTGAAATTATAATGCTCTTTTTAAACATTTCATTAGACCATCTTCAGATTGCTTAAGCACTTTTTTTTTATTGATTAATTTCTTGTTTTTTATATTATTCTAATAAAAAGTTTCAATACCGTTAAAAAATTGGTTTTATAATCATGCGATTGTTTGCTTCGATAAAGTTTTAACTTTGCATTTTTAGTGATCTCAACATTTTGTCATTGACCTTAAGTAGAGGCTACATTGAGAAGGCTTGGTTTCTATAATTGACTATACCTTTGACTTGCATTTATTACACAAATTTTATTTCACTTGATTCAACTTTTACTAAACTTTAGATAATATGCATCTACCACATTGAATTTTGCACTTGTAAATGAAATTTACTTGGAAACAACTAATGATGTTTGACTGTAGAAAAAAATAAGAACATACATGAGGGGGATAGAGATTATTATCTATGACATAGTACTTATAAAATTGAAACAACCCAATATAAAGATTAAGATTGACTAGGACAAGGAAATGACTCTAAAGTCTCATGAACAAGAGCATGTGGGCAATAAAGAGTACACTGTAAACTAATCTCCTTGTCAAGAAGTATACTAACAAATAGCTCATTTCACCTCGAAAGTTTTAATTTATCCATTTTCTATATCAAGGACACAAAAAATTCTTTAAGATAGACAACAAACATTTAATTAATGAGGCCACATAGGTCAAATTTCTAAGATTTGATGACTGATCTAGAATCTGGATCTAGTCTATTTCTAGCATATTCCACATCAAATATGTGTTTGCATAGTAAACCAACTAAGTGATCTTATTTTTCCATTTATTAAAATATCAATCATTAGTTATACTTAATTTTTTAAACATATCTTAGTATTTAAATTCAAAATATTGTTTATCTAAGTTTACAATTAATTGGCTTACTATATATCTGTTTATTTATCACCCTTGTGTTTATTCATTTATATATTCTTTACCCTATACTATATTGACCCATCTCAATTTAGGGTTAAACACAACCATAATATTTTATGGAAGATTCTTCCTTAGTTTATAGACTTGGAAATGTATCTATGGCTTCAAACAATCCCCTCAATCCTAGTATACAAGGATGTACTCCTTTCTTCTTTCGATTGGGTTCACTAGATGCCATTCTAATCTTAATGTATAAATTTTACAACATGATGAATCATTTTTTATTTTGATTATCTATGTGGATGACCTTTTAATCACAAGGATTTCTTCATCCTCCATTGCAACAATGAAAACTGATTTATCTGGCTGGTTCTCAATGACTAACTTGGGCTTGTTACATTACTTTCGTGGGATTGAAATTTATCAGTCTGACTTTGGGATCACTATTGTAAAATCTAAGTATACTCTTGATTTTATTACATGGTTTAACATCATTGAATGTAAGCCAACTCCAACTCCCTTTATATCTAGTGTCAAGCTTGATGCTAATTATCCTTATCTTTTGGTTGATGCTACCTTATATCGACAACTTGTTGGTAGTCTCATCTAGATTATTTACTCTAGACCTGATATTTTATATGGAATAGGAATAGTCTCTATATTTATGTATGAACCACATTAACGACACTAGAAATTAACTAAGTATATTCTACACTATATTTAGGGTACTGATAATTTTAGGATTCATTATGTAGCAAGCATTGATGTTGACTTGATTGGGTATATACATTTGGATTGGGCTAGTGATATTTAAAATCATAAGTCTACTTTAGGATACAATTTATGCCTTGGTTCAGTGCCAATTTATTAGTCAAGCAAGAAGCAAAATGTTATTGCTTTATCTTCTATAGAGACATAACACATAGGAGGTGTTAATACTACCATTGAAGTTATTTGGCTTCAAAGAATTCTCACTAAGTTTTATATCTAGCTTTGATGACCAAAATTCATCTGTTTATGGCAATCAAAACACCATCCATATTTGCATGAATCTGGTCCTCCATCAGTGGACCAAACATATCAATATTCACATGCATTACATTTAAGAGCTTATTTTATTTTCTATTTGATAGGTTAAAATGGGTTGAAGGGACCCAAACCTATTACAAAAGAGAGTAGAATGAAAAACAAGAGACATCAAAACAAAAAACCAAATGGGATAAGGGTAAACACCTTGACAACCAACCTAACTTCCACTAAACATTAGCCAAAAACTAGCTGAGAGCACAAAAAAGACCCAACCCCAACAAATGGAAATAACTAAAGTTATTATGACTCAGAGTAGGTGACCAGTTGCTTGGTCACTGTATTAGCTTTTTTATGATAGTTTCCTATGGTACAGCTACTGATGAATTTCTCCTCCTCATTTTTTGGCTTCTTCCTTTTGAGGTTCGCACGAGAGGATTCTTTTATGATATCCTCAACAATATGAGCATCCTCCTCCCCAATGTCTTTCTGCAAAGAGTACTTGTCAGAGTTGTTGGTCTCGAGAGTCCTACCATCATGCATCATAAACTTGTTAAAATCAAGAAAATTACATAGCCTCTTGAATTCCTTCAAAATTTCTCCATAGAGGAGATTTTAGATTGTGATTTTAGTATGGAGTTTCAAAAGTGAGTCTTCAACACCCTTGTTGGCATCAGCCCCTAGAGCAACTTTTCCTTTAGAGGTGAAAGAGGGGCTTCCAAGATCAAATTTATTATTCTAAACCCAGGCGCTAGAAGCCCCTAACTGATTTCCTTGATTCTCCTCTTTAGAAGCTAAGGATTGATTGCTCTTCACCTCCAACTCCTCCTTGTCACTGTTAATATCAATAGACTCAGAAATGTTCTTAGACCAAACCAATTTCCTCCTTTTTATCAATAGAAAAATGAGGCCCTACTGGATAAGATCCAAAATAGGGTTATTCTTGAAATTTAAGATAGAAACCTCTAATGATTGCAGTAGAAAGAAGGGGTTACTTATGATATGCCCCTTGAAATGGTTCAAAAGCAAGAAGTGATGTGAGTAGAGAATGGTGTGTTTACCATGGATTTTCTTCATTTCTTGCATGCAAATTTGTCTATACCAACATAGATTTTTTAGGTTGTTTCTTTTTCCATGAACCTATTTGAACTTTTTTTTGATGAATGGAGCCTTAAAACTCTGGTCCTTCTTGACTAAATCGAACATGCTTCTACAATACCGAGCTATGTGTCCAAATTTGTTACACTTGCAACATATTATGGCCTCTTCATTAAAGCCTGATAGCGGAGCAAAAGAGTTATGGCTTCTGCTTGACTCTATATAAATTTCCTTCTCCTTATTTCTGAAATTGTTAGCCCTTTTTTGACATTCTATTTTCTTATGACCATATCTATTACAATAAAAATAGTAACCATAAAAATAGGACATGTTTATGTATCTCTGACCTGATTGCCTTTTGTAGCTCTGCTCCCTCCATCCTTCTTTGTTTGAGATGTCCTCTGTATTCTTACCTTCTTCCTTTTTTATTTCTTCTTTTGTAAGAGCTTCAACATAGTTTTTTCCTTTTTCCTTGTCTGTGAAAGTAGTGACCTCATCTTTCTCTTTTTCAAATCCAATACTTATCTTATTTGACATTAATCTTTGATTTTCTAATACTTTATTCAACATATTAGTGTTATTCTCAAATCTTAAATCATTGGCTATCCTATCATTGATTGCTTTATTTGTTTTCTCAAGATCTGCTTTTAAAGAAGCAATTTTAATAACATGTATTTTACATTATTTACTTACTAGTTTTAACTGTGCCGTTAGATCTTCTTCAATCTTCTTGGCTTCTTCAAAGTGTGCTTGTAGATCTTCAATTATTTCCTTTGACTCCTTTTCATTTTTCTTGATCTGGAGCTTTAATCTTCAATTTTTATTTTCAAGAGATTTTAACTCTTCTAAGGCACAAATGAGTTCTCTTTCTAGATTCACTTCGGATTCATCATGTTCTTCTTTTTTATCATCTGTACTTTTACTTATAGAGACATCTTCATGTGTGGCCATAAATATAATCTCTTCTTCTTCTGAATCACTTACTCCACTATCTTTGATTGGGCTAGGATCTTTAGAATACAAACTCTTCTTCTTGATTCCCTTCTTGAATTTACCTTTGAAATTCTTTTTATATGTAGACTTTCCTTCTTCATTGTCATCATTACCTTTATTTAGGCATTTAGCTACAAAATGTCTAATCTTTCCATAATTAAAACATTTAAAAGGTAATTTTCCTTGATATTTACCTATTCCCTTTTTCGACTTGCAAATGAAAAGAGCTCCATTGTCATCGTCATCATCGCTAGAACTATCACTTCTTAAATCTTAGCCTTCTCTTTTTTTGATGTCTTGAAAGTAGCTTTTCTTTTTGAGGGTTTATCTTGTTCAGTCTACATCTCATATGTTGTAATAATACCATGAAGCTCATCCATCTTTAGCTTGGTTAAATTGTTCATCTCTTTAATTGCCAAAACTTTTTCATCATATCTCAATGGTAGAGATCTCAAAACTTTTTGAACTACAATTGATTCTTCTAAATTTTCTCTAAGACCTTGAATCTGATTAACTATTTGATCAACCCACAAAAGATAACTTGCTATATTTTTTTCTTCTTCCATCTTCAAACTCTCAAACTATCTTCTGAAAGTCTGAAGCTTAGCTTGTTGAACCTTTCCATCACCTTTGTAAATATTCTCAAGTTTTATCCAAGTTTCATGAGTAGATTTACATTGCATAACTTTAAATTTTTTTGATTCACATAAACCACATAAAATAACATTTAAAACTTTAGCATTATTGTCACTTGCCTTCTTTTCTATCAGAGTAGTTACAAGTGTCTATGGTTCTTCATATTCCTCCATCACTGCTTGCCATATGTCAAATCCAAGGGCCATCAAATAAGTCTTCATCCTTATGCTCCAAAAAACATAATTCATCCCATTAAACAAATGTGCCTTATTTGTTGAAATCCTTCATGTGATCCTGCCATCATGCTTTCCCAATCTACCTTCAAGCTATAAAACTTTTTCAAAAGGAACTTGCTCTGATACCGATTGTTAAGCATGAAATATACTGAGAGGGGGTGTGAATCAGTATATTATATATCTTTTTACTTAATCTAATTTATTTTCTTTAACCACTTAATCATGCATTCAAGATATGCAATTAAACTAAAATAATAATTTGCACCACACAAAAAAGAGAGAGAGAGACACCAAATTTTTACGTGGAGACCCAAAGTGGGAAAAACCATGGAGAATAATCTCAAGTATATGAATGAGCACCAACTCAAAATACAAACTATTGGGTGAATATTTTGTCACCAGCTAACTGATGGGAAAAATAGGTCTCTTCAACCACAACATAGGGAGATCAGTCGGCTAGATGTGCAAATTTACCACATCAAAAGGGCACAGATCTCTCCTCTCATCAAGGGGAGGTTCCCTTATAACTATGGGGAGCTATATACTATATATAAATAAGTAGAAAATAACACTCAGGGATAGGACTACACTATCCATCTCTCTTTTTTTAGAGATGATGTTCACAGACAAAGGAGAAATCCTAGTGATAATACTGAAGGCACTTCTCTTCTTTCAAAAGTGGTCCTGCAGCAGGGCGCAAGAGTTCTTTCTGGTGGGTAACCAATAGGTGACAAGGGTGTAGTAACCAGTAGAATGAAATGCAACACAAAGTCTCCACTTCAACTACCCAAAGAGTGAAATACGAAGGGTAATGGGGGCACAAAGTCATCCCAAGATCCTTTACACAGAAAGAAACTAAAAACACACACTGAGGACAACTATGACAACACAAAGTCTTTCCACAATTGGCTTTAGGACACCTTCTTGATTACCTCCACTAGTTTAACTTGTTAAATTAAATAAACAAAAATATATTTAGAAAACAAACATAAGAATAATCTCCTAAAATGACACAAGCTCTAACAACACAAAGTCTGAAAGTAACTTGCTTTCTCATTCAAACAAAGAAATATGATGAACAATCTGAGTTCAAAGTCTCAGTAATCGCCTCTCAATTTTGGTAGAGTTTCATTTCTATAATGGAAAAGTCTCCTTTGCATAAAACAAGAGTTTAAAATATATAACACCTTGAAAGGTTTGGTGCTTTGTTCCATGAAACAGCCCATGCTGCGGTTAATGCCTTTAATGCATTTTCAATTCTATCAAGGGGCCATGCTTGGAACAATACATCTGCCTTAACTATGGCATGCCAATTTATCTTATATGTCTTCTCCAAAGTATAGGCCGCTTGGTCCTTTCCTTCTTATTTGCGCAGCTATCCACTTTGCCTTTAATTCATAGAGAAAAATAGGTCGTGTCCTTGATTTGGCGTGCTCAGATGACTACTTGGTGGACTGTTTCACCTACTGAAAATTACTCCCTTGTAGATATTTCTAATTTTTTTGTATTGTTATCTTTTGCTTGTAGTAATTTGAGCTCTCAAGCTCTCTTTTTAGCTGGTCGCTTAGTTCATCCTTCAAGTTTCGTGCTATATTTAAAAACTAACATATATTTCATTACCTTAAATTTGACATCTATGGGGCTGTCAATGGTTGCTGGTTGTTTGAACCATATTAAACCATGAACCTTTGAACCTTTGAAAGTTCATTAGTTCAATAGTTTAATGGTTTAGGTGGTCTTTATTGGTTCCTTTGTTCATTCGCTTCTTTGCTTTGTTTAGTTGAACCATCCCTTTGAACTGGTCTCTGGAATCACTCGTGTTCTTCCTTTGCTTGGGGCTGTCTTTGAACCGTTGAACCTGTGAACCATTAAACTTTGAACTCTTTTGGTTCAAGGTTCAATCAGTTTATTTGTTCATTCTTTGTTCCAATGCTTCCTTTTTTTCTAAGTCCCTTTGAAGCCTTGAAATTCCTTCGACCTTTTGTTTTTGGAACACCTCGAAGGGAAGGTGTCCCTTCAGGTCTTTGAGAAAGGTCCATTTTCTTGGTGCTGAGAGCCCCCAACAAGGGTACCTGCCCTTCGAGGTCCTTTGGGCAGTCTTTGGGTTAATTCCTTCAGGAGGCCTTGATCCTTCATTTCCTTCAGACATTTTGTCCGAAGGAAATCTTCCTTTGCCTTTGCCATTTTCTTGCTGGGCTTTTGGTCATTCCTTCGGAAAAAATGTCTGAAGGAATTCCTTCAAACAATTTGTCCAAAGGATTTGCCTTAGTGAATTTCTTCCACAAAAAATCTTTCTGAAGGAATTATTTCGGTTCCTTTACTTGGTAATTTTTTCGGATAAAAAGTCTGAAGGAAATCTTCTTTTTGGCCTTAGTCACTTTTTGATCTCTGAACCAATGTTTCCTACCTTCTGTAAGGGCACCTGCCTTTAGTTCACTACCGTCCACAAGGGCACTTATTCCTTCAACTTTGGGGCAGTCCTTTGAACAAACCGATTAAACCAACTTTGGTTCAATAGTTTAACAGTTCAATCTTGCATTTGAAGCCTTCTTTTCTTCTAAGTCTTTTGATCTCTTTGAACCCATTGAACCCATTGAACCCGTTGAACCAATTTGGTTCAAGGTTCAATAGTTCAATGGTTTAAGGTTCATTCCTTTATTTTTTGAAGCGTTCTTTTCTTCTAAGTCTTTTGAAGCTGTTGAACTTGACGAAGTGGTTAAACTTTGAACTTTTGAAGAAGCGCTTAACTCTTTTAAGCTTGCCAACGTCGTTAAACCTGTTGAACCCATTGAACCTTGAACCTTTTTGGCAGCAGGGTTCAATGGTTCAATGGTTCAATCCTTCCTTTAAAGCTTGCCGATGAACATTTTTGGTTGAACTGAGGTGTTGAACCAATCTTGAAATTGCTTAAGTGTTGGGAATTTGTTCCTTTGTGAGAATTCACCAGTTGAAGCCATTGAACCTGTTGAACCTACTAGTTTCAAGCCTGTAGAGTCCGTAGAAATAAGCCTGTAGAGTCTATAGTTTCAAGCCTGTAGAGTCCATAGTTTTAAGCCTGTAGAGTTTGTAAAAATTTGAAAAAACTTGAATAATGGAGAATTTTAATACTCAGAACAATTTTTGAGAAGGGAATAGAGGATTTTGGCCTACAGGACCAAAATAGTTCATATGTTGTCCCCAAAAATGAGTGACACATTTTTGAGAACAACACAAAGTTCACAAACACCAACTTGTAAGAGCACCAACCCCTTTGTCGAGCACCAACACAACAATTATTTGTGAGCACCAACCCACAGGAGGAGCACCAACTCCTTATAAAGATTTGTGAGCACCAACCCATAGGAGCACCAATCCCTCTTGTGTATAAAACACAACTATCTCTCAATGTTGCTTACTCAATAAATGATAGAACTCTACAATATCTCCTACTTTTCTCTCTTTGAAAACAAATATAAACCATGCACTCTCTTGCATAATAAAAATGGCTTCTCAAGCCTTTATTTATAGCTTTCCAAATGACCTTTGTCATTCACCCTTTGTGACCCTTCAATCCTCATGGAAAATGGCGCCAAACTTGCATGACCCTTCATATCTTTGCATTTGAAAAGTTATATGGTGACC
Organism: Torreya grandis; assembly: GCA_037957365.1. Lineage (NCBI taxonomy): Eukaryota > Viridiplantae > Streptophyta > Pinopsida > Cupressales > Taxaceae > Torreya > Torreya grandis. The sequence continues at coordinate 450,144 of JARHVA010003864.1, forward strand.
CTTCATAAGTAAAAGCATCCTTTCCTCTTTTGTCTTTATCTTGGTGACTTTTTGTATTCTTCAAAGTGTCCCTTCATGGAAAAATGTGTCATACCTCTTTTGTCTTCACATGGTGACTCTTAGAATTCCTCAAGATGACTCTTCATAAGAAAATGCGTCCCATTTCTCTTTCGTCTTTTACCCCATGACTCTTTAACTTCTCCATGGGCCCTCTTTTGACTTATATGCAACCAAAAATATATTCATTAATATTAAATAAATATTAACACATATTAGCCAAGATATGAATATTAAAAATACCATTAAATGCAATGGGGCCTTTATCACCAATAATGCTAGACCTTTGACATCAATGACAATATTTCCAACAAAGATGCCACAAATCATGAAGAATATATTTTACAAGAAGAGAAACTACAAGAACAACCACCATCAATGGAAAAGAGGATGGTTAGAGATTTAGAGGGAAAGAACGAATGAATCAGGGTTGACATTCTAAATTATGGAGGAAGTTTAAGACCAGAGGAGTTGATAGACTAGATGAATGACATAGAGAATTTTTTTGAATGAAGAACTCTAAGAGAAGACAAGAAGGTAAAGTTTGCATGTATGAAATTGAAAGGTCATGCAATGATTTGGTGGGATCACATGCATAAATAAAAATATAGAAAAATTAATGAGAAGATCAATTCGTGGAAAAATATAGAGAAAAAGTTTAAGGATAAATTTCCCTATGTGGATTATGCACAAGCCTTATACAGAAGATTCTAGAATTTGAGGCAGAAGGATCACAATATACAAGTATATACATATGAGTTTTACAGTCTCTCCATACAATCGAATAATGATGAAATAGAAGAACAAATGGCTACAAGGTATGTAAATGGTTTGAAGTTTTATATTCAAGATTAATTAAGCATGCATAAAATACTTTGAATGGAGGAGGATTATCAATTAGTTTTGAAGGTAGAACGAAAACAAAATAGTCAAACTTTTAGAAGAACATCTATTGGTCCAAGAAGAGGACAATCCCCTCCAATAAAGGGATGAGGTGGATTCAATATAAATAGAGATTGGTTTAATACCACTAGAGGAGAATCATCACGTGGTGCAAAAAGACAAAAATATAATAGACAAGGGTTTCAATACCAACAAAGAGGAAGATGATTTCAGAGAGAATGAGGCTATGGTGGTGGTAAAGGATGGTTTTCTAACAAATGCATATCTTATGTATGTTATAGATGTAGAGAAGGACATAAAACATTTAAGTGTCTGCACTACCAAGATCAAGGAAGCAAGAGGACCACCTAAGAGCGAATTTAGTTGAGGCTGAGATAGAAGAGAAAAATATTGAATTTGTAGCAATAGATATTATAGAAAATATCATGATGAGAAGAACAATGATTGCTCTAAGGAAAGAACATATGCATAATAAAGAAGGTGGTGATGCATGGATGCAAACAAATATTTTCCAAATAAAGTGTACTTTAGGAGATAAGATATGTAAAGTAATTATAGATGGTGGTAGCTGGGAAAATATGGTTTCAAAGGACATAATTAAGAAAATAGGTTTGCAGTGTGAAAAACATTATATTCCTTATCGAATTTCATTGTTTAATAAAGGGAATGAAGTTATAATAGATAAAAAGTGTTTAATCAAGTTTTTCATAGGAAAAACTTACAAGGATGAAATATGGTGTAAAATTATACTAATGAATGCATGCCATGTTTTATTGGGAAAGCCATGGTAGTTTGATAGAAAAATAATTCATGATGGAGCAAAGAACATATACACTTTCTGGAAAGGTGGTATGAAGGTAGTTTTGTTACCTTTTAAAGAAGAAGGGCAAGTTGAAATCATGTTGTCTTCAAAAAAAAAATCTAATACATGAGATGACAGGTTGTTGTTATGCATTAGTAGCGAAGAAAGAAGACACAAAAGTGGTGAAAATACTAATATAAACATTAGTAGTGTTGAAATAATATAGAGATTTTATATCTAATGAGTTACTAGATGGTTTACCATCAAAGAGAGATATCCAGCATCATATTGATTTGGTTCAAATATCAACTCTACCTAACCAAGTTATATTTATTGTCACTAATATTATAATTATTCAACACTAGTTCCACTTATCTCATTTATCCCATTCATCCTAATATCACCCCTTCTAGTCATTTTTTTATCATCTCCCTTCTTTATTCTTCATCCACTAACCTTATCCCTACCCTAAAAACCTTTTAATTCTTCTAATCATGTCTTATTCACTAACTAACCCCATTTGTCTAATATTTGGGAATTTAAAATTCCCATAACCCACCTATCCTATCTTATTCCTAGACTCTCCTACATCCCTAGTCCCCAATCACCTGCTAATCTTGTTTACTCCCTAAATGGATTCTAAAATTTTTCAATTGTAGAATCCTCTCTATCTTAGCCCCCCTCTCTAGAAACCTCTATTATAGAGGCTTCCAAAGAATTTTTAATTCCTTGGATAATCCTTCACCATTGATCCTCTTCATCTCAACTTTGAATATTGGCCATTGATCTTCCTTGTATTGCCTATTTAAACCAACCCATCCTCCATGGCCAAGCCAATAGATAAATCCATAAAACCTCCATGTCAAACTAATCAAAATTCTCATAAGCTCTCTAAGTCTTCATATTATCATTGAGTCCATGAATCCATGTCATCTTAATCAATCAAGCATCATGCCTAAAATTTGAATCTTTTGTAAGCAATCTTAATCCATAGTCAATTAATCTTTCTTTGTTTTAATCTTGATTAGGAACACTTAGCTTTAGGTTAGAATTTTATTTTAAATGTTTCATTTGATTGCATTTTAATTTAATGGTTCTCAATTTCAATTGTAGATTGTAGATCTAGGTATTTTAGTTAAATTACATTATCAAATAGCATTGCAAAATTTATAATCTTACACAAACAACTTATAAGATGAGTCCAGTGGAACATACATAATTGAATAAATAGGTTACTGAATTGGTGAAGGGTGTAGTAAGGGAGAGCATAAGTCTATGTGCAACACTAGTGTTATAACTCCAAAGAAAGATGGAGGGTGGAGGATGTGTGTGGATAATAGAACAATCAATAAAATTATAATCAAGTACATATTTCATATACCTCGCTTAGATGATATTGTGAATGTTCTTGTAGGAGAAAAATATTTTTCCAAGAATGATCTAAGGAGTGGTTACTATTAGATTCAAATTTGTGAAGAAAATGAGTGGAAAACAACATTCAAGACCAAGGATGGATTATATGAGTGAATGGTGATGTCATTCAGATTATCTAAAGCACTCATCACCTTTATGAGGGTGATGAACATAGTGCTATGAGATTACATTGGTAAGTTTGTGGTGGTTTATTTTGATGATATGTTTATTTTCAATAAGACTAAATAAGAGCACTTGCAGAAATTGAGAATGGTATTAGAATTGTTAAGAAAAAATAATCTCTATGTAAATTTGAAGAAGTGGAGGTTTATGCAGAATGGTTTGGTATTTTTGGGATTTGTAGTTTCAATAGATAGTGTAAGAATGGATGAAGAAAAAGTAAAGGCAATTGTTGAGTGGCCTATTCCAAAGAGCATCATAGAGGTAAGAAGTTTCTATGGTTTAATTTTTTTTACAGAAAGTTCATTAAGAATTTTAGTAGTCTTGTTGCACCGATAACATATTGTATGAGAGGGAAACAATTTACATGGATAAGATTAGAAATAAAAAGCTTTGAGTTGTTGAAGAAAGAGATTGTAGAAAAGCCTATTTTAACATTACCAAATTTTAGCAAAGTCTTTGAGGTTGATTGTGATGCTTCATTTGTAGAAATTGGTGTTGTATTAAGTAAAGAAGGAAAGCCAATAGCAATTTCAGTGGGAAATTTAATGAGTTAAGAACAAATTATTCTACATATGACGTTGAATTTTATTGCCATTGTACAAGAATCAAGACATTGGAGACATTACCTAGTGTCTAAGGAGTTTATCTTATTTACTGATCATGAGGTCCTGAAGTACATGAACACTAAAAAGATTTTAGTAGGCATGCAAAGTGCATGTTTTTATTTCAAGGATATACTTTTATTTTAAAGCATAAATCAAGAAAGTAGAATTAGGTAATTGATGCTTTGAGCAAACAAGTGGGGTTAATAACTACTATGGTGAATGAAGTAGTTGGATTTGAAGCTATTAAGAAAGTATATGATACTAATCCAAATTTTTAAAAGGTAATTGAGAAATGCAGAAATCCATTAATAGATGAGATAAATAATACTTATGATGAGTACCTTGTATAGGAAGGTTATCTCTTCAAGGAAAAATAATCATGTTTTCTAGTTGGGTCTCGAAGAGACAATATTATGAGAGAGTTACAAAGTGGTGGTTTGGATAGACATTTTGGTAAGATGAAGACAATAATTTTGGTGAAGTATTTTTGGCCAAAGATGAAGAGAGATGTGACAAGATATGTTTCAAGGTGAAGGATATGTCAGTTGGCTAAATGACTTGCATAGAATACAGGGTTGTGCATGTTATTACCCATTCCATTAAGACCATGGATAGATTTTAGTATGGATATTGTGTTCAAATTACAGAAGACACAAAGAGGTAATGATTTAATTTTTATTGTTGTAGACAAGTTTTCTAAGATGGTTCATTTTATTACATGTAATAAAACCAATGATTCCACTAGAGTTGCAGAACTATTTTTTAAGGATAATGTGAGATTGCATGGTGTTCCAAAAACTATTACATCAGATAGGAACACAAAAAATTTAAGTCATTTTTGGAGGACCTTATGGAAGAAGATGAGAACCAAGTGATAATTTAGTAGTGCATACCACCCACAAACAGAAGTTGTAAATAGGAGCTTGGGAAATTTGTTGAGATGCATAGTTGAAGAGAAGACCAAACAATGGGACTTGGCTTTACCACAAGTTGATTTTGTATATATAGTTCAATGAATAGATCAACATAAAACTAAACATTTCAGAATATTTATGGATGAAATCTTATGAGTGTTTTTGATTTGGTACAGTTACCAATTGCATAACGAGTTAGTAATGATGTTGAATTATATGCAGATCATATATAATAGTTACAAGAAGTAAGAAGAAAGTTGTAGGAAAGTAATGAGAAGTATAAAGTAGCAACAGATGTCAGAAGGACAAAAACATTTGAAGAAGGATATTTAGTGATAGTTTACTTGAGGAAAGAGATATTTCTGAAAGGCACATATAACAAGTTGAAGTACAAGAAAATTGGACTTGCATAATTATGAAGAAAATCAATGATATTGCTTATGAGGTAAGTTTAACACAAAATCTTGATATCTCTCTAGTATTTAATGTTTCAAATTTGTATGATTTTCATGGAAAATATGGTGAAGGGAAAAAATATGAATAAGTAAATTGGCAGTAGCAAGTACCAAAGAAGAAGAAAGAAAAGATAGTGTAGGTTCTAGATAAGAAGACAGTAAACACAAAGCAAGGAAGTTATAACATGTATTTGGTATAGTGAAAAAGATTACATAAAGAAGACAATACTTGGATTTTAGAATGGGAGCTGAAGAATATTGATAAGAATAAATGGCAACAGTACAATCAAAGCAATTCACATGAACTTAGTTGTTTTCAAACAGAGAAACAAAAAATGAGTCCAAACTTCTGGAAGCCATAACTTGTAATTTATAGCTCTGTTTGAGCTCTCCGTCACGTCAAAATGACCATCTAGAGAAGTTTGGTGCAGCCATAACCCACCATATCCGGTTATGGATGCTTTTAATATTTTTCAGAGGCCATACGTGACCATATGAGTGTCCAAAAATGCATTTTAGTATTTTTTTCAAGATTTTCTATTTTTAGAAATTGTATATTTTTATAACTAGACATGAATTTCAATTTAAATTTGTTTGATAGATTAATTTAGGTGTTCAGATTTTTTTCAAGATTTTTAGAGCTGTAAATGCTTACATGCAAAAATTAATCAAAAGAGCATCTGCTAAAACTCGTAGGTTAAATTTTTTTCTTTTTCTCTTTTTAGAATTTTGCATATCAACTCCAATTCTAAGTTGAGGTTTGTTTATGCATGTTTATGTGATTATTTTATTTATTCACATATAAATCAATATATGTTATTATTTCAAAAGTATTGTACCTTTTGATTTTTTTGCCTTGATAGTATTCAGGTTCTTTACCTGGGATGTTAATGTAAATTAACACTAAGTCCACATTTGAATTTTTTTTATGTATTCATAGATATAATGGAAAAAAACTTACATTATATTAAAGAAAATAGAAAGCTACTTGTGCATGTTTAAACCAGGGAGCTTTTATGTTTTGAAAATCTTCTGTGCAACCTTTAGAAAAGAAGGGAATTTTGTTATTTTGCAATGATTCTATGAAAATAACTACCTAGTTTCAAGATGGAAATAATATTATAAATCTAATGATAAAATGAAATTTTGTTTGCTTCCCCTACTAAGAAGCGAGCTTGTTTTTCCTTATAGAGAAGCCACCTACACAATATAAAAATATTGTTAAAAAACCAAAGTTATGAAAAACCTTTTAAAAAATATGTGTTTACCTAAGGAAAACAATATATGTATTTACTAGTCTATCATGTACATCACCATTTACTAAATGTCTTTCCAAATGATTTGTGGGCCCATTTCGATATTCATTTTTGGATCGACAAAAAATTGATGGTTTAAGGTTTTAAAATATGTTTGGAAGCTAAATATTTTATGGGCATTTGAATCGCAACTCAAGAAAAAAATAGAGGGAAATGCCCATCTTATTTTGCAGGGGACTTTTTAAGAAATATTGTATAAATCATAGGGTTCATTAGATTTTGTGCACATAATGTGAATTTTTAAAAAAGTTCAATCACTTATTCTAGCTACACATTTTGGCCTTCCAATGGTAGTTTCATCATAACAAGTGTTTGAATTGATTTCTCTCCATTATAACCTAGGTGATGGTGTGCTTGCTATAAGACCATTAGACTTTTTAGACCCTTAAAGTACATTGTGCATTGATAGTAAATAAACATAAAGTGCATAATAAAAATAACATCAAGGAGTGCTTAATAATAGAGTGCTAGTGACTGAATTAGTTTAATGATGAGGTGCATCTAATTACTTTTTTATTCAAATTCCATCCTTATTGGCATGCTTGAGGACTTCTAATTGTTAAAGCCGAGAAAGGAAGAAAGGCTCCAAACGTGAATGTGTAAAGTCCAGTCAGGCTCAAGAACATTATGGAAAATACAAAATTATGCATGAAAGGGAGAGGGATCCAAACCACTGACCCATTCATAAAAAAACCCCCATCAAACATATATAAAATAACATTACATATATGCTAAATGGCTATTTTAGGTGTTTGAAGTAATGCTTTATACACCACCTTAATTCACACATCTTACCCATGTGGATTAAGTCAATTACAATTAATCATGTATTTGTATAAATGATAAAGTGTGTAGATAATGATACATGAGTAAAATGAGTGAAAGTGTGTAGCAAAATTTTTAATTATCAAGTAAATACAATATTATGGTAAATAGTATTATTAATGTTATTTTGTATATAAATTATTAGAAATAATTGTTAGGATGGCATGATATGTACTTAAAGTATTGGATATATATAGAATAAATGTGGATTATAATAAAATAAAATTGAATTGAGATAAGCTTTTAGGTTTTCTTTAAACCTATTAGAACCTATGATGTAGGCACCCATGCTATTATCTTCCCTTGACCTATGATGATATCTTCCACTATTATGATGGAATCTCGCTTGTCAGCCACTATGCCTTCACTAGCGCTTCAACTGTAATCACACGATGTCAATAATAGGAGATGACATTTAATAAGACATCTGAAAGGGTTATCAAGAGCTTATTAAAAGATAAATTTTCTCTCTCAATCAAGGATGTCATTCTACCAACTAGCATCCAACCTGATTAGTTTACTTTTTAGCTTGTGTAAAAATATGAGCATTTGAATAAAAAGGGGAAATATGTTAAAGTGTGGCTACGCAATGGAAATAAATATTATGAAGGAAGGATAATGCCATTAATGATTTGGAAAAGAAGATGTTGAAGAGGGGAATTATCCATTTCGCCATGCATGTAATTTTTCCTAAATCTTTGATCTCAGTTTTTATAAAATTTGAATCTTGAACATGTCTATGTTGACCATTTTGAATTCTATAAATAATATGCGTATGTTATTTCTGTTTATTTGGATCTCTTTTCAAAATTGTAACATGCTTAATTTTAATCAAGCAACCCACATTTTCCATCTGAATAAATAATTAATCCATAGAAATTAAGAAAGTACAAGGAAATTAGTTCACTGACATATCTCTCTATTTTTCAAGTTTTCTTTTAGCTTTCTACTATAAAAATTGAGATTTTATAATAAAACACCCTAGCCAACATTATGCTAACTTAACTTTGCTTGTTGACTATGCATTAATGTAAGATGGGAGGCAATCCAAAGTATTAGGATAAAATAATTTCTATCTTATAAGAAACCAAACCAATTTTTAAGATGTTAATATGTAACATAGAAGACTTATACCTCCTACAATAGACCTTAGACTAGATATCTATTATTGTTCATCTTCTTTGTTCAAGATGTTAGTAGTGAAGAAGAATATAGTTATGTATCTATTTCTCTTAAACATCTATAATGTCTTGTTGGTTGTAATTTCCCTATAAACATACATTCTATTTATTAAACTCTAATAGAATAAGAATTCGTAAACTATATAGTGTTAACCTAAATTTATGTTAACGAGGGATATTGTTTTTCACTTGTATTATGCTTCACTTTTGTTTGGTTATGCCTTGCACTATGAACATGTTTTAATAAAAACAAGTACTGTATTCCTTTTCTAATCAATGTGTGTTTAGAATACACATGCAATACATGAGATATTTTGTAGGCTCTAAGAGTTCTGAATCACTGAAGGTATATACTATTTTTATATATAATTTATTGTTGCTTGATATGAATAACAATCCACACATGAATTTCTAGTATAGGAATAAACTAAACTATTTTCCATTTCTTAATATATACTTACTATTTTCCATTTCTCAATATCTACTTAAGGGTCACTTTATGTGTTTTAGGGATTGTGATTATTTTATTAACTCTTGTCAATTATATTACTCTAAGGCATAAGGATACCTTGTCTCATCATAAAATTAAGAACAATATTCTTACAAGGAGAGTTTTATAGTAAAATGGAATTTATGTGAGCATGTTTACTTATGGAAACCTTAATTTGATGAACTAGTAATTAATTAGGATTACATCCATTATGTACTGGCATAATAAACTCGATATAGTTGCAAGCCTTAAAATGTTTTCATCTCATTGATTAGAAACATATTTATTTTGATCTAATATTTTGAATGTAGTTTTGTTATAGTTTGACCTAGATAACATATTTTTTAGATTTATTAGACCATTAGAACATATGAAAGCCATTATGCCCTACTTAGGACCAATAGTTAATAATTTAACTTGTGTTTTACTACTATGATTAATTTTTGTAAAGATTGGATTTTCTTAGCTATGAGTGATGTTATACTTAAATTCATATGCAAATGATGTATTATGTTTTGTAACAACCTAATAACTTGTGTGTATGCAATTAAATACATAAATGGTAAATAAAATATCTACTCAAGTTAATTTATATGTTGTAATTGGTAATCTTTAAGTGTAGACCTAAATTTCCATGGTCAAAATTAATGAAATCATGGTAATTGGTATTATATTATCACAATTATTAGATTTTCATGCTTGACAATACCTTTATGATAAGGTATAATGAAAGAGCATTAAGATTTAAATGTTATTCTTTCAAAGAATTATTAAAGACTCTTGATGAGATATGACTCACTTTCTAAAATTATGATATGGTATGAGTCTAGTTACAATACCTTGGTTGTTGACAAGCATATTTGAAAAGTAAATAGTTATATCTTTATGGTAACTAATCTCGAGAAGTCTAAAATCACCTTGTTATTAAATTATGGGATTTGAATCTTGGTTCCACTTTAGAGGTGTTATTTAGTTCATATTATAAATGGTGAATTTGAGTAAATTGAAATGTCTTATTAATAAGCATTTTTGGATAAAGGATATGATAAATATTATGCCATTATGATATAGTTCTACTTAGAATGTGATATTAAATTTATATTAATTAATGATAGGCTTATTGCCCCATAATCTAGCCAAATAAAAGTGTGTTCATTGACATTCAACCTTTGTACCTATAAGAAATGATGTTTATATGTATTACAGAACTAAATTTAAAAATATTAATTAGTAAAAAAATGTTTTTTTTCTGGTGTATTACATTTTGGTATCGTATCCTGGGTTATAAAACTGGGAGCTCTATGTAAATTATCTTTGTTGGTTCATTCCTCTTATGCAAAAAATGTAAGTTATTATTTTATGTATAATCCCTAATATGACAAGTTCACCAATGAGATAATAATGACCCTAAGACATTAAATCTAGAAAATATATTCAGACAATTTTATGTTTATATTTCCATCCCTCATTTTTTACATCCTTCTAGCATTAATATAGTTATGGTTATTAATGGGTCGTGCACCCATAAATTATCCTTAGAAAGGCTTAGTATTAATACTTATTATCACCTAATAATTGGCATAATTTTGTGATGGGTTGCTTTTACTCTGGTCTAGAGAGTTTTGGACTATTATTGATGACACTTTTTATGATGTACATTGAAATGTTTATTCATCTTTATCTTTATATATGATTGTTGACAAAGAGAGGTAGACTTATTATTCTTAATTTATAAATTATTGGTTATACTCATTGATTATCTTATTACAAGCATCTTATAGCATTCATGATCATAGATGAAGATCATACTTGCCATTGGTTGGCCATTGTAGTTACTAAAATTAACATTTAATGATAAAATAATGAACTTGTGACAATCCTTTTATACACACTTAGCTTATGCTCAATTCCATGGTTTTAAACTGTTATTCTTCTACTTCTATGTGGACAATCCTTATCCTTAGGCAATTATGATACTTGATATTCATATTTCTTATTCGAAATAGCCTATGCACATCCCTTGACTAATTCACATTTCCATCTTAGTTGTCTCTACTTCTTAGACAAAGGCCACTCCTTTAGGAATATCCTACTTGGTGGTAATGTCTAAATCTACTAATTTCATTATTCCACCAAACAACAAATAATTTCTCAAATTCAAATTCACCTAACAGTTCATCTCACACATTTCTCAAGTCCCATTCAAGGAATTTCACAATACCACTATAAAAGCATTTTTTTCATTTCACTAGTGGGAAAGGGGATTTTATATTGCAAATACCATATTTATTACAACTACACATTGAGAGGAAGGCATCTATTCTTTCTAATTATGATTCCACACAATCTAAGTAACCATAAGCTAAGTCTAAATATAACTCCAAGGTCACAAGTCATTTTTAAAACACATAATTACACTAAGATTACACCAAAATATAACATTACACCATAATTTCACACACACCACCATAGTATGGGATATCTACATGGAGTGTGATCCCTCTTTGGATTATTGGTATGTAGATAGTGCTCAACATAGGGAGTGTTGAGGTCAAGCACAACTTCAGCCACCAACCCCCATTTTTTCTCATCTACTAAATTTATTCCTCATAATCAATTGAGATAGGGTTATAAGTAAATTAGAAGGCATACAATGGCTTCCACAATGAATCAAGTCATATCGATCACACATACAAGACCTACAGATAAAGGTGCACTGATCGAGATTTACATAGAGGGCAAAACTCATATTGGATGGTGATGTACCCTAAAGATGATAGTGAAGGTTGACATTTTTAAAATAGTGACGTTGTCTTAGATTCAAACAAAGCCATGTTCCTTATTCATAAAATTAGTACATAGTCCCCAGTCGATCACACAATATTTGTTGCAATCCATCATATCCGAGTGACAACTAAGTAGTTTATCTTTAGTATTTTACCCTTTTAAATTTTTTCTACAAATAATAAGTTACAAATCAATTTTGTATGATTTATCGTATATTTTATACATTTTTATTTTACTCAACAATTTGTCATAATTGGATTAACACATTGTTTAATTCCCTAATTTTGATAAAACATATTGGTGAACCCATCTATTGTTGAATATTGTGAAACCCACACTTCTCTTAGGGTTTCATTCTATCATTTTTTTAGAATTTCTCTCGGGGTTTTAAATTTTTAATGTTTTGATTTTCATTATATGTATGGGAATTGCTTAAATGTCATTTGATACATGTGTTATTATTGTTCCATATATCATGGTTCAATTATGATTTTAGCTCATTTGGTTTCTCTTTTGTTTTTTCTTACGTGTTCGTGGGTCTTGATTATATCTTATTCATGTCTACATATGGAAATCATTTTGTGATGACATAGTTATATTTCATCATGTTTCAATCTAATCATGGCATACTCCATCAATTTTCATTTACCCCCTCTTCGAGTTGTGTTTCTCAACTAACCCCATTGATGATTTATTTGATGTGGTATGAGGTATTGACTAAGTGTGTAGGCACTTTCATGGAGCCTAAAAATCTATTTTCCTAGAGCTCATAATCGTCTTAGACTGGTAAAGCCCAGCATCGCATGTAGAAAGAGTCCCAAATCTAATCTCGGCCATCTGATCTCCCATCAGATAGATGACATTTGCTTAGTCAAAGCAACATAGAGATTTTAGAGAGAGACCAAGGATCAACTAAGGAAAGAAGGCTTGCCATATTTTCAAGATGTCACTACGTGTCCCGCGAGCCCCAAAATTTTGATAGCCACCAATGTGGCAGGATCGTGAAGACCCAGACAATCAATGAAATGGTACAACAAAAGCTCATGAACAAAGATTCATTGCACAAGCTCAACATGGCAATATACTAGTGGTCTGGTAGCCCAAAGGGTTAGTGAAAAAATCCCAACATAGAAAATTTGGAAAATGGCCACGTGTACAACTTTAGAGTCCAGGTGTCTCACTTTCCATGGGCGTCAATATGGACTTTTAGTTCTCAAAACCCCAATGTCAAGGTTATCAATCAATGAATCATTCAATGAGTGACATGATGCATGGGTTGATAGGCCACAATAAATGAAGCTAAATTTGAAGATTGTTCTACCTGTCAAAATCATCAAATGGGGAAACAAGATGGGAACTTGCTTTATCACTTAGTGCCACATGGACCCAATGACATAGCTTGTCCAATGGGAGAGTGACATGTGGAATTGTCTCTCGATGCATATTTCAATATCCTTTACATAAATAATAAAAAAATACAACACTCCCAACGTAACTTGCATCCTTGTGGCAACTGTTAGTTATAAATTTATTTTCCTTTTTTAATCTTTTCGAGATGCATTTAACCTTTTTTATTCTAATATTATTTTATTTATTTATTTTCTACTCACTCAGTAGTATAACTTTTTTTCGCCTAATCGCTCACTAAACCACAACCTTCGAGGAGCATTATTATTATTTTTAAAATAAAATCATATTATTTAAAATAAAATTATTATAAACTGTTTATGAAAAAATGGCTGGTATAAGAGCTTGTCTATAAGTCTAACACATTAAGCTATTAAATAAACTATTATAGAAAACCAAAAGTAAAAGGACAAGTGGTGGATAATATCGTCTGTTGCATTTACAAAATATTATAGAGCATGAAATTAAGTCGCTATAATGAAGAGACTAGTAGCAAGGGAATGATTTTAGTCATCCAATTTATCCCAACCAATATCTAACAAATTATCTCCCTCAAGTTTGGATCACATTATAATTTTGTTCACGTGTTATAGCATAATATTTTTATATTAAACCTAGTTAAACCATTCATACGTCAATAATTAGTTATCAATTATAGGCAACTCTATTCTTATTTTTGATGCAATGTCATAAATGTTTTAAAAGTTTAATCGAAGTAGCTGCAACTCTGCCTATTTATTTGTGATACAACGTTGTACTTAATTTTTTGTTATAACATTACATCATCTTACTTTGTCATATTGTCATATCATCAAATGATGTCATCATTATGTCGGCACATTTTTAGGCCTACTTAATATTTACATGATTCTACTTTATACTTGCATTTTTAACCTTTAATTTATATTATAGTGCTTCATGTTCATGGAATTTATAATTTTATCTTATTTATTAGTCCATTTACAAAAAAAGTTGGACAAATTTAGCACTCATCTAGAATCCATTTTCATTACCATTCTTTAAACATGTATAATTTTTCCAGTAAATTCTATAGATCTATTTACATTTATTTACATTGTACTTGGTAGGTTGTGATCAATTTTGAGTACTATGAAAGAGTTTGATAAATAATTAGTATCTAAAAATTATGTTAACACTCTATTTTTAACATTGTCATCTATGTCATATTGGAATAAATAGTTATACAATATTAAATTTATATTTTTAGGTTCAAAATGAAATATAATTATCAACAAATAATGTTACTTTTTATATTTGTTAACAGTTAATGTTTAAAAATGTCTTTCATCTATCTGCACACTCATGATGATATTTTGAATTCAATGAAATAAATAAATAAAAAAGAAATGTAATCTACTATTCAAATTATTAAAGTAAGCTTATATTACAAATTTACATACAAACTCATACACAAACAATTCTCAATACAAAAATAAGGACTCATTGCATTATAATTCTTATTCATATTACCTTGAAAATTTGATTGATGTGGTAAGCTTACCCTCATATTATAACTTAGGCACCCTACCCTAGGCGCATAACTTTAATTATTTGAAAGCACCTTACCTTACCTTTAGGGATGATTAAATGAAGAAAGGAATTGAAAGCACTTTACCTTAGGTGCATAGTCTTAATTGTTAGTACCTGCCTCTGAGGTACTATTGTAATGGCCCTCGGTTATTATTTTGATTTGACTGCAGTCAACAACCATTGCTGATTTATACTTCCATAAAAGTTAAAACAATTTATAATGTCTTCCAATGTTTTATTATTTCAGGTAGTTGTTGTTAAACAATGATTACTCTATATTAACTCATCCAATGAAATTACAGTAAGGGTTTTATGGGGTCATAGGTTGGAAAATTCAATAATAGTTACTGCATATTTAAGCCAAAGGCTTATACAACGGTATGCATCTCATGTTGGATGAAAAGGTTGCTTCGGGACATTCAAACCTTGGACGTAGTGATAACAAGGATTGCATGAAGGCAATGAAGACGTCAAAGATCACAGACGTGGCACATAAGAGGCAGCCACATAGAGGGCTTGGAAAGTGACTGCAGGAAGATAAGGTAATGGTGGTGGTGGCTGCATCTACAAAAATTCGTATGGCATATGTATCATTATATGGATAAGGAAGGCTGCCTGGGGCATATTCTTTTCTCAGGCATCATCATCAGTCTAAATAGTTGTTTGCATGTTCATCCAATAGAAATATGTTTGGTTTGCATCAGGGCGCTTGTTCAAATCGGGGGATACATATTAATAATTTTGATATTTACATAAATTAATATATATTATGATTATATAATAATGAG
Organism: Torreya grandis; assembly: GCA_037957365.1. NCBI lineage: Eukaryota > Viridiplantae > Streptophyta > Pinopsida > Cupressales > Taxaceae > Torreya > Torreya grandis. The sequence continues at coordinate 465,821 of JARHVA010003864.1, forward strand.
TAATATATAATAAGATTAGACATATATAGTATTATTATATAATATTTACAAAGTAATAGTTCAGAGAGGCCAATTGGCCCAAATGGTGTTTAATTTATTTAGAATTCTTGATGCCCAACTCATTAGTTGATGTGAAAGACATATTAACAATATTGTTAATCACCTGGGCTATGCCTGAAGAGGCTCCTGTGATGAGAACAACATCTCCCTTGATACAGATTGGGCTTCTAAGAAATGTTTGATTGATAAAGTGGAGGAATTTGCATAAAGAAATGGCAGATGGAAACATGAATAATAGGAGCAGTGATAATGTAGTGCCCCATCGCAATCTCCAGGCTATTTTCATTGAGAATTGTTATTATGGGTGTGTATGTGGGAAGCTATGTTTTAACCGAGTGGAATGGAGGAAGACAAGGATAGAGAAAAGCATGGCTACCATGTGTTCGTTCTTAGTAATGTCGTGTAAATTCTAGGAAATATTTGATTAAGCTCAAGCTTTTAAAGATCTTTATGTAAAATGAAATTTCTTTAATCAATTTTTTGTTAGGGTGTGGAGCTAAAAGCTTCACCTTATTGCAAACAGGAGGTTTTTGAGCTTATGCAGTCGCTGGCGTCGACAGGCCACAATTGACGTCGGTCAGGGGAAGCGCAGAAGCAACCGACATCGGTAGGAGATCGGCCGACGTCGGTCACATCCAGGAAAGCAGGGACCAACATCGGTCACCTATGGTGGTCAGAACTGCTGTTGACGAACAGTCAGTTAAGTGAACGCAGAGTTTGCATGATGAAGACCAGTTTGAGTCTTTGAGCCGCTTGTCTAAATTAGTGTATGCATGAGATCTATAAAATAGACTCATGAGTTGTATTGTTAAAATTTGAACTTGTAGAAGAGCTATGTATAACTTGGAGAGTTCTTCCCATGGTGGAATCTAGTAGGATTCCCCATGTATGTAGATCAGGTTTGATATGCAGGCTGTTGCAGGATCATGGTGGACATCTACATGTGATAAGTAAGATCAGGTTGGTCTGCAGGGATGTGTGTATGCGAGGGTCAAACAGAGATCGGCGGGGGAGCAAGATCCAAGGTGATAGCAATACATCAGGAGCAGGATCATGGTGAGATCTACTTGGAGTACCGGTTCGTACTCGATTGTACAAATGTACAATGAGGTGAACAACAGCTTGTGTTAGCTGTGTGTTGTGACCTATGAGAGAAGATTACTCAGGAGGGAAGATTACTTGGAGCCCTTGAGGAGGAAGCCTCACAGAGGTGGAAGAAGAGTGTGATCTCTTTATTGTAATTTCCTTTGTAATGAGTTGAATACAATTGTGTGTTGCCTCTCATATTCTGTGTTTTTCTCATTGATAGTTACTTGTTCTTCTGTGTAATTCCGCATGTTTAATTGCTTATACATTGGTAATCATGTGTGCTCTTAAATCTGACAAGTTGTGTCAGAGCTTTGGGGAACTTTGGTCCTATCAAATGGTATCAGAGCGAGGTTGGACGTTCTCAGAGCGAGTTTGACTAACAGATGGCTCAGATCTATTAAGTGTTGTTGATTACAAGTTACTCACAGGGGTTGTTGTTTGAGTGGGAGTATAGCAATGGCAGAAGAAGGTAAGCTGAGAACGAAGAAATTCAGGCACAAGATTAACACCACAAGGAGTGTGGTGGGTTGTCTTCAAGTGGGAGCTTGAAGAGGAATACAAGCCAGGATGCAGATTAGACAGAGTATTGGTTTAGGTACAGGTGCAGCTATTTATCTCCAAGTGAAAGATTGTTAGGGTGTGGAGCTAAAAGCTTCACCTTATTGCAAACAGGAGGTTTTTGAGCGTATGTAGTCACCGATGTCGGCAGGCCACAACCGACGTCGGTCAGGGGAAGCACAGAAGCAACCGGCATCGACAGGAGATCTGCCGGCGTCGGTCACATTCAAGAAAGCAGGGACCGACATCGGTCACCTATGTAGTCAGAACTGCTGTTGACGAACAGTCAGTTAAGTGAACGCGGAGTTTGCATGATAAAGACCAGTTCGAGTCTTTGAGCTGCTTGTCTAAATTAGTGTATGCATGAGATCTATATAATAGACTCATGGGCTGTATTGTTAAAAGTTGAACTTGTAGAAGAGCTATGTAGAACTTGGAGAGTTCTTCCCATGGTGGAATCTAGTAGGATTCCCCATGTATGTAGATCAGGTTTGATATGCAGGGTGTTGTAGGATCATGGTGGAGATCTACATGTGATAAGTAAGATCAGGTTAGTCTGCAGGGATGTGTGTATGCGAGGGTCAAACAGAGATCGGCGGGGGAGCAAGATCCAAGGTGACAACAATACATCAGGAGCAGGATCATGGTGAGATCTACTTGGAGTACCGGTTCGTACTCGATTGTACAAATGTACAATGAGGTGAACAACAGCTTGTGTTAGCTGTGTTGTGACCTATGAGAGAAGATTACTCAGTAGGGAAGATTACTTGGAGCCCTTGAGGAGGGAGCCTCATAGAGGTGGAAGAAGAGTGTGATCTCTTTATTGTAATTTCCTTTGTAATGAGTTAAATACAATTGTGTGTTGCCTCTCATACTCTGTGTGTTTTTCTCATTGATAGTTACTTGTTCTTCTGTGTAATTCCGCATGTTTAATTGCTTATACATTGGTAATCATGTGTGCTCTTAAATCTGACAAGTTGTGTCAGAGCTTTGGGGAACTTCGGTCCTATCATTTTCTATAAACTTGATTTAGCATCATACTTTCTCTTTCAAAAAGTAATTATAGTTGGTTGCTAATATACTTAATTTCCGCTAAACCCCTCACATACACGACACATTAAGAGGCTTGGTTTCATTTATAAAAAAAATTATTTGGATTATAATTACAGGGAAGGACATTCTATAATGGTACTTACGAGTGATTTTATTCTTTTTTTTTTAAATTTTAAATTTAATATTGTAATATTTTATCAAGTTAAGAGATATTTTACAATAACATAGGGAAGGATGATGGATTGTAATGTAATGAGTATTTAGTTTTGATTTTAATTTTAAATTATACATCCATTTGATTATTGTTTGATTTTTTTTTAGAGAATTCAATTGAAAAATCATAATATCTTGGTCATACAAAAAAATTTGGAACCCTTTTTCTCAAAAAGATTATTTTGAGCTTGACATATTGATACAATTGGTAACTAATTTGATCCCTGGTTAAATAAGTTAACCCCACATGTAATTTTGAACTTCCATGGGCCCACCCTAGATTGAAACATGTCTACCATGGTTAGAAAACATGTCTTGATACTTGTCACATTTGTTCTAAGTTGTCCTCATGTCGTATCATGCTACCTTTGGGCCACTTGGATGGATTGTATGGTTTCATTCCTAAGATAAGTATGTCAAAGTGTCATTCAACGTGTATAATGCCAGAAAATGTCAGTTGTCAATTCTGTAACTGAATTTGGCAGATTTAAACATTGAAAACAAGATCTCTTTCAAAAAAAGGAGTTTCTAAAGTTGTAAGGCCTAAAAGGTACATTTAGCACATGGAGAGGCTTCAGGAGGATCTCTACAAGGTCACACAGGTCTTTTCTAGGCTTTAGAAGCTTTGATAGTTTCAAAATTGGCTAAAACTAGTTCATCTTTTGTATCACTCCCTTGGAGAAGGTCAGACAAGCCATTGGTTTTTTGTTAGTATAGACAGAGGGAGAGGAGTTGGTCTGAATGCTTTTGGTAGATGTTAGTACTCCTAATTTACTCTAAATCCATGGCAATAGGTTGCATATTGATGAAGCATACTTCATGAATCATCCTTGATAAGGATAGTGACTCAAAATTGAATGTACAATCCTATCACCTGCAGGTTTTCCCACTTGTTTGCATGATCAAATATTTCTAACTGGTGTATGTGTTTTAGTAGAACATGTTCTTCATCCTCATGTTTCCTTCAAGTTGGTTTGCACATGTAAGCTAGGCAAGATTTCCAATCAGATATGCACCTGTGTTCAACATATCAAACCATGAAAGGTCAATTTCTCCATGGCATACTTGCATTTAGGGACTTGGAGGTTGATCAAAATAGGGTTCTCAAGATAGTGAGCAAAAAACTGATCAGAACTCCATGATATGCAATCATATGCAGTCATTTACAGATAACAGAAAGCTAAATGAAGGTTTAGAACACAGGTGGTGTCATGCCTAGGACTTGAATGGAGTTTCTCAAGTCACTCATGGCTCATGGTGCTCAAAAACTGCAATCAAAGCTCTTCAAGCAATGTCTACACAAGGCAAAGTTGGAAAAGTTGCTTAAGGGCAACTTACCTTAACTTCTCCAAAATACATTTTTGCTCTAGATGGTGTCATATGTTGGTGGAATCTGGTGAGGTCTGTGAAATTTTAATCATTCCAGCCTTGCAATCTAGATAGAGATGTCACTAACTAGGATTTATACAATCTTTGTATTATGTTATCTTCTTTATTGCCTCTTAATAAGTATGTAAGATTTGATATTACATATATTATTGATTATGTTGTCATCTTTTATGTTCCAATATTTATTTCAAGCATCAATATCTCTATTCCAACTTTCATCAATTAATGGTGGTCACTATTCATATTAGGAATAATAATAGGAAGTCTATTGTTACTCAAATTGAGTAACTTATGTTTGCATTCCAAGTATTTAATGAAAACTTTAGACTTCACATATGTAGAAGCAACTTTAATCAACATAATACACTTAGTGAAAAAAAATTAAAGTACTTAATTGTTGTAGTAAACTGAATATGAACTACTTTTATCTAACCTCCGGCTTTTTTTTTCACCATGGGGGCAACTGCTAGTTTTTAATAGACAACTAATAAAAATTTATCATATGACTATCTGCTCATGTGACATACATTTGACTGTGTTAAGCCGCATAACATAATTGTCAGTAGTTTGGCTTGACAAGTGTTTTCTTAGGAGCTTGCACATTACATGAGCCCTAACACATCGTAGATCTCCTCTACAATTGATTGATATTTTGTAGGATCTAAACCACGTTAGGCAGGGTTAAATTCTAACTGAAAGTCTTTCACATTGCAATAAAATCAAATCTAGAATCTAATGCATTTGTCCCTGGAGGATTGATTGATTTTCAAACTAAATGCATGAAAGCATATGAAGAATGAGGGGCAGTTTTGTGGATCATCAACAAAGAGCTTGGACTTATCAGATACGTGTGAACTTTCTTCTGCCACTATAATAACTAATTAACAAACTTATGTTTGGCGTTGTGATACCTCACGACACTTTTACATACTGAAATGTATCTTCAAAGCTTTGATTTTTTCTCCACATGAGGTATGCTATTAGCAGGGAGATTGAATGAGAAACTCCTTGGCAACAATGCACATGCATTCTCCCTCTTTGTTCTCTTACTTCCTCAAAATAATCAAACACATAATATAATATGCTTGTGATATCTTTGCAGGGGCTATCTTGCAACCACAAAGACCTGTACACTAAATCTGTTTCGACATACTCTGAACAATGGTAATCAACACAAACCTCTTTATTCTTGACAACCACATCGCTGCCCAGATAGATATGCTCAACAATCCTTGAGAATTCCTTATAAAAAAATGCAATATTATTCCTTTCTAGGTTTAGCTTTATAGACTCAACATTTATCTGAATTAATCCAAGTCAAGTCTCATGTGCGGAAGAGATAATCTAGATTTGATACTCTGTTATGAACGACTAGTGGTTGCCCTTTCAGTAGACTGCCTAGATGGCTGAATGTTATAATAATTTATAGAGTCGAGTTCTGGATGTCCAGAACAATGACCCTTTTCCATATATTTGTTCTGAACATAGAAAAGCTAGATACAAAATATCTTCAATGAGTTAGTCCATACACAAGTTTTCATAAGAGATTCACTCCAAGTCTTTCGTGATTGTGTTGTTCAGATAATCCCTTAGTTCAAGTCAGTTTTCATGGCTAGAAAGTATTTTCCAGTCTATGCATGTCCGTCAATATTTCTATTTGTCAGTTGAAGTTAGTTTATACAAAATTATTCGTTCTTCAACATGTTTTGCTAACAATAGGTTGTTAAAAAAATTATATATTCAGGTGGCAACTTTGCAAAGATAAGCATTTGAATTGTCAATTACTACTTTCATTGCCACATTGCGAATTATGCAATCAGCTATTCTCACGTCTCTTGTTGAGCACAATTTAGCCATTCAGAGATTAAATTGGGACATTGATGTCATAAGCATTTCATCCTCAGTAAGAATCGCAGCTCGAGCGCATACATTCATAATCAATATAATGATACTTTCCTTGTAGGCAATTATTTGTACAGGGCTTACTTACACCATGTAAACTTGGTGTATCCACAAGAAATGGCCTCTATTTGTGTCAATGTTTAATCCCATTGGGATACTAATTACGGCTATCGCATCCGCCATGTTTCTTGGTGACAAACTACATTATGGAAGGTTTAGCTTCTAGTATTTTTTTAGATTCAACTAACTTTTATGTTTTCACAAGCAAAGAGATAACATAATATGAGGAAAGATGTTGGGGAAATGCCTATTTTTGACAATTTGTATTACTTTGTTGCATTTGTAGAGTGGTGGGATCATTTTCCATTGTGTTAGGTTTCTATGTTGTGATTTGGGCCCAATCAAGGGATATTGATAGCACTGATCTTACAATAAACTGTCAAGCATAGACCTGTACAGATTTCTAAATCTCTATTGTTTTTTAGGCCTGTGTTGTTTTTCACGAGGCAGAGATAGAGCTGAGATTCTGAACTGCCCTACCATGGCATTCCATGAAACAACATTTGCAACTACAAATCTGGAAAAATATCTCCTTTTGTTATGATTTTGAGGACGTCCAGACCCTACTCCGAAGATCTCTTTCCCAGGACTTCTGCAAAAGTTTTTGATGCTTGCTCCCACATGTAGGTACTATAGCCTCATCACAACCCTTGTTTGATTTTTTTAAAGAATGTTATCTTGGAAAAAGAAAGGAAAGGTGCAACACATGTCATAAATGTATTCTCTATACTTGTGAAGATTTGGAGAATGTGTTAAACCTTGCTTAAATGCACCAGAATGGTGACCCAATGAGTGGACAGAGGAAGGAAAAGATTTTTGTTAGATCTTTTCTTCATTTTTTTTGGAAGAGGGAAAAATTTGTGCTTTGAAAGGCATAAGCAATTATGAATTTAGCAGGGGAGGATGCTTACAGATAGATTGATTTTGACCCTTTTACCGGCATGTTCTTTCTATTTGATTCTCTAGATGTTTTCTTTAAGTTTAATTTAAATCATAACATGGGAAACTAGAAGCATTCTGGGGAATTTTCTTGTATGTATTCTTCATTTTATATTTAATAAAATACACAATCTGTAATTTTTTCTATATAATTTTTTGTATCTATTCTAAGCAAGTGATGTGAAATTGGATGAGTAAGTGATCAAAAAGGACAAAATCTGGCATGGTTTTACCAGCAACAACAAAATGCTATCAAAGGAGAAGTAAGGTTGAGTAGAAAGCATTGCTTGATCAAGCCGCTTAAGCACACAATTAGATCCACCTCAGAGATTAGACCAAGTGTACCAAACTTCAGGCATGGGATGACATGTGGTATTGGGGTCATAAAACCCAAATTTACTATGCATAAAAAGTCAAGCTTCCCTTTCGTCGATTGTCCAACGCATTGGTAGATGACCAATCTTGTCAGTAGGCTGCTCTACCATATTGAAGTTGACACAGATTACCCAATGGGAGTCTGGGAGTTTGTTAGCAATCCACCAATGTATAATTGACCTTTTGTGAACGTCATTTTAGGTGTACACATTAATGATCTCGAAAGAGCAGTTATCAGCATGAAAAATCACTCAAATGACATGATGTGTGGGGTTTGAGCCAAAATCCACTTAATACAGACAACATTTTGGAGAAATAAAATTAATTACACCTTCATGAGTTGCATCATGATTGCTTTTCAAAATAAGGTGATTAGGCCAAAAAAATTTATTCACAACACAGAAGGAAATTCATCACCTTGACTTCTTGAAGGCAAATAATGTCCATTTATACAAATTTCCTCTAATTATCTTGTACAACGTATTTACGATTTGAGTCTATTATACCCCAAACATTCCATGAAAAGTAATTCATAGATTACAGGTGTGAAGAGACATATCCTTAGCATCCAAGCCCTTAAGGGCTTCATAATGATTTTTCAAGAATTAGGTATTGTTGGAATGCAAAAAAATTATGAAGTTGAAATGATTGCCTATTTGCATATTCCTCTACATACTCTTCATTCGTCATAGCCTCTTGAAAAGGAGGGTTATGATATCATACTAGAGAGCTCTGTTGTGAAGGAATATGAGAGCATTTACTTGCTCCTTTATGGCAAGATATATGTGAAGGGAGAAACAAAGAATCATGAGAAATCTCTTGTGAGATTCGTTGGGTAGAGCCTTGTGAACTAGGAAAAACATTAGTTGTCATAGGAGTGCTAAAAAACCTAGGTTTATCTGTTTCAACTCTGGTATGAACAAGCTCCTTAGTGGGTTAAGTTATCTGAGTAGACTCCCTAGTGAGTTGAGCATTTGGTACCAGCTCTTGTGGCATAAAGTTTGAAGAGGGTTTGACATTGCTAATGGGATTTTGATTGATAACACCCTTATTGTGGTTATTTTTACGCCCACTATAGTTTGCCACCCTTCTTCACGAGTGTTCTTAGAGTTATCAGTGGTAGGATTGGGCATTGGTTTATTGCGAGGCAAATACAATGGGGAATCCTTTATCTTATGATTAGTGGCTTGACAATGAAAACAAGTATTGGGCAAGTTGATATACAAGACCCATTGAGAATGACAAGAGTCACTGACCTGGATATCAACATGCTCCTTAAGGTCTTCTAATAAATCAACTCCAACACAAACCCTTTTGTGGGAACGGGTTAAATAGAACCAATGAGGGTTATGGCAAACTACTCACCCAATGGAGGACACAATTTTGTAGATGAAATGTTAGCAATACAATAGTAAACCAAGAAACTCAACCTAGATGAGGACTTTAAGAGCAATATGCTTAGATACTTCAAAATCCCTTGTCCAAGGTGAAATAACCATAAGGGAGTTGCGAACATACCAGGGGGAAGATTTATTCATAATCACTCCTGCATGGGTAGGGTTAGCAAAATGTAACAAAAATAAACCCTTGGTCATATTTTGGACGCTTTCAAGCTTGATTTCATGAGTAGTCCAACCAAATTGACCCCAAGATTTGAGCATACTTTTAGAGGAAATGCGACCAACAAAATAGCCTATTGAATAAAATTATTCTAACCATTGACAAGTAGAGTAAAACTCAAGAAGAGGTAAAATAATATCAAGATGGGATTTTATACCTCATGGAGGACTTCAAGTACGAACTTCCTTGGACGTTTGAGGGGGGCGCCATTACTCAGAGTTCCACTATCTCTGGTCACAATGTCAACAACTGAAGATAATGTACAAGAGGACATAATATAGGCCAAGCTTGTTGGGTGAGGCTATTTAGAGGGGCAATAAATGCAAACTAAGTCATAGGGTTCAATGAATTTTTTACATGAAATTCAAAATTCACCAAACTTTTGATGTGGCAAAAAAATCAGCCAAGTTCGAGAAGTTTGCCAAAAAGTCACTTCCTCTCTACTAAACATAAGAATATATGTAGACAAGGCAAAATTTTCTAAACTTGAACAAAAGAGGCAAACATGGATGTACACAAAGTAAACACTGAGTTGGGTAGATGTGAGTTAAGGGGCGAAGGTGCATTGGGTGGATGGTTGTGTGGATTCAGTGTCTGTTGGATGCCATAACTTGATTATTATGTGTGAGAGAAGTAGGGGTCGACGATGGTCATTGAGGAGTAGGTCAAGGACAATTGTTGAGGAGCAGATTAACAATGGTATACAATCATAAATGTTTTTTTTTTTTTTACAAAGCCTGGTAAACTTTTTAACGTGATCGGCGGTGCTGGCTAGACACGCCTAATACTAGTACCACGGGGCGGGGGGAGACTAGAACATGAGACCAGTAGAGCCACAACGGAAATACTTAGCCAACCAGGCTAGGGCCCCCGCCGATACAATCATAAATGTTTAATGTAATTGTTTTTATTTATTTTTTAAAGTTTGTTCATGTTTTTTGTTTTAATATTTATCTAGTTTTTTTATAAGTTCGTTTATGTTTTTTGTTTTAATATTTTTATGATAACTTTTTTGTCGATGAACAAAACCCTAACAAAGCTTCAATATTGAAACCTCGTCATTCAATCTAGTTATTTAAACAATTAACAAAAGTTGTGCAATGGATTTAGCACCTGCTAACAACTAGGAAAATAATGTTTGATTAATGTTTTTTCGCTGCATGCCTCTTGTCATTGTGCAAGCTATGTTTGCGGGGTTAAGGTTTCAATTGGCATAACATAAAACTAGTAGTTGTCTTAGAGGTGCAAGCCATGTTGGAAGGTATTTAGTTTCAACAATAGTACAACACATGAAACACTTCAATGTTGAACCTATCTAACCTTTTTCCATGAAAGATCAATATGATATTTTTTTGGGGGGTGATGTTGGAAAAGAAGGCAGTGTGTTAAATCATATGGCGTAGACAGGGAGGAGATGTCACATTTCATAGTGAACTTGGGTAATGATGAAGCAATGAAAAAATTCAATGCCACAAAAAACATAAAAATAGTGAGAGATTCATTGGTACGACACGTGGAACGTTTCAATGCTGAACTTATCTAACCTTTTTTCCATGAAACACCAATATGATAGTTTTGGGGGGGTGATGGCGGAAAAGAAGGTGGTGTGTTAATTCATATGGCATGGCAATGAGATATATGGGGAAGCTATGTCACATTTCATAATGAACATGAACAATGATGAGGCGGTGCAAAAATTCAACGCAATAAAAAAACGTGAAAGTGGTGAAGATTCCAATGTGGGATGAGCGGAGTCAAGGGTGTGACATCATGATCTAGAAAAGTGGGGTCATGTAAGTGAAAGAAGGTAAATCGCTGGGAGCACTGCACATGAAACCAATGAGCACTTAAATTATTTCACTTTTTTGTATGAAGCATTAAATAACAACAATTTGATGTTTCTAATGGAGGTTATGGTCGAAAATGAGGTAGTGTGTTTTTAGTATTTGTAATAATTGTATATATTATTATTTATATTATTCATATTAATTATATTTATATTCTATATATTAAAACACACAAATAATATCAATATAAAACATGATATAAGAAATTATATTACATATTAAATATATATTATTATAAATTACATTAATAATTGATACAATATATTATAATAATAATATATAATATTATAATAATAATTGATGGATTGCTTGGGGTGTCAGATCCCAAGATGGCAAGGCCCAATGAGGAGAGGTCGATTGGAATACGCCAGTCCTTAGGTCCTTGAAGTGTCAAAATCTGGGACCCACCAAACAACTAAAGAATGCTTGACCGTTCATAACATGTAGAGGTCACGTCTTATGGAAGATCAACATTTGGCTTGTGTCAGCCAGGGGTCGGGGCCAAGCGATGAGATGGAGTAATGGTAGATCGATATTTAAATACACTATCCCAAGAAAGGGAGAGTGCCACATACACCCCACATGACACGCCATAAACATTTGTTAATCGTCATACACAACCCCTATTGATCTACCTAGCCTCACATGTGACATGTTGATGATGATGAGTGATGCACCAATCCCACCTCCACTAGTCGCCATAATGCCCACCCCACAACTCTGCTAATTAGAAACTCGTCTCATAACAAAAGGTTCAAATTTCGAACAATTTTTTTTTCGTGTTTGATTCTTGCAGTTATTTTGTCACGAAGTCGTTGATCAAAGAATAGCCATAAAAATGTGTTTTGGATCTAGCAGGTGGGCAACTCAAGATGGATGAAGGTCAAAGAAGGGAGGAACACACATTTAAAGGAGCAGAAACTAACAAGCAACGTAATACACATTTGAAGGACAATTAAGATGCTAGTTCTATGACTTTATTAAACCAAATAGGTCTGTTTTATGCATGTTTCAATTATAGAAAAAACTTATAATAACATGTTTAAATTCCTTTTTTATTATTGCAGCTAACTTGTCATGAAGTTGCATCTCAAACTTTTTTTTATTTTGGTTTATTTTGTTGCGTTATTTGTTTAGCCTGCATCCATTTATCGATGATGGGGACCTCTCACCATCATATAAATGTATCGTGTCCTCCATTCCATGGCTATGTCTGTCCTCAGTTTATGTGGTCACTATAATCCGGTATAAAATTGGTTTGTATGCTAACTGAGTGACACCTAAAAATGGGGCTGCACCAAAAACAACCTAATAATGGATAAAAGAGCCCCCACAAGACTGATTTGGAGCTTGGGAGATGGGATACAAGGTTCGAAAGCTACCAAAAAGTGTTCGGGAAACCAGAAACTTGCTTGGGAGACTAATTTTGTACTCGAAAGTTGTGATAGAAGGCTCGAGAGATGTTGTATGGTCATGAAGCCCATGATGTTATTCCCTAAAATGCGATCGACCCCTGACTCAACCCTTGATCTTGTAGTTTTGGTAGAGGCAAAGCCAATAAGACTCGATTTTGGCTCCCAACCTGTTAGTGTTGATAGGGTCCATGACCAATGGGAGCGACTACAAGTTCCCCAGACTTATCAGTTTTGGCATACCCTAGAGATCGTCAGACCCAATCAGGGGGACCTTGCAGTCGAGATCTATCAGGGTTAGGAGAGCCCAGGACCAATACATGGGGGTCAGTTCGAGGGACAAACCAACTAATCAGTGGGTGCCATGTCATCATCGGTGTTAGATCGCAGACCTTACTCCAAGGGAAGACAATTAATATGTGATGATATAATATGATTATATTTCACCAAAAACACTATGATGTGGAGGCAGTGAAATTAGACGACCCTGTACCATCCAACGTATCATTATCAGCGCTTTGTCGACTTTTCTTTTTTCATAGTCTATAGTTAATATTTAATGTTTATAATTAATACGATTTCATTGAACAATACCAAATATATTTATTTTTAAATACAAAATAAACCAATTTCCCCAAGAAAATAATCTTATCCTCTACATGCAACCAATAAAAATTAAGAAAAAAAAATATATTTTTTAACTTTTTAATTATAAAATACAATATAAATAAAAATAAGAAAACTAATATATTTGATGAGCCCATTTTTCCCAGGGACTAGCAATCCATACATAATGATTGGGTCCCAACTATTTGTCCCGAATTAATTAATGTCCTCTACCACCAAGAGATGCACACAACGATAATACGGAATAGAATGAATTATACAACGAATGGAGGACAGAAGAATTCATGGTAGTTGGGAAACCCTAACAAATCCACACCTGCAACGCCGCACATGTACACCAAACACAACTAACCAAAAAATCACACAATAATATAATGTACGTGAGATATTTAATGCCAGTTGTCAGCACAAGCATATCACTTCGGGAGCTCCGCGCAGAGAGAGGAGCTCTTGGAGTATTACAGGTCGAGAGTTCGATCCTCGGGGAGACCTCAGTAGCAGGAAAAAATGGCCATGTTGAAGGCAATTACGAAGTTCCATTCGATACCTTCAGTTCGATGTTGTAATGCATCTACAGTGGCATGTGCCGATTCTGATTCTTCTTCTATTTCTTCTTTGTCTGCATTGCGGTACGTTTCATCCGCCGCAAGCATCGAGGCAGACAGAGCCATCAGAAGTGGGCCCAGAAATGACTGGTCAAGACCACAAATACAGTCCGTTTATGATTCTCCCCTTATGGACCTGCTTTTCCACGGAGTGAGCTTTCTGTTCTTTACGTTTTTGTGTTTTCTTTTACCTTTTTAGCTTGCATCATCTCCAGTACGGAGACTTACATTTCGTCTGTGTTAAAGGTTGTTAGTTTTTTCCCCTTTAAGCTCAAATGTGGCATAATTGCCCTCCCAGTTAAAAATCTATACCGAAACACCCTGGTACTTAGGATTTTTTGGCTAAGGTTTTAAGGTTTTCACGGTGCATAATTTCATAGAATCTACGTTTGAATTTAAAACCATCAAACACAGGTTTTTGCTTGGCATAGAACAAGTCCCTGTGGGATTTGAACTGGAATCAATTTGCTTATTACGGAAATATAAAGCGACACCAAATTTTTTCTTTTCTATGGATCAATTAAGACTCAAACCTAAGACCTCCCATTTACATGCTGGGGTATTCTATCACTGAGCTTCTCATCCCTTTGTGGTCCGTGGATTGTTCTTCCAACATACCAATCCGGGGTGTTGGGTAAGGCACTTACAGTTTTTTTAGCAGTGTCAATTAAAATGGTTATGTTTGAATTGTAGAATGTAAATGTTCAAGGGAGTTAAAGAAGCATGTAGCTTTTTGATTTTTTTAAAAAATCGTTGTATTTAGAGGTATTACATTTTGTTTTTAAAGCTTGTTTCAATTAGTTTCACTTTGTACATGCATAAAAAATTTAGATCAAAATTTGAATTTACCTAGTGGTCCCATATAGGGGGCTTCCCGATAAAATGTTTCCCAGAGCTATAATGTTGGTCCTCTATATACTGTTCAAAATGTTTCCAGAGCACAACGCAACCCTCTTCCAATTGGTGATTTTGTTATGAAAGTAGTTAGTAGTTTAAGAGGTTAAACTTTTTTTTATAAAACTGAAAATGAGAAGTGGAATTTTTTTGGTGGGCATGGTATTCTTGTTGCGACTCTTTGTATCCCACATGTTTCTTACAAAAGGCTTTGATTTAGCTAGCTCACAATAAAATCATTGACTTTGTGCAGGCACAGGTGCACAGGCATTCTCACAAATTTAGAGAGGTGCAACAATGTACTCTTCTTTCAATCAAGACAGGGGGGTGCTCTGAAAATTGTTCATATTGTCCCCAGTCCTCTCGTTATGACACTGGCGTGAAGGCGCAAAAACTTATGATTAAAGATGAAGTGATTCAGGCAGCAAAAAGGGTATTACTCTTAGTCTCTAATATTTATTTAGAGTTCTATTGCTTGAACCGGACATTATGAATTAATTTCCCTTTATTATAGTAGAGGGGGGTTTCTATTTTGCTAAAATGGGTGCCTCACTTATGCAATCCATTATTGAGCGCATGGTAGCAAAAATCGTTTTTCAAACATGTAAGATTTTTTCAAAAAATCATGATTAATCATGAAAAAATAGGGAAAAAGTCAGAAAAACATAAAACTGTTGAAAAAATGTGGAAAAAGGAGAAAAAACATTTTTTAAAAAAATTTAAAGGCATAGAGATACATATTAGACATTTCAATTGCTTAGAGAATAGATACAGATTATGAGAGGAAATTAAATGAGATTGTATGCCATCAAAATCAGCCCACTATTTTCTTTCATTAATTTTTAGACTATTTAATTTGCATTATACATTTGCATTTCAAAATGCATACTATTGTCGTTTACAAAGGGATAAAAAAGGGAGGGAGTCAATGGCAACGAATTAGACTAGGGATCAATAGGTGTAGATGTTGAATTTCTAGGGTTAGAGCATTTCTTAATTTGAGAGACAACTTCAGTGTCATACCCAACTTTCTCCAACAAATCAAAGTCAGCTTCATCATAAATAGGGTCATCATTATTTTCAAGCCATTCGGATTTTGGATTGATTTTGTCAAGTTCAATCGGCTGATCTTTTTTGATGGTACCTAACTTTATCAAATAAAATGCATATGTTAGTGATCGAAGAAAATACTTTAGAAGAATATAAATCAACTTTCCGTATGAATAGAGAATTAAAAATGCAACATTTCTTAAGCTTGAGTTTTCTTCATCTTCAGATAAAAATTGTGGTGGACAAACACCAAATCATTCATCCATTCTTCAATGTCTCGATTGCGTTTTTTGGTATATATATGCTTGAACACACTTCAACTACGCTCACAAGCGGGTTGGCTGGCTCAAAATGTGCATTGTCATCCATCAAAAGTGTTTGGTTTTTTTACCAGAGAAATATCACTATCGTGCTGCAAAAATAGATTTTGTCAACATTGTAACGTTTTCAATTCAATCAAAATTTAACATTTTCACCATACGTATATAGAAAAATTGTCTACTTGGTTTGAAGGTCTTTCTCCTTGTGATGGCTACCTTACTAGAGAAGAAACCCTTTGCTTGCTTGTACATCAAAAAGTCTCCCGTAGCTGTCTCAAAAGATTCGTAAGAAACATTCTCTCCATGCACTTAAATAGACCCTCTATGATCTCTGCATCATCTCAAAATTAGTTGCTAAAGAATGTTGGATTCGAGAAATATCCAGCTGCATGGAGGGGAGAATGTATCTAGCAATCTCATCTTTTATCAACTATCTCCCATAATGGCATGTACTTGGCCTTGTTATTTTCCAATCTACTCTTAATAGTGCCTTTGACCCTATCAATTGTCTAATATAGATAACCCATGGGGGTTTATCCCCATCGATGAGTTGCAAAATTTGAACTAGAGACTCAGAATTTTTTTAAAAAAAATCTACCACCATTTTTCCTTCCATATGTTTCACAAAGGAAGATTCCATCAATTCATTTGTTGTTGAAAAAGAGTTTGCAACACAAAGAAGTGGGTTGTAAACATTGTCACTCTTCGTTGAAGAAGTTTTTTGCCATCTATGAATGTGTGCGTTATATTAAACACTTTTGTGTGGGTTTTTTTTGCAAAACCTCTTTCACACATGGAATTTTGCCTATGCCATCCAAGGTCAAATTAAGATAATGTGCCACATATGGAGTCCAAAACATAGTTTCAAATTTATTCATAAGAAGCCTCCTAGCAGCCACACAACAACAATTTTATTTGTAATGAATTGGACCACATTTTGTGGTCCCACCTCAATCACAACCTCATAAAATAGATGAAAGAGTGTATTTCTTGATTTTATCATTTCAGATTCATCGACACTCTTAATAAAAATTGTGCCAATGTCACATAACACAAGAAAAATGATAAGTGCGCGGTTTCATGTGTCCATTAATCTGACATTATAATGCATCTTGATTTTTTTCATTTTATACGTTGTTTTGCAAGTACATCGCTCACATTTTGTACAACTTCCTTCAACAAATCAATATGCAAAGCCTCGTATGATGGGGCAGTGAACCCAAAAGTTGCAACTGCAATTGCATCTATCATATTTTGCCAGTATGGAGATCTAGCCACATCAAACGATAAGTTAGAGTTGTACCAAAATTTGAAGATTGCCTTTTTTGTCTCCTTGTGAACAATATTTTTCCAACCTATACTCTCTAGCATGGTTTGCACTCCATGTATAGTGTGAGAGCTAAATAAGGCATGAATGTTTCCCCTACCTACATTTATGATTTGGGCTATGAGGTACTAATCGAAAGGTAGATTGTAAAGAAGTTATAATGAGAAATATTTTCACTTTCACAGTTAAAAATATTAAATATGTTCAAATGAATGTCAAATATGACATCTACGACAAAGGAGGGTTAGGTTTATTGGTTACGGTTAGGTTTAGTTTTTTTAAAGTTTTGGGTGTATTTAAGTTCTTTTTAACTGTAGACAACATTTCAAATTGCCCCATCATATGAGGCTTTGCAGATTGATTTGCTGAAAAAAGTGCCAAAAAAATGGGTTGAAAAAAGCATGTTGGGCCAAGTATAAGAATTAATCACGTTTAAATCGCACTTTTTGCTACTATGATTCAGCTTGAGGAAGCTATTAGAAAAGGGTACATGGCCATAAGAGACTTGTGATTTGAGAGGATATTATGGTACAATCTAAGGTTATTCATACAAAATATAGCAAGGACCTTTTGTATACAATCGAATTTTGCTGTCATGCCATCATCCCTAAGCTTGATAACTTATTCATTACGTAGCCTTGGATGTACTTGACCTAAATATGCTTGAAGCCTAAGGAAACTCAATTGTAAAGCAAAAGTGAAGCTTTTTTAATTGTTTGTCAAAGTTTAAATCAAATATTTAGTACGGTATGCCCCTCTATAAGGATATATTCGTCTTCATTTCCTCATTCTAGTGAAGCAATATTTTTTAGGCTTATGTGAAAACTTGAGCACTCTCTCCATACCTTTTCTCTCTTGTTGGTACCTCTCTTAAGGTTGGCTACTATTTCTAATAATACACTAGGAGATTTTTCTCACTGAATAAGGTTTTCTCCTCTTACAAACTTGTGTCTGATTTTGGTGGTTTGTATCTGACAGATTTTATTGTCCATGTGTTATACTCAGTTTGTGTTTATTTTGTATTATAAATGGCGTGCCTTTTTTTAAAAATATTTTCACCCTCTTGTGGTTCATCTGTCCTCAACTTTTCTATCAATATCGATATAAAATTTGGATTAATTGACAATGAAAATTTCAGATAACACAGGTATAGAAAATGACTTGTCAGGGATTCAAGAAAAAAGAATAAAATGTGTTCTTATAAGCAAATAGATAAACAACTATAATGATATCATACATAGATAGAGATGCATCGCCCCATAGTTCTAGAGCTATATCAATTGCATGGTGTTGATGGAATAATAGGTGTCATCTTTACTAGAATGTTTCCTGTTGCGCGGAGCTTGTGACTTTGAAATAAGTTACTGTTAGTGCACAATTTATTCAAAAGCTACGCTCTTGCAAGCTTGCGTAGCTATCAAATAAAGCCAACTCGGCTGGTCTTTCTTAGTAAATAACATGCAAGCTCATCGAACATATTATGTTTGTGGTTAGGGCACAGTCAACACTAGGAACCTAACATTTAATGTCAGGGATTGGAAAAATGTTTTATGGATTCAATTTTTTCATACATGGAAAGTAAACATGCAATTGCATCTTATAGAAAAAGATGCATGGTCAGTAATAGGCGAAAACAAACCAACAATGGCTGATAAGTTAGCAGACTTGCAAATTAAGGATGATAGGGCCAAGTCAATAACTAGTTTAATCATGGCATTATGGAGTTGATGAATCAATAATGGAGATTTCATACAAGCTAAATAAATTGTTTGGCTCGAAAGCCCAAAATGCAAGATTTACTTTGAAGCACCAACTATTTGGGATAAAGCTGAGGTTAAAAGTACAATGACAGCACATAAACAGGGTAAGTTCATTGATACAGAGCTTGCTGATGTAGGAGTGAAGGTTGAGAATGAGGACGCCAAGCCAATAGTTGACCCCCATATACAACATAGTTATTTGAACTTTGAGTTGCTTACCTACAAGAACTCTAGAAAAAATTATTACAATGCTACTCTTAGAAGAGGAGATTTGCGCTGATGAAATGGAATTAAACCGAACAAACCCAGTGCACATAAAATAAAAGTGGACCTAAGGAGAAGATATGTGATTAAACATGTTATTATTGTAAGAAGAGAAATCACATAGCTTGAAATTGCAGGGTCAATGCAGAAAACTTGCTGAGAAGGAAGGAGAAGAAGATAAAGAAAGGTAAAGGAAAGATGAAAAAGGAAGAAAGCAAAATATATGGGAGAGATGTCACTCCAGCAAATGAGAGTGAGATTGATGAAGATTAATTTACATTTTAACAGGTCTTGATGAATTCCAGATATATGGATAGATGGGCTTGTATGGACGGGGTGGTCCAGGGGAGCAGAATTCTACCTCCAAAGGGATGATTGTGCTCAGTGGAGCACTGGCAAGATCTATATGAGAGTCAAATGGATGGAACTCTACCTTTACAGAAGATTGGAACTTGATGGAGCTTTGGTAGTTTGTATAAAATTCGGTTTTGGAAGTGTCTAGAGTGAATGCCAACTATTGAAGATTTCAATCTTGTACAAAGAAATTGGTCTAAATGTTTATGTACAAATTTATTTTCATGGAGGGTTAATAACATATGATGTACTTTCATGTTAAGAGGGGGGTGTTAGCAAATAACATGAAAAGTCATCTAACATTTTATGTTTGTGTTTAAGGTACACTAAATTTTAGTAACCTAAAATTTAATGTTGGGAGTTAGAGACAAGTGGTTACTATAACTGCCAAACATACGAATAAAACACAAATGTCCATTATAATGGATCCTCTTTCGAGTAATAAAACTACCTCCTTTTATGCCTTTTTGTTTTATTTCTTTTAAGAGTTTTTGCCAAGATCATTGAGACAAGCGTTTTGATGCACTTTTAGAACATAAATTGTTAGAAACTTTCACCCATAGGATCTCTCTTAGAATTGCAGCAAATTAGAAAAGATAGATCCCCATAAAGCAAGTGCAAAGCATTACACAACCTCACTTAAATTGTATATAAAAAATAAAATACCATTCAAAATTGATGGACTGAATTAATTACTGCAACTCCAGATAATATTGTGGGTGGAGATGGGTAAATTCCAGAATCGGTTACAGTAGTATCCATGTGCAACAATCTCTTATTTGTGTGGGAGAAAGTGGCAGTCTGTTAATTGGCAAAACCTATGAAGTCTTTCTTGAACTTGATTGTTTCCGCCCTGCCTATTTGACCAAATTACCATCCTGCTGCTGCAAGATTTTTTGTCTGCAAACAATGTCCTTCATAGCTATGATTCTGTTACATTCATTCCATGCTTTCCTTTTTGCATTTTTAAAGGTCATTCCTTGCCCCCAAAAACGATATCCATCCCATTCAACCATATTAAAATCCCCTCCAAGAACCCATTCAGCGGTGGGGAGAAAACAAGCCATTTACTGCCAAAGTTGAGTCCTACCAATGCTGTCATTATAGCTGCTTTATTTGCTCTCTAAGAAATTGTAAAAATAGATAAAAGAAACTTATTCTCAAAACATATCTCATTTCACTTTATCCAAATTATGTTTCTTGATCATGCTGACATTGAATCCTTGTCACAAGGCTAATTAAAAATTAGCCAAGTTCACTTAGCCATGGATTACTTACATCATCTTCCCCTTAGAAAATTGTTAAGTCTCGTGACTCAAGCCCACTTATTCTTCAATTCAAGAAAAAATTGGTGTCCATTGTTCATGCTAACTCGGATGGTTTAGAACACATTTGGAAGCTCTAGCTTTTAACAAGTTCAAGACAATGTACAAGAAAATCTGTTTCCTTGTAATATCTAACATATTGTTTCTTCCACAACCACCTTATCAAACTTGACATTACTACACTCCTCTTTGATAGGATTTGAGCTCAAAAACTTGCCATACAATCTACCCCTTTGGTAAAATCAAACTTTACTACCATCATTTCTTCTTGCGTCACCAACTCTAGTACTCTTAAAAGTGCAACAAGACACAACTGCACTTTCTCAATTCCTTAATCACTTCAAGAAATGCAACCCAGTTGGGGTTTCAACAATATTTGAGACGAGTGTTGATGCATTTATAGATAGTTGATGGTAATGCCTACAACGTCTCTAAGAATTGTAGCAAATAAGGAACACACTCAAGATAAGCAAGTAGAAAATAATGAGATTGGTTCAGATTTGCATAAAGAAAACACGAAAAACAATGGAGCTAATCACAAAGATAATAAAATAATTCTTTACATTGATAATATTTCCTCTATTCTATTACATATTCATTTAGGTGTTACAAATATATAGGAAAAGTCTTTCCTATAAACAGGGTAACCTGTATCACCATAAATCTCTCCCATAATATCTCGTCACACCCTATGTATATGCATAAACCTATAATCTCTTATAGGTTAATAACAACTAACCTATTTATGTACTATTGTTGTAACTCACAACAATAACACAACCGACAATATATTCTAACCAAATATATCTAACAAACTAATATATGTAATAGTGAATTATTATTCTCGTAATTATTTACATTACAATAAACACAAATTATTATGAGGATGGTTTGAAGATGGCGTTGGCTTTTGATGAATACAACTGTCAAGTCTTAGACTTTCAAGAGTCGTTCTTCACTAATGTAGACACACAACTTTAACAATATGACTGTACAATGATTGTAATGCCACGACACTTTGACAAAGAATTGATATGAAGATTGACGACTTTTGCCTTTGATTGAACTCAAACGAATAAACTATTAACTTCTTGATCTTCGAATTAGCATTGATTGCTAAACAATTGAGTGCATATGAACGCAAATCTTTCGCCAGAACTGTATAGCGTAGCTATCAAAATGGAACACTGCTTGAATTGTAGCCAACAATGCTACAAGGGACCAAAAAATATGAACCACCAGGGGTGAATCTGGGTAGGATAAAACTGATGCTTTTCAATGGACAATGATAAAAGCAGATTCGAATATGCCGTAATACAAATTTGAGTAGCGCCAAAGAAAACTCAGATAAAAAATAAATAAAAACTATGAATATGAAAAGAAACACACTATTTTCTGATTGTCTACAAACTCTTCAATAGGGGGCCAAAAAACTCTATCTCGGGCTCCCACGGAACTCTCTAGAGTTCTGCTCCGATGCCATAGTGATATAGAGGGCCCCCTATCTATATAGGGGGTCGGACGAGGCCCTCGATCTCTCTATCGAGTGTCAGTATAGAGTTTAGAGTTAGTTAGGTTATAGTTTAGTTTATAATCTAATCCCATCCCATCCCATCCCCATCCCCATTTATATAGAGAGGGAGAGGGAGAGGGAGAGGGGAGAGGGCCACCATAGAAGTTGAATGGGCTAGATATTTGGGGAGAGGGGAGAGGGGGGCCACTGTCTATAGTTAATCTATATAGAGGGGGGGCAACTATATATCATAATCTATATAGAGGGGGGGGCAGTCTTTCTTCATCTATAGGTGTAAAGAAAGAATCAACTACACCTATCACCATAATTCTCTCCCATAATATCTCCTCACACCCTATATATATGCATAAACCTATAATCTCTCATAGGTAAATAACATCTAACCTATTTACGTAATATTGTTGTAACTCACAACAATAATACAATCGACAATATATTCTAATCAAATATATCTAACAAACTAATATATGTAATAGTGAATTATTATTTTCGTAATTATTCACATTACAATATACAAAAATTATTATGAGGACTAATTATTTCCTAACAGAAAAGATAACAAAAACCTTAATTTTTTAATTTAAAACATGCCAAATATAATCCAAAATTGAAGGATTGAAATAAATAATAAACTTTACTGCCATAGATGCTCATAATGCAACAAGTTTGGAGATTCCATCCCTTATTGCTTTCCTCCTTTTCACTTCAACTTGACTCTCAACCTTCTAGTCCATGCTCAATTTGTAAATGGTTCCTCTCTTTTATAAATATGATATGCCTAATAATAGAGCTACATTATTTGCTTTCTAAAAATAAATAAAAGCAACTTTTCTAAAAGCAGTTCAAACGCATATCTTTTTCTCAATACAAATTTTATTTCTTGATCATGAAGGCTTGGAATCATTGTGAAAAGACTCATCTAAATTAGTCAAGTTTCACTTACCCATATATGCCTTGCATCAACAACATCTTTAGCAAGAACTTCATTCCCATTGTGTAGAGCTTTTAATTTTGAAAGAAGTGATTGTTGCCCCAATGTGCACTTCATTTGAAAGAGCTATGCAATTGCAAAATTGCCTAGCTATCAAATAAAATCATCTGTTCTATGATAACTTCATACTAATGTCAACCAACAATAAGGACGGGGGTTGAGAAAGAGGTCCTTTCTTATGGGCAATATAATTATATATGTTGGTAATATGTGACTGATTTAGAAATAACTTTGTCCAAACATTATTGCTTACATTATGATAAACACTTAGATTCTTCTAATAAAATTTTAGGTTTTTTCTTTTTGCTGATAGAAATAAGTGCCTATCTTCTTCCTCCCCAACAGTTATTTTATTTCATGTTTGGATTTTCATCGATGGCTTGGGCGCTTCCTTCTTGATAATCCTATAGTCAAAATATGTCCATCCCTTTGGTAGGTTAATTCTAGTTGCATGCTTTGTCTTGTTGTAACTTGTAACCCAACATCTTTAGTTGTCTATCCATTACGATGGACTAGGTCCTAGATACAGGACTTTCAGAGGAAGTATTTTTGGGAATTCACTGAGAATGCCGAGTTAGTCTTCTTGGCAGATGGTACTTCCTATGATATTGCAGGAAGAGGGGGAAATAGAGTTCTAAAACCATATGGGATAGATGGATGGCCTATATGTATTTTTCAGTGGGAGAAGCCTACTTTCGCTTGTACAATTTTTGAAGGAAGGGCATGCAAATCATAAAGTGTGGCACAGACTACAAATGGTAGTAGTCACTAGTGCAAGTGATAGGCTGTACAAATATTTTGATGTTGTGGTTATAGGTGAACAGTTACAGGTTGGGTGGATGTAGGTGGAAACAAACAATTATATGTTAATAGCCAATGGCTTGCTTGGCAAATGATGCGTTAATAGCTAGTGGTTGGCCTGGCCGGTGGAAACAAACAATTATGCATTAATAGCCACCACCCAAAAACTACCATGGCTTGCCTCTTATTAGTCTTCCCTTCATCGACAGGCTGCAAATGGAATTTCTAGAGTCCTTAAACATGGGAACATTAAAGTTTTGTTTTTAGGTTGGATCGTCCACAATGTAACAATGTACGTGAGTTATATGGAAACAATTGTATTATCAAATTAGAGTTCGGCATTTCAGGCCTCACTACAGGACCCATCATCACAAAATACTTTGATGTGCATTCGGTACCAAATGTCAGTACTAAGACATCTCTCGATACCCAGAGACGTCTCTTGATACCTAAAGACTTCGTTTCAAGTCTCCATGTGTGTTCTGTCTAGTTTCTTGACTTGAACTGCTATCTCCTATTATTTTTTTGAAAAAAATGAAAAAAATGATTAAAAATAGGCTAAAGTTGTCCTTGTCACTACTACCTAACCCTATTTGACTAACCCTTGTGTGCTAATCTCATTTATGTGCTTTAAATTTTTAATTCGTTTATGCATCTTGTCTTTTTAAAATTGATTATGCACGGTATACTTTTTTTTTTCCCAATATTTATATATACATTTAAATAAACATTTTTTATTTTTGGCATCTCCCATTCCCTGTCTCTTATTTTTCTGAAGAATGGTGTACTATTACCCTCCCGTCTCCCTTAGTAGTACCCATAGGGCCATACATTTCTCCTAGTAACCATTATTTGAAGCCAATGATGCCTCATGATGCGTCTTGCAGGCATTGACTTCAAACTATTCCTTGATGATGGGTATGTGATTCTGGAATATTATAATATATGATTTGTATTGACATTTGGTCAAAACATATTATATTTATTGAAGTCCTTCATAAATCCTATAGCCATCTTAAAAACCCTTCTCCCACCACCCAAAATTACCCCGATTTGCCTCTTTTTAGTCTTCCATTTATTAAGGGACTGCAGACGGAATTTATGGAGTCCTTAAACATGGGAACACCAAAACTTTGTTTTTAGGTTGGTTTGTCCTTAGTATAACAATGTAGGTGAGCTATTTGGAAACAACAATATTATCAAATTAGAGTCCCATGTTTCAGGTCTCACTATTGAACCCACCATCACAAAATTACTTGATGCATCCCAATACCCAATGTTGAGACATCTCCCAATACCCAAACACTTCATTTGGAATCTCTTTTTCTCCTGTGTAGTTTCCTTAATTGAGCTGAAGTCTCCTATAAAAAAATGGGAAAGAAAATGAAAAAATGATTGGTGGCCCATATCAGTACTACCTAACACTAAGTTACTAATCCCTATGCCCTAATCTCATTTATGTGCTTTAAATTTTTAATTCTTTTATACATTCTGTCTTTTTAAAATTGTTTATGCATGGTATACTAATATTTTTTCCACTACCAATATATTAAGTATATATATTTAATTATAGCGTCTCCTAGTACCCGCCTCCTATTTTTATAAAAAATGGTGAACCGATACCGTCTCTGCCTCCTGTACCAGTTCCCATACCCATACCCATCTCTTGGTAACTATGCTTCGAAGCTAATGCCTCGTGATGGGTCTAGTAGGCATTGGCTTCAAACTATTCCTTGATGTCAAACTCTAATTTGATATTGTGATTGTTCTAGATAGATCACTAACATTAAAACTATCTTTAAACCCCATTGTGTCATTGTTATCCTTAAATTTTTTTGAGATTCCCAAAATCTTGTTCTATCCTAGGAGGTTTACAAGATTTTGTGCTCTTGTGGCCACATACACATTTGATAAACAGGGCATTCAAATTGAAAATGATTGTAGGGACATGGTATTGAATCTTACCCAACAGGGTGGACAAGTTTGCCTTAGCAGATCACTCGTGTAAGTCCAAACACCATGTCTGCTTCAAAGAAACAAAGGTCATTGCGAAGGTCCAGCACTATATTAAACGGTTGGTGAGGGAGGCCATTGAGATCAAGAAAATAGATTGAATCTAAACAAGGAAGCTAAAGCTTAATGATGATTAGAGACCAGTCTTGGAAATTACTAAAAATAATAATTTTTAAACTTTGAGGGTTGTTTGGCATGTTCATAAATCACAATTACACGTTATCAGCATTAATTTTTGTCATTGGAACCTTTGTTGATTTCTGCTGACCCAGCCCTAACGGACAACAAAAAGTGCTACAAAATTGGGGAATGAGGAGACTGGTGATGCCCCTCCACTTTTAAGAGGTGTGGCTTCCTCATATGATGGGGGTTTTGTGGTTTTTTTGTACTTCTAACCCGAAAGTAAAAAAAGAGCAAAACTACAAATTGGATAGAAAAAGGGAAATGAGAAATCCTACAACAGATCAAACAAAGAAAACCGCTTAGGAAACCTAGGGAAATGATAGAAAATTAAAGGGATTCTTCACTCTATGATCAACCAGCAAATGGACCAGCAAATGGAATGAGTGTTTGATGGTATTGCACTGGAAACAGGGAAAAGCCATGGAAGCTCAAAGTTTTCTTATCACTACTAACTACATATAGGTGGTGCAAAGCCCATCCAAATAGTAATGGCACCAAGCCTATCAAAATCTGGAAGAGATGCATACAACCATTCCTTAAGTAATCTATATAACAGATTTTAATTAAAAATCAGACTATTCACAATAATAATACTATTTTTTACAAATTAAATACACATTCCATTCACATAACGAGAAGCATGTAATCTGCTAAATAAGATGCAAAGTTCAGGCCTACATGGGATGAGAGAAGAACCTTTATTAATTCAAAATCAATTCTTTTTATACAACATTGGGTTGTAGAGGTAGCTATATAACTATCTATACTACCAACCAATTACTTACCTTTGGGACTACATAAATTAGCTCAATTATTGAGAAGGGGAACCATAGGAACTTTGTGGAACTCATGGATGTATGCAAGGACCATGGACTTCCTACACTGCCTACGAACCAGCACTTGGTAATTTTTTATGATTTTCAAATAGGGGAGCTATAGGAACTTTGTGGCACTCAGGGATAGACGCAAGGACTGTCAACTTCATATACTTCATTCAAACCAACTCTTAGTCAATGTTTGAGGTTTCAAATAGGGGAAGTAAAGGAACTTTGTGGCTCTTGTGGTTGGCCATGAGGACCATCAACTTCCAACAGTTTCTACGGTTCAATACTTAGACAAATTTCAAATTATGCATTTTTGGAAGGCTTTTACCAAAATTTATATATGGTGAGGCTGAATGACAGGTGGCATGGACACATGGAAGAAGAGAGGGGCTTGACTTAGTCATGGAAAGGATGTCTTATTACTGAGAAATTTTGTATGGTGGGTCATTGTGTTCATAAACACAAGAAACTTTTCCTCCATCCCCAACTTGGGATATATAATTACGAGACCACCTTGTTGCAATTTTCATACTTCAAAAAATGATTTTGCCCATACAAGTCACACCTTGTGTAAAATTTTTGACTTCTAAAGTAAACATATGATCAGGTAATAGACACTCAATGTTAGTGGTTATCGTTGATGTCTAAGTGGTTTAACCCTTGTTGTATGGGAAGATATAGTGACATAATGTGCTTGCATAAATTAAAGTTGAAAAGGCCCTTGCTGTAATCATTTGGATTTTTTTTATAATTTAACTTGAATTTAACATTCTTTCTTTGTCGGCTTATCTTCGGAGCACGTGTGCCTATGCAATGGAGCCAATCAATATCTTTGCTGTTCTAGAATATTTGAGATTTGGCACATTTTAGGATGTTCTAGAAAGGGACATTGTTGAAGAATACTTGTATATATAAATAGGATGTTTCCACCTTATGGCTTTGGCAGGAGTGAGATACTTTCATAATCATTGTTTTTTAAAAACTATGCTGGTTTACATATTTTAGGTGGCTTAGATATTTTGTTTAGCATTACATAATTTTTGTGCATTTTCCTAGAAGTTGGTTACCTGATTGCATTCTCCTTTTCTATTGATCATAATTTGTACTTGTAGGCAAAAGAGGCAGGTAGCACACGCTTCTGCATGGGTGCTGCATGGAGGGATACTGTGGGTAGGAAGACAAATTTCAATCAAATTCTTGATTATGTGAAAGAAATCAGGTTCACTTCAAACCCCCAAATGACGTGTGTACTTTATATTAGTTCTTATTTTTAAGTACTATTTATAGTTAGTGTTATATGCTATATTTGACAAACCATAAATGTAGTTGTTTGTGTTGTGTTAATCTCATATCTGGTTGATTTGATTTAGGCATAGATGCTTATATAACAATGTGGGATTGGTTGTGCTGATCTTACATGTTATTTCATTTTATATTTCAAAATGCAATTTCAGAATGATCATATGTACATGAAAGTTAAAATTCAGAAAAGCAATTTGCACTATCAAATCTGTTTTGAATGTTGGCACTTAAAATTTATCTGCTTTTGAACATACTTGCACAAACTGGATTCGGGAATGACTTGACAAGCTAAAGAGTAAGAGTTAACTTGCAACTTGGCAAGAACTTAGAAATAAGTAGTTGTATGAAAAGGACATAAAATATTGTGAATATTTTGTGTTTTTAAGCTGCTGAGCTTAACCGAGACTTGCTGAGTCAAGGTGGGTCTTGACTCCTTGCCTCCTTTTGGACCCATGTTGGTGAAACCTAATTTATGTGGCTATGCTTTTATGTTGTTGAAACAAAAATGTCACCTTACTGGTAGGTGAGTTTGTCTCCGGACTATTTCATGAACAAATTTATTCAATAGTGAAATGAAAAATAATTTCAAAATGCCATTGATGCAACTGTGCATTGTCACTTTTTGCTGCCTTATAGCCTTATCTTTATATGCATATTTATTAGTGAACGGATATTTTGCACTTATAGGCTATGTTACCAATTAGCCCCATCCCCCCGGCCTGGTACCAGTCCAGGACCTACCTAGTTGAGGTATGGGTCTGGTTTGCTCTGGGATTTGCCTCGGGTACAACCGAGTTCCTCTGTTGAAGAACTTGGGTGTACCTAGACTGTTCCGGGTGAACCTACATAATGATGTTGATGTTAAATGTTGATGCTCTCAATGAACCGCATAATGATGTCAACATTGATGCTTTTGCTTGTGGTTCTAATGAACCACATAATGATGTTGATGAAGAGCTATATGACGATAAATACTAATTTTGATTTAATAATTAATATTTATCATGACATTTGGCATTCAGTTAGCATTATCAATTTATCAGGTAATGTTTTTATGGTTACTTTGTTTATTCTATGCACCTATGTGGTTAATTCCTGTTTATCATTTCATATATCTTTTTGTACGGCCATACCGAGCTGTACCCAGGGCAATTTTTTTTATTGTTGTGCCGGCGAACCCAATTCGCTGTACCTGAACCTGCACCCAAAATGAACCAGCTACTTAGCTTATAGGTTACCACTAAAAGTTGTCATCTTCGGTGTTGTCTTATATATGTGGTTACGAAAAAATCAAAATCTTTTGTTTCCTATGCTTGCAATTTCCAATCACAGGTTTTATTTCCATTTAAAATTTGTCCTTATATTATGTCATGAACAACAGCTATGGAAAACGGTGCATGGTTTTCACAATTTGTCGTTTTACCAATTAAAATGTAGGAGTTGATTAAGGGAACATACTGATGTTTGTTTCATGAAGGCTTTTCTAAAATATCTCAACCACTGTTTGTCAGGGGTATGGGGATGGAAGTGTGCTGCACTTTGGGCATGTTAGAGAAGCAACAAGCAGCGGATCTTAAGAAGGCAGGGCTTACAGCTTATAACCATAACTTAGACACTTCGAGAGAATTTTACCCCAGCATTATAACAACCAGAACTTATGATGAGAGGCTTAAAACTCTTGAATTTGTCCGTGAAGCAGGAATAAGTGTCTGCTCAGGTTTTTACATCATATTTCCTCTTACTTGGTAATGCTTTGTGATTTTATTGATAAACATATAATATGTATGACAACATAACCACATGATTGTTTTTCCCTTATCATTCATTTTTCTCAAGCCTATGTAAAATGTTATCACCCGAGAATATTAAAGAAGTGAATATAAGATTTTGATTGAAGAAGACAGTTTTCTTTTGATTTTTTTGTATTTTACCAATTAATATGCCGACTATTGTATGCAGAATAAGTTAATAAGCCATTCGGGACATAATTTGAATTTCAAAACACTAGCTATCCAAGTTCGAAAATTCAGGAATGTTTTTCCAAAAGCATAAAAATGAAAATTTTGGACTATTTTCTGAATCGGGCATATGCTGATTGTTTATTATGCTTGGCTCATCTTTAGCACCTGGGACAACTTACATAATTCAAATGGAGGATCAATGAAGTAGAAAACAAGAGATGGTATTAATTTGAGATATTGGTTTCTAGGAAAAGCTGTAGTATTGTTCTATTTTTGGTGTTCCTTAGTGACAAGCAATATTTACCCATAGCAGATTTTTCCAATCTTAGCTATGTAATCGAAATAAATTTTGAACCTTAAAATGACCCAAATAAATATTTCGAACTTCCAATTATGGTTTGTACTTTCAAAATGCATGCATGCATGCGTGATTGGGATAGGCTTCCACAAAATATTTGGCATTACAAAGGGATATTTGTTTGGGTCACTTGTCTTAACCTGTTGATCCCCGGGTTTGATTTCTCTAGCAGAAAGGAGAAATAAATGTGAAAATAAGACCAAATCTAGAGATTAAAGAAAATTGACTTTGCACTATTTAGTTTCATTACATCCAACTACAAACACTTTGGTAAGGTCTAAGTAAGTGCAAAGACTAGAGGTAGGTGATTTTATGTACCAATGAAGCCTCTTAAGGATGCTGTTCTCTAGGAATATTCTATTGTAGAGCTCCATCGTAATTTGAAATTATGGTCTCTTCTTTGGGTTGTACGATAGACTTCTGCTTCTTTTTCCTTGACAAGGGCTGTTTTTTAGTAACCATAGTAACTCTCAAATTTTTTTTATTGCTCGCATCAGTTCTAAGTTCTAAGTAATTTATAAAAGTAAAAAGAGAAGGATGTTAAGAGAGTTAAAGAAACATACTTTGATAAAATTCTGATGGTAAGAGGCTGCAGGTACGTGGATTTTTGGCCATGGATGTACCAACACATATGAGCGTCCTCCTTAAAATTGTACTGAAGAGTGCTAAGGTATGACATGTTGAGGCTATTAACTTCCCAAAATCGTCCACAACTGTGTTTTCTATATCTGGATCAATGAAGATTCTATTGAATGCCGCCTTATATCCATCACTAACTTCACGATCCATGTATGGTTCACACACTTTTGGGCAAAGCAAGTATCTCATTGTTGCAGTATTTTGGAGTTAAGAGAAAAACAAGATGTAGCAGGGTGGTTATTTTGTCTTTCTGCCCATCTAGAATTTTTTGCACTTGCTTGAAAGATATTTCAGAAAGATTTTGCTCTTTCGCATTATAATGTCCCTCAGTTTTCTTTCATGAAATCAATGACATCATAATTTTTATCCAAACATGGTTGATGTGTATCAGCAAATCTGATCATACTCATGATGGGCTCAATAAAACTAAGCAAGTAATCCCCGTGAGCCCAACAATTGTCATCTAGGATTAGCTTTTTCACTTTTTGGGCTCTCTTTGTATCCTGCTGCCTCCATACACGCAAAGGTTGCCGATAACCATGTTGCTCAATGTCTCTTGCACCTTCACTAGTTGTCTCAAGACAATTGTGTGCGAGACAAATCTAGTCTCAACAACTTTAATATAAAATAAAATAAAATTAAAACAAAAAATGAATTTCAATTTTAAAATAGAATAAGAATGTGAAATTTAAAAAACGGTTAAAAATCTACATCACCTGCTTTCTTTTTAAAAATTTCAAATTTAGAAAACAAAGTAATGTAAATTAAAGCTACCAAAGTAAATTAAGAAAAATAAAGATCATTTCAGTTAGCTTCAATAGCTCCTACTTTGAGAATGGCCTAAAGATGACTTGCGACATTTGATGATTGGTCACAAACATTTCAATCTCATTGGCTTTGGTATAAATTTCTTTAATCCACTTGATTTGGCTGCCCAATGTTTGCAACATCAATTTAAGCAAATGAATGGTAACAATCCCACGGCTTTGTGATTTTTGGCATTGTCTCTTATGCCTTGGACAACATTTTGAGGCTCCATTGAATCAGTGGATTCAATGAGGATGTCAGCAATGAATTGTGCGTCTTTGGCCTGAACTTTACAATCCTTTGCGTACAAAAACATCGCCCATTTAGGGCACACTGCAATCACATTTATTAAGGACTTATTTTTGCAATCATTTCCTTTCATCTGAAATGATGGGCACCCACATTTTGATCCAAGATTCTGTAACGGGCAGCAAAGAATTATCCATGTCTATTTTCCTTGCCTAATAATATGGTGCGTAACTTCACATATCTAGGTTATGTGGACCATATGCCAATGACTTCCTACATGCTATCCAATCTTGTTTGTTAACGTCTTTTTAGGATTGTGTGGAAGGATAGCGAAGGACTTTTTGAGGCCTCAGATTTGTATAATCGTGAGATTTGATGATTCTACTTCACAAGAATTGCCTAGAAAGAAGGAAGTTGCCCTTTCTCCTCTTTATTTAACTTAAATTTGTTAACATGTTTAACTTGATATCAAGTGAAGTTGTCTCAGTAAATATTTTGAAGGCTAATCAGGCAATTCCAACAAGTAATGTTTCATCTTTATGCTGCTTTGTTACATGTAGGCTCATATTGGCTTTAAGGAAAATTGGAGGAGAATAGTAACTTCATGTGTAGACCGCATTATAAGTTTACTAGTTTGCAATCCCTTGATTTATGCAAGCTGATTTCTTTCATGTTTATATTCTCTCTGAGTTTACATCTTGTGTTCTTCTATGGGCCTTTGCTCACATCTCACAACATTAGTTAATGCATTGGGCTACATTCTCCATAATATATCAAAGCTTTGTATGTCATTCTATGGCTAAATTTGTTACTTCCATATGATACAAAAGGGAATAGATCTTATTAAGATCGCTGATATAGAGTAATCACCAACTTTGATGTGTCCAAGTTAATTATTAGGGGTAGAGATTCCAAATTTATGGGGCAGTATTACAAATTGTTAGTTTTGGGCACTTACTCTAAGAGCTGAAGAAACTACATGTATCAAATGCTTTTAAAATAAAATTCTAGGAGTGAAAATCGTTCCCATATGTACAAATATGGATGAAAGGGTGGATTGACAATAGGTAGAGTTTGTTTAATGGCAAGGCAAACAAGATGAGAACAGAAAATTCATTTATTTCTTGCAATAGTAATCAAGGCTTTGCTACAAGCATTGGCATTCTTCATAGTTATGTGCGTGGTTGACTAGTTCGGGTAGACATCAGTTTTAAAGCGAAGATAACACATTCCATAAAGATGCTTGAGCAGATTCAATAAAAAATGAATAAATGCAAAAGAAACATGGGAAGAACTAGGCTAGAGCTCATTTGTATGCAAATAAAAATAAATATTTCAAAAGAGCCTGTTCAGTTTACACATCCACCACCGTTCATGTTTTTTCTATCTAACAACAAGAATTGCAACATATATCCACCCCATGCTCAGGCATTGATATTGTATGTGCTCCTTCAATTGAGAAAACCCTTTTTCTTTTCCATGCAAGCTTTTGTTCTTCCATTACCAATGGCAAATTAAGATGCACTGCTACAAAACCACAATTTCCTGTAGGATGCTACACAAGGTTCTTTTAACAATTTTACTAGTCTTGAATGGCACTCTATACAGCTGATGCAGGAGCATCCATGTCCACAAGCAATCTTGCATCAACCCCAAAAAAGTGGGGTAGTGTATCGAGGTAGCTTTGTCAATGTTCTATCAAAGTTTCATCATGGATTTAC
Organism: Torreya grandis; assembly: GCA_037957365.1. Classification (NCBI taxonomy): domain Eukaryota; kingdom Viridiplantae; phylum Streptophyta; class Pinopsida; order Cupressales; family Taxaceae; genus Torreya; species Torreya grandis. The sequence continues at coordinate 500,247 of JARHVA010003864.1, forward strand.
GTCATGTTCAACATAAGACTCCATGGGTTGAGTGGATAAACCGTTAGTAGGATTCAAGGAGCAGCTGTGACTATGGATGACAAAAAAATGATATGTTTTGGCGTAGAGGAACAAAAGGCATGAATGATGCCTCCAAAGTATAATTTGATTTCAGTTTTGGATTCTCCTAAAAAAGCTATGCACTTTTTTAAAAATATCTTTGTGATCACATGATTACGAGGGAGTTGGTTTCTTGTTAGTATGAAATTGAAATGAAATGCATAAAACCTAAAACCCAAGCACATGTCCTTGGATTGGGCAAGATCAAGAAAGAGCATAAATAAGCATAATAGAAGACAAATAACATAATTTTACCTTCTCGTTTGGATTTCTTTCTCTTGCCAGAATACAAGTTTGATTGGCCTAGATGTAGAGCTTGAGATCTTTGTCAATGTCGTGGCGTCATTCTGACAACATCTCCCTTTGCGCTATGCATAATTTGATTGAGCAATTGAAGAACTTGGTGAAGCTTTTCTTGGAGTTTGGGTAGAGTAAGTCTAGCACAAAAAGCTTTCAATGGATGACCTTAGGATTTGCAGAGCTTCGCTGCACTAGTTGGTCCTGTTCAAATGAGGAGGAAGCCTTCCAATTTATAGACTTGGCTGATGAATGAAGACTGCGATTTATAGACTTCGCTGATGAATGAAGACCGTTGGATCACGCTGAGGATCAATGGATGAAAATCAGTCCTACATCTCCATGATGAGGAAGATGGAGTGTGTAAGAGTAATGATGAAGTGTGTAAGAGGATGTGTAAGAAATCCACTTATGAGAATTTTGGAGTGTGTAAGAGGGTGTAAGAGACCTTGCTTGCACACTTCCAACTTTTGCATTGACTTACCTTGTGGAAGAAGAGGAGGATGTCATGAACTTGAGATGGAAAATAGGATTGAATGACTTATAAAAAATATTTATTGTGCATTTCATAATTTCTTATTAGAAGATTAGCTAATTAATTGAGATTAATTAACTAATGCAATGTGATGTAAATTTGTAGTAAAGGTGTGGTGATGGAAGAAGTAATTAATTGACTAGGGGTGAATAGTGGATATAACACTGGTTAGATGAAAAAATCAGGATTTGGGATGATGTCAGTGCGGATATTTAAAATCAACACAAAGTGTTCGATTTTAGGTGTCTACAATCTCTTTTTGAGTTCTTATGCAAAAGTTATGGCCTTCGAAAGTTATGGATGTCAAGCTCCCTATTGCCTTTGCCAATCGACGAATCATGTATGCCATTGCTAACCGTTGAACCATAAACGTTGCTCTCACTTCACGCAAGTAACGGCCAATAAATCATAAATTATTAGTTTTATGCATTTCCAAGCATCTTGGGATTGTGAAGGGGCATTGAAACTGTCGAGAGATGTCAGGGGATTCAAAAGGATCAGTAAGAGGTAGCTTGAGTTCCAACTCTAAGAGAGCCAAATTAGGGCCAACTAGTGCAACGAAGCTCTGCAATAAAGAAGGTTGTGTTTGAGTTATGGGTTTTGAGTTTGTGTGTCCATTGAGTGTGAATTGTGTTTGGGATGAGCAACAAAGCAACTATTTATTTAGCCCCTTCATTCTCGTCTACATCCATTGGTATCATAGCAAGGTTTGCCTTATCGGGTTGAGTGTGTGACTCTTGTTGAGTCATTTGTAGGTTGTGAACAAGAACCCTCTATTGTTGTGAAGATATGACACACAGAGTGTAATGTCCCCCTTTTCGAACTAGTCTTGGGAGGGGACCCTTAGCCTTTTTCGCTCCCAAGGGCTAAGGAATTTAGAGGCAAAAACGGGAACATTTGTGAGGTTCAAGAGCATTTTATGGAAAAGCACTTTATGATCTAATTTTGGGACTTTTTTAAGGGTCATGGGCATTTAAGACATAAAGTGAATTTTATAAGGAAACTTTTATATAGATATATTTTTTAAAAGAAAAAGGTAAACTCTCCCTCCGAATTTTGGCGCTACACTTGGAGGTTGGGTTTAAAAGGCAAGGAGAGGTTCATTTGGAAGGGTTATGCATTTTGAGTATTGAATTGTTGACTAAGTATGTCAAGTTTGTTCACTACAACTTGAGGACGAAAACTGTCAAGTGTGCCAAGGGTTTGGGGACGAAAACTTTCATTTCTTCATTAAAAGCAGCGCTATTCAAGGACTGTAATTGTGTTTCAGATTTGCATGATTGCATGCAATTGGTCTTACAAAGTAGTTTTAAAACACCACTTTGTATGGAAGATTGACGAGCACCTTTGGAAGCTTTGTGATTGTATTTGTGCAAGTATAAGAGGTGGGCGAATTGCTTGGAGAGTTGTGGTTCATCTTGGAAGCCATCCCTAGGGTGGCGAATTGATTTGGAGGATTGGCAACCCCTCTCCAGAGGACTATTTGGCTTCGGAACCCTCTTCTAAGGTTTAGAGGTAATTTTGGCAATTTATTACAGCTTGGTGAATTGTTTGTGGATTATTTGCAGGGTTTGAGGGCCACTCCATGCCCTAGAAATATTAAAAAAATTATTATATTGTTTTTCCAACTTGGGCGACTTGCATTGGAAGGCTTGGAAGGCTTGTTGAAGGGCAAATTCGAGGGTTTGATTTTTATATTTAATTCTCTAATTTTCCCCAAGTGTGGCGACTTCCTTGGAGGAGTTTTAAGGTAGATTTGAAGGAGAAAACACAACTGTACTGGTATTTCAAAGTCATAATAATTGCAGGGGTAATTCTCAGCCATCTTGCCGTTGTCACCTTGCCAAAAAAGGTAATTTATTTCAATTTGATATTCAACTATTTTTGGGCTATATTGGAGTGTGTTTTGCTTGGGATTTGGTCATTCTTTCTAGCTAGGGTTTGCTGGTTTTTGGGTCAGATTTCAGATTGTTTTCAGATTTACATAAGTGTTTGTTGGAAAACCCCCACTTTGCTTAATTGTCCCATTTGGGGACATTACACAGAGGAATACCGTATAGAGGAGGGAGGACACCTAGAGTTGCATACTTGGCAAAGATGCTGAAGGGAATTCAAGTGAGATTGGACGCAATTGAGATTGCAAAAAGAAGAACAACTATAGTTGCTGATGTAAGTGATGATGAGGAGAAGGAATTCAAGAGATTCAAGTGGAGGAGATAGTGGATGAACCTGAAGATAGATTTTTGAAAGCCATTGCAAAGATGTGTAGGGAGTCAAAGTTGGACACTCCTAGTTATGGATGAACTCTAAGCCTGAAAGATCTTATTGATGGAGAATGGAGAAGTATAGTGATTATGAATCAATAAAAGAGCTCAAGAAGGTGAAGTTTCCCCGCACCAAGATGAAGGGACATGCATCCTTGTGGTGGATCATGTGCAGTTGGAAAGTGAGAGAAGAGGAAAAGACCGAATCAAAACTTGGGACAAAATGGTTGCAACGCTGAAAGGTAAGTTCTTGCTTTCAGATTATCAACTGAATTTATTTAAAAAATTGTAGAATTTGAGACAAAGGGAGATGAGGGTAAAAGACTACACCGTGGAGTTTTATGAGCTGACTATTGGAGCTGGTCATGTGGAGGATGATCAAGAAAAGATATCAAGGTATGCAAATGGACTTCGTATTTCCATTAAAGATGAGTTTGGAATGTTCAAGTTGAATTTGGTAAAGGAAGCCTATCAATGTGAATTGAAGGCGGAGGATAAGTTTTTAAAAATGCAACAAAATACATCTAGAGGTAGAGGAAGGTTCTCAAGGGGAAGAGGACAAACAAGTAGTGGTAGAGGACATCATACTCATGAAGGAGAAGTTAAAATTTCTCAAAATCCATATCAAACATCAAGAGGGTATTCTTCTAGAGGAAGAGGAAACTTTGGAAGAGGAAGAGGATGAGGATTCATGGGTCCAAATGCATTAAGGAGCAGTGGTAGAAGAAATGAAGCAAGCTATCACCTTATACAAGTGGATGAAGAGAGGGTTGCATCCCCAACACAAACGAAAGAACTGGAGCATTGTAAAGCTCTTTTGATGAAGAGAGTGTTGTTAAAACCAACCGAGGAGAATGAATCGGTGCAAAGAAAGAATTTGATGCAGGAGCATCCGAGTTCACAAGTAATCTTGCATCAACCAAAAATATGTTAGGTTAGTAGTTTAGGAATTTGTCTAAGTGTTGTGTTGTGTAAAGTTTCTTATTACACATGTTTTGTTGTAAATTTGTGCAAGTTTTCTTTGTTGCGTTGATTTTCTTTGTGTTGTTTTGTGTTATTCTTTGTGAGCGCCTTGTTTAGTGTGAAAGGTGTTCCCTGCGAGCACACTCGTGTCAGCATTGATCCATATATCTTTTGTTTCATAGTTATATCTGATACTTGTCTAATTGAGTTTGAGAGGCCTAATGTGAACTGGTGTAATAATTTGACGTTATCACGTGAAGGTGCGGAGATGTTATGTATGTTTTTGTTAGTCTATGACACGTCTTCAAGTAGAGTATTTGGTTGAGTTGATTCTTCATCGCCAAGGAAGATGAGTGGTAGAGATTTGTTGAGGTCATTGAAACTTCATTGTTCAAGTTGTGCGTCGAGTTGCAGAGCATTTGAAGAAACAATGGTAATGTTCTTTATCATCCTTGACCAAACATAAGAGTTGTGGTACATAGGTTTGCTGATTTTAAAGACTTGTGATGTCGTGCAACTTTCTATGTATTTGGAGACGTTGATTGATTGGCCTTTAATTCTAAAAGTCATGGAAGCCGATAAGGATTCATTTAATAATATTCTTGACCTGTTACGGGGACGCATTGAGTTCTAACACGTTCATGTTTCTTGGAAATGTGAAGACATTATATATTTGTGGGGACATTTAGTATTTGAAACACACTAAGGTGTGTTAATGTTAGTGTGGTAAAAACATTTAATGTAAGTAGGTGGGTCTTGTGTCTATATAAGCATGCCCCTATGCCTATGCTAAGGGACTTTTGGGTTGGATAGTGGAGATTAGATTTGAGAGTTTATTTGCAAACACTGTGAGTTGGTAGTGCTGAGATCTATGGATCTAATGTGTAACGAATTTCATTGTGAGATCGTGGTGTAATTGTGCCTGTTGTGTTTCCTTTGGTTGAAATCAATTAAAGCTCTGAGTTGTTGCTATTGCATTTTAATGCAAGTTCCACTTGTGTATTCTGAGGGTTGCATGGTCTAAGGCATTTCTTAATTGTGAGATCTAACCGTGACTACATCAAAATATTTTTTGGACTATGTGTGAATTTGGAGCTAAATTTTGTAAGGTCATTGTTGATGGTGGCAGCATGGATAATTTGGTTTCCAATGAGATGATCGAAAAACTTGGGCTTAAAAGAATTTTGCATCCTAATCCATACAAGGTTTCTTGGTTGCTCAAGGGTCATCGAGTATTAGTGAATGAGCGGTATATGGTTAGATTTTAGATTGGGTCATATAGAGATGAGGTTTTGTGTGACATATGGCCATAGATTTATGTCATGTGTTGTTGGGAATATTGTGGCAGTTTGGTAGAAAGGCCGTGCATGATGGGAGAGAAAATATATACACACTTGTGAAAGATGGTAGTAGGTTCACATTGGGAAAGAGGAAAAGAGGTGGACAATAGTCATAAGGTTTTGTTGGTTTCTAGTAAATGGTTCTTAAAGGAGGCAAAGAAGGAAAAGGCATGCATTACTTTCATTCCCCTATGCAAATTGGGATCAAAAAGGAGGTAAGTGAAATTCCCATTTGAAGTGCACAATTTATTGGATGAATATGCTAGCATAGTTTCAAAAGAGTTGCCAAATGAATTGCTATTTATGAAAAGCATTAGACATCAAATGGATTTCGTGTTCGGATCAAGTTTGTGAAACAAGGCAGTCTATAGGTCAACACCCATGGAGAATGAGGAGGTGAAAAAATAAGTAATTGAGCTGTTGGAGAAGGGTTTGATAAAAGAAAGTTCGAGCTTGTGTGCAGTTCTAGCAGTATTGACACCTAAGAAAGGTGGAGAATGGCACATGTGTACAGTGCCAAGAGCCTCAACAATATCACTATCAAGTGTAGATTTTTATTGCCAAGAATAGATGATCCAATGGATTGTTTGAGTGAAGCTAGATACTTATAAAGATAGATTTGAAGAGTGGTTATCACCAAATATGGATTAGAGAAGGAGATGAATGGAAAACCGCATTCAAGACAAAGAATGGGTTGTATGAGTGGCTTGTAATATTTTTCTTGTTATCAAATGCTCCAAGTACATTCATGAGACTCATGAAGTGCTGAAACTTTACTTGAATAAGTTTGTCGTTGTGTATTTAGATGATATTTTGATTTTTAGTAGAATAAAAGAAGAGCATTTGTTGCATTTAAAACAAGTATTGCAAAAGTTGAAGGAGGAAAAGTTGCTGGTAAACTTGAAGAAGTGTAGCTTCATGAAGGAGGTGCTGATGTATTTGGAATTTGTAATCTCATAAGATGGGTTGAGGATGGACCTTGAAAATGTAAAAAACTATTGTGGATTGGCCATCATCTAGGAGTGTGTTAGAAGCAAGAAGCTTTCATGGGTTAACTAGTTTCTATTGGAAATTCATTAGAAACTTTAGTGGAATATTTACACATGCTACGGAGACAATGAAAGGTGATAGGAAAGAGTTCAAATGGACAGTTGCAGCAGAGCATAGCTTTCAGATTTTGAAGAAAAATGTATCAAAAAAAAATGTTAGCATTTTTAGATTTCAACAAGGTATTTCAGATTGGTTGTAATGTTAGTGGGACAACCATAGGAGTTTTGAGTCAATAAGGTAAGTCCATTGCTTATTTTAGTGAGAAGTATTCCATTTATGATCAAGAGTTCTATGCCATTGTGCAAGCTCTCAAGAATTGGAGGCATTACTTATTGCCCAAGGAGTACGTGTTGTACATGGGTTATCAGGAATTGTAGTTCAAAAATAGCTAAGGTAAGTTGAATAAAAAACACATGAAGTGGGTTGAATTTCTTCAAAGTTATTCATTTGCTTTGAAACATAGAAGTGGCAAAGTCAAATAAGATTTTCGATGCTTTGAGTAGAAGAGCTCTTGTAATGAATGAGATGAGAGTGAAAGTCATTGGGTTTGACTCGATGGAGTTGTACTGAGATGCATGGGCAACATGCATGAATCTAATCAGTATGGATAGAACTCCATGGTTGGGAAATTTGTTCTAGGATTGATTGTTGTTCAAGGGACACCAATTGTGCATACCTCAAGGTTCAATAAGGGAGAACTTGGCGAGAGAAAATGTAGTGGATGACTATGTGGACACTTTGATGTTGATAAAACATTGGCGCAACTAAATGAGAGTCACCAATGGTCGCATAGGAGAGTGGATGTGAGGAAGTTTGTACAAGGATGTCGAGTTTGTCAACATGCCGAATGAAAAAAGTTAGAATGTGGGGTTGTATCAGCCTTTACCTATACCAGAGAGGACATGGGAGGAGATAACGGACTTCGTTCTTGGGCTGCCAAGAACTCAAAGAGGTAATGACTCTATCTTCGTTGTTATTAATATATTTTCAAAGATGCCACACTTTGTTGCATGTAAGAGGACTAGTGATGCCACAAACATAGCAAATTTGTTTTTCAAAGAAATAGTACGGTTGCATGGTATGCCTAAGAGCATGATATCAGATAGGGATACAAAACTTTGTTGGGAATTTTGGAGGTCTTTGTGGAGAAAGTTGGGCACATGGTTATGTTTTAATGTAGCCTTTCATCTTCAAATGGATGGACAAATGGAGGTGGTGAATATAAGTCTTCGTAATATGCTAAGATGCTTGGTGGGTAACAAGTCTAAACAATGGGACATGATTCCGGCACAAGCTGAGTTGCTTACAACTCCTCAATATATCAATGAGTCATTTTCAAATTGTCTATAGTTGCAGCCTTGGAGGTGTTTGTGAATTGAGAGACTGCTGGTATGGGACGAAGAAGCACTGAAGCGGAATATTATGCAAACGTGTATGCATGATGTGCATAGAGAAGTGAAGAGAAGAGTTGACGAGAACATCATGAAGTATAAGCATCATGTGCATTAGACAAGAAGAGAACATGAGTTTCAAGTAGATGACTTGGTTTTGGCACATTTGCATATTGAGAGGTTTCCTAAGGGAACATATAATAAGCTCAAATGGAAACATATTGGGCCTTGTATAATTTTGAAGACATTTTGAGCCAATACACAAGTTAGAGATACCAGATGGGTGGACATATTACCTATCTTCAATGTAGCAGATATGTACCCCTTACATTGACGGACAAGGAGGTGATGAAGGAACAAGTCCAGATTCTTCAAGCAGATTGGGGACAGCAATTGCCTGCGAAGGTAGGAAAGGAAATTGAGAAGGTGTTGGATACTAGAGTAAAGAAGAGAACAAGAAATAAAGAGTATCTAGTTAAGTGGAATAATATAACAACTGAAGACACAATTTGGATGAGTATGTCCGAGGTTGCCAAGCACAGAAGATCCTTTGAAGAGCTCATGGAAGGTTCATGAGTAGGAGCTCATGGACAATTTCATTTAACTTGCGTGTGTGATGCAAGAGCATCCAGGGCCACAGGAAATTTTGCATCAACCAAAAACAAATATGAGTAGTGTGTCGGGGTAGCTTTCTCAATTGATTTAGTGTATCTTTAGTAGGATTTAGGGAGTAACTGTGATTGTGGATGATCAAAAATGATATGTTCTGGTGTGCAAGGGCAAAAAGGGCATGGATAATACATTCAAAATATAATTGGATTTTAGATTTTGATTTTCGTTTGAAAGTTATGCACTTGTAAAAAAACTGGCATCTCATGTGGAGTTTGTATGCAAAAGTTATGGATTTCAAGCTCAATGTTGCTTTTGATGGCAACTGAATCATGGATGCCGCCATTGACCATTGAACCATAGACGCCGCTTCCTGTTGCATGCGAATAATGTTCCAAAACTCAATTTGTCAGTTTCATGAATTTCCAAGCATCTTGGGAATGTGAAGGGGCACTGAAATTGTCATGAGATGCAAGGGAGGTCTGAAGGGATCAGTCAGAGGTAAATTCAGTTAGTTCCTACTCCAAGAGTGTCAAATCAGAACAGGGTTATATCCAAGAGAGAGCGAGACACATAGAGAGGTAGAGAAGCCTGCAAAGTGATGTATGTTCAGTGGTCATAGTGTAGTCAGTCCATGAGATTGAATTGTAATGTCGTCTTCATAGTTTAGTAGGCAAGCTTGGGTGGGTAATGAAATTTGTGTAATTTTTGTTATGCATCAATAAAGAAGGTTGTGTTTGAGGTACAGATCTGAGTCTGTGTGTCAATTGAGTGTGAATTGTGTTTTGGGTTGGGTAGTAAGCAGCTATTTATTTGGCCCCCTCATTGCCATCTGCATCAGCAGCCCATCCTCTGCAATTCAGACATGTAGTCCAGTATATTGCAGGCAGAATGACTTTAATGGGTCCAACATGAGGTGATTTTCTTACCCTTCTGCTCACTTGTCTTTAACAACGAAGGCTTCCCCCCGAAGATGAGTACTGTGCTGCCTTGAGACACATTTTCTCTCTGCAAAATAATGAGTCAAAAATGGTGTTAAACAGCTCAATGAATACCAGAATCTTTGATTCAGATGAAGGTTATGGCAAAGAAATTCTGTGCACAAGATTCATGCATGCAAGACATGAGCAGCACTACAAAAACCAAGCTTCATAATGACAACATGGTCCCTTCTCACCAAAAATACATGATCACCATGGATAAAACAGGGCCAACATCTTTGGTGCACATATACCACGTTAAATTAGTGTCTACGTATTAGCATTGCTACATATGATGGGCAGTGTATATGCATTAGGAATGCTACCTATGGATGGGCTGACTTGACAAATTAGTATAAGCCATGTCCACTCATTATTAGTGTCAAGGAAACATAAAAACATTACAAAATATCTTTATTTCTAACACTAAAGAACCCTTATGACAACAGTAAGGAAAATCTTTGGGATAGCCTAGCACAAAGTTGATGGGAATTATGAATCCCTCTGGTTGCCATGACTGGGACGTACAGGTTGCTTACATTGAAGAATTATGGATTAATCAGAAAAATAAAAGTTCTTATAATGGTAGATCCTACTAGCACTCTAAATATCCTAGAGCAAGTTAAGCGTCTAGTCCATTGTTTGGAATCTGGATAATAAACATGTTTACTGCGAGAGCTAGTCTATAAATCAAATTTAGAAGGGAATTATATCCCTAAAGGCTTTTTTTATCTCACATAGATAGGAGTTGATGTCCGATGCCATTCTATTTCTTAGAATATATTAGCCCTTGCAAAGAACTTTATGTTATTCAAGGAGTATTAGGAGTATACTCGGGACTATAGGTGAGAGGACCCAATCCCAGTGTACCCTATGTTTAGAGTCTAATAAGTACATCATATGACGTCCTAATGTTGTATGGAAAAGGTCAACCAATAAATTATGTTGTCATTAATGTACCATTTTCATTTTACGTTCTCAATTGGCAAGAAATATAGATTTTTGAATTGATTTACCATAAAATAAGTTACTAGTAAAACATGTGAATGCCATTCCAATACCCATGCAACCTATGTGGCAAGTTGTGATTAGCTGTTATGCACTATTATTGAATATAATTTGAACCATAGATTAGCATACTTGGCGAGTATGCAAGTACTCCCTTGTCTTTTGGCCTTGTGAGTTTTTTCCACTTATACTCACGGGTTTGGGGAATCTGAGTTACAACGAGTTTTTTCGTAGTACTCGGTGAGTATTGAGCACATTACTTGCCGTGTAGTGAAAAACGTAGTCAATGTGGAAAAAACTTGGGAAAAGTGTGGAAAAAACACATATTTTCCCCCTTTTTTAGCACACATGGCCCCACACTCATCCCACAGCATTTGAGGCGACAATATATCTATAAAATAAATGTTCAAGTATAAGTTTACATTTATGTCCATATCAAAATGTAAACTTATACTTTGTAAGTTATATTATATATATACTTTTAGGATGTTTGAGAATGGTTTCGGACCTGTAGGAGCTATAATGCAAATTCTAGGTTTTGGAGGATCCTATCATATTTCAGAGTTGGTCAGATTTCAGGGTTTCAAACTTAGCTATATTTCAGGGAAACATCATAGAAGGTATAAGGCTGCATGAAAGGATGTAGGTATGGTAGAATGGTATGAGAACATCTCTTGCAAAATGCCACGAGTTGTTCCTACCATATTCCCAGTGCACTCTTCAATGCCAAAAATATGTGGAAAAAACATGGAAAAAACACATTTTTCTTCTTTTTAAGCACACATGCCCCCACACTCATCCCACAACATTTGAGGTGACAATATATCTATAAAATAAACATTCAAGTATAAGTTTACATTTATGTCCATATCAAAATGTAAACTTATACTATAAGTTATATTTATATATATACTTTTAGGATGTTTGAGAACGGTTTCGGACCTCTAGGAGCTATAATGGAAATTCTAGGTTTTGGAGGATCTTATCATATTTAAGAGTTGGTCAGATTTCAGGGTTTCAAACTTAGCTTTATTTCAGTGTTTCAATATTTCAGGGAAACATCATAGAAGGTATGAAGGCTGCATGAAGTGATGAGGTATGATAGAATGGTATGAGAACATCTCTCCAAAGTGCCATGAGCTGTTCCTACCTCATTCCGAGTGCACCCCTCAACGTGGAAAATATGTGGAAAAAACTTGGGAAAAAGGTGGAAAAAACACATTTTTTTCCTTTTTAAGCACACATGCCCCCACACTCATCCCACAACATTTGAGGTGACAATATATCTATAACATAAACATTCAAGTTTACATTTATGCCCATATCAAAATGTAAACATATACTTTTAAGTTATATTTATATATATACTTTCAGGATGTTTGAGAATGGTTTTGGACCTCTAGGAGCTATAATGGAAATTATAGGTTTTGGAGGATCCTATCATATTTCAGAGTTGGTCAGATTTCAGGGTTTCAATATTTCAGGGAGACATCATAGAAGGAATGAAGGCTGCATGAAGGGATGTAGGTATGATAGAATGGTATGAGAACATCTCTCGCAAAGAGCCACGAGCTGATCCTAACTCATTCCCAGTGCACCCTTTAAGGCATGCCCTTAAGGAGATGTAATCCGGGATGGTGCTTTAGGAAAGATACATAATGCATATCAACACGAAAGTATAAAGGAAATGCTGAAAGAAATGATGATGCAATTTTATACTATATTTGTATTCAAATCTAATAGAAAACATTTCTCCAATGTTTTACAGAATTATTTGATACATTTTGTAACTGTAATTTGTAAAATCAATGTTTTTTTTAAGAAATTTATGTATTTTTTTAAGTTGCCGAGTATTTGCCTAATCAATTTTTTTTAGTTTGCCGAGTACGAGTATGCGAACTATGATTTGACCATTAGTCCCACTTTATTTTAAAACAGGGACTTTCATGAACATCTCCTATCACGAATTGTGAGTCCTATCTCTCCCCTAATATATTGACAACCCTTGTCATTTCTGTTTTTTATCGAATTAACCAAAGTTACCCTTTATTTGGTCTTTCTTTTAGTATGTTTCTTGGATGCATCTGCTATGCTACATCTGAAGCTTATGCCATTCTTATTACCACAGCAAACAATATTGTTTAGCATGACATGCAGTTTTTATTAATTTTTTGTGATGTGGACACCCACTCAGTAAAGGTAATTTTTTTGACATCTTTACTGTTTCGCTTAACTTTACAGGAGGAATAATAGGAATGGGAGAAGCAGAAGAAGATCGTGTTGGGTTGCTACATACCTTGGCAACACTTCCAGAGCACCCAGAGAGTGTACCTATAAATGCATTACTGGCAGTTAAAGGAACACCTCTTCAAGATCAAAAGGTATTAGTATTTTCAATTTTAGTTGCCTGTTTGTTCTGAAATCGTATTATTCTTTATTTCATTTTATTATGATGGAGATAAGGGTTAAAGGCTTGGGCATTTATGGTTATTGACATGTAAAATATATTTTTTTACAGCCAGTTGAAGTATGGGAAATGATTCGCATGATAGCAACAGCACGCATTGTGATGCCAAAGGCCATGGTCCGATTGTCTGCTGGGCGAGTTCGTTTCTCTCTGCCAGAGCAGGCATTATGCTTTCTAGCTGGGGCCAATTCCATTTTTACGGGGGAAAAGTTGTTGACCACTCCCAATAATGACTTTGATGCTGATCAGCTAATGTTCAAAATTTTGGGTCTCATACCCAAAGCTGCTAACATCCCTGATGAAAGGAAGTGCGAGGTTGAAGATACTGTAGAGAATGATCCAGATACTGAGCTTATTGAGGGTGCTGTAGTCGGTTCTCGATGATTGAATTCAAGTAATGTAATGTAGAGATATCAATGAACTTAGTGGGGTTTTCGATTGATATTAAGCCCCATCATTTGTTCTTCTAATATGAATTTTCATTATCATATGATACTTGGTTAGAAGTTAATAATTCTGTATCTTGTGTGCTACCTAAGCCATTTTTGAAGATACATTCTCTAACAAGCACTTTTTGGTAACATAACATCCTTGTACTCTTACTTTAGGGGAGGATGAATGGTTTCTTTCTCCATGTACCAGGGTATAGTACATCCTTGTATCCTTGGCCATTGTTCCTGACATTTCTTTTGTTAGTTTACTTTTTAATCTGTTTGTTGCACTTCCCCCCTTATGCTTATTTCTGAAGGTTATTATTTCTGACGGTGTGTTTCAATTTTGTTGACTTCCTTTCTCATTTTTTTACATAAATATTTTTTCATAACTACACAGATTAAAACTGAAAAACATGAAGCTTGTAGGAGGAGCCATATGAGACCTTACCCTTTCGTTAAAAAGTTAATCAAGGCCAGGCCAAGTGCTGATTTAATCGAATGGCCTCAACTTTCTTGGCATTTGGTAGAAAGTGTCTAGTATTATGACACCAAACGGAGCTTAACGCTTAATGGTGGAACAAATTGTAAGTTTGAAGAGGAGAAATGTTTGAAAAAGTTGGTGAGATTTGTTAGAACCTTATTATCTCCAGATTGTCTTTATATTTGAAGTTTATAAAGTAATTGTACGACAGGTGCTCTGCAATGGGAGGAAGGAGAAAATTCAAACTTATTTGTTCTGAAAATTTGTGACCCTATCCAATGGTTTAATCGGAAAATAAAAATACAAACCTAAGCAAATGATGTTTTCTTTGGAAATTTATACTGACATAAAGTTATGATTTTAGGAGGGGAAGACAATGTACTTACTGCATGACCCGAAACTCTACGTACTTACTGCATGACCCGAAACTCCACGTACTTACTGCATGACTGCATGGGAGACTTGTGCCTCTGCCTAATAGGACCTTCGGAATGTTAAGGCAGCCTTACCAGAACTGCAGCACTACATCTGGAGTCCAAAACCCCACCATTAATACCACCCTATTTAATTTTAACATGCTAAATGGAGGGGGACAAGGGGAAGAATACCAAAGCCAAATTACCATGAACTTACATGGGACACGATAACTTGTTTCGAAACTACCAAGTTTTAATCTCGACTCTACTCTTGTAAGAACATACAATTGTTTAGATAGGAAAATTGGAGGGCTCTTGCAAGCGTAGTCTGGTCCCAGGTGAATGACATCTTACATACACTATAGAATCATTAGGGTAGATGGAAATCACAATTGTGTGTGTTTTTTGGGTAATTAAAGAGGTCAAATTTTTTATTCTCGGGGACTTGTCTCATAGGGCATTGAAACTAGACTTTAAACATTGATATGACATTCTAATATAAAGCAAGGACAGATTTAATTAAAAATAAGCTATTGAAAACAAATTTCAAGGTTGTCTAGGGCTTCTCGACAAACCCTGACAAAGCAAGGTTTCTCATGATGAGGGTGTTTTCCATGGAGCCATGGTTGGAACCCTTGTTCTCTCTTGCCTTATTCACAACATCGTGCGGGATTTTGATTCAACTAAGCACTTGCAAGCTTCATTGTTATTGGTGGATGTTTTCACAATTTCAACCTTGGCTCGAGTGGAGTTTCTTGCCATTTCACTCATAGTTCCCTTTTGCAACAAGTGGATTTCCCGGCTGTACTAGCATCCCAGTTTTCCCTCTTGCAAACCCTTGTGGGCTTCTTGGTGGTAGTAGAAGTGTCCACAATCTCTTTTGCACCCGGACGAGACGCTTAATTGCATCCACACTCCAAAGCCCAACAAAGTTGTTGCCAATTCCACTAGAACCATCCAAGTAAGTATTACAACAAGAAGTTTTGTTAGCATTTGTATCTTTGGTTTGATTTGTTTTGCATCTCTAAACGTGAAAATGAAGTACAAATTTCAACAGGTTAGTATCCCTTCGAACCTCAACTTTGATATTGCAAACATTACAGATATTGATCTAGGTCACGTTGGCCTAGCGGAGTTCACAAAAGGATCAATGCTGTGAACAAAAGTATTCTTTCCACTAGTGTATGATAGTGGTCTACCACATGTAGTGGGTTTCCCAATTTCTATGGAGTGCCTAGAGCTTGTACTAACTTTGCAAATCACTATGAACCATAAAAACATGAAGCTCACAAACCATTAATAAAGCAATGCTTTGACATGCTAGAATCCATCAAGAACATGCTAGGCATCCCCAAACATGAAAAGTATGTAGATTTGACTATTGAGGTGGCTTTAGAAGCATTGGGATGATCACTCGTACAAATGTCTAAGGACACTCAATAAACACTGGCTTCATAGTAAAAGGTCTAGCATGACCAAGGTTCCCAAAACTCTCTTAGAGTGAATTCCATGAAGAGATCTTAGACATGGCCACTCCTCAATAAAGTGGTTGGCAACCCAACTATATTATTTCCAACATTGGATGTACAACTTGCTGTGCATCATGATATATATGACAAAGTTCATTGATTGGGGAACTATCATAAGAAACACTATTCACATACAACTTTGTGAAGTAGGTGTGACCGACTGCTTCTATATGAATTCCTACTTGGCGTAGAGTGGCCAGAAGAAGGATTTTCCCAACTCTGGACAAAATTAGAAATCTTGACATCCTCAATCATGTGTACAAGTATTAGCTTCAACTTGAGATCAAGCAAAGTACTTTGCATTTTAGGCACAACAACAATGCATTTCTTTTCTATATCATCAAAATGCTAGAGACTGATAAGGCTCACAGGGTTTCCAATGAAGCAACCACAACCATTGTAGCTTGGGGTAGTTGGTTTATCCAATTTCCCACTTTCACATATATCTATGTGTGTAGTTTTGATGAAACTCCTTGCAAGCTACCAAAATATGCAAGTGAAAAATGGATATGGATGGAACTATGTTGACAACTTGTAGAATTTCATTTTTTTCTAGACATAAGCAACGCGTGCACACTTGCCAATTTCCATTGGTCACTATACTTGTCTCTCTCTTCATGGAGCAAGGAAGATGGAAACCGAAATACCCGGAGTCACTATGGATGTGTACAAGAAAAGATCATTTGATATTCAATAAATTGTGGAGAAGACCTCAGGAGTTCCCATCAACATGCTCTATCCATCGAGAATTTTTGGGCCAATTGTGATGAACATGATGTTCATGTGAGAGACTACTCATGGATGTCTCTAGAGAGAATCAAAAAGTTCAATCCAAATATAGTGCCGAAGGATGCTACTAATGATCAAGTAGACGTGATCACTCCTATTTACAATCGGAATAAGGTTTATCTCCATCCGTTCCCTAAAATAAATTGGTCTTGCAAGGAAGAAACATCAATTGAAAGGAGGTCCAAAGTTATCGTTGCATGCACACCCTTGTGGCTTGAAAAGAGGATAGTAGAATGCATTGCCAATGGTGGTCCCTCAAAAGTCCAAATTTATCACAGGTTTCATCATGAAACAGAAGCACCAACGTCCTTCCATCCTCTGCATTTACTTACACCAATACACCTCTAATAACAAGAATAATAGGTGGCGTTGATGGAGACGATGGTTCACACAAAGAAAATACCTGAAGCCACTTGCGGTGGAGGAGACTGGTAGATCAAAAGCAACCCAAAATCACTTACAAGGCATTCAAATCTCCATCAACACCCATTCCATCCTTTCCACCCAGCGTTGATCTACCAGTGCTTATCAATGATACAACTTAACAATTACTTGCCTCATATCATAGCCAAGGGCATGTCTCTAACACTTCTATGCCCATCAAAGTCAGCACCTCAACAATCATCTATTTCACCATATCTAAATCCTACTAGGCAACAACAATCCTCTCCTTTGCGACCAATAATTCAAGCCCAATCACCTCCTTCTCAAACTCAAGCTACCACGGAGGCTAAAGTTTAAGATGATTCTTTAGCTATCGAAGTACCTGCTTGGTCGAATGAAGTTGTGAAGAAGAGAAACATGATTGGCAAACCTGTTATTGTTGGTTACAATGTAGTTGTTATTCTTCCTCCCCAATCCTCCAAGAAATCCAAGGTGTTATCTACAATCACAACTAACGATCTAGGGACTAGATATGCAGAGATGGTTGTGCCCACTAAGGATAAAAGCAAATAAGATATGATAGTGGAGGATTACCAAGTCTTCAAGGTTGCTCTTTACAAACCCACTAGAGGAGGTGACAACATCGTTGGAAGACCATAGTGAGTTTGCTACTGAACCAAATGGACAAAGATAAATATTCAAAAACTTGGCTAAAAGAAAAGATTAGTCAATTCACTGCATATGTTCAACACTTGATCAACCCAATTGAAGCATCTTCTGTCCCTGTGCTTCCTTTAATTTTGTCCTTGATAGAGATGTTATCTTTGCCCTTGGTGAAATCAGAAATACGGGTAGAGCCACTAAATCATGGGTAGAGACCATGTTGGTGGAAGGCTTGAATTTCACCGATGAATCAATGAAGTTTCATAAAAAAATACAGGAGGAAGTAGATATGATTCAAAAATGGTTCATAAATTTGATCATAAAATTGAATCCCTTGAAGACATATTGTTGGACTTGCGAAAAATGTCTTGAACATAATTAAAATTGATGGTTTTAGAGGCAATATTCAAAAAAGAAGATATCGGTGTTGTAGAAGAATGGTAGGAAGCGGTAAAGTGGCGAATCCAAACATTGCAAGAGGGAAAGAAAGAATTCAATTAGATATGGAATGAAAGCTTCGAGACACTCACAATTATACAAGAATTTGTGAAGAAAATTCCTTGTGATTTCTATGATGGTCCAAATCATATCAACTTTTGTTTTGTTTTGTTTGATTTACTTTAGAGGTAGCCACTATCAGGGAGTCAACCTTTGTGACTCAACCCTGGGACAACGTGATGGTAGGACCCAAGTTCAAATCGTATCAACTTCACAATAAACATTAAAGAGAAACTTTAAAATTTATTCAAAGTTGAGTCATTCGCTTCAATTGGTTTCAGCGATGCCTCTGGCAAGAAGTTCATCAAATTGCAAAATTGGTTCGATCATATGGAGAAGAAATTGTCCAAATATGCTCAGTGCATCCTAGGTACACATATTACCTGGAAGATGCAACTATAAAGGATTTAATTGAAAAAATTAGAAAATACATGTTAAAGGATTATCAAGCAAAGATAATTGAAGTGACTGATAATAGTGGTCCTTGCACTTCAAAATATGTCTAGGGGTTTTATTGTAAAGGAAAAGACTTCTTGAAACTAGGTACAATCTTTAAAAGACGAAAAGATAAGTAATGAAACTTTGATTTCACTTTTTAAAAAAATACAAAGGAAGATTGCAAGTCTTTGCGTCTCAAGTTCTCTTTGTGGGTATTCATTATTTTTTTGTTTATGTTATATCTCTTCTTATTATTTTTCCTTATGTAAATATGTGTAATGTTAAAATTTCAAACATTCTTAAGTGTAAAATCCAGGCGTATTAATTAAAATTTATGTTTATTTAGATATACATGTGCTTCTCTCTTCTCTTCTGCACATTCTCTCATATTTTGTACTTCTTTTTACATTTAATGCAAACTTCTCACAATATATAAATTTGTATATAGATATTTTCCTCATTTTTTTTCAATAAAAGTAACCTCCCTTCATAATAGAGGAGGGACTTTTTGTCCTATACTTTAATTAAAATCCTATATTTTGTCTTAAAAGACAAATATTTTACCAAAAGAGCGTTGCAAACCATTTTATCAATCCATATTTACATATGCTAACTACTAATTCTTTGAGATTTCTATGGGTATTTTTTTGAAGTAGTATAATACAATTGTGTTGCATTTTTTTTATTCCAATGTTTTGGGTCTAACTTCTCTATGTAGACATCTAATTGTGGTGCAAACCTTGTTAGTACAATGCTTTTAAAATCTATTTGTGCATATGGGTCATCACCTTATTTTAGGGGTTAATTGGTGCTTGTCTGTATGTCTTTTCCTTTTTGTGTGATCCTGTAGTCCACTTTATCCTTCTCTTTATCATTTTATCAATTTATCCTTGTGCCCTCGGGCATGTTTCTATATTTTCTCTCTTTCGTATGTTCTTTCTTCTTTTGCAGACTCGTAGGCTCTACGAGCGCACCCTAGGTAGACTTGTATGACCTATGAGTCTGTCCATTTTAGTTTTATGGGGACTTCTGCTCTTCTTTGCATCTTTTTGATGTTTGGATGCATTTGCTGGTCTTTTCCCTTTGTTTGGCTGGATTTTGTGTGTCAATTAGTTTTTAATTCAACTCATGAGAAACATATATATACAATAGTGTATTGACATTTAATATATAAGAACCATAATTAGGAGATCCACCTAAAGATTACATTCGATTTCATTACAAGTTTAGGCACATCTAAAAAGGATTTATACCTGTGCTAAGGACTTGCATCACTTCATTGCATTTTGTACCAAGTGAAGGCCTAAGTGAAATATATTTGCATCTCCACCTAGGGAGAGGAGGTGGAATCCCTACCGAAAAAACATCATTTACATATTGCATAAACTACAAGGGTTATGATTCTGGCATGCATGATATGTAGCTTGCAACCCCACTTTGGTGGCTCCCCAACCCAATGAATTCTATCTTATCTCTTTTGGATCGACATCTCATTGTACCAAGCTAGGTCAAGAAGGAAAACAATAAATTTTACAAATATGCTTGGTGAAATAGGTAAGCAAACATTATAAGGTGCAACAAAGAACAAAAAATCAAACCAAAAGAGTGTAGATTCTATAACCCTATGTAGGTCAGACTTGACAAAAATAGTCAAACTTGGCACATAGATTTACCCAACGATGTGTCTACCCAAGTCAAACCTATAGTAGATAATGAGTCTGCCTAGGGAACTCAAATATTGCAAATAGGTGGAAGACAATATACACATTTATATTCCATGTCTATATTTCTATAAACAGTTAAGGTGTGATCATTCCAACTCATTTACTCTTCTTTATATTGTATTTATCATTGTTACACTACACTTGAGTCATGTTCTTGATTTTGACACTAGGTGGATCTGATTTATGTACTTTACTACTGTATATTATTAGATCTATATTCTAGTTCATTAATATATCCTTTTTGGTCTAAAACCAAAATTAGGGTAAACATAAATGGTCAACCCTTACTCTTACATATAAACAATATAGAGTTCCCTACACCTTCACCTTCTAAGATTTCATTTGTTGATTTCATCATATATTTTTAGATTTTAATTCTCATCCATACGTCTCCTATACTTTTGTGTGTTGAATTGCTTAACATTAATCATGGTGCACATTATTAAAATTATTGAAAGTACATTGTCTTTGTTGGATGCTTAGTTGAAAAATGTCAAGTTTTCACATGATGAAAGGATTAATAAATGCATCATTCAAAATTTTAGAGAGCATCTTCTTTCAAATCCTATTTCTGTTCATGAAATGATATATAAGGCTTAAAAAGTCCAAAATATAAATGTTCTTCATGTAGACACCCCTACGACTTATGTTTGTAATCCTAATTCTATGATTTTTAATAAATGTTTGAATCCTACGTCTATGCAAAGCAGTGTGCCAACCCCTACCATTAATGTTAAGACTCAACCTTTGAATGACCCTATTAAGAGTACCACCATTCCTACCCATGAGTTATTCACTATGATGTATACTTTAGGAGACATGAAGAGACAAATGCGTAGATTATCCCTTCACTAAGAAGCAAATAAAGCCAATCTTAAGGGAAATGTTGTAGCTTCAAATCTTGTTCAAACATAAATTCTTGACATGCCTTTTTCACATGACTTAATCATTATACAATTGTAATTATTTAATGGTCATGGAGATCCTCAAAAATACCTTTATACAGTATTAACTTCTATAAGTGATTATAAGGACAATCTTTTGATGATGCTTAAATTATTTCCTAGAAATTTGGTTTATGTGGCTTAAATTAGTTCTATTATTTACCTAATGGTTCCTTCGATTCAATAAGAAAACTACAAAAAGTAATCCTAGACCAATACATTACCAATAATAGACCTATGACTACATTTAAAAGTATTCAATACCTTAAACAAGGTCCCAATGAAGAAATGCCAGATTGAATCTTTAGCTTTCATTTTCATATGTGGTCATTGATTTATCAACCATGTGCTATTAAAAAATAACATATATTTATCAATAGTCTCATACCATCTATTATGGACAAGTTACTTAAAGAACTTACAAATCACTCACTTATCTTACATATAGGGACATTGATCTATATAAAGAAGAATTAGTCAAATCTGAAGTCCAAATATCACCTACTAAGAAATCAAACAAATCTAACACCCATGAGCCAAGCAAGAGTACATCTACTACTAAGGTTAAATAAGCAACTGCACAAGACATGGAAACTATTAAAAACAAATGCACATACTTTTTCAATAATCAATACAACATAATGGAAGACTTAGTGAATACAAACTTGATTAGGTTTCCACTTATTCGCAGGATGGATACAACATATAATCCAAAATCCTAAAAATCCAAATATTTTTGTGCATATCATACAATTATGGGGCACTCAACCAAGAGGTGCATATCCTTAAGGGATAAGATCCAAGAGTTACTTGACCAAGGTAAAATCCAACTTCCCCATCAAACATCCCTAGAAAAGGGTACTATTTAAAATAAACAAACTTCAAACCAATGTCCAA
Source organism: Torreya grandis (assembly GCA_037957365.1). Taxonomy (NCBI): domain Eukaryota; kingdom Viridiplantae; phylum Streptophyta; class Pinopsida; order Cupressales; family Taxaceae; genus Torreya; species Torreya grandis. Next base: position 522,447 of record JARHVA010003864.1, read on the forward strand.
TACCAATGCAACCAAGAATTTGATGATATTGATGATCTATTATATAATGAGAAATACTAGGGGAATCCTTGCCACCCCCACAACATGAATTAAATGCCTTGGAGGGCATAAAATGAGCTTTAATACATATATCTTACAATATTTCATTTTTTAGCACCTTAGCTTAGTTTCATTATTTTGTTTCATATGGTTTCAATACATATGATCATTTACATGAGATTGTTTTACATATATATAATTCTAATACATGATTTATCTAGACTTAGATGCACACTTTGAAGTGCATCAGATTTTATGCCTAATCTCATAAGGTGATTCTCTTATTTGATGATTGAAGGTCCCTTCACTTACTATGGTCCACTCTTGACACTTAATCTGTTGCACATACTTACCCATGATTATGATGTTAAACCTAGAACATATATACGTATATACTTATACAAAAATCATCCCGAGATCTAAAACTTCATCGATACATATTTAAGTCACCATGGACTCTTCTGCCACAAAGATGCTTAAGTGATTTCATTATAAAATTATAAAAAAATTCACAAAATATGAAAATACAAAAATAATCATAAAATAAAAAAATTACAAAAACATTAAAAAAACTGCAAAAATTCAATTTTTTTTGCCTTAATCTTAATCATATGATACATATCATGATTATTTATCTTATACTATAGGGTTTCTATATTTATATTTTCCACATGTGCGTCTCAGTGTATACTTTGAGTGGGCAAGATGCAAGATATATAGGTTGTACATAGCTATGGATATATTTATGCCTCACCTAAAGGGGTATCATTAACACAAATAATTATTGCACGTTGACAAGTTTTATGGCTTCTTCCATTTTCTATATAGAGCCACTTTATATAGATTACACATATCTTGCTATTACTTAAGTAGAGTATACATGTTTTGAGTGATTACATGGATATCATCAGTGCTATTATTTCATATTACTTGTTACATGGATCATTCCACATGCCTTGACATTATATTTTTTGATATTTTACCATCCATACTACTATGACTATGATTTAGACATCAATACTATACCTAGCATATCTAGGACATATTTTGCATATCTTGCCTTGTTATTAGGGGGGAATAGTTTGAGACACATATCATAAATTTTATCATCTACATCATACACATTTGGCATTTATATTGGGCCATACTATTTGATCCTCTCACCTTGATCATATTATAAATATCTTTCTGCTCAGAGGGAACATGTACTTCTAATTTGACACTATCTTGAGATTGAATAACATATGATTGTACATCATATACATCACTTATATGCTACAAAGGGGCATATCATATCATATTACATGTTTATTCTTTAGACATCATTAAGACAATTTATATTTACAAATCCATATTCCATATATATGCCTTGCATTATTGCACTGATAGGGCCCTTATGCCCCAAACACCGATTATATCTTGGCATACCTTGATTGTCATACTATATATTGCATTTTGGTGTACATGACATACCTTTTTTGATGGGGGGATGGTACCCACTTGAGCTTTGTTGACCACATCTTATATATAAGTTGATTTATTGACCACATCTTATATATAAGTTGTTGATGACAACATCATACCCACCTAAGCTTTGTTGACAACATATTTTGTGTGTGTGTGTGTGGGAGGGCGGGGCGGGGGGGGGGGGGGGGGGCGGAGGTCGTGGTGGAGGAGAATGGTGGGGCATCTTAGGGGAGGCTATTTAGGTAGTATACCCATCCACATGCTTTATTAATCACATCCTTACATAGATTTTCCTATGAGGGCGTTTTACCCACACTCTCTTACATATGAACCCTATTCACATATCCTACATATGAATATTATCACACCATTGTGTCTTATGAACTTACATTGATTTTGTAGATCCTATTCTTACATATTGTATTGCCCTAATTTAGATTAATGAATGACATTAATATAATTAAGATATAACTTTGAAATAGAATTCACATGATAAGATATGGCATTCAAGCATACATATGAATGTAAAAGAATGAGATTTACTATTTTGAATTGATAAGGGAATATGCTAAGTATGAAGAGTACTAAAGAGATCATGATACTCATTATCTAGTTGACTATCTAGCTATGATTGTGTTCTGAAAGTCAAAACCAAGGATAAGAATACATGTGATTCATCCAATTCTGAAATTGATATGTTGTCTACCTTGAGTTAGTTCTGCAGGTTAGGGTCAGTATTTTTGGTTGATAGTGACATGATGGTTGGTATCGAACTACATGGAAGTGTGACACATTAACTTTATGATCACCTACAACTATAGTTAGTTTCTCTATGTTTTTAATCTTAAACCCTAGTGATGCTTGTATATCTAGAAATAAACCTCCTTTGCCTTGAAACCCAAGATCTTCTTATGAGGGATATAAACCTAAAAAAAATGGAAAGTGTGATGGATTGAACTTACCCAAATCACCTTCACTTGATGATTGGTCACTATTTACATATTCAATACTCCAAGGAAGGAAATTAAGCCACACATAGTTCTCCTATTGAGTGTGATTGTGTAATTGTGATCCTTCACTATGTGTATGTAGCTAATGATTAATATTGATACTTGAAAATAATTAATTTGGCTTGGATTTTGTGTACATTATATTTGGCTTGTGACTGATCCTAATGATAGGTTTTAAAATTGGGAAGAATAATGTATATTTTATTAATGTGTAATAATGTGTAGATGTATAACATATAAGTGCCAAGTCCCTTTTGAATGAGACCTTGATTTTTTTATTTATGGATACATTTGACTAATTCCTCATGCCATTTACACACTAGGATTATGGGTTGACCCTAAGGATGGGTTTAATTTTAGGAAAATGTTCATTGTTGGGAGTGAGTTGGTTCTGACTAGGCTAGTTAGTATCGACTGACAATACTGACTAGACTGGAAAAACCAACCTACGTACAAGTAGATTGAACTGAGAGTCTGGAGATGTCTGTGAAGAATATTTATAGGTTTGAGCTACAAAGTGAGGTTATTGTATGGTTTATAAAAACTCATAATATAACATGCAAGTGTGAGAGGATGGAAAATTAGGACCTTGTTTGTGTGCTCAAGTTATGGATGGTAAATGTGTGTCAAGATTTTCATTTTCAAGTACCAAAGAAAACATTTTAGTATCTAAAATTACCCCCTTTTATTATAATAATGGAATTTCAAAAGGATAAAATACTCTTGAGTGTGTACAACACACTTTGCCTTTCAGGAATGGCTCCAATGTATAGCTTTGATCCACAAAAACTTGCAAAAAATGTGTAGTCAATGTCCATATGTGAAATATGAAATCTAAAAATTAAAAGAGTGAGGGTTATATTACACCTATGTTTTGGTACAAATGATGTTGTCTTCACGGCTTGTTAGAGATGATGCTTTCTCATTGAAACATTGGAGAGTTATGGTGATCACATCCTAAACTTATGTAACTATGCAAGATACTAAGTTTGGAAGGAAATATACCCCAACCCTCATGAATGTGGGGAAAAATATAATTTAATAACCTAAAAAAACTATGCAAAAAAAAGGCAAAGAGAATGATGTAGCTAGTTCAACTCAAAAATATCTCCACACATGGAAATGAGAGAACCAATTAGGCAAGGTTCACTAAAAATGAATCAACCATTGCACATGGATTATAGATTCAAATGTAATGTTTTGATATAGTTTATCAAGTTCGATCCACGTAAAAACAAAAAACATGATTAAAAAGGTATGAATATTGTTCACACCCCCATCATGTACGTAGATTTGATTGTGCAGTTTCACTCAATGTAGAATATAATGCATGATCGAAAGAGAATGGACCATGTCTATGCCCCCATCATGATCACCTATCTGATAAGTATGAAGTGAAATGAATACTATTTTCCATTAAATTATAATTGTGTTGTTGTGTGTGTACATGAATCAATATAATGCCCCCTAAATATGTACCATTGATATATAATGCTATGCATCTATATATTAAATGTGAAACCCTGTATTTCAAATATGTGAATGTGAAAATATTAAATTTGTTTTCTAAAAATAGTTATGCATATGCCTATGCATATGCATCCAAGTGTGTATGAATTTGTGATTAAACATTTGTAAAGTGAGTGCATATGCATGACATATGCCCCTTTACTCTATATCGATGTGACAATATTTGTTATATATCTAAATCATCTGATATCTGAACCATCTGAATATTTAAAATTTGTGAAACTTGTACTCTGCTATGATTTTATGTTCATGGAAGCTTATGTCTCTATGACAAGCCAATTGTAATTCTCCTCTTTGATATTAGGGATGTACCATGTAAGTCCCTCATATCAAAAGAAGAATAAACTGTATCATGTCATGTGAAAATATAACATCATGTAATATCATTTGATCATGTGGAGAATATGTCATCATAGGGATGTATATATCAATTAGTGCATATACGTAACATATGGAATGCAATGTGTTTATAAAAATTTGAGATTAATAGGTATTAATCTAATCAAGAGAAATTATTAAGTAAATCATAATACATAATATATACAATAAAGACACATGACTGATTTGGAACTAACTATTTTTAGAAATATATTAAAAGAGAAAAGTATTCAGAAATGGATGACTTAATTGGAACTTGAGTCTGCAGGACTGTAAAAATGCTTGTGAACTTAATTATAGAGATTTGTGAGGGTGTTGTGAATTAGGAACAAAATTATACATTATTTTGAGATATGGATTACTATTTGGATTGGGATGGCATGTATTGTTGTTTGTAGGTGCACCAACATTCTTTAGGGTTTTTTACCTCTATGTGAATTCTATCAAATGTGCCTTCATCTGTAGATCCGACATGTATATGCATACGATTTTGATTCACTACAAGATACTTTGTGTGCCTTCTTATTCACTTGAAACTCTAATTAAATAAATTTAGACATCCAATTCTTATCACTATTATGCTAAAATTGTCAAACAAAATGATATTTAATGATAATGCAAAATTTGGGCTAAAATCACTAAAACACTCTAAATCATTTTAACTTGTCACGTACAGGTGCCAATTTTTTGCTCATATATCCTTAAATGGGGCAAAGCATTTTATGTGATTATTATATTTTATTAAATCATTTTGATTCAAATTATGACCACACAAAATGATATCCTAGACTATCAAATTCTTTTAATTCAATAGCACACATCACATGCATATGTTATTTCATGTCCATAACACCCTAACTAGGGCATTATATTATACACAACTGACACCTTCTTATAATTATACTCTAGTCAAATTATGACTCAGTAAAATGACATTTTTGACTAAGTTGATTAAGCATGCAATAAATTTCCAAAGAATTATAGAAAGCTAAGCAAAGTCACTTAAGCAAATTAAACCAAATCAAAAGATTAAGTAAAAAATCTATAAAAGTTATTGTATATTTAATTACGAGAAATTCATTGTTCAATTCTACATCATCCCATGACATCATCAATGGGGTGGCATCCATAAATCATTAATTGGATAAATATCAAAATTAAGCCTTTCCATGCCTCATCAATGCCCCATTCTTCCAAATATTAATGGGAATATTTATGGCCACACATCTTGATCTCAAGATGAATGGTTAGTGCTGATCCTGAACATTTTTAGAAAGCTATAAATAAGAGGGCCAAGACCACTATTTTTAAGCTTCAGATATACAAACTTACTATATAGAAATTACTATAGACGAGCTTCATTATTCACATAAATTGACAAATCTTGTGAGCCTAAGCCATTGGTGAACTAGGAGACGATGGAGGCCCATACTACTCTTCATTGATAAAAACTTGGAGCACCAAATTTGGGGAAAAGCATGCTTCTTGACCGCTTGTGAGGGAGAATAGCTACTTGGAAGGTTTAATTGTATTTCTTTCTTAATTATCTCTTTTAAGTCATTAACAATGCCCCTTGAGGGAGTAGGCTTGAAAAGTTAGGTATTTATACTTATTTTAGAGATTTATTGACTAACGCATGATCTAACCTTGTTTTGTACTCCTATTCTACATTTTGGCATGCCTGGTGGGACCACACATCCTACACATCTCTTGCTATTTCTAATTTTGAATTAAAACCCTCTTTTGGGGCTATTTTGCACTTATTTTTCTCTCATTTTACGTTTTTATTGTAGACATCCAATTCCTAACACCATTTGTGTTGAAATTGTCAATCTTACTCAAATTGCACTCAAATGCACATTTTAGGTCAAAATCCATAAGATGCCCTAAATGGTTTGAACTTGGCACTTATAAGTTCCAGTTTAGGTCAAAGTATCCCTAAATGGGGCAATGTAATTTATGGGCCAACTAACTTTGATCAATTCATTTTAAGTCAAAATAATTATTTCATCTTTTCTGCTATGGATCACTCTTTTTTTCTAATTCATTGGTACACATCACATACCTTTGTTATTTGGTGTTGGCAACATCCTAAATAGAAACATAGCTCCAACGCATCTAACATCACCTTCCAATTCCTCTCTAGTCAAATTACGACCCAATAATATAATTTTTTGACCATTTTGATTAATTGTGCACCAAATTTCAAAGAATTGCACTAAACTTGATTAAACTTACTTAAGCTAATTAATCCAATTTAAAAGCTTAATTAATAATTCCATAGATCTTTTTGAATATCTCATTATTGAAAACTAATTTTGAATAGCTGCATCACCTAGTGACATCATCTATGGGGTGGCATCCATCAAGTCATAAATGCATAAAATATCAAGATTATGGGTCACCCATACCTAGATAATGCCTCCCATACCTCTTTAATGATTATTTATCTTGAAGATATTTATGAGTTTAATTACAACTATTAGGATTATCCATGGCTACACATCTCAATCTTGAGATGAACAATCATGATTGATCCTGACCAATCTCAAAAACCTATAAATAGAGAGGCCATAGACATAAATTTTTAAACTTGATTTATGCAAAGTTATTATGCAGAATTATCTCCATAATCCTTGCCAATAGACCATTAAAATTAGTTATAAGCTTCATTGATAGGCTATTTTATTGATTTGGAATCATGAGCCTAGGTTTTATGGAGTGTTCTTGAGACATTGGAGGAGTTTTCCACCTTTTTTGACAAAGACAAAGATGCTTGATCAAGGAAGAACATGCTTTTGAGCCACATGGGTATGGTGAATCCATTTGGGAAGGTAATATGATGTTTACTTTCTTTCATTTGTTTCTTGTTATCCTTTGTAATTCCCATACGAATAGATAGGCTTAGTTAGTTCTTTATGAATTTTTCATGATTTATGGACTAATGTTTGACTAAATTGCTTTGTAATCCTCTCTACATCTTGGCACACTCGGTGTGACAAGACACATCCCACACAATAATAAGATAATTTTACAACTTTAAAATCTTCATTTGGATCATTAAATCTCTTTCAATTTGATTTTCTAACTTTGTTTTGCCATTTTTTTTTGTAACAGGTTTACATTGTAACTGACATCGATTAGTAAAATCGTCATCAGTTGGATAGTTGTCATCAGTCACTATTGGTATAACCGATGTTAGTTAGATAATCATCATCAGTTAGTAAGTGTAACCATCATCAGTTATATAATTGACATCGGTCACTATTTTTTTCTTAAGATACAAACCCGAGATCTCTTTTTTTGAAGTTCATTGTTTCAAACCCAAAATAGCTTCAAGGCTAAAAGACATGCTAACATTTTTGTTATAGGACCAAGCTTGACACCTACTAATAAAATGTTTAGATCATTTTTTTCATGATTAAAAATGAATTAGGAATATTATGTTTTTGCTTAAAGTAACATTTAGGTGCTTAAGTGAGTTTTTAGCAATAGTTTTCAAAGTTACAACTAAGACCAAGGGGTCAAATGAAGACCACCTCACTTTCCATTTGGGATTAAAAATGAACTCACATTTCCAAATTTTTTGTATTTCCTTAGTTGTTTAAGTTAAATTTTGTTTGGAAAAAAGAGGGATACCGCATGTGTGCTCTTCCATTTGTCCCCTTTAGGGAACCCTTGGAATCAAAAGCACCATTCCTATTGCAAGTAGCCTAGTCCAAGGACTAGAAAGAATGTCATCTAAAGTTCTCCCCAAAAAATCATTAAAGTTTGGGTGACCTTTTAAATGACCCTAAAGTCTTTCTATTTTATGCTTTCTTTATTTTTATGTAAACTTGGCTTGCGAGGGGGACGTCATTACCTTCCATGAGTTCTTTAGGGAAGCTTTGACCTGGGGTTTTATCTCCAGGCATTGGATTCATTTGGATCTTAATTAGAGTTTCACATGGGATATATCTACATTTGGACATCACACTACACTGAGCGAACAACATGATGTAGTGGTTGTAAAAAGTACTAGACCTTTTTACAACTAGCCAATACTATGGTCACCCAATTTTCATGTTTATCTTTTGCATCATTTGATGTGAAAGTCATTATGAAATTGATTCCCCTATAATGATTAAAAACCAATTATTTTTATTCAACCCCATTTTTCCATATGCTTGCTAGGATTTGGATGATTATTGTTGACCATTTTTTGCCCAACAGGCCAAAAATTGGTCCCCTTCTATCCCTGCTGTTCTAGGCCATTTCATTTGGCAAATCAAAAAGCTGAAGGAGAGTCCAAGGGTGATGGCCATGTGAAAATCAATTTTAACGCAGTGAAGTATCAGTTTGTTTTTGAACTGTTTGAGCACCAATCATGAAAAGGAGCCCGAGGAATGTAGCGACCTGCCAGAAGATCGCCCCGGAGGGCTGAAAGAGCAAGAAGAAGACAAAGAGCAAAAATGACAAAGCATTCAAGTGGTGAAGGGAAGGTGAGTTATTATAGATGAGCAGCGTGACCTATTTTCTGTAGTTGGCATTGATGAGGGGACAAATTGTAGTCTGTTTGCAGAAAAGAGGCACGGCCATGTCCTTACATTAATGTTTGAATGCCAAAGTCAATTTGGGTGATTGTGCAGCATGGTTTTAGCAAGCCTTTTCTAAAAAATGACATCAGTAGCAGTGATCTTCCTCTTCCCAATGTGTTCAGTGCACATGGGCCACTTGCAGAAATGAGCGCCAAAGTCCTTCCCAGGAAGCACCAAGTTCTCTTCCTCTTTCTTATATTGTAAACTTCTCTTTTGAGAAAAATAATCTGCTCTCAGCCTTAAGGCAAAACTCTACCCAAAAATCTCTCAGGCTTGTAAGGCAGAGCTCTGCTAGAATTTTTACCTTGAATCAAAACTTAGCTATTTTTACCTCCATTCTGAGTTTTACATCTTTAGTATGTGTCTATGCCTTGATTCTGTGTTAAGTCATTTTCTTAAATGCTTTGCAGATTGATTTCAGCATGTCTAGTGTATTTTTGTGAGTTTCCTTTTACAGGTCTGTCAGAAGTGTCCCTAGAGAAGTATAGGTGAAGTGGATAGGTTGTTGCAGTGTGTCCCAGAATGCCTCTAGTAGTTATTTCCTCCCTGTATCTCCATGGACCCCTGACCCACTGATGCAGAAGGTTTTGTCACTTTAGATGAAGTGTATAGGCGCTTCCTTTTGGTAAAAAGTGTATATTCGAGATGGGTGGATCACATTTTCTAGTGTATCACCTTTTCTTTTTTTAGGCTTAGGCTTTGTTTTCAACATCTCTCTCTCCCTTTTCATCCCCCCCTTTTTACATTTTTTGTTAGCAGTAGGAGAAACCAGGGCCTAAATTATACTTCAGAGGGAGCTAGCCCTCATCTAGAGACTCTCCCCTCCAGCTTCACCGGTCCCATAGGCAAGAGGGGAGTTTCCATTGTTGCGTGTGGAAAGGCAGGAGCTTAGCCTCCTGCCCACAGGTGCAATCCATTATGTCAACAATTATACTTAGTGTATTTTGGTCATTATTTATTTGGTATGTTTTGAGGCTAAAACTTGTTTGTTTATTCATAAGCCATGCCAAAATCATGTATTTGAGTTAATAAGGGTAGCGTTATGCTACCCAAATCATGTTAAATTTTTTTTGCCTTTGAGTCTTTGAAACATAACAATTGACCATATCATTCAAGCATGCTTACGTAGTTAGGCTGCTCAATTTATTTCAAGAACTTGTTTACCATTGTATCAAAAACCATTTGTTTCAAACCATGTCAGGTATACCATTTGGACCTTGTTTATTCACCATTATACTATATGTTCTTATCTAGCTTGTTTGGTCCAATCCCAGTCTTCAACATTGCATATTTGATTAACCTTGTCAAATTTGGATCCAAACATTGATTGATTTGTGTTTAGGCCTCAATTCATGGGGTTAGTACACAAATATTTTCATTTTGGGTTGTATAGCTTCGGTTGAATGATTACCCAATTTTGAACACTATTTATTATTTGTTTGTTTGAGTTCTTATCCTCATCATTTTTTGTGACTTTGTTTGGGAAAACACAACCTTTCTTCAAAAACATTTGATGTTAAACATTTGACGTTAGGTTGTTTTATGCCAAATCTTGGCACAAACTATTTTTGAGATACAATTTCACCCTTTCAACCAAGGTTGAACCTTTTGTCTTTTAAACATCACTTTTCAAAGTTTGCAGAACTTTAAGTCTTTCTATTTTCAGAGCTTTCTTCATTAAATGTAGACATGTCTAGCTACACTTATGGTGCAACATGGATAATCCAACTTATGATAGAATGGTTGAACAAAATAACTTTTATGGCTTTAGTCAAGACCCCTATAGTGACAATACGGTTTATGAGACATATTTATATCCACCTCACAAAAATCAGTCATGGGAACACAGTCAAGATCCAAATTATGATCCAACTCAAGATTGGAATGTTTGGTTTTATCAAGAAGACTTGTATACTTTGGATTGTGTAAGTAATCAAACTCCACAATGTACCAAGATCACCATTTAGGACCTCTTCCTTTAGTTTGCATGAACAACCAAACTAAGAAGCATCTAGTCATCACCTTTTTAAGATCTCCTCCTTTGGTTTGCATAAGCAACCAAACTAAGAAGTGTCCAGTCGTTACCATTTTAAGATCTCCTCCTTTGGTTTGCATAAGCAACCAAACTAAGAAGTGTCCAGTCGTTACCATTTTAAGACCTCCTCTGTTGGTTTTCACAAGCAACCAAACTAAGAAGCATCCAGTTGTTACCATTCTTGGCCCATCACCAGTTTTTGATGAACTTATTTTTGAAGAACCTCCATTTGATGAACCAATTGTTTTTGATCCCTTCTTCAATAGTCTAATCTTTGGAGAGTCCATTATTGAAACACAAACCATTGTTCTCGCTAAACCAAATGTTACCCACTTTATAGATTCTATGCTGATCTTTGAGCATAAACAAAAACCATTACCTCTTCAAAATCCATCTTATGAGGATCAAAATGTGTTTAACATTGATCTTTTGCAACCAATTGTGAACCAAAACCAACATGTTATTGTTGAAACACCCATTTGTGATAAGATAAATTATGATAAGTTACCTATTCATATGTTACCTATTTTTTTAAAGATTCTCATCTCCTTGACAAGCCAGTCTCGATAGAGTTATCTCTTGATCTTTTCCCACTCATTGAGGAGTCTCACTTTGATAGACATGATTTTGTCGAGACATCCCTTGAGCGGTTCCCTCTTTTTGAGGGGCTTCACTTAGACGATTCAGTCTTTGTTGAACCCTTCCAAGATGAATCAATTATTATTGAGCCCATTATGCCATCATAAACCATTACTTGTCAAAAATTCAACATTCAACAACACATTATCGAGACAACCATATCAGATAAAGAATCAATATTAGATTTAGGTTCTATTTTTGAACTGACATTAGATTTAGCATCAAAAATAGAATCAACATTAGTTATGACATTGGATTTAGAGACTCTTGCTTTAGAATCAGAGTCAAAAATAGATTATAGTATTGGTTTTTACAACATTGGTTATAATTACCTTGCACATCAATTTGAATATATTTATGATCCTTCTATGATTTTTGAGGATGATTACTTCGATATCGACACAAGTTTTCCTAGTATCTTCTATGAGGATTGTGTTCGCTTTCACCATCCCATTATTACCACCGAACATAGTCATTATATTGACATTCCACCTCCCATAAGTGTCGATCAGGACCAATAAAATCACACTTTATTGAACTGCATCCATGGTGACATATCATTTGCAGAATATTAGGGGGACCAAGACCACATTTATTCAGAAGAAGAACAATATCGTAGTGAAATTTTTTCAAAGGCACTAGGGGATAAGCAAATATCAAACTCAACATATTTTAGTGACACCTTTTTGAAGGTGCTAGAAGACAATCAATGTTAAATGTTAACATCTCTTTATGAAACCTTCTCAAAAATGCTAAGGGATGATCAAAACAAATTCATTGGTGAAAACCTCATCGAGGCACCAATAGTTGAGCAAACAAGTTCTTCATTATTTAATGAAGATAATATCAAAGATCAAATCAAAATAGCTTCCAATCTATAGCATAATCAAATGGTAGATACTCTCAAGATCAAGCAACATAACAATATGATGGTCCTATTGAGAGCATCTTTAGAGGTCTTCAACCTTGCCACAACCAAAATTATGTCAAATTTGGCATCCAAAACATACGTGTGATTGAAATTTCTGATATCTATTTATTTCCCATTCATTATACATTTCATTATCACCCACCTATTTATTACCCACTTATCTCATTTATCCTACCATTATTTACCATCATTGGCAACACTTTCCTTTATCAAGGTTATAAGGATATCTTGTCTCGACATTTAAAGGAAGCAGAATCAACAATATATGAAGATCATGAACACATTATTGGGATCCAAATCAACAACAAGTTATTAACAAAGCAGTTGTTTTGAAAGGGTGTTGGATAACAACTTATATAGTTGATCATTTTTGTTGTCTCACATATTGACTAGAATGTGTATCTCCCTGTTAGTAAGAACAACAAAACCATTTTTCATCTACCATTCACCCATTTGCCATTACCATGCCTCGTCTCTTGGGGACAACCATATAAATCATTTTTAGGCATTATTATACCATTGAGATCCATGAACCATGCCATTTGAACTACATTGACTTGAGGTCCTTTGGGACTTGTAGTTAGTGCTCAATTTTTATTAAGGTCAACTCGGTCACCTCTTTCGCATACTCTCAATATTTTGTGAATTTTTTTTAAGTTTAAATGCTCTCACCATTTTTCAAGCAACCTAAGCTAACACTCTCACCATTTTGTGAGCAATCTAATCCAATCATTGCTTGGGGGAAAAGTAGTTGCCACTATGTCCAATTTTTTTCTAATCATTTCATTATACCATTTCTTTACTATTGACCAAGCCTTGTTTTCAGTCATCCTATTTATCCCATTTTGATCTTGGTTCCTTTGGTTCATCCTGCACCTTTTGTGAGGTATTCTGATCTAGTTTCAATAGTTTTTGGATTCAGTGTTGAAGGACAGTCTATGAACGTAGTGTGACATTTGATATGTCAAGTTATCTTTCATCTATAATCTTATTTGGTATCACTGATTATAACTGCCTATGGGCAAATTAGTATTGTTTTGGTACCCCTAAGTATAACTACCTTTGGGTAAATCATTATTATGACATTGTTTCCTAATTATAACCACCTATGGGAAAATTAGGTACAATGCCTTTTTATCATGCATTATCATATCATCTGGTCATTACCATTATCATTTGTCTTGTCATTCACCTTTATTTGTGAACTTGTTGTGACCTAGCCAATTTTTCATTACCTTTTGTGCGGACAAAATTACTACGACTTGGGATTATTTTGGGGTTATATAGGCCATGATCGATTCATGTTAAGGTCAACTTAGTCCCTCTTATCATACACTCTAATCATATTGTGAGCATTTTAATTTGGTACGCTCTCACCGTTTCATGAGCTGGGCCGTTCTATATCTCTTAATCCTCAATCGAGTTGAGATACTTGAAAAATTCTAAAAACATTCATAAAATCATTCAAAAACTCAAAAACATTTTGTGTGTTTATTTGATTGTTGTTTGTTGTTTGGTCTTGCTTCTTTGTTTTATTTTTTCCAAGTACATCTTGATAGTCTACATGGATCTTGATTATTTATATCTTGGTCTCATGTCGTTAAGATGTTCTTGCTTTTTGTTTTTAAACATTTTTTGTTCCTACTTAAGTCTTGATTGATCATATCTTGATTTCAAGTTAGGTTCATTTATGTTTATCTTTTTTTTTGTCTTTGCTTTTTTGTTTAAATGTAAATCACTGTAACTCTAGTTTTGGTCATTGTTTTACCATTATCCTTAGTTATAGGTATTCACATTTGAATTAGATCAGTGCAATTGGAATCTTATGTCATTCTAAGTTATTCATACTTATGATGTCTAATTTATTTTGCTATAGCAATCACTTTGTGCTCAGGTCTCAAAGTCTTAATGTCTACATTTATAACTTCTGGACCAATTGATGAATTTGACTTGTACAATGACAAATTTGACCTGTAAAATAGTGAATTATACCTAAACACAAGTGAGAATGCCCTATGGAATGATGAAATCATCCTGTGTAACAAAAAATCACCCACATAAATGGTGAAATTAGATTTTCTATTTTTTATCTTTGTCTGTGTATTTAACAAAATTGGTGAAATCGACCCAAAGATTGGTGGGTTCAAGTTGTAGAATGATGGGTTTACCAACAAAGCAAAAAGATCATCCTAGACTAAAAACCTATAGGTAATTGATGTTTTTATTTTATTTTCTACCATTTTTATCATTTTGATGAGATCACCCTACTCATCGAATAAAATGCCCTATATATCAATGATATCACCCTGTAATTATTGGGATTGCAAGATAGTGTCCTATGTGTTTATGTCTTTCAGCGGAATCATCTTGATAACTGATGAAACGTCATTTTTGAATGTCAAAAATTCTCTATAAAATAATGAAATTGACCTGTGTCAAAAAGCAGAGAGCAAAAACAACAAGTTGCAAAATAATTTGACAATCATACACCCCTGTTATGCCTTTTAATACTTCATTTTGCAGGTGTTAAGAAACTTAATTTCAATTTTACAACTAAAGGCAAATTTCACTTCATATATCATTTAATGTTGTAAAATAAACTCAAATTTTAGTGAAGTGTTCATAAGAGCTTTTGCTTTTTGATTATTATTGTGTGTTTGTTTTGCAAAACAAGTGTAGCATGTATGCTCTCCCCTCTTCCCATTTAGGGAACTTGGGTGATTTAAAAACACTTCACATATTAATTTTGTCACTTTGTCAAAATGTGAAAGGAAATTTGATAATGCCCTCCCCAAAATTAGAGTGATTTGGGTGATCCCAAAAAAACCCTAAAGCCTTACAATTTTATTTCTTACATCTCAGCTTTTGGGTGGGCATTCATAGCTTCCACATAGGTTCTCTAGGGAAATGTTGACCCACAAATTCATCTCCCAACATTATTTCAACCCAATTCTATGATAAGGGTATATAAATTAAGGTTGACTTGTTGGGATGCTTATTTGAGTGGTTAAACAAGATCCATTAATAAGAGTCTACCTCATAACATAAGTTTAACTCAGACATCATACTACACTAAGCAATTAACAGATGTAATGGTTGTGAAAAGGACAAGACCTTTTCATAACAAGCTAGTTAACACATATCCAATTGACCTATTGTTTCCTAGTGTTAATCACACATATGGGACCATTTATAACATATAAAAATTGATAATTTTTAAAATAACCCCAGTTGTTATCGAGTACTATTGGTACAGGGTGAGTAACTCAATGTTATAGGTCATTATATGATATCTTGAGAGAAGAAGGCACCTAAAAAACCTAATTTTTATGTGCATATAATTTTAATAATATTATAAACTTATTTCCTCTCAAGAAGGTGTATATAGATAGAATCCAAGAGTATGAAGCCACCTTGTCAGTTTGCTAGGATAAGACATTCACCTTGGTGTTTTTTTTGTTCTTATTTATTTACATGGCATTTTGAGTATAAAACTATTTATGAAACCAAAACATGTCAAAAATCAAACTCTTATTGTACACCATTTATTTTGAACAAAGAGGTGTTAAGCTAGTCAAATCCAGATCACCTTTTTGCCTTGTTTAAAATTTTTCAAATCTAATCATTATGTTTATATCTCCAAAGAGCATTATTATGCTACTTGTGTGAGTCTATAACTATTAATTACTTTGAAAATATAAACTCCTTTTCTAAATCCAAATTCAAAATTTTGTCTTTCTAAGTTCTACTACAAAATGCTATTGGTTTACCTTTTGCACTTGGTTTAAGTAATTTGGGTGAGATTATTCATTCAGATTGAAGACAATTTTGTCTATAATCTTGTCTCATTATATTCTTATTTTTAGACTTGAATCATCTTACATTCACTCATGCTCTAAGTTCTTGGACCATTCTACCATCTTTGCCATATAGTACTATTGTGCTATTGATTTGTTTTTTGATTTATGCTTAGTAGTTCTTGTGTTAATTCACATCTTGAGTTTATTAGCTTGTGTTTTATTCTTCTTGATCCAAAAAATATTCTTGTAGATTATCTAGCCATGACTCATTGTATTTGTGCTTAGAGTTTTATGGCATTGACATAATTTTAGCTTAGATTTTTGTGTGCTAACTTGCACCCTAAGTTCCAAGATTATTTTACCCTCTTCTAATTAACGATTTCAACCAACCAAGGTTAAGTAATTTCATAACCTCTTTCTTTTAATTGTGTGGCACTACACCATTTCCTTTTATTATAATATTATTGTACCTTGTATTTGTTTGGTTGAAAATTCTAAAACACCCTTTAAACATTTATGAACTGCATTCCATATCTTCAAACATGACATAAAGGTATACTTGTAGTGGGGTCTTTTATGGCCCTAGTTATGAGGAAGAACACTTTTATGATGGAGAAGAACACTCCATTGTGTTTGATTACATCCCAACAACATTAGGATCTGAATAGGGTTACTATGAACACCAACCTTTAGAAGACAAAGATGAATCCATTTTAAGGTTGATAGAATTAGGTTCAAGATTACCGTCAGATTTCCAAATAGAATAGTCGCACACACTTATTAGAGTAGAGGAGCAACAACTAGAGAAATATCTGACACATGTTAAAAAAACCAATATTGATTCCTCTAGTAAGGGAAATGAACAAATTGTGGAGTCTATTCCAAATGGTTACGATCTTGCTACCAAGATTCAAAAAATCAGTCAATGGTATGCAAACTAGCTTATCACAGACCTAATAAATTTTGTAGCTACAACTTCAATTGACAATACCACTCTTAAATACCAAGAATAAAAAATCAACTGAACACAACATACCCAAATTAATCCTACATGTACAGTAAATCCTAATGTTGCTCCTAAATAGAACAAACCTTTAGATTCGTCAAAACATGTTTCAGCTAATACAAAGCATACGTTTTTCAACCATCAAAAACTCTCTCCCCTCTACAAACCCAAAGAATGAAAGACTCATCTTAGATTGAGGGTATTATGCAAAATAATTTAGCAAGTTCATCTCTACTAGCATGTACTTTGTAAACCATAAAATGACACCCCAAAAAACTAAAATATTCATAGAATGCACAATGATAAGTTCTTGGGACTTTATATCAACCACCTAAGAATCAATGACAAACCTACTCAAATCAAAGAGTAAACCCAAAACCAAACTCCCAGACATAAGGTTCATATCCCTACCAGGACCAACCAGGGGCACATTCCACCCCAAAAAAATTATATTCCACCAACCAATGCACCAAACATGCAGGAGTGGAATTCAATGAAGGAAATAGTCTCAAGGATTGAGATAAGAAACCAAATTAAGAAGTATAAGTTTGATGAGATATGCCCATATCCACTTGACTTAAGTATTATTTAGGTCCCATATCCCCCTTATTTTAAGGATCCCAAATTTGATAAATATAAATGGAAGGGTGACTCTCAAGAGCATATCCAAGCCTTTTTTGTGTTATGCTAAGAAGTAGCCTATAACAATGTTTATCTGCTTCACTTGTTTCCATGTAGTTTGGTTGGACAAGCTCTATATTATCTCCTTAAATTTCTTAAGGGATTGGTGACATAATTGAATGATTTATTAGATAAGTTTGTCAACCATTTATATTACAAAATTGAGCTTGAGTTAATGATTTTTGACTTATGCAATGTAAAACAAATAAATGGAGAAATATTTGCAACATACTTACAGTGGTGGAGAGCATTAGTTGGATGCTTTCAACACAACTTTCCAGATAAAAAGTAGGATGATATTTTTGCACAAAACTTTCACCTTGAGGTGGCTCTTAATTTACGACTCACTTATGCCAACACATTCAAGGGGATCATTGATAAAGGTGTGCAAATTGAGAAGGTGCTCATTAAGAGGGGCCTTGTGAAGATTTATCCATAAGGTCAAACATATAATCAGACCCAACCACCTATTCAAATGACTACTACTAAACAATCTAAGGTTTTTAATAAGGACAAGAACATGGTGGGAAATGGAGTGAAGAATACCAACACGTGCAAATGGTGTAGGCTCTAGTGGTTTTAAATGTATAGACAACCCAACCCAATCCATCAATCACTTTGTAAAAGGCTCTTCCATGAAGGGCATTTAATAAGTATAAAGTATTTGTAAATTTGGGAGAGCTTGTTGAGGTAGTATTCTATAAACTAGTGACAACTAATTTGATTGTGTGCCCTATATCGAAGCTATTTATAAAAGATCAATCTAAACCTGATTGGTATCGAGAAGATGAGTTTTATAATTTCCATCATGTTATTAGCCATGTCATATACCGATGCATATAATTAAAACATATTATTGAGGACTTGATTGAAATTGGAAAAATCAAAGTGAAGCAAACAATGTAGAACACTAATTAGGACATGGGCATCTACAAGACCCATTTTCTAAACATAATCAACTATAACATATAAATAATTAGAATCAAGGTTAGGGCCAATGTTAACAAAATCAATGTCAGAAGCATAATCAACATAATCATAATCAAGATCATAATGCCCAAACTAACAACTTGGGTTACAAAAATATGCCTTATGATAATAATAACACCGTGGGACATATTTTTGTAAATCACATTGCCACCATCACTATTATAAACCATGAACCATCTAATGCTTATCAAAGTATTAGACCCCATATTTTAGGGTTAACATGCTCTTCCTCATGTAATGCCATACTAGGTTCAAACAATTCCATTGCACCTTAATTTCCATGGGTTACTATCTCTAGACCTCCATCCCCTTATCCTAATTATAATGACTCTGTGCTAAATCAAAATTATGCAATTACAACTAGACATTCATGAGTCATAATCCAAGGCTGTTAGCCTTATTCTTCTAATGATAATAACTTTGTACTGAATCTAGATTATACAATCACAACTTGACACTTACGAGTCAACCTCCAAGGCCTTTTACCTTCTTCTAATTTTGGACCAAATCTAAACACAATGCCTTTTGACCGAAAGCTTAACACCATATTGAATAAGGCCAAACCATATAATTCTACTATTAAAAATCCATATAAAATTCAATACCAACTAAGTAAAACCCATATGTAAATTTTTATCCTAGATTTTTTTTTTAGATATATCCGTAGCTTTTGACTAGAGCAACTGAACTAATTACATCAATGGCCACAACTGACTAATACCAAAATACCAATATTCTTGCCATAATTGAGATTATTTACATTCCATTTACCACACTATTCCTTCCACAACTGACATTTTTTTTTACGATCCCACCACAACCGGTGTTAATACCAATACAACCATAACTGGCCTTTTCCATACCCATGAGATTTGACCCTAGGTGGTGCATATAACAACCAAGTTGCTTTACCAATGTACCCCCATCTTTTCAATTTTATCCTAGATATTTTACGTACATCAAAATTCCATATAACTATATTGAATGACTTTCTTCAATGATCCAATATTCCCAAAGACATCAACCTAGACCAATTTCAGACATGTGTAGGTGTTTTAGTATTTTTTGATTCTTTTTCTTAATAAAGATTAACTACTAAAAATAGAAATGATACAGGGTTTAAAGAGGAGTACCTATGATGAGGGATGCACACCATTGATCCAGTGAGGTGGGATCTCCTCTTTAGCTGGGAAGGACTACTTGCACAATAAAGACAACTTGGATAATATTAGATTAATAAGATATATGGGTGGACTACATGATACGAGATCAGTTTCAAGAAGTGGTATACTTCCTTAGAGGGATGTCAATACACTACTTGTATGAAATCAAGTAGATAATATGATGATATAAATTATAATAAAGCATGTGATAAGATTATGAAACTGAAATGAAACAAATCAATCTACTACATAGATATTATCAAAATATTCATTCCAATAGGCTATGGCTAAATCTTCTTGTTCTTAAATTGATTCTAGTTGCTTTATTATGGCTTCTAGAGTTAGGACAAAGACAATCATGCAAAGTCTTAACTTGAAAGAGATGTCACTTTGATCAGTAAATAAGGGATGAGGAATTATGGGTAAGTCATGAATTAAAACCACGTCATGTATAACACCAAGAAAGGTAATCTACAGTCAACAATGCATGATTTCAGGACTTAAAAATAGTAAATTAGAAATATTTATGATTGCTAATATAGTCTTAGGTTTTAGACATAAATAAAACATAGGGATCAATGCTGATTGTCTTAGAATCGGTATCGATGTCGATAAAAAAATAATCATGGTTGATCTTTATAGTGGGTGCTAAAAAACTTAGGGTGAGGCCTATAAAGGGCTTTAACAGATTCTAAAAGGTTTCTAGACTGGTCATTGGTTTATCTAAACAAACTTATGATAGTAAACAAAACATAAATGAATAATGCAATAATCTAAAACCATTCAAATACACAATATACTTACCTCTGCAAAAGCTTCATGTGCTACAAAGAAATACCTCATTGATAGGGATGTGGTTGGCTTTGGGTAGAGTGTGGAAAAACTAAAATAGGGATGGTGTTCTTTCATAATGCTCCAAGGGAATTTCATTAGTGTTTTGGTGTGCAAAAATTAGGATCCTTAACCTTGAGGTTAGATTAGCTATAAATTGATGTCGATCCTAATAAGATCAATGATGATCATGGGAAATGTTATTGATTTGGTCTAAGTTTAAGTTTTTGGTTTTAACAACTCATGATCACAAATAAAACTTAGTTAAAATTTGTTTTTAATAGGGATCAAGTATGTAGAGGTTATTAGGGAGGTTAAAACAACTTACCCCTAATACGCTTGGGGAGATTTAACTAAGATTTAGGGGTGGTGAACTAATTACCTAGGTAAAATGGTAATTAACTAGATTATTTACACAATGTTAGATAGTAAATGATAAAACTATATTGGGAAGGGGTTAGACACATTTATTTGTAATAAAATAGTGTAAATTTATAGTGTTTATATTTGCCCTTTTTTATTGAGCAGTTTGTGATACCCCACTGTGAGACAAAAACTAAGCTGGGTCTAATGCCCCATGTTTTAATGTAAGGAGGTATTCCACCTCAAAATGGGAGATGACTAAGAATAATGAGGTAGATATGGGTTTGAAAATGAGAGAGAAATGGATAGGGTAGATAACAAATGAGTGTTGAAGATGTAAGAATAAGCATGAAGTATAATGTTTCACTAAAAAGATATAGGACATCTTAGATAGGAATGCCCCAAGGTAAACAAGTAATAGATTACAACAACCAAGAATGTGTAAGCTCTATCAAAGGTAGTCAAGAGGGAAAAATCTAGGATGGGCTTAGTATGTGTGCTCTACCTAGGGAGACAATACTCTTAAGATGAGTTACTTTTTTAGGAGCCAAAGGGGATAGACACTGAAATGAATGTAGACCTCTCAAAGGCTATGGGACCATCAAGGGGCCTATCTTCACAAGCCAATAATGCTAGGTAATAAAGGATATGATAGTTGTAACAAAGGGTAACTTAATTGACCTTAGAAAAGGGATGTAAGGATGCAAGATATTTATAAGTAGTAGGAAGGATCCAAAATGGGCCAAATCAACATCGATTTAATGGATCGATACCGATTAGGACATAATCAATATCGATCATGGAAGAATCAATGCTAATCCAAAAAGGCTATAAATAGGCCACTGAATGGATTCGATACTCATTTTATAAACAAAATCAATCAAGTTGAGCTACAACAAAAAAAATTGGCACCTATCAATAGATTTGAGTGAGATATACATGATGGAGGCTAGTGAAAGTGGACGACGACGATGATGATCTCACGGTGAGGTAGGGGTATTTTTTGAATTTTGAGATAGCTTAGGGTAGGGTTTTAGGATTGTTAGGGATTTTTAGGTATCACCATTGATCCTAATGGGAACAATATTGATTCCTTGATGATTTTTAGTAGAGGTTCTTGATGTAATAGAACATGCTAAAGATGAGGATAGTTAAGTTTTGTTATACTTAGTAGGATGGTATAAATAATTCATAATTAATAAAAGCATGACATAGATGAGTTATCATGTGATAGATAGGAACTTAACATTAATTTAGAGATTTTTAAAGGTTTTTAGAGCATTTGGATTACTTTTGATAAGATTAAACAAAACATTAAACATGATAATGTAGACAAGAAATAACAAAATAAATACGATAGGTAACTATAACCAAAAACCTATATTGATCTCAACAAAGGTTCATCATCTTCTTCATACAAACATACATATTTATAGTCACTACAATTTTTGACTATTCATATTATTATCGTACATTAGCACTAAAGAGAGGAGACTGTACATCTTCTATCCCTTTACAACTTGTGGAGGATAGGACAAAATACATATAGTCGACAATTTCATACATAATGCATGAATATTGAAATAATATCTTACGCAACTTTACTTATCCATTTTTCTTCTCCCAATACTTTCCTAGACTTAAAATGTTGTCTCATCCTGAGAAAACATCGCAAGTTCATCTATGTGTTGAGGGTAGAAGCTGATAAATTAGGTAGACTAACAAAAGTCGTAGCAATCGCTCAAGGTGTTGTTTCCAATTTTCACCTCTTGCACACTACTTATCTACCCCTTCAAGTTTTTAATTAAGTAGCATACCAACCTACCACTCTTTTGGGTTTTCATTAGGTTAACATAACCAGGTGACTGCCTTTTATGAGTTTTCAACCATCCTAGCCTCACTTGTATAACTAATCGTCCCCAATACAAAAAATTACTCAAAACTTTACAAAACTTTTCAAAAGTTACGCATTGCATAATATTCAACTAGAAGGAAGTGGAATTACTTAGTAAGAAGGCTGGACAATAGGATATTTGACCCCAAACTATGTAGTCACATGTTGTGCAAGTTTTTTCTAGAGTTTTGATAGTTGTTTGTAAACAAAAACTTTGAGGTTCAAGGCCACCTCATTGCAGAATAGAGCCAGGCTAGTTTTGAATGCATCTTGATCAAGCATCACTTACTAGACCATGAGAATCAAGACATGCATTGGTGCGTAACATCTAATGAGTTCTTTTAGGTCTAAGTCCTTAGTGGTACTCATTTTTTCCTTTGTATTGCTGACCTTTAGTTGAATTTTTGTGCTCAACTACTCCAACTTTTCTATGTGTCATTCTGTGCACACTCTACCTAAAGGTTTTACTACCAGCTAAGGAGTTGGTCATTGACATTATCCTTGTCATTAAAATATTGATAGAGAGCAAGGTCAATTTCATCAGTTAAGGTAGACTAGCTGTGCATGGTTGTGCTAGCCATGACAACTACGATGAAGTCTGTGCTAGAGCTAGCAAGTGAATTGTCAAGCTATTATTTATAATTTAGTATGATATGTGTGTGGTAATGGGATTAGAGGATTGCAATGCCAATCATGCCTTGATATTCCTCCAACAAAGTCATCAAAGTAAAGGCATCAATCTTCAAATTGTGACCAAAGATGTTGACTAGGTAAAGTTGTTGTGCTGTACACTAATCCTTTGTAAGTGTTGAGACCAAGGTCTTCAGCCTGATGTAGTCTAACATCACTTGTTCCCCAATTACTAAAGAGGCCAAAGTTGGGAAAGTATCTTTGATCATCTTCATCACTTCATGAAGATGATCCCTAAGCTTCACATTCTCTTCCCTTGTTTGATCTCTCTCTTGCTCTAGGGAGGTAACCTTTTGTGTGATAGAATATTAGAAAACTATGGTACCATCCAACTACTTCTTCAAAGAAAACTAAGAGACATCAAGTAAAGCCCCCTACTTGAATGAGAACATGGCCAATGTGATTGTTGAGGCTGTAGGGTTAGGATGTAGAATAATAGATAAAGGGAGTGAAAAGGTAGTATGTTGAATAGTGATTAGAGGAACATTCCAAACCCAAACACCTCTTAGTGGAAGCTATGGCATATTGGATCCTACCTAAGTTACAGGTGAAACTTGTTACTATGTTGTGGTCTCTACCATCAACTTAACTTGATGCACAAAATATTTAGCCATCTTTTATTTGACATCTTCCTCCTATTTCTTCCTCCCATCTTCTTCCTCCCTCTTTTTTTCTCTTGTTCTTTTCTTCTTCCTCTCTTTTCTTATCCTCTTCTTCTTTCTTTCTCTTCTCTTCCTCTTCTTTCTTCTTTTTCTATTCTGCTTCCTCTTTCTATTTCTTCTTTCTCTTATCTTCTTCTTTCTACTTTTTTTCTTGATATTCTTTCTTCTTCTTTCTTTTTTTATCTTGTTCCTACACAACTTGGGCCTATGCATGGGCTTGTGATTATGCTTGCACTTGCTATTTCCACAGGGCTTCATCATGTTCCTCCTTTTTCTTCTTGGTAGCTTCATCTACCTAACAATGTGCCTGGTTTACTACATCTTGTTTTTGTTTTTATTCTTTTTTTTTTCTTTTTCCTCCTGTGCTTGCTATGCTATAATGGCTAATTCTTGGGCCTACCTAGCCATCTCCTGGGCCTTTTGTATGTCTGCCTCTACACCCTTAGCTTTTTATGAGGTCTTAACTTATTTGGTTTTCTGTATTTATTGATATTATTATGCTTCTTTCTTTCTCTTCTTTTCTTCCTTCTTAAGCTGACATTCAACTACACGAGCAACTTCCTCCCTAGCAGCCTATTTTTCCTATGCTATTGGATGCTCTTGTGTAATTTAATCATCCTCTTATGCCTACAGTGATGGTGGGGAATCCTCTAGTTTTACCTCTAAACTTGGAACCTAATATTTCTTTCTACTGATTGTGACTAGTCTACACCATGATGGTGGTGTAAAAGATTTAAGAGTAGGTTATACTTCCGGCATAATAACTAGTTGACTAAATGTGCATTCCTCTAAGGTAGGGGAGAATCTTGCCTCCCATCATGTTATAAGCCTACACATAAGTTATTTTAATGGAATATTGTGTAGGGGTGAAAATATGACATTAGGTCTGAATATTGGAGCAGTCAAAGGCTAGAAGAAGTCCATTATATGCTGAAGTTGCTCCACCTCTTCTCAAATTGTGTTGATAATTATGGAAGGTGGGAAAACTAGGAGTTATACCCATAGATCTAGTGGAGCCTACCTTTGGATCTATACTATGCACACTACCTTCTATAAAAATAACTCTTTCTTCTTCTCCTTATCATAGTAGTCTCGAACCATGTGTGCCAACATGACCTGGTATATTTATTACACATCGATACCCATCTCCATGAGGTCGAAGAGTTAGATATCTATGAAACCTTTGGATCATCTTTCCAAGTTACCATGCTGCATGTTGTTTGCTTTGGGGGATGGGACACTGAATGTGGATCTTCTTTACACTTCCCCTTCTTCTACTGTGAGCTTGATGCTAACTATGGTTATTTTGCAGTAGGAATGTCTACACCTAGTGGTATATATTGCAAAGGGGTTGCTCACCTAGTTGCATGCTCTTTTTCTTAGGCCACTTTAGACTATGACATATCCATCATGATGAATAAGGGGAATAATTTGAATGGTGAGCACACTAGATCATGAATTGTGATAAATACTTCTTTGGGTAGTAGAGTGACTATGACATGTTGACCTAGGTACTATAGGGCATCAGGTGGAAATCTAGGGTGTGTGGTAATGAGGTCTAGGAACTCCTCACACCAAGTTTTAAATTACCCTCATGTGCGAGGGCTCTACATTCTTGCATCCATATTATGTTGTAGAATTACTGTGCTAACTAGTAATCTATATCTAGGTGTACTTGTCCCTTTGGTGATTTACACTATGTGAAGCAAAGCAAAAAGATCAAAAATTGATTCTAGAACATTTGCATAGGATTGGTGTAACACTTATCAATATTTATGATCAAATCTTGGATGAAGTACTCAAGCTAATTGAATTATTCATTCTGGTGGATCATCTTATGAGTGATGTCCATAACTCCCTCAGGTATTTGCTTGGAAAATTTTATCATCTGCTAAAATATTCTAGTGATGCACTAGATAAGAATGCGTACTGGTTCATAAAGGATTTCATCAATAGGAATCCCCTAATTTTATCACACATACACATCCCAAACTTATTATAAGATGGGAGGTGTTTTGGTCTTGTAGGGAAGTAGGGAATCTCCACGTAGAGACATGTCCAAGGCTTGGGCATGGATTGTGTGTTGATTACCATAATCTCATCTAGACCCAAATAGATTGTGTCCTCATTATATCACCTAATAAATACTTGAACTATATTTCCCAGGTTACCAAATGTTGGCATTCATAGTAGGTGCTCAATGTTTATGTTATAAAATTGGTAGGGAACTGTGAGAGCAAGTGGTTGTGTGGCATCAATAGGATCAAACTAGAATAACTTCTATGAGGCTTCTAAAAGGTAATAAAATAAATCTTGATCACTATACTTAGTTTGGAGAAGCACCATGTTGATACCCATGGCTTCCTTTTATGCTTCAAAGAGGGGTCAAATTCACGATATGGTATTTATAGCTACATGAAAGGAAATTTGAATGATGTATATGCTCTATGTAATGAAAATGGTTTAGCTCTTGATAAATTCAGATCATGAAAATATGCTAAGGGTGAAATGCAAACTTGGTATTCAAACTTATATTTTATAGATTTGGTGCCTTTTAGCTTTTGCATCTAGGCCATGTTTAGTTGTTTAGTCATCTTGAGTGCAATAGTAGATGTTGCAAATCTGCATCTAATCTAGACATCAAACTAGTTAGTCATTAGCATATGTGTGGAGTTATGCCATTATGCTCTTTGATGTTCATACGAGGGGTAAGAGTAGCTGACGTTGACTAGCCACTGATTTGTTGAAGATCATGTCAATCGACCCTTGGATCTTGAATTTTATTCTAATGGATGACTGTTATCTGATGGATATCTTATTGATGGGATGTTTTAGCATCTTTCTTAGACTTAATAATTTTAGTCTCTCCTCTTTGACTTTTCCATTGACACACATGGATCCTCTTATGCATATCTAGTGCACGTGATGCTTGGTATTTGTACTTCACAAATATTGTTGATGAGATCATATACAAATAAACAAACCAAAAATAAACACACAAAAAATATGCAAAATAGTGAAATCCTAATCTACATGGTGCTACTCAGCACCCACTCAACACCTACTCAGTTTGCAAATGAGATCAATAGACTATTAGTGGTAGGGCTTAAGCCTATGTCAATTTACCTTCCTTGATAACATAGTTCCCTGAAGATTCCTTAAAACCATGGTTCTTTGATATGTTAGGTCATGCATAATGTAGGTCCCTTTACATTATATTTGTAGTGTTCCTAGGAATGCTATGAACCACTATCATATAATAAAACTAGCTGATCTTTGTGAAATTATTTTTGGTGCAAGTTCCTATCATGTCACACTTTTTGACCTTGTTTATGAACTTCGTACATCTATGATACTCTACATCTAAACTCATTCATACAATTTAGTTCAAGGATCCAGTTAGTAAGATAATCTTGATCTCTGAGTCACATGACCATGACACTGCACAAGCTGGGTACTAGATATTCCAATGGCATGAATACTTACAAATGATACACCGATTAGAATGGTGTAAATCTAACATCTCTTTTATAATATGTGTGATATGCCCATAATATCACAGGATTGTGATATTCCCAGTCATCTCGCTTGACATCATATATTTTTGTAAGCATTTTTCTCAGTACCTTATTAGAGGCTTCAACTTGGCTATTAGCTTGTGGATGATAGGCAATGCTTTTATGATGAAAGATCATAAACTCTTTAGTCAAGGCCTTAATGGTGTTATTTAGAAAGTGCATTCGTCTATCATTGACTAAATTTATAGGACATTCTAACTTGGTAATGGTATTTTCATATAGGAACTTCATTGCATCCTTTGCACTATAGCTTGGTATAACAACTTCAACCCACTTGGTAAAATAGTTTATTGTATTAATGATGTACCTTGATTTGCTGCACTCGCTTGGTGGGTTGATTAGTCTGAAAAAATCAATCCCCCATTATTTGAAAGGATATTATACTAATAGGGGATGCAATGACATCTCATCTTTTTGGAGTGGTCTACCCATACATTGGTAGACATTATAGTGCTATATAACTCTGTGTGTATCCTAGCACAAGTTTGGCCACCATAGTTTACTTTGTAGAATATTTATAGCTGTAGCCTCTCCTATGAAATATCCTCCTGGAACTCCTTGATGAGCTTCTTCCAAGAGTTAAGGTTATTTACATTCAAGGACAAACCTGTGTAAGACTTCATCCTTTCCCAAGTGATATAGAAGTCTATTAATGATGGTATATGGTAGTGCTCTAATCACAAACTACTTTTTATCCCATTCTTAAAAGTGCATAGGGAAGATTCCTTGCTTGAGGAAGTTGGAAATGGCTTCAAATTTTTTAAGAATCACAAAGACATGGAAAAGATGGGCATCAGGAGAATCTTATTGTAATTCTTCTAGCTCTTCCCCATTTAGGATATGACTGAGGCGGTCTCATCCTACATTCTCCCTTCCTAGCTTGACATTTATGTGGAATTGAATCTCTTGGAACATCATCAACCATCAAGAGATTCTTCCTCTTATCATTGGTTTGTTGGCCAAATATCATAGGGTTTGATGGTCAGTGAATAATTCAAATGGTGTTTCAAATAGATAATGCTGAAATTTTGAAGTGCAAACATGATGGCCAATACTTCTCTCTCAGTGGTTGTATAAATTTTCTCTATGTTGGATAGTTTCC
Organism: Torreya grandis; assembly: GCA_037957365.1. Lineage (NCBI taxonomy): Eukaryota > Viridiplantae > Streptophyta > Pinopsida > Cupressales > Taxaceae > Torreya > Torreya grandis. The sequence continues at coordinate 551,813 of JARHVA010003864.1, forward strand.
AGGTAGCAAAGTGGATAGGATGGTCAAACACACCATCTTTGGGTTGTGAAAGTACAACACCAACTATGATACCCAAAGTATCTACATGTATATGGAAAGGCTTATTCTAATTTAGAAAAACTAGTATGGGTGTAGTAACTAGTCACTATTTTAGCTCAATAAAAGCTACTTCACATTCTGAGGTCCAAATAAATTTTGCATTTTTATGCCATAAAGTTTATAGCAAAGAATAAATATCTGTGTAGCCTTTGATAAATTTTTGGTAGTATCCTATATGTCTAAGAAAAGAGTGCACTTTAGTGGGACTAACAGGTGGAGGCATACTTAGTATTACTATGATTTTTTCTTGATCTACTAGAATACCTTCGATGTATACTACATGTCTAAACAAAATTATAAATGGTGTAAAAAATAATCATTTATTCAGATTCGAGGAGATGTATAGGGCTCGATATCATTCCAACATTAAATGTAGCTTGGACAAATGCTATTTGAAAAGGGATAAGACTTCCCAATCATCAAGGTAAACTTCCAAGAAATCATGAATGAAATCTTTGAATGATGTAACCACTGCATGAGAGAACACCATAAGTGCATTTTTAAGGCCAAAAGGCATGACCTTGTATGCAAAAAAACCCCATTCTATTGCAAAATTTATTTTGGATTGATATTCTTTTATGATCGAGATCTGATGATATCCACTAAAACCATCTGTGAAAGAATAAACTTCATGTCCTATGACAAACTCTAAAAATTCATCTATGAATGGTATTAGAAATGGATAATTTACACATGAATCATTCAAAATGTGGTAGTCCCCACATACTTGAATTTATCCTATCTTCTTGGGATGAAATGCCATGGGGCTTACCCAATTGGCTTTTTCTATTAGATAAATTATCCTTGTGTCATGTATTCTATCCAATTATGCCTTTACTTTTAGCTTCATATTCAGATTGAGCTTATATGGTTGTTTCTTGACTGGTTGTGTGCACTCCTTCAATTCAATGTGTATCTCACAAAGAGATGGGTTGACTCCTTAAAATTGTGAGATTTTGGTGGGAAAGACATCTTGGTAATCCCTTAGGAGTTGTAGAGCTTCCAAAATTTTAGTTTCCATCCAATAATCACTTATGTTTTCCAATTTTAGAACCTCCTCAGTTCTAATGTTAGCGACATGCTTCTAGATAGGTTGTTGATAAATATTACATTTTTCATCATCCATAGATTTTTTTATACTCCTTTTCCCTTCCTATTCAAAAATTTAGATGTTGTGTAACTTATCTTCCTTAGTCAGTGCTGCACCGATGTCCTTGAGTGGTTCTACAGGTCATTCAAGCTCAAATAAATCATTCAAATCTAGGTCACCATTAGAATCAAAATCTTCAATATCCTATGCCTCATCTTATATGCAGTGACATGGCTATGTCAGATTTTGTTTTTACTTAGAAAATTTATACCTTTATAATGCCTCATTGAGATTAGAGGCTGCATTTTTCTATGCAATAGATTCTATTTTGGTGCTCAAGTCTTCTGCATGTCCATGACACAAAAAATACTTGAGTTTATACAATGAATTATGGACTAGCATATTTTCATCTTCAAACACAAAGGTCTATATAAAATCACTCTGCATTTATACCCAATGCTTGCTTTCCATTCTACATTCTTGGTGCATGTACCATGCTACTGGTAGTGGAGAAAGTGTATAGTAGAAGATGTGAACCCAATATTTTGGTGTGACACATTCCTCATTCCAAACTTCAACACACTTATGTACATGAATTTTGAGGCACTCACATTATTTAAAGAATGACCAATTGATGTGGATGATCTATGGCAGCTGAAACCTACTGATCATGAGCTCTCAAATGTCATACCATTCAAGCTAGTTTTATGATGAGTTGCCCACTATGTTGTAACAACTCCCTTTAGAGCATAATTTGAAGATCTAACTTGCTAATTGATGGTTGGAACATGGAATTATAAGCACAAGATGAAATCATTAATGTCCTTTATTAAATAGTACATATGTAATTGTCACTCATATGCAAAGACCATTCATATTGTCTAAAGTTCATGATCACCTCGAGTCCAATTGAGGAGGTGGGTATTTGAGTCACCACTAATAGTTAAAGCTGCTTCTCAGGGTAAAGTGCCTTCCTTTTTCAGATCTATGTAGTCCTACATGTGATCATAAACTTGATATAGGAAATCAAATTTTGATTGAGTTGAAGATTTTGTATACATAAAGGCACATTATTCAATGGCAAACCGATCTACCACTAGTTACGTAGCTACTTATTTGGGCCTTCACTATTCCTATATCTTTATTTGCTGAGTGAGAAATGATTGTACTTGTGGTTTGACATTTTGGTATAAGAAGTTACATTTAGTTACACATAGAGCTTTTGGATTCTCCTTAGTATTAATCTTCATCTAACTAGTTTCTTGCAGAACATAGGGGGAGTCTAGTTCATCTGGAATTATGTAAGGCTTGTGTGCTCTATTAAGAGGAATCTTAATAACTTTATCTCCTTGATGTGCCTCAAGTGGTTGTGCACTATATTGATAGTTATTTGTCCATTATATGTCCATTTTTTTCCTATTAGTGCAGGGTAGTGCATTGCTACAATATTTATGTCCATGACCTCAAAGTCACCTTGTAGAGACAAATCTATGATTTTGATTTTGATGTCCTCCAATCTTCCAATAGGCTCAAATTTTTGGTAATAAACTAAGCTCAAAATCACTAGGCTATATCTAAGAGCTGGTCATTTAATAACTTCCCATGTAGAATTAGGAATCATATTAATTATGCTACCAAAATTAAAGACAACATTTAGGATCTTGTAACCAATAGCCTCAATATCAATCCATGTATCAACATCTTGGGGTTTCTTCATCTTGACATACTAGACCAGTTTTTATATCTTTTGTTGACCATGCTACGTACATTCCAAAAGATTATGCAGTAGATTCATGATATTCTATGATATGTCTTCATTGTGTTGAGTACTCAAAAGTTTTAGAAGATCCATGAGCGTAGTGAAAACTCCATATTATCATATAATACACATAATTTGACCATACGTTTGTTCATCAATTATTGAAGCATTGCCATTTGTAGTTTCCTAATGCTAAATGTTCTTCAATAACTACACAGCTTCATGCATAATATTTTTTTTTTGTAGCTAGATTTGAATATTTATCTATTTAAATTTTTTGATGCCCTAATCTTGAGGAATTTCAAGTGGAGGAAACCCTTTTTTACATGTTGTTGTCATGTCACAACATTCAAAAATGCATTTTATTTAGACTCCTCACTTACCATATTTACATTTTGGATAACTTTGTCCTTTCTCTACTTTCTAAAATAGGATAATCTTCTATGTCATGTTGATCAGAGACTCTACAATATGTGCAATATGACTATATTTATGGATTCATTGGACAATTTTATTAGACATGATTATATTCCCCATATAGATAGTATTGCATAGGAGGCCTTTGATAGTTATTGCCTCTACTACCTTGGTATCCTCCTCTATAACTACCTCTACCTCCACCTCTATTAGATTGATATCCCCTTGATATCCTCCTTGTTGTTGCACAGAGTTCCAATGCTAGTACTACTAATTGCTATCTCCCACATTAAATTGCTATTGTGTAACTGGAGGGGTCTAATTCATTTGTTGTTGTTGCATTATGGGTGAGCTCCAAGGTGCTACATACTAGTAATGAGGGGATGGACATATCCAACTCAATGAAGGAGTCCATCCAACCAAATCATGAGGTTGATATTGTGGTGAACTTGGAATCCATTATGGACTTGTTTGGGTTGCACAACTTATATGAGCTTCTAGCCTTGGGCTTGCATGCTTCACCAAAGATATTTTCTACACTATGATGATAAATACATTTTTGGAGATGCCCTCTTTAAGCTATTTTAAAGATCTACAGTTCTTCTCATCATGGTTAGTTGATTTGCAAAAATTACAATACATATTTTATGGGTTATTGATATATTATTGTAAAAGGTGTCACTATGTTGTGGCATTCCCTACTATCTGATAAATTTCACAAAACTTTATCTTGACTTTAGGATAATCATTTTAGTGGTGTCCTTATTTTCTACACTCTATGCACCATAGATTTAATTTAGGCTTATTTTCCTCATGGTATTGCTCCATTATTTTCATGAAAGCCTACAATGTGTTTTCAATTTTAGAATTAGCAACATGAACTTCTCCATAATCCTCAATCTATTCTATGCACGGTGCAGTCGCTCTGGCATCTATGTTTGTCTCATATTAAGTTTTCATAGTCGAAAACCAAATTTTATTTCATATCCCTTCAAAAAACCATGCTGCTTTATCTTTATCTATTAAAGAAAATTATACCTTATTCATTACATTAAAAAATCTATGATTATAGTCACATACTGACTCTCCAAAATTTTGCCTTATCTCCTTTAGGTCATATATTATCTGGATAGTGTATTTATTAATCTTAAATTCTATGATAATCTAATCTTAAACATATTTAAACTTGATTAATGAAGATATATTTTGTATATGAACTCCAATTCTCTCCCAGTTAGAGCCCTTGCTAATTCTCACTTTTGTAAATTTTCATCAGTGACACCCTTAACTTGCCATTTGATTTTGCAAGTTAATAGGTACTATTCAGGGTCTTTAGACCCATCGTAGATGGCTAAATTTAGGAATCCTCTTGATTAAATCAACATTTTAACTGGTATGAATGAAGTCTTTTGTGTAGTTATTATTGGAGGTGCCTATGTTTTGAGTGATCCCATTTGTGTACTACTCTGCACATTAGAAGAATAATCATGCACACTTTATTTGAATGTGCTTCCTTCTTGCTATTGTTAAACTTAAACTAATATTATGGAATTAAAAGCTTTCCTAATGTATTTTATGTTAATTTATGTACCCCAATGGTTCACATGCTTTAAAAAATTGTCTTTCTCAATTTTTATCCTCTTGCTCGCCTGGTTGAAAACTTTTAATAGAATATAAAAAATTGGGATGCGAGGATGCGTATACTTTTGATGAATAATTATTTTTAGTGATTTCTTCATATAGTGTGCTTGAACCTATAATTAACATGTGACTAAGTTCTATTTCTTTGCGTAATTCTTCTTTTGATAATACCCTTTCTTATAGCTACACACTATTTCTATCTTCTATCTGTTCTACTCCTAAACTACTCTCATCTTCCTCTTCACACATCTTATCTTCACATAATTATTCATCCTCTCATTCTATCTGTCAACACCCATCATCATCCTCTTTCTTCATCCTTCATTCATCATTTCACTCATCACATATGTGCACTTGTTCATCATATACTCTACTGTTACTCTTACTTTTACTTATAGCTACTTGGGTATTCTTCTATTTATTCCATATATTCTATTATAGTAGTTCCTATTTTGAATCCAAAATTTTATTTTGACTCTAATTTCTTTACATCTCCATTCTAGATTTAGGTCCAAGATCTACTTACTCATCTATCCATAATTCACCATCATATGCACACATCCCCATATGATTGAAGTGACTACTCCATATTGGTTGGAGTAGGCACCATGGACTTATCCACAACCAACATCTTCAATAGGATAGGTAGTCACTATAAAAATTTTCCTCTAATTCCTTGGAAAAAATGGTCTTGGACAACTTCAAACACTATATATCCTTGCATTGTGAGCATGATGATATATCCATTTATGGTGGTGGTAACCTAGTAGTCTATTACTTGCATCTAATCAATTTTTGGTTTCAATAATTGGTCTATCTTTTCTTCAGTCCAAGTAATAGTTTCTTTTATTTTGGGATTGAAGCAGTATTATTTCAGCCTTGTCAACTAATTAGTTAGCAGTTTAGGCATCTCACACCAAAAATTTTCATATATTTCTCCGTAGATATGATCCTGAATGATTTCACTTATGGTAAGACTAGTAATTTTATATTCTTCTTCTATAAAGTGCCATGCTTTATGGTCTAACCATGTTTCAATGTCTCACTATTTTTATAACCATCTTAACATAGTTTCTTCCATAAGGAGTGTTTCGATGCTCACCACACCATTATTAGTAGAGGTTCCTAATGGAACATAACATGCTAATGATGAGGATAACTAAGTTTTTTTATACTGTGTAGGATGGTAGAGAGAATTCATAATTAATAAAAGCATGATAGGGATGAGTTATCATGTGATAGATAGGAGCTTAAGATCAATACAGAGATTTATTAAGGTTTGTAGATAATTTAGATTACTTTAGATAAGATTAAACCAAACATTAAACATGATAACATAGACAATAAATAACATAAGAAATATGACAGGTAATCATAACTGAAAGCCTATATTGATCTCAATAAAGGTTCATCATCTTTTTCATATAAACATACATATTTATAGTTGCTATAGTTCCTAACTATTCATGTTCTTCTCATACATTAGTGCCAAAGAGAGGAGACTGTGCATCTTCTATCTCTTTACAACTCATGAAGGATAGGACAAAATACATATAGCTAACAATTTTAGACATAATACATGAATATTTGAAGAATATCCTATGCAACTTTACTTATTCATTTTTCTTCTCCCAACAACGATTGACCACTGATCGATCAGGGATCAATGTTGATCTAATGATCAATAATGATCCATAACCAATCATAATTGATTCATTAAGGGTCGTTGTCAATTCTTAAAGGATAATAAAAATTTAAAGGAGAGTATTAGTTGTTAGAAAACTAAATAAATCTAGGGGATTATGGGATTGTAGGCACATGTACTATTGATGATACAAGATCAAGTGCCACCTTTGTTGGAGTGACTATAGAAGGTCATGGGATATGTGGATTGGGAACATGGTGAGGTGGTAGGCTTAAGAGGATTATGCCACTATCACTAGGTACAATGAGACCAGAGTATACTAGTAGTATTACTAGAGTGATAGGATCTAGATGCAAGGACATTTTATCTCTTGATAGGGGAGATGATAGTGGCCCTAAAAAATATTTAGAGGATACTCTAGCTACTTATATAGGGCACATATATCATCCTAGTGGATGAGAGAGGACATATAACTACCTTGACATGGTTGTATGGTGATGATGCTATGGATATTAGATTCACAGTAGGAGGCTTCAGTTTTAAGGCTCTATATGATCTATACCAAGATGGGAGATAGGTTATGACCATGATGATGATGGACATCTCTTGCTATGCATTATTAGACTCAGGTAGAGGGAGGTTATCATGGAGCCTAATAGGGGTGCTTGTGGACATGTGGGAGCATTGGACAATATTTGCATGGGCTCTAACCTTATTGGCATAGATATATAAGGAGATATGGGGATGGATGATGTAATAATATTATGGACTCAATGTTACCTATGTGCTATAGTGTTAGGCATATGATCACATTTGAGTAGTACATCCACTAGGGCTACCATGGATGGGTTGGTACCAGTTTACTTTCAGTGTGGGTTTTTTGTGATAGACGAATGACTTTGCCCATTCATATGGAGACAAGAAAGTTTTAGATTTAGATAATTATAGATAGGTGCTAGAGGAGCTAAAGGAGGATGAGGTTATATGAAGGCCTTATGTTAGATTCCTCATATGGCCATAGATGGAGATAGAGCTAATGGAAATATAGTGAGCAAGGTGTTTATAGGGGATATGCATAGAGGATGTAAAACTCTTTCAGTTTGGGTGTGTAAGATCATAGTTTGGGATATGATAGGATCTACCTGAGGCACCTTAGGTATATAGGAGAGATGAATCAGAGGTGGATCTACTCAAGCCACAAGTTATAGGGTCAGAGATATTAGCTGAGGTTGAACAAGAGGGAGTAGGGATAGATGATATCAAAGTGATAGAGACATATTTATTATGGTGGGTGGATCAACATGGAGGGGGAGAGGAGAGGGTGGTGCACCAGAGGTATGATGTGGATATGGAGGATGTGGAGGTTGTAGGAGGAGATGGGGAGGGGGATAGGGATATACAGGTGATCATAAAAGAGATGGATGTGGCATAGGCATAGTATTATGGAGTTGTTTTTAAGCATGACTAGCTATAAGCATAGATGATAGAAATATGTGGGTGTTATGATGCATTGTATTAGAGTTATGATGAGGCATACTGAGTGTAAGACATATATAGAGATCAACATGAGAGGCTCCAAGTAGTAATAAGTATAATAGGGGAATCAATATCATGGTCCACTACAAGAGGATGGGAAAAGGTAGGAGGATGAGGGCTCTAGGGAGTGTGACCTTGGATAGATATTAGAATGCGGTAGAAAATATATGATATTATGAGTATATTATTATAGAATATTAATAGAGGTTCCTAAATATGCCAACCATATAGCCAGGTAGGGTCGAACTCCATAGGAGAGTAAAACTAGTGTGGGGAGTGTGCTATAGGAGAGGAATAGGAGGGATGGAGGAGGAGATGGAGGGGAGAACGGGGGAGGTAGGATAGACATCTACCTTATCCATATCTAGTTCACTGAGTAGTCATGTATATGGCTAACTATATGTATTGGCCCTTTGTATGTATTACACATTATGACACTTTATGATGCACCTTTGATATATATATATATATATATATATATATATATATATATATTCATGATATTATGTTATTCACATTTATTATATGAGCTTTGTGTTACATGATTATAGATTTGGATTATGTGGGTTACATTTTTATAGCATCTAATTTTAGTTGCATCATGTATTATATTGATTATCTAGTGTTTTTTTGGATTATGATATTCAAATTATGTGATATAACTTTTATGTTGATTATGGATTCATATGTGTGTGTTTTAAATGGACTAGTAGTGGATTATGGATTTTTAATTACATGTGATAATTTATGATGTATCATGGATTTATGACATTTTGTGATGGATGTTATATTACATGGATAGTGCTCGTATGGCTTATATTTTTGATTATATTTATTAGATTATATTGTATGGGAATTTACATCATGGTTGATTATGAAAATGTAAATGTTTATATAGATTTAAATGTTTGTATAACTGATCAAATATGCATGATGTATAATTGGCTGGGACCTTAACCAATGCTAGGCCCCTTGTTGCTTTTACATATGTTAGGTTGTGGAGCTAAAAGCTTCACCAGGATGCAAATGGGAGAAGTTATGGAGGATGCAGAGTTGCAGAGAGTTGCTAAATGCGTTACAGGGAAACTGGCATCGGTCTGATCAATCGATGTCAGTCAGATGGCAGTGAGGAAGCAACCGGCATCGGTCACCAGTCAGCCGACATTGGTCATGGAGGAGCCGACATCGGTAGCCTGTGCGTGAACAACCAGTTTGCATGTTGATCCCATAGAGTCTATTTTTGGACTATTTGTTTGCATGTCAAAGGCTAGTTGTAGTCTTGAGTTGCGTGTCTAATTATTGTAATTAGGTTAGTCTAATTATTGTAAGCATGAGATCTATATATGGACTCATGGGCTGTATTTTAAACTTGTAGCTAGTGAGTAAGAGAGCAATAAGCTCCTTCAGATAGAGGAGAGCAATGGTGCGTTCCTCCTAGTGCCATAGTACCAAGGTGGGTACTAGTTTAGAGAATCAACAGGGTTCTTTGTATGTGTATGATCTTGGTCAGCATGTGTGCATGACTTTCTATAGGAGATCTACAATGGTGAGTAAGGTCTAGTGATTTGCAGGTAGCAGCAGAGAGCAGGAGATCTACTTGGAGTACAGTTGTGTACTTGGTGTACTGGCAGCGTGTTACTGACTAGTTGGAGAGGTGAACATCAATTCTGTATTAGAGTTGATTGTTGTGACCAAGAGAGAGAGGGAAGAAGGTCTTGAGGTGTGGTGAACCTTTGAGGTGGAAGAAGATGTGGCATCTTCTTTATTGTATATTCTTTTGAGTGATTATTAATACAATTGTGTATTGTCTCTCAATTCCTGTGTTGTTTCATATTTCTAGTTACTTATTGATTCTGGTTAAATTCTGTGTTTAGTTGCTAATACAAGAAGTAATCATATGTGCTCTATTGGTAGAGCAAGATCCTGACTAAGTAGGCATCAGAGCATGTTTATTGTTCTAGGTTCCTGACAAGTGGTATCAGAGCTTTTGGTTGGGTTGAGTAACAGGTGGTTTCAGATCTGGTAGTGTTTTTGATTACAGGTCACTCACAGGGGTTTCAGATTGAGTGGGAGTATAGCAATGGCAGAAGAAAGTAAGCGACGAATGGAGAAACTGAATAACACAAATGGTCTGATTGATGGAAAGAAAGCGCAGGTAAAAAGAGATTGTTGGTTGGTAGAAGATCAGCGTGTGGAAGCATATGTTGCAGGCGATGTTGCACAAGATGTTTTGGATAAAGTAGAATCTTTGTTTACAGATTCTTTTGCCTCTTTCCATGCAGCCCAAAATAGAGCATCTTTTCATGGGTACGTCTTTGGAGAGATTTATTTAGGGGTTGGAGAGCCTTGTCAGATTATTGACGAAGGGGAAGTGAAGCTAAAACTGCAGACATATAACACACAGGTGGTGAAGGAAGTCATGCAGGTACCAGTCTTAGAGATGAATCTAATTTCTTCAAGAAATTTGGGTGATGAGAGATGCACTGTAACTCTCATAGCAGATATACTTGAATTAGATGGTGGTAAGAAAGTAGGTATCCTTTATCTATCTACTTATATTACTGATTCACCTTTTGTTACAGAGATGTGGCTTTGTAGGCTTAGTCACATATGTAGAAGGCAAATGCAGGTTTTAAAGCAGAAGTCAGATGTCTTTGACAAGCTAAAGAACTGGAAAGCCTTAGTGTTCATGGAGGAGATGATAGATAGAGATCAGGTGAGGGAACTAAATTATTCTAAGCAAAGCAGGGTTGATTTGATTAGGATTTTGATCCATGGAGAGCTCACAGGTAAAAAGTTATCACTCAAAGAAGAACACAGGTACCGACGTCGGTCAGACAATAACCGATGTCAGTAGCAGGAAGACCGACGTCAGTCATGAAGGAACTGATGTTGGCAGAAGGGATATTGGCATTGGCCAGGGAAATGATGTTAGCAATTAGGGTCAGTATAGGGAGCCGACATCGGTCAGGAGTAGACTGGGAGATGGCTGAGATCGGTCACTGGTACGGATGGTGGGCGGACAACAAGCTGTCAACAAGTCTCAAACACTCATGTCGAGGTCAGAAAGGGTAAGTGAACCTCATATTCATTGTTCACCTTCTTTATATTGCTTATTGATGGTCAAGAACTAGGAAGATGTGAAGAGGTAATGCAGGTAGAATCTAGATACAGTGGGAGCTTGGCATGGATGAGGAGTGTAAGTCCTTAGAGAAGAACCAAATAGGTGTTTGTTGGTAGAGTTGTCAGCTGGAAGTAAGCACTGAGAGATAGAATGGATTCCCAAGTTAAAGAAGAGAGTGGATGGATACGTGAGACAGAAGGCCAAGGTATATGGTCTTGAGGAAGCTGCAGGATAGTGGTACAAGTTTGACAGGTGGATGACTAAGCATGGCTTCAGTCAATGTCAGTGTAACTATTGTGTTTATCTTACTAGGTGGATAATGATTGCAACATTATTCTATTACTGTATGTGAATGGTATACTAGTTATAGGTTTAGAGATACATGGTTTTGCTGAGCTAAAGGTAAGGTTAGTTCAGAGGTGTGTCATGAAGAATTTGGAGCAGCAAAATTCTTTGGCATAAGAGACATGGAGATTTTATCTCCAGTGGGAGCTGATGTGAAGATGGTGTTGGCAGGGTTCATGATGTAGGATGCAGAATTAGAAAGCACACCAAGGGCTAGACAGTTCAAGCTTAGCTTGGAACAGGGTTCAAAATCACATGAGGTCTAGTGTAGACCTAAGTTTTCCCAAGCAGTGAGGGTTGTCAAAAAGTATGGAGCCAATTCGGGGAAGGGGTACTAGAGGGCAGTTCAGTGGGACTAGCAGCAGGGATTCTTGTTATGTAGGGTCAAGGTCTTCACTACATGGATATGTAGGTTCGAATGTGGTAGGTTACTTTGATGACAGGGGTAGCATCACAGGGCGTGTGGTGGTTGGTCTTCAGGATTGATCTTGAAGAGGAATACAAGCTAGGGAATAATTTAGATGGTGTACAGGTACAGGTACAGGTGCAGCTATTTATCTCCAAGTGGGAGATTGTTAGGTTGTGGAGCTAAAAGCTTCACTAGGATGCAAATAAGAGAAGTTACAGAGGATGCAGAGTTGCAGAGAGTTGCTAAATGCATTGTAGGGAAACTGGCGTCGGTCTGATCAACCAACGTCGGTCAGATGGTAGTGAGGAAGCAACCGGCATCGGTCACTAGTCAGCCGACATCGGTCATGGAGGAGCCGACGTTGGCAGCCTGTGCGTGAACATGCAGTTTGCATGTTGATCTCGGAGAGTCTATTTTCGGACTGGTTGTTTGCATGTCAAAGGCTAGTTTTAGTCTTGAGTTGCGTGTCTAATTATTGTAATTAGGTTAGTCTAATTATTGTAAGCATGAGATCTATATATGGACTCATGGGCTGTATTGTAAACTTGTAGCTAGTGAGTAAGAGAGCAATAAGCTCCTTCAGATAGAGGAGAGCAATGGTGCATTCCTCTTAGTGCCACAGTACCAAGGTGGGTACTAGTTTGGAGAATCAATAGGGTTCTTCATATGTGTATGATCTTGGTCAGCATGTGTGCATGAATTTCTATAGGAGATCTACAATGGTGAGTAAGGTCTAGTGATTTACAGGTAGCAACAGAGAGCAGGAGATCTACTTGGAGTATGGTTGTGTACTTGGTGTACTGGCAGCGTGTTACTAACTAGTTGGAGAGGTGAACATCAATTTTGTATTGGAGTTGATTGTTGTGACCAAGAGAGAGAGGGAAGAAGGTCTTGAGGTGTGGCGAACCTTTGAGGTGAAAGAAGAAGTGGCATCTTCTTTATTGTATATTCTTCTGAGTGATTATTAATACAATTGTGTATTGTCTCTCAATTCCTGTGTTGTTTCATATTTCTAGTTACTTATTGATTCTGGTTAAATTCCGTGTTTAGTTGCTAATACAAGAATTAATCATATGTGCTCTATTGGTAGAGCAAGATCCTGACTAAGTAGGCATCGGAGCATGTTTATTGTTCTAGGTTCCTGACAACATATATGTGCTTTTACCCAATTTTAATGAAAATCCTTAACAATTTCTTATCAACCAAATTCATAAATCCTTAATTTTTAAAGAAAATGGAATTTATAGGAATAGGAAAAATACTTAATTCTCTTAAAACACACATGTTGTTTTATCTTCTCAAGCTTTTTAACCTTAAGCTAATCCATGGATAAATGTAGAATGATCAATGTGGTAAGTATAAAAATTAAAGAACACTGATCAATATGGGAAGCTTTCGTGGGATATGATTTTTTATTTCATAAATTTTTACATGATTTGATTTTAATAGGAAACTGATCAATGTGGGAAGTTTTCTAAATAATAGGCACATAACCATCCTTCAAGGGAATGGTCTACATGTTTAAATATATGTATCTTAGCATCTATCCTTTGAGGAATCAGTCTGTAATTTTGCCTTTTACTTAATTTTTTAAACAATTGTCCTTTAGAGGGATCAATTTGTATTTTACTCTTTTCTTGATTTTGATATCCCAAACCTTTTGTTATGGATTATATAAGCTAGGAAACAAGGCCATGTGTCATTCCATTTGAATGAGCTTTTAGGGTGATGTATTTTAAACTGAGCCAATCTATGAGAACATGATATAAATAGATCTAAGGTGTTCATATTTAAGGATAAAATTGGTATACTTCCATAAATCCACATAATTCTTGATCATTATGAGGTATGTTAAAGATAGGGGATAGGATTTTAGGAGAAATTATGCTGACTTGAGTTTGTAATAAGATTATTAAAATTAGAAATGACATCGATGCAAGGAATTAAGAGGCTCACATTATAGGTTTCCATCAAGGGAGGCCAAATGATATGCCCTATATCCATATTTATGAGTGGTAATATAGGGTCTGATCTAATTATGGAGAAAACTTTCCTCATTTACTTCTTTCCATATTTGTGACATGTTAATTTTATTTAAGGATAAGGTCACTGATATTAAATTCTCATTCCTTTAAATGTTGATTATATGCACATTTTATTCGTTCTTGATATACATGAAGGTGATCGAGGGTTATGGCTCGATGCTCATCTAAAATTTCTAGCTATGTTACTCAATTTTGATGATAACCCTATTTAGAAATGATATATTTCAAAGAGATTTTAAGGGAAGGAATTTGGACTTCAAGGGGGAGAATTGCTTCAGTACCATAGACTAAATAAAAAGGGGTAGTCCCTGCAGGTGTTTGAATACTAATTTGATAAGCCCATAAAGCAAAAGGTATGTGAATATTCCAATCCTTTTCATCCTCATTGACCATTTTGGTTAACATATTGATAAGGGTTTTATTAGATGCTTTGGCTTATCCATTAGATTCTAGATAATAAGGTGATGAGAAACTCAACTTAATGCCAAATGAGTCCCATAACTTTTGGACTTGCTTATTTTAAAATATTTCCCATTATCTATAATGATTTTATGTGAGACACCAAAATGACATATGATGTGATGATTAATGAGGAATGAATTCAAATCACTTAGGGAAATATTGAGTAGCAGTAATGATAAAGCTATGTCACTAGAATATTAAGGATTAATCTGCGCTATACGATCCAAACCCCATTGGGAGAAAGGACAAAAGTCTCTGGCTACTTACAACATATGACTATAGATATGGGATAAGTTAGTATGTTTTTGACACTTCATTCATTTATTGACACACTCAAAATAGTCTCAATTCAAATTGGGCCAATAGTATCCTAACCATAAAATTTTATTTGCAATAATTAAACCATTGAAATGACCACCATAAATTCTATCATGAGTTTATTTGATCATGAGACTTGCTTCAGGATTCTAGAGACAATAGAGGAGAATACCATAAAATCCCCACTTATAAAGCACACCCCCTAGTATTACGTACTGAGAATTTCACTGCTGAAAAACATGTTTAACATTTTTGGATAGATCTAAAAGAATAATAATTTTAGACATATAATAAAAAAATATGTGTGTACTATAGATCCAAATGGTTTTCCTCTATAGTGTGGATAGAAGGAAGACTGATTTTGGTGTAAGAAGGCTGATTGACCTTGTGAATAAAGACAAATAATTTAGACTCCTAAGAAGAGGATGGGATAAAGGATACCAAGGAATCCATGGTATCAACAAACTTGTTGGTTGACCGAGGAGTGGTCTAGATGACACAATGGCTAAGGGTGGCTAACAACTATTCTGCTAACATCTTATACCTCTAGAGGATGCTATTCTTATACTGATATATGCCAAATATTTGATTGAATAGCAATTGGGAGTCCCTAAAGATATAAAACAACTTAGCTCATAGAGCCAAAGTTGTTTGGAGACCTATAATTAGGACTTCATATTTTGCCATATTATTAGTATAGTAGAAATCAAGAGTTAAAGATAGGGGGATAAGAATGCCTTTAGGTGGTATTAGAATAATCCCTTATCTCACTCCATGTTCACATTTAGATCCCTCAAATAATAATGTCATTTAATATTTGATATCTTCCTGGGATGTGGAGGTTATAACTTCCTTAGGGAATTTATAGCTAGATGGTAGATTATCAACAAGGGGAGCTTCAACCAAATGATGGATGATGATCTACCCCATAATTGAATTTTGGTTAAGGAACTCAAGATCAAACTCAGTGAGTAACACCAGCCATCTTTCCATCCTTTTTTTGTAATAGGTTTTGAATGCATGAATTTAAGAGGATTGGTATTGGTAATCACATAAGTCTTATGATTAAGAAAATAATGGTGAAGCTTGGAAGCTATGAATACTAGAGCCAAACATAGTCTTTAAACATATGTGTAATGAGTTTCATACTCAACCAAAGTGAGAATTATATAATAAACTTCTTGTTCTCTATGTTGATCACCTCGATGGGTAAACATGGCACCTAATGCATGATCAATAACCAAGATATATAAGTAAAAAGGTGTATGATCTCTTGGTGGAATAAGGATAGGGGGAGATAAGAGATAATTTTTAAGAGTATCAAATGCCACTTGACAATTCGAATCCCACATAAACTAGGTGAATTTCTTAATAATGTGATGGAAAGGTTGACATCAGTTTAGCAATTATGAAATAAAATGGTGAATAAACTACAATTTCTCCTATAAATTGAAAAGCTGCCTGAGGTTGGAGGGAGGCAACATATTAATAATGGACTTAATATTGATAGGATTGACCTTGATTCCTTGAAAGGAAATGATAAAACCTAAAAGATTACTTGATAAATCTCAAAAAACATACTTTTTGGGATTAAGATGAACTTGATATTGGATCAAATGAGTGAAGACTTGCTAAAGGACGGACAATTGATATTTACGATGCCTAGATTTACCAAAGAGATCATCCACATAATCTTCAACAATTTTATGAATTAAATCATGGAAAATATAGGTCATGTCATTTTGGTAAGTGGCTCTTTCATTTTTTAAACCAAAGGGCATGACCCTATAACAAAAATTTCCCCATGGATTAATAAAACAGGTTTTATGTTAATCTTTTGAGGTGATAAAGATATGATTATAACTAAAAACTCCTTTCATGAGTGACAACATCTTATGTCCTACAATGAAGTCCATAAGCTATTCCATATCAGGAAGGGTAAAATCATCTTTTAAACAAGTAAGATTAAGGTTACAAAATTTGGTACAAAGGTACAATCCCCCTGTGGGTTTTGTGATAGGTACTATTGTTAGATACCCATTGAAGGTAATCAATGGGTTGGATAAATTTAATGGATAATAGGTACTAAAATTCTTCTTTGATAATAATTTATACATGAGGATGCATATTACAAAGCTTTTGCTTCATTGGTTTAGATTAGGGAATGGTAATGATGTTATTGACATCTATAGCAAGATAAATTTTGGGCATATCATTATCAGACCAAATAAAATCTTGGATATGATTAGAAATGAAAGCTACAAAATCTTGGTGTTCTTGAGAATCTAAGGAATGACTCACTTTGATATTTCATAGGACTTTGAGCATCCCTATGTTAATATCAGTTGTGACCTCATTTAAAAGATTAGTAGACTTACATGGTATGATATTTTTTAGATATGAATCCCTTGCACTAAATAAGTTAAAATGGATTCATAATACTAACATTCCATCACATGGACTGAGGGATAATTTCATCTATTAAGTCATGGAAAACTAAAGGAAGGGATATCATTTTCTCACTACTTTGATAGGTTAGCAATTCTAGGTGAATGACATTAATAAAAAAATTTAGGTGGGATGAAAATGGTGTTATCAGTTGCTATAGGGGAACCAAGAGGGGATGAGGAGTTTTGTCATCCACATCTATAAGGACATGAGATACTAAAGTGTGATTGTCATTGACTTTAGGAGTTTTCTTGAAATTGAGGCCATGTTTCTCATGTGGTTTTCTAAGATCATTTATCGTAACCTCATGGGGTCCTTATTCATAATGCCCTAAGCCAAGACCTTTCCAAGCATACCATTGTAGGTAGGTTTGTGTAAAGTATGGTTTATCAAGAAAAGAGAAGTTAGATGTAGATGGTTGGTCACACATTTAACTTTACCTATATAAAGGAGATTGATAAATTCCTTCATAGGTTAAGTGAATTTGAAGATGAGGAGGTCCAATAGGGATAATTTTTCCTAGATTGGGTTGATACATATGCTATTGATTGGGACATCCATATTTTTGAGGGGTTCCTAAAGTTCTGAGTGTTGATAGATAATATTCCCCTACAAAAAGTTGTTGGAATGCTGAATCAAAAGAATTTACATCATGGATACAGGATGAAGGTATAGTGGATCTAGCATATGTTTCTCCCAAATATAATGAACTTGAGTTATTCAAGGGAATCAAGACATCATTAGGTTGATAAGTCAAGTTGCATGTTTTGAATGGATGTGGATTGACAATGATACTATGGACCTTATCCTCATGTTCAAATTTAAGACATCAATGCAAAGTAAAGGGGGGACACAATCAATAGATTGTATCCAAGGACATCTTAATAGGATGTTATATTGTTAGGATGTAAAATAACTCTAGGAGGGTACATTTTCTTACTTGGATGGGAAAGACAACTATTCTTAATGTGGGGGCAATACTATCATTAAATGCTCATAAAATGGCTAGAGATTGAGCTACGATAGTTTTAGGTAACTGTAGTTGCTTAAAATCATGTGAGGAGATAATATTTATACTTATTCCATTATCAATCATTACTCATTTGATTTAGGTTTGATTACTTTGAGTAATGATAAATAATGGTAGATCTTGGTCATCAGGCTATAATGGAGATATTTTAGAGTTGTGGAACGTGATGGATGATGACTTATGCAAAGATGAAATAATAGCCAATAGAGGCTAGGGTTCATATAATGAGTGTCTTTCAATGCCTCTATCATAGTCTCATGATGTTTCTAAGATTTTTGGACAAGTTCATATGAAAACATCTTGATGGGGAGCTGATAGAGTTGTTTTAGAACTGATATCTGTATCAACTTTGAAGCATTATTATTCTTTGATTTTCCTAAAATGTAAATATTAGGTTTTGGTATGGGCATTATATTACTATTCATAGTAGGAACTTTTGTGATAGTCACCTTGGACTTGTTGGGATTTTGGGTCTCATGACCCTAGGTCTTGGATTGTGTAGTTGTGTATTGCATCCATTTGAAACAATGGTGGATTTGATATGTTTTTAAAATCATCAATGTCTAGAGGGCTTAAGAGAGGTTGATACTGAGTCTTATGAAAGGTTATAACTTCCTTTTAAAATCATTCTTATCCTCTTGATATTATACTAATTCTCAGAGTGGTAGTGACTCTAGTAGTTTGACTATGAGGATAGTCATGACCAAATTGTTCCAACAAAAGTTCACCTTCTTTGAATAAATTTTGAACTATAGATTTTAGAGCATTAAAAAATTAAGTATCATGTCCCACTATTTAATGGTAGGTGAATTTATTCTTTTCCCTATACCCTACCAATTTTTGAATGTGGGGGTTAACAGGTTTTATAGGTGGTAGTGTGATAAGGGAAGTTTGAAGGATTTGATCAAGAATATTAGAGTAAGACCCCCATAATATATCTTATTTGGGTATTTTTACCTTCTGAGGCATTGGTATGGAAGTTAAATTTTATTTTGAGTCTTGATTCTTTGTATTGATCGTTTGAATGTTCCCCATAGAGGGTACTCTATGTTTGGGATAAGACCTTATGATCCAAAACTAGAAAAGCTTTTGTTGAAAGATAATTCAAGAAACAAGAACAAGACAATTCAAATAATGCTATCTCTGAGAAGAGATGTTTTATTGATCAAATTTGCAGACCCAAACATATGCTTATCTCTGAGAAGAGGTGTTTGATTTCCATTTCGGGTTAGATATTCATTTATACATGTTTTGAAGGTGGGGGGAGGATGTGGAAGGTCACCAATATTGAGGGAGATGAATTGGTTCGACTTACATGATTTCCAACAATACATAATTTGAGGAATTACTATTTTTATAAACTTACTATTTTTAAACTGCAGTACTAAAATTAAAATTTGGGGCACTTCTATTGGGTTTTTTGTGGTAAAAATTCATTGAGCAAAGCTCATACCATCTCACTGTGTTCTCCTCATTCTTATCTTTCCAAAGGTTAAAATGGTGAGTCAATTGGTGATACGATGCAAAAGTTATGGCTCCCAGAAGTTTCGTCATCAATTGAGGTAGACCCATCACCTGAATTGTCACCTAAATTATTGCCCAGATCATTCCTCCCTGCTTGAGAAGCAATGCTCCCCATTGCATCAAGATTTTTCAAGTGTGGTAGTTTTACTTTAATTTGATTCCTGATACAAACTTGGAATAGACTATGATTTATGGAACTGTGTAGGGCTCGATTGTTCACCATTTCTATCTAACCATTAGTCTGTGGATGGAAGGCCATGAACTTGTTTAGCTTGGTATCTATTTGCTTCTGTTGTTATGTTGTTTGTGTAGTCAGGGCTGCAACATCGGCCCTTTTGGATTCTTGTGGCTTGACCACCATGAGAACAAATTTCTTGGCACTAATTAGAGAGACATATGTAGAAGGTGGTACCTCTGGTACCCTATAACACCATGTTCCAAGAGTGAGAGTAATCCTTTGAGTTCTTAATTCATAGATGCCATGTTGATCATACATGAATGGCTAAACAAAAATTACATCACAAACATCTAGATTGAACACATCACATAAGACCTCATCTTGAAAAGGTTTTATTGCATATGAGAGAAGAAATTAGTGGGTGACATATAGGTTTCTCCCTGGACTCAACCATCCAACACTGTATGGCTTTGGGTGAGGCTTCATGGACAGATTTAGGCTTTTCACAACATTAGCAGAGATTAAATTCTTTTGACTTTCACTATCAATAATGAAATGCAGAGGCTTACCTTTCACCCATAACTTAGAGTGAAACAACCTTTCCTTCTCATCTAACCTCTCTTCATGGGTCTGTGATGAAGTAACAATGGCTTTGAGCTCAACATCTATAATCTCTTCTTCAACCTCTTCAACTGTAGGGTCTGTATGAGGTAGAGTAGTGGATGTTGAGGATTATGATTCAAGAAAGCAAGGACTTGATGGCTCAACATTCTTCTTTAGAGTGAGTTCTAGATTTGTGATAATCACACCACTTCCCAGTCTTTCCTTCCTTTTGCTTCCAATTTTGGCATCATTTTTGACCTTCTTTGTCACTTTTCCATTTTGAAGGCTAACTCTTTGTATTCATTCTTCCATGCTTCTACTCAATCTTCATTGCAAACTTGTATGCTTTACCAAGGGTTTAAAAATTGAAGAGTTCCATTTATTCCCATATGTACCATTGTAGTCTGCCATGATATTTGAGAACCTTATGTTTCTCACTTTCTTGAATGCCCAATCTAATAGATAGAGAATGAAAAATGTTAGTGTAATCTTGAACAGACTGTTCCTTACCTTGGCAAAGTTGTTACCACTCTATATAAAGATCATCATATGCTCCAATGGGGTAGTATTCTTCCTTTACAGCTTCTATGAAATCATCCTAGGTAGGTTTCATCTCAAGGCCAATATCATCTGCATTGAATCTCTTTTTGTACACTTCCCATCAATTTTTAACAGGCAATGATGCTTTCAAAAGAGCAAAATTGATCTTCTCTTTATCAGTGAATTTATTTACAAAAAAATAAGATGATAATTGATCCAACCAATTTTCTACTACATCAGCATTGATTTTACCTTTAAATGTAGGGATATCAAAATTCACCTGAACCTTGGAGGGTGTTGGGGCACTGAAAGGATGTGGGGGTGCAGATGAGGAGCCAAAATTTCTAATCAATATTTGTTGGAGAATTTAAGTGAATTTTTGTAGCATCTGTGCTTGCTACTATTAGAGGGATTCATTCACCATTTCCTTGAAAGGATCAGATGTCTTAGTGTTTTCTGTCATTTGAAGTTGTTTGGAGTGAATAGGCAGATAGTCTACTGGTTCTATTTTCCACCCAAGCTTCCTATAGTTTGAACTCATCCTTGGGATCATACACTCTAAATACAAAGCACTCTGATACCACTAATCCAAAACTCAAAAATATTTGGTTGAAAGATAATTCAAGAAATAAAAACAAGAAAATTCAAATAATGCTATCTCTGAGAAGAGATGTTTTATTGATCAACTTTGCAGACCCAAACATATGCTTATCTCTGAGAAGAGATGTCTAATTTCCATTTTAGGTTACATCTTAATTTATACATGTTTTTAAGGTGGGGGGAGGATGTGGAAGGTCACCAATCTCCATGGAGATGAATTGGTTCGACTTCCATGATTTACAACGATACAAAATTTGAGGAATTACTATTTTTAGAAACTTACTATTTTTAGACTACACTACTAAAATTAAAATTTAGGGCACTTCTATTGGGTTTTTGGAGGTAAAAATTCATTGAGTAGATATAAATTCCATCTCACTGTTTTCTCTTCATTCTTAGCTTTCCAATGGTTCAAGCGATAAGTCAATTAGAGCTATGGTGCAAAAGTTATGGCTCACAAAAGTTCCATCATCAATTGGGGTAGACCTGTCACTTGAATTGTTGCCCGAATCACCTTACACCTACATTTTGTTGGTAACAAGGATTTAATGGATTATGAATTGGCATTATTAATATGGGAAGATCCATTTGTAATGGCATATAATATTTAAAATAGGATTCCAAAATGGTGGTTTTTGGTCTCATAGAAGGATGAGGTCCCAATATGAATGTTCTAGTTTGAATTATTGGTAGAACCATTTTCCCTTTTTGAATCTGGTTAGAAGTAGTAGGGATATCCTCTTAAGGGAGTTCAATTCTTATGAGAGCATGTTGTAAGGATTTACCTCGTAATGACCGAAAATTTTTATTTCCACTTCCTATAACATTTCTCATTATTTATCTCTTTACAATATTTGGCTCTTCCCAAGCTATAGGGAAGCTGGTTTTGGATTTGGTCAAGGTAATGTAATAGTCCTCTCCAGAGGGAGTGAGATAGAGGGGATGGGTATGCTATGAAAAGGTGTTGTATTAGCTAAAGGAGTGGTATGTGTATCTTGTGGCATATAAAAACAAGTATCTTAATATATTTCTCATCCTTTATTGTTAGTTGATTGTTTTGAACATGTTTAGGTAATGGTTCCTCAAGAGGATCCCAAATAATGATATTTAAAAATCTTGAATGAGTTTTGGGGACAAAACTACTTGATTTAGGTGGTTTGAAAGCATATCCTATAAGGAGATATAGGATTTTAGTTTTCATGGAAGGAGATTTAAAAGTACTACCAACCTCTTTAGGTACAAGTTGATCATGGATCGTACTTATAACATGGGTCTCATAGTCTAAGGTGCATCCTAAATTAGCTTGTATGGAGTTAGATGTAGATGGATGGTTGGGGAACTATTTCCTTAAGATACTTATAGATTTATTAGGAAGAGCGTTAGGGTTATCTAACTATAATTCTCTTTGGTAAATGAGATTTTCAACTAGACCTTTGAAGTAGTGACACCTATTAACATCATGATGTGATACATGATGGTAATTGTAGAAGTCATTTTATTGAACTAGGCTTGGGTCAAAGATTATCAAGAGGTTTAACTAGAGGAAGTTTAATAATAGAAGATTTTAGGAGCTTTTCTAGAGTGGAAACATATAATTCCCCAAGGGTGTGTAATATCAAGGAAAAAACCATGTTAATGGTTTTTATGGTTGCATTTGGGAGGTAGAGGGTTTGGATTGGCTCTTTATCTAAAGAGGTGCTGATTTTAAGACCACAACATTAACAATGCCTTTGGTTTTGATCTTGTTAGTTCTTTTAGAGGGATCAGGTTTGAATTTATTATTACATAAATTTACCTTCCTTTTTTTATAAATCTTAGACTTATAGTTTATGGGACATGAAAAATGCCTCATCAAAGGTCTTGAAGGATTGACCCCGTAATGTTGATGAGATATGCTTAGAACATGATGTCATAAATAATTTGATTAATTATGGTTGAGGAAGGGATATGGTAAGTTATTTTTTAATCTAGCCATAAAATTAATGATAGATTCATCATAAAATTATTTAATGGCATAGACGTTAGTTATGGTCACTTTCCTTGAGATGTTAATGGAAAAGTTTTCTAAAAAGATTTGGGCTAGTTGCCCAAAAGATAATAGGGAGTGCTGACAGATAGAAATGTACCAGTCTAAAGCTAGTCAAACTAACAACATGGGAAACATTCTTGGGAGTAGAACATCATCATGAGCTATGAGATAACAAGTATGTCTAGATGCTCTAATGTGTTGCTGAGGATATTCCTTGTTTTGAAATTTCATGAATTTTATAAATTCCCATTATGAGGGGTATGGTCTAATAGGGATAGTTGGATTAATGGGTACGTTATAGATTTAATCATAGGTGAACATATTTTTTTTCCTAGAGGCAGAGGCTTCTAGATTTTCCATCTAATTCATAAGGTCAGGCTGGGTATTATATTGAGGAATACCTCCTATGACATTTTGATGCAAGTGTTGGTAAGTATGAAATAGAGTGGAAAAGGGTTATGACAAGGGGTAACCAATAAAATTTGTCATAATTTATTGGGACACAACCACATAATATGGGGCTTGAAAGGGTATATAAGTGGATTCAAGGGCTTACAAGAGATCTATGTATTGAATAGTCAATGGGATGTACTACTGAGGAGGTTGGATTAAGGGAACTTGTTGTAAAGGTTGGGTTTGAGGATTTGAAGCTATGCTAGTTTAGATGGCTAGGAAAGTTATAGGGATTGAAATCACTAAGTTCTAAGGTACAATAGTGGGAGGTAGAATAAATGTAAGTTGGGGTGTAGTAACCTTTTGGGCTTGAGTGCTAGTCAAAGATGGATTGATAGATACTATTGGGGGTGGATTGTTCAAAGGTTGCGATGTATTAGTATTGAAACATGTTGGGGGAGGATTGTTGAAAGATGAAACCATGGCTGTAGTGAGATATTTAGGTCCCTCTAGGGGCATGCCAAAAACATTCCTAGAAGATTATGTATGAGGGGAAATAATAATATGTATTAATCAAGTACTAAGGTAATAGTTAAGGGTGATTGGATTACTATCTAATATGCTAGCAAACTCAGGATCTCCCTGAGTATAGAACTAGGGAATACCCTCCCCCATAGACTCAAGAGAGGTATGAGGACTAGGGGTGTTCTTCATTGATGAGGATGAGGTTGGGGATTCAAATTTTTAGTGACTTCATGTTAAAACCATGTATCATTGAAAAGAAATCAAAAAATGAAATGAAAAAATCACACAATAGTTTTTTTTGATTATCTAATTTTAATGGAAACAAACACACACACTACTAAACATACTTAAAAAGATTTTACATTTTTTAAGAAACTAACTTTAGAGTGTGGCAATGAAAAGGGTCAATGAGGGTACTAAAAAATGGTAATATAAAGATGGTTTAGGTTTTTATATAAGGACGGGAACCTTTATATACATGAAGGTATGTTGATGCCTGATTCTATTTTGGAAGAAAGTATGTGGCTTGGTATTGGAGCCTACCCCCTCACTTCACACACTATAGTGATATCTCAGGTGCTTAGCCTTTATAATTCTTCCAAGAATTTTTATACTTAAATATTAAACCTAGTTAGTTTCCCTTGGTGATGAAATTTAGGTGGGTCTGCCTTAGGTAGGCAAATGTTTTAATGCTTATTTTAAGATTATGTGGTTTTGGTTGTGTGAGAAAGTGTGATTAATATGATATAATGATCCACCTAGATTAATATATGTGAATTATTTAAGCAAGCAAAGGATGAAAGTAATTAATTTTAAACCTTAAAAATAAATGTAAGAATCTTTAGATTTTTCTTTTTTTGGATGAAAGCAAATAATCAAGAAAATGTAACTAGTGAACAATTTCACAATGAAAAGAACAAGAACAATGAGACCTTAGGGGTCCCATTGGGCATGCTAGAATGTTTTAGTATTTTTTCAATAGTTTTTATTAATAAATATTAACTACTAAAAATAGAAATTATATAGGTTTTAAAGAGGAGTACCTGTGATGGGGGATGGGTACCATTGATCCGTCGAGGTGGGAGCTCCTTTTTGGCTAGGAAGGACTACCTACATAACAAAGACAACTTGGACAAGATTGGATTAATAAGATAGATAGGTGGAATACTTAATACAAGATTAGTTCCATGAAGTGGTACACTTCCTTATAGGTATGCCATTCCACTGCTTGTACACAATCAAGTGGATAATATAATAACATAAATTATAATGAAACATGTGATAAGATTATGAAACTAAAATGAAACAAATCAATATATTTCATAGATATTATCAAAATGTTCATTCCAATATGATATGGCTAACTCTTCTTATTCTTAAATTGCTTCTAGTTGCTCTATGATGGATTTTAGATTTAGGGCAAAGATAATCATGTAAAGTCCCAACTCAAAAGAGATGTCACTTTGATTGGTGAATAAAGGATGAAGAACTATGGGTAGGTCATGAATTGAAACCACATCATGTATAACACTAGGCAAGGTAATTTTTAGATAGCAATACATGATTTTAGGACTTAGGAATAATAAATTGGAAAAATTTATGGTTACTAATCTAGTCTTAGGTTATAGACAAAAATAAAAGCACAAGGATCAATGCCAATTTTCTTAGAATCAATATCAATTAGGTAATCGACGTCGATCCAAAAATAATCATGGTTGATCTTTACAGTGGGTGTTGAAAAACTTAGTATGGGGCCTAAGAAGGGATTTAATAGATTTTAAAGGTTTATAGACTAGTCACTAGTTTATCTAAACAAACTTATGATAGTAAACAAAACATAAATGAATAATGCAGTATTATAAAACCATTCAAATATACAACATACTTACCTATACAAAATCTTGCTATGCTACAGAGAAATACCTTAATAACAGCGGTGTGGTTGGCTTTGTTCTGACTATGGACAGACTGAAATAGGGATCAAATTCTTTTGTGGTGCTCTAAGATAAAATTTTCAACATTATGGTTTGAAAAAATTAGGATCCTTGACATTGAGGCTCAACTTTCTATAAATCAACATTGATCCTAATAGGATCAACAACGATCACTAGAAACATTATTGATTTGGTCTAAGTTTATGTTGTTGGTTTTAACAACTCAAGATCATGGATAATACTTAATTTAAATTGGTTTTTAATGGGGCTCGAGTATGGAAAGATTTTTAGGAAGGTTAAAACAACTTACCCCTAATAATATTGGGGAGATTTACCTAAGATTTAGGGGTGGTGAACTAATTACCTAGGTAAAATGGTAATTAACCAGATTATTTACACAATGTTAGATGATAAATGGTAAAACTATATTAACTAGTGTAAAAAGGTAGAGAAGGGGTAAGACACATTTATTCATAATAAAATGGCATAAATTTATAGTGTCTATAGTAGGACATTTATCTTCAAGCAAAAAAATTACATTTGATCAAAGAGATATGTCTT
This sequence comes from Torreya grandis, assembly GCA_037957365.1. Classification (NCBI taxonomy): domain Eukaryota; kingdom Viridiplantae; phylum Streptophyta; class Pinopsida; order Cupressales; family Taxaceae; genus Torreya; species Torreya grandis. The sequence goes on from JARHVA010003864.1 coordinate 579,068, forward strand.
CCCTCGATCTTAGCTATAATAACCCCTTGTACATTGAGGTCATTATATAAAATCATAAGATTAAGTGGGTCCTTATAGATAATGGTTTAGGGTTGAATATAGTGTCACTCAAGTTGATACAATGATTGGGTTATAATTCCAAGGACATCCATCTTGAGATTTATACGATCAAGGCTTATGATAACACCAAAAGGAAATCTTCTAGAACTATTTATTTACCAATCATTATTGGGTCTATTCCCCATGATACATTGTGCCATGTCATGGAAATTGAATTTCCATATAATATACTTATAAGTCATCCTTATATCTATAAAGTATGGGCTATCCTATCTACTTTGTATCAATGCTTCAAGGTCCCCCATAATAGAATTGAGGTCATCATTCATACTGATTTGCAGCCCTACCAATATTGTTAACACCTAAAGGCTAAATTTCATAATTATAACTATTGCCCAGGTTCTAAATTCATAGTGAATAAGAATAAATAAATAGTTTTGTAACCACCTAAGTCCAATTATATCGACCCAAGTGATCTTTCTTTCACTTCAACCAATCCATTTCCCATAACATTTATAAACCAGGTCACTATTGAGGACACATGCATTTACATGTACCATATCAAATATGTCTTTCATATTGAAAAATTACCCAAGTATCCTAAGTTTTATGGTATACCTAAACCTTTTGAAGCCCCTTGCAGGCCCAACATGATTTGGCAAAAGAAGAAACACATGCAAAAATGACCAGTGGTATATGTACCAATAACTTCACCAAATCAAAACAAGGAAGCCTTTCCTAAAGGATATTGGTTATATTCTAATAGCCTTGCTAATTATTTTTATAATCCCAAATACATTATCCCTAATTGGATTATGGATAAATTAGATTATATAGGTAAAGGACTAATGTCACAAGAGCAAGGGATCTTGGAACCATTATCAGTGGGTAAGCCTACTATGAGTCAAGGTCTCATATTTATACCAGCTAGGGGTGACTCCATATATTTTGAAATTGATTTATCTAAATTGATTGATGGTGAGATTATCAATAGTGATGTAATGCCCCATTATGGCATTTACAATGAACTAGCTGACATAGACCTATTTGACTCTAGTTTTATCATGACCATTATAACCTATTATCCATTTAACCTTTTCCATCTTGACCTCATAGATTAGGACCAACAAAATTATATCATACCCTTGGATGAATTTTAGAACAAGGAGTCTATTTATAAACACATGGGACCTAGAGATGGATTTCTAATTGGTGATCACAAGTAAGGCTTTGACTTCTCCTTGGATCTTGATGCCTACTTCGAAGAGCAGGCAAGCTTGTTTGGTCACACAAAAGATAAAACATCAAGATCTTTGGGTGAAAACCTCTTTGAGACACTCATTGGTCAGGGAAAACATAAATAAAAAGATGATCCATTGAGTGAAACCTTGTTTAAAGTGATTTTGGATGGGGAAGTTTGCTTATCTCCAAAGGAAGCATATGATCCACTAAGTCCTAGCTCTACAACCAATGCTAGTATCACTATTGAATAAGATGAAGTCTTTAATCATCTTGATCTAGACTTTCTAGAGGTAGTTACGAATTGGGAAATACCCAAACTAACAGACTTAGATTCATCTGACTATCCTGAACATTGGGATGAATAACCATAATTTGAATTAGAAAAAGATAATTAGGGTCAGACACTACCCACTATCTTAGATGATGGTTCTATACTACTCATATAATATATCATTGAAGTAAACTTGGGAACTATGATGATCCCAAAATTATCTATCTAGGAGCATCCCTCAATGATGAGGAATGTGACTATATTTCCACCATTCTAAGGGATTTTATTAACATCTTTGCATGGGATTATTAAAACATGCTAGGCCTGAACCTTGCTTTAGTCGTGCATCACCTTGTTGTGCATCTAGACAACAAACTAGTCAAGCAAAAATTGAGAAAGATGCATCCACCCATTGATATTTTAGTAAAAATAGAGATGGAGAAACTATTGGGAGATGGATTTATCTGATCACTAGACTATTTTAAATGAATATCAAACATAGTTCTAGTTATCAAGAAACCATAGGGCATTTACTTATGTATTGATTTTGGGGACATTAATAAAGTGTGCCCTAAAAATGATTTACCTCTACCCAACATCAACATGAATATCAAATCAACTAATAGATACATGATGTTGTCCTTCATGGATGACTTCTCAGGATATAATCAGATTAAGATAGCCTGAGAGGATTAACATAAAACTACATTCATCACATCATGGGTATCATTCTATTACTAAGTCATGCCTTTTATTTTGAAGAATGTTGGGGCCACCTATCAACATGATATGGCTATCATTTTACATTACATGATGCATGATATTAATAAGGATTATGTTGATAATATTTTATAAAAATTAAGAACACATGCTAGGCATCCTAATGTTTTACAAAGAATCTTGGAGAGACTTCATGAATATAAGGTTCATTTGAATAATAAAAATTGCATATTTGGCATCACTTTAGGAAAAATTATTAGATTCATTGTATCAAAAAGAGGGATCAAAGTGGATCTTGCTAAGGTCAAGGCTATCATGGAGATGCCTCCACCTAATCTAAAATAACTCCACAACCCGTAAGGAAATATTCAATCTATTCATAAGTTTATTTCATCACTAGTGAATAAATGTCATCCTTTCACACACCTCTTGATGAAGGGAGTCATGTTTCAATGGGATGTAAAGTGTCTACAATAATTTTTGAAGCTCAAAACATATTTGACCAACTTACCAATTTTGAGACTACCAACACCTAGACAACCATTACTTCTCTATAATTCAGCCACATAACATGCACTTGGGGAATTCCTGCTCCAACATGATGATAAAGGAAAGGAAGATATAGTCTATTATTTGAGATAAACACTTATAAAATATAAACATAATTATACACCTATTGAGAAGGCTTATTTAGCAATGGTATTCACTTCCCAAAATTTATGACACTACATGTTGAATAATAAAACTATTATTATTGCTAAAGTGGACCCTCTCAAATATTTATTAACCAAGGAAAATATGACAGGACAACTGGATAAATGGGTCATGATCTTGAGTGAATTTGATGTTGAGTACTAGAACCAAAAGGCTATTAAGGGGTAGGTCATTGTAGATCAACTTTTAGAAGCTCTTATTGTAGATACTCAACCACTCACATTTGATTTCCCAGATGCTTCTATCATGGTGATAAAAGAAGTGGATCTTAGACTTGAATAATAGAAGTTATACTTTGATAGCTCCTTTACATCCTATGGATATGGAGCTAGTATTTTGTTAGTCACACCACAAGGGGATCTCCTTCCTACATACTTTCATATCAAATTTAATTGCACTAATAATATGGTTGATGATGAAGCTCTTAGTACAGGGTTTCATCTTACAATACAATGGGATATACAACACTTAGTGGTCTACAAGGATTCTCAATTGATCATTAATCAAACCATAGACTATTATCAAAATCAATATGACAAGTTTGTATCCTTCAAGCACATTGTGGACAATCTCATATCCCACTTCAAGTTCCTACAATTTGAATAAGTGCCATAGGCAATAATAGATAAATAGATACAATGGCTAAAATTGGGTCCATGGTATAAATTACCGACAGTGTCAAAAAGTATCAGTTTCTCATCAAGAATATTCTACAACCTGCTCATATATTTATAGATTTAGAGAGGGTATGCATAATTGCTGGTCCCAATACCCCACCTGAACTACCTTGGTTATAAGACATTTATAATTATTTCTAAGACCAAGTTTTCCCCTTGACATTTCACACAATTATAATAAAATATTCCTTCATCAGCTAGCCTATTATACCCTCCTTGGGAACACACTTTATTGTAATGGCTATTAAGGAATGCTTCTTCATTATTTATCTTCATGATAATCTAAGTTAGCGCTTAAGGAGGTTCATGAAGGAATGTGTGGGGCCCATACCAACAATGTAGTCTTAGCTAAAAAACTTCTCAAAACATGGTACTATTGGCCCAAGATGGAAACATATGATTGTCATTATGTTATAAAGTGTGTTATTTTCCAACAACATGGTAATTTGATACACATACCTTCCTTACCACTACAACCGATCACAACACCGTGTTCATTCTCTATATGGGGTCTCGGTCTTGTCAAGTAAATAAACCCAATCTCTTATGATAGACATAAAGACATACCAAGTATTTTACTAAGTGTATTGAGGTCATCCCTCTCACTTACATCACCGATAAGTAAATTTCCAAATTTATCCATTACCATATCATCTGTCAATATGGTATCCCAACCCATACTATATATGATAATGGTAGATCATTTTTAAACTAAGACATTAAAGCTATTTGTACCATGTTCAAAATCAAGCATAATAAGTCCACAACATATAACCCATGATGAAATGGTCAAGTCAAGGCATATAATAATGTTGGCATGTTATTGTCATTGATGTCAAAAGGGTGCATCATGCAAAGGCATAATGGTCATTAATGTCAAATATCTATTGAGCATGGTAGTAACCTATTGGAGTGTGTTTTTAGTTGGAAGAATGATGTTATCAAAGGTGATAAGTGATCAAGATTGATATTATCATGAATGTTGTGATCATGGAGGATACAAATCATGGAAGGGTAAGCCTAATTGATAAATATGTGTTGAGACAAGATGCATTGAAAAGAGCATGGTCATGAGAAAATTTGAAGGTAAGAGATAATTTTAATGCAAGAGAGAATTTGAAGGAAACTAATGTATTATATCTTATTGGTTGATATATTTTTTAAGATCATGACATGGAAGGAATAGGTCAAGGCATCATGTACATTAGAAGTTTGAATCTAGTCATGGCATGGTAGAAATATGAGCTAGTGGCATGATGAGGTGAGTGATCTTAGGCATGTGAGAGATTGTGAAGGTTGTATGAGCATGAGTATGAGGTGTGGATTCACTCAGAAGTGTTTCAAAGTGAGCCTATAGGGGTAAAACCTTCAATCTAGCTCTACATCTAGACCTTTATTAAACCCTACCTAGCCTAATGAGTCATGAAGATCAATTTTCAAGGCAAGTTTGCATATGTAAGAATGGAAAAAGGTATGTAATTTATTGAATTTGTCATGAATGTTTTTGTATTATTTATATTTTTGAAAAATGCATAGGTAGCAAGTCTTTGAGGTCAAGTGCTTAAGTAGCATAAGCCTAATCATGGCATGAAGAGACCTTATGAAAAGGTATGAGTATGATGGATTGGTGAGATGAGTGCACATAAGCATGATTGGTTGTATGAGGTTTATTGAGCATGCATGTGAGGCATTGGATCACTCATGAGAGTCTCAAGGTGATCCTACAGGAGTAATAACTTCAGACTAGGTCTGCAAGTAGACCACTCCTAGACCCTACCCAACCTATTGAAGTATCATGATTTATTATCAAGGAATGTGAAGGATGTATGGTAGTTTTTAAGCATTAGAGAGGTTGCTTGAGTATGTGAGTGAGGTGGAGAGTGCATGGAAAGATTCATGAAGGTTAGTTTTAAGGCTTAATGTGGTTTGCAGGTTAAGGTCTAGAAGAGCAAAGAGAGAGAGAGTGTGGCCTAATGAGGGGTCATGACCAGATTTCAAGGTGTTTGAGATCATTTAAGAATTTTCAGAGATGAGGTATGTTTTTTCAAGTTTATTCATTATTTTAAGGACAAGGCATGAAAAGTTGTTTGGAGGTCTTTTGAGTGCTTAGAATGAAGGGTTCTCAACCTGGGGAAGATTTTATTGTGCTCATTAGCTTGTCAAAAATTTGCATGGGAATATAAGAAATTTGTAGTAGATGGGGAAGGGTCCTATATAAAAATTAAAGGCATTAATTTTTTAATTGAGGGACTATGCTTTATGAATGATCATTAAGAGTGAAAACAAGTTTAAACCCTCTTAGAACCCTAATAAGGACACAATATTGAAGATATTAATAAAAAGTGCCTAGAATGGAATTTTTTCTCAAGAAAGATATTGGATATTTTATTGGAATCTCCCAATTACCTTTAGGTGGTATTAGTTAGAGATGCGAGAGAAAATGTTGAGTTACAAGTTTGTTTCTGAAAAAATTACTGTAGAAGTCAAAAGTTGCATTGGACATAGTAAGCAAATGAATAGAGGGAGAAGGTAGAAAATCATGTTTCATTTCCATTAAAGTTTATATATATGTTATATCCATAAATTATTCTAAATTATTCATCTAAGTTATCCATTTGCTAATAGGCCTAATGGTGCAAACAATGAAAAACCCAAATAGTGAGAAGATGAATAGAAATGTGTTATAATGATAGAATGATTAAAACCTAGTGCATGGAGATGTTTTTTGGGATTGTTATTTAATATTAATTCTTGGTATAAATATTTTAATTCAGGTATAGTGATGAAAATGGTGAATCAAAAATAGCTTGTCTAGCACATTGAGGTCTGTGTGTAGTGAGGTCAACAAATTAGTCTATAAGACCAATAGTTGCCACACAAGCATATAATGTTTATATTTTAAGATCATATGTAGATGTAATAGGATAATGTTAATGCATAATAATTCATTTAAAGTGTATATATAGGTGTTGGAGGTCTAAGTCCCCATGACTGGTCTTTGAGGAAAATTGGCAGTTCTGAGTAAGTTACAGAGGTGTTTTTGAGGCTCTATGCCTTGAGTGGAAGTGTCTAATACATATGGTGATATTGTTGAGTTAATTTTGACTATATATATAATATATATTTTAATCATAATTGAGTTTATTAAGTGATTTTGAGCTTCAATATTGAAAGATAAATTTTTGGTGTTCACAAGCCTAATAGGAATGAGTACTAATGAGGGGTTTCAAGTAGTGATTTGATATAAAATGTCATTTTGAGACTAAATGAAATTAGTGGGGGTATATTTTATTGTTATATGATATTTATATACTGTGTGTGAAGTTTTAAAGTGTTCCAAGGAAGGCAAAGTGTATCCTATGTCTAAGAAGGCCTATTAAGTCTCCATGAGACCTAAAAGTGAAATGATGCTTAATTGAGTCATGTCAGACCAAAGGAGACTCAAATATAATTTTATTCATGTAAAAAATATGTATTAAGACCTATTATATGGCTGAAATAATAGTTTAAGGGTGTTTGGTTGACTAAGTGGTATATGAGCAATGAATGATATATATACAAGGTAGTTTTAAGCCTATTTATATGTGTACAGTGTATGCAAATGATATAGCACATCGTTAAGTATAAGGAAGTATTTTATAGAATAATAGGATTATATAGGATATATAATGAATATATGATAGTGTGTCTACATATGAATATCAAGGTCATATGACCTAATCAATCTTGAAGAGACCTAGTTGAGCTAAAAAGCGTAGAAGGCAGTTTGAGAGGGATAAGAGTGTGAAGAAATAAAGAAGGTGATCATCATATAATATGTGAGAAACAAGGTTTATGAAGGTGATCAACGAAATAATGTGGGTGAGTTGGTGTTGAGTCATCTAGGGGGTTGGTGCCTCCTTGCAAGTGGGTGCTTACTAAAGCCTAGTCAAGTAAGTACTTGGCTAGTTGAGGTTGGTGCTCCATGTGGAGTTGGTGATTCACTAAAATTGGTTTTTATCTTATAGGAATATAATAAATTTTAATATATCATTAGGTTTTCTTATCCTTGAGGGTATCCCACATATATGATGTGTTCCTATGTTTCATGCTTATGTGGATAGTTGTTTATGTTTGCTAAATCTATATGTTTATTTGAATGGTTCATGATTGCTCAAGTGTAATTGAATGAAAGGTTTTTAAAGACTAATTCACCCCACTATTAGTAATTTTGATTCTTATAATTGGTATCAGATCTAGTCTGACGCATAGGTTTTCAACAATTTCTTTCTCACACTTGAATTACTTTCAAACTTTGACTTAACTCACTTTTAAATTTTTGGATAATGGATTATTCTTTCATCCTCCTATAATGAATTTTATATTCAACATACATTCCATGATTATTGAGGTCAATGTATTTATTTATGACCTTTTTGCATCTCAAACATGCTCAATTCTATTAATATCCATTCATTTAAATTTCCCAATCAACAACTACTTCGTATGGTGCATTGGTTATACACTTGTCATGTTTACTTTACTCATGAGCTTTCACTTTGTTTTTCACTCTTACTAAGGATAATTACTAGTTCTAACTGAGAGTTACATGCAACATGCAATTTTACATACTTATTAAACTTTGTTTTGACACCAACATTTCCACTTCACACCAATTTCTCTATTAGACTATGAGAGTTTTGATAACTTCCACACAGTTTGAATACCCTTCTACATGCATATGTTTTCAACAAAATAGAATTCATGCATCTTTTCCAAACCATACAACTCCTAAAATCATTATTATTCCAATCTTATCACCATTAGTTAAGATACTTTGAGGTGTGTATAAGCAAATAGATTCTACAACTGTTAATATAACTAAAAACCTTTGCAATACCAATTTTAAACAAATTTCTCTAGGTGAGTTGTTTATAAAAGATTTTTTCCATTCACGCACTATCAAGATTTTTTACACTATGATTAGGGTCTATACCACCTTTAATCACCTATTTCAAATGATTAATTACTCATTTGAGACTATTGTATGTGAATGTGTCCCAATTTTGATGTGATTCATACTCTGTGTCACAAATTACTCTTGAAACGAATGCCAATTCACAAAGAATCTTGATTATTATGGTTAAAAGAACTTACCATTTTCTCTAACACTAAAATAAACCTTCATTTCATTATCCTCTCTGCTTATGCATCCTCTATGTGTTGATTTCAATACCAAATGACTTAAGAAATAATCAATAAGTACTTCAAATCAATTGCACAGGTCCATTTACGTAGACCAAAAAATTCACACATTTTATTATTTTAATTTATCATCCAATATACACACAAATATTTCAACACAATTCATGTCATGTAGAGTTATGACTATTTACCAGAGACAAACTTCTTTAGCTACAAAGACAATGCTTAAATCATATAGATGACATAAATTATTGTTATTGCACTCAAAATTTGTGCATAGATAATTTGGTTACTAGGAATTTGATACACATGAATTATATTTAGCCTTCCTTACCAATACACTATAATTCCTCTTATCTATTGAATCAAAATAATATTCAATACTATTTATCCATCTCCTTTGCATATAAACAAGAAATCCAGAGTTTATAATACTTTCTTGCCTAAAATGTCTCAATAGGACATTTTAATCTTCTTGTAATGTGAAATAAATACAAACAAATTAGATTTAATAATCACTTTCAATGTAGCACAAAAAGACTCACCAGTCTATTTAGAACATCATAATCAACACTATTACCAGTTCTTACTTCAAAGTAACTTCACACAGATAATATAGGATCTGTAATTCAGTTACAAAAAATAATAAACTTCTCATTTATTTTTGGGGTTATTTTATATTTCTTCTTTGAATCCAAAAACCCTTTACAATTCTCACATATTGAATGACATGCCTACTTCTACTAAAAACCACTATTTAAAACAAAAGATCCAAAAACTAACTTGTAACTACCTTGTAACTCCTTGTACAGGGAGATGTAATTAATTTGAAATCCTAATAATCCTAAACACTCCTAAGAAACAAGGTCATGACATTTGACCTTTTACAATATCACCAAAATTGGGAAAAACATTACTAAATATTTCAAATATCTAAATTGTAGATCTCTTAAGACCACTAAGACTCTAAACATGCAATTAGAATATTTTTTATAGAAGGGGTAGTGATGCCCCTACATCATACTACTGAGGATTGAAATAAAACTTTCCCTAAAAGTTATAACTTATCTTGGCTTTGATATTCTTTACAACAACTTTGGTTTAATTGCTCCTCCTAGATCCCACAGCGTAGTTGACACAGTCAGGCCCTTTTTATGCTTGCTGGCTCCTCCTTGATTCTTCTCTTTCTTGATTTCTTCTTTGAGGTCATTCTCTTGCATATTTATCTCCCATTTGATTATATTTAGTACTTGATTCTTGTCCTAACACTAACCTACACATAAATCACACAAGCTAACAAAAATAATCCCCTACTTGCTTTTTTGGCATCCACTTTCTTCTTCTTCCTTGCTTATTCTCTCTATGCTTGGTCCTGCTATGTTTTGTGTTGCTTCTTGTTTCATCTTATCTCCTTCAATCCTCTCAACCTCTGTAACCTCCTTATCAACTTCTTGCTACTTTACTTGATCAATAACTTCTATCTCCATGGCCAATGCCTTCAACTTACTCACTTTTTCAACAAAATAATCTAAAATCTCTTTCTCTTGTATGCATGATATGTGTTTTGACAAATTTGAAAACAAACCTTTCACTTTCTCATCTAAACATATCTTACCTCCATCTTCTTATCTTTGCTAGTATTTCACATTTGGCAGTTATCTTCTTATAAACAAGTCACCTTGCTCTACCTTTAGCATGTCTTTTCCACCATGCTCCATTCTCATCTAATTTCTTTGATCAATAGCTTTTCTCTCTTGTTTTTATATTCTTTATCTCTTTCTCTCCTCAAGCCTCTTTTGGGTTGTCAATCTATCTGACCAACTCTCTTAATCACCTACAAACTTCTTTGAGCAGTCCTTCAAACAACTTTAGTAGACTTTCAATAAACTTATCAAAACTAAAAATTAACAATAAATATATATACCTAGCCACAAAATCTTCTTGCTCTGATACCAAAATGATGCAGAGGTTTTAACAATTTCTTTCTTACACTTGAATTACTTTCACACTTTGACTTAATTCACTATTCACTTTCTAGGCAATGGCTCATTCTTTCATTCTCCTGCAATGAATTTTAGATTCAACATACATTACATGATTCTTGAGGTCAATGTATTTGTTCATGACCTTTGTGAATCTCAAACATGCTCAATTCTATTAATATCCATTATTTTAAATCTCCAAATCAACAACTACTTCTTATGGTATATTGGTTATACACTTGTCATGTTTACTTTACTCATGGGATTTCACTCTATTTGACACTCTTACTAAGGATAATTACTGGTTCTAATTAAGAGTTAAAAACAACATTAAATTTTCCATACTTATTAAACTTTCTTTTCACACCAATGTTTCCACTTTGCACCAACTTCTTTATTATACTATGAGAGTTTAGATAACTTTCACACAGTTTGAATACCCTTCTAAATGCATACGTTTTCAACAAAATAGAATTCATGAATATTTTCCAAACCATACTGACTCATAAAATCATTACTATTCCACTCATAGCACCATTGGTTAAGATAATTTGAGGTGTGTATAAGCAAATAGATTCTATAATTGTTAATATAACTAAAAACCTTCAAAATACCAATTTTAAACAAATTTCTTTGGGTGAGTTGTTTATAAAAGAACTTTTACATTCATGTACTATCAAGATTCTATACACTATGATTAGGGTCTACACCACCTTTAAGCACCTAGTTCAAATGCTTAATTACTCATTTGAGACTATTGTATGTGAACGCGTCTCGATTTTGACTCGACTCATACTCTGTGTCACACATTACTCTTGAAATGAATGCTAATGCACATATAATCTTAATTCTTATGGTTATAATAACTTACCAATTTTCTCTAACACTAAAATCAACCTTCATTTCATTATCCTTTCTGATTATGCATACTCTATGGGTTGGTTGTAATACCAAATGACTTAAGAAATAATCAATAAGTACTTTGAATCAACTACACAAATTCATTTACGTAGACCAAAGAATTTACACATTTGAATATTTTAATTTATCATCTAATACACACACAAATATTTCAACACAATTCATGCCATGTAGAGTTATGATTATTCACCAGAGACAAACTTCTTTAGCTATAAAGACAATGCTTAAATCATATAAATGACTAAACTTATTGTTATTTCACTCAAAATTTGCACACATAAAATTTGATTACTAGGTAGTTGGTACACATATGAATTTGATTTACCCTTCCTTTCCAATCGATTATAATTCCTCTTATCTATTGAATCAAAACAATATTCAATACTATCTGTCGCCTTTACATAGATATAAGAAGTGCAGAGTTTATACTACTTTCTTGCCTGAAATGTCTCAACAAGACATTTTAATCTTCTTGTAATGTGAAATAAATACAAACAATTTGGATTTATTAATCACTTTCAATGTAACACAAAAAGACTCACTAGTCTATTTAGAATGTTACAATCAACATTATTACTATTTCTTCCTTCAAATCAACTTCACACAGACAATACAAGATCTGCAATTTAGTTATGAAAAACATGAAAATTCTCCTTTATTTTTGGGGTTATTTTATATTTCTTCTCCGAATCCAAAAACCCTTTAAAATTCTCACATATTGAATGACCTACCTACTTTTATTAAAAACCACTATTTAAATCAAAATATCCAAAAACTAACTTTTAACTACCTTGTAAATCCTTGTACAAAAAGAGGTAATTAATTTTAACTCCTAATAATCCTAAACACTCTTAAGACATAAGGCCATGACATTTGACCTTTTACAATATCACCAAAATTGGGAAAAATATTACTAAATATTTCAAATATTTAAATTGCAGACCTCTTAAGACCACTAAGACTCTAAACATGTAATTAGACTATTATTTACAAAAGGGGTAGTGATGTCCCTATATCATAGTCCTTTGAAATAGGCCTAATAGCCTAAAGGAGATCTTAGAATCAAGGATGGATAGTAGTCAAGTTCAAGGAGGTTTCTTTACTAGTGAGGCTCCATTATTCAATGTGACTAATAATGCATTTTGGATAATCATAATGAAGACATATCTAATGTAAATGAGCCATGACATATGGAAGTCAGTTGTGGACAGATACACCCCACCTTCTACACCACCAATTGGTACAACATGAAAGAAAGAAAGTGAGAACTATTTTAAGGCAATGAATGCCATTATATGTGGTTTATTAGAGGTAGAGTTTGTGAAGGTGATGCACTGTGAGTCATCCAAGGTGATATGGGAAAAGTTGAAGACTATCTATAAATGAGACACTAAGGTGAAGATGGATAAATTTTAGACCCACAAAAGGTAGTTTAAAAGTTTTAGCATGAAGGAAGATGAGAGAATAGCATCATACCTATTAAGGGTTGATGAAGTTGTTAGTGTCATCAGATGTCTTGGAGAATAAGTGAAAGAGTCTATAGTTTTACAAAATGTATTAAGATACTTAACTTCTAAATTTGATTCAAAAGTATCTACATTATAATAAATGAAAGATATAAACACACTTCAGATGGATGGGCTTCAAGGTATATTGACTACCTATGAGACGAGAACAAATGAAGGAAAACCTTCTAAAAAGGAAGCAACATTCAAAGCTAAGAATAATTCAAAATCCAAGAAGGTAAAAGATGAGGTATGTTCAGTTATTGATTATGATGATGAATTGATAGCCATGTTTGATAGGAAATTGAGGTTTGGATCTAGTAAGAATAAGGGTAAGTTGCCTTTCAAATGTTTCAACTATGGTAAGATTGGTCACTTTGCATATAAGTGTCCTAACAAAGATAAGACTCATCATGGTGATGATAATAAGGTCTATAAGCCTAACAAAAGCATGAAAGATTTTATGAAGTATGAAGGTAGGAAAGGGTTATTCAAGATCATGAGAAGTTTCTATACCAAAGAAGATAATAACTCATTTGATGTAAGTGACATAAGTACATCTGATAGTGATGATGACAGTAATAAACATGACAATGATGAAACCTTATTCATGACTATAAAAATAGACAATGAGGATTGTTTAAAAGGGAAAGGCCTTATGGATAATGAAGAATTAGATGAAGAAGAGGCTAAATTAAACCTTGAGGTAGACTTGATGAGTGATTTAGATGAGTTAAAGTTCCAATGAAGGAAGAATCATAAATTAAAGTCATTAGTTAAGGAATATGAAGAGTAGATTGGTTTTTTTGAGGAGAGACTAAGTAACAAATCCAAGGAGTATGATGAGATCATCAATTATATTGAAGCTCAAATAGAGATAGTCATTGTTAGCCTAAAATCTAAGGAATAAGAATGAACTAGGTATGAATCAGAAATGGAGTCCTTAAAGTTAGAATTAGATCAAACAACTAGAAAAATGAAGACCTATGAGAAGTTTGAAAAGGATACTGAGGTTATAGATGACATTTTGAGTAATCAAAATTTTGCCAATGATAAGGCAAGTCTTGGTTTTAGAGTAGAACAAGGAGAATGCTAATGTGAATAAGAAGGTCAACCTCAAGAACAATATGAAGATAAATTATTTTAGATAGCCTAATTCCATAAGGTTTTCATATTCATTCAATGGTTATCGTTTCTCATCTAGTTAGTTTGGTTATAGAGTAAGAGAGTGTTGAAGACCCTCCAAGAATGAGTACTCATGGGAATATATAAAGAGTCACAGTCCATATAAATCAAGATATATGAGTGATGTTGTTTGCTATAACTATCTTAACATTGGTCATATTGAAATATTTTGTCATCATGAGTCATCAAGAGAAAACAAGAATATTCAAGCTCCTAGAGTTTAAGAAAGAAGATAAACTAAGGTGTAGAAGCCAAAGACAGTCAAGCTTAGTCTTGATCAGTCTACAAGCCAAAGTGGACTATTTTCTATGGTAGAGCATAAACCATATATTGAAGAGTATAAAGAATGTTCATCATCATCTCATATTGTTTTCCATATAGATGGTGAAGAGGCCAAGCTAAAGAGAATATTCAAGCCTAAAAGGATCCTAAAGGATCATCAGTCTTGAGAGAGCATAGAGATCTAAGAATCTTCTAAGTTTGTGTTGTTCTAGTACCATATGATAAGGGGTGACTCCATTAGTCTTCATAGAGACACTCATTAGTTAGTAGAAGTTTGATATTTATCATGATGATATGTTGAAGAATGTTGATAGAGATGGAAGTGTTGTTGAGAGGTGAGCAAAAATTTGTTCCTTATTTATAGAAATTGGTAGTTAAGCTTGATCTATGTTGATAAGTGGTATTGGTATCAAGATGTTTGAAGGAATATGAGGATGGTCTAAGAGTCTTAATGACTCATGTGGTGAGATCAAGCTGTGAAGATAAAGGGGGAGTCCCTAATTATTTAGTTAATGTCAATATTATGGTGGCTTAGTGTGTGATCAAAAGTTTGAGTCATATCAGTCATGTCAAGGACAAGGTGAGTGGTCTTGTGATTTGAGATCATTTTAATGAGGTATGAATGGATTAAGGGGGAGGATGTTCTTGTAATGCTTCATATTTTTAATGTTGAGATTTTTGTTTTAAAAAGGTGTGATTTTAGATGTGGAAATTTGTGAAAGACCCTTTATCATTAATGTCAAAGGGGGAGAAAGACTAGATGGGGGAGATGAGAATGATCAGGTTGTAAGTTTTCCATCAATGTGTTTTTCATAAATGAAAAAGGGGGAATTATTTGGCATGTTATTGTCATTGATGTCAAAATGGTGCATCGTGAAAAGGCATAATGGTCATTGATGTCAAAGATCTATTAAACATGGTAGTAACCTATTAGAGTGTGTTCTCAATTGACATCATGATGTTGTCAAAGGTGATGAGTGATCAAGATTGATATTGTCATGAATGTTGTGATCATAGAGGGTACAGATCATGGAAGGGTAAGCTTAGTTAAAAAATATGTGTTCAAATAAGATGCATTGAGAAAAGTGTGATCAAGATAGAATTTTAAGGCAAGAGAGAATGTGAATGCAACTAATGTCTTATATCTTATTGGTTGATGTTTTTATTGAGATCATGACATGGAAGGAACATGTCAAGGCATCTAGTACATTGGAAGTTTGAATCTAGTCATGGCATGGTAGAAGTATGAGCTAGTGGCATGATGAGGTGAGTGATCTCAGGCATGTGAGAGATTGTGAAAGTTGTATGAGCACGAGTATGAGGTGTGCATTCACTCAGAAGTTTTCCAAAGTGAGCCTATAGGGGTAGAACCTTCAATATAGGTCTACATATAAACCTCTATTAAACCCTACCTAGCCTAAGGATGCATGAAGATCAGTTTTAAAGGTAAGTTTACATATGTAAACATGGATAGAGGTATGTAGGGTATTATAGTGGTTATGAAAGTTGTCTTTTTTCCATTGTTGACAAATGCATAGGTAGCAGGTCTTTGAGGTCAAGTGATTAAGTAGCCTAAGCCTAGTCATGGCATGAAGAGAAATTTTGATAAGGTATGAGTATGATGGCTTGGTATAAATCTTGGAAATTAGGCATAGTGATGAAAATGATGAAGCCAAAATGATTTGTCTAGCTTAGTGAGGTCTATGTGTAGTGAGGTCAATAAATTAGTCTGTAAGACCAATATTTGCCACTAGACCATATGATGTTTATATTTGAATATGGTTTGGATATGTAATAAGATCATATACATGAATTATATGTCATTTAAAGTGTCTATATAGGTGTTTGAGGTCCGAGTCACCATGACTAGTCTTTGAAGAAAACTTGCTAGTTTGAGTGAGTAAGTTGCAGAGGTGTTTTTGAGGCTCTATGCCCTAATTAGAAGTGTATAATTCATATAGTGATATTATTTAGGTCATGTATACTATATATATATATATATACTTTTTTGATCATAATTGAGTAGATTGATTTTGAGCTCCAGTATTGAAAGGTAGATTTTTGGTGTTCACAGGCCTAATAGGACTGAGTACTAATGAGGGGTTTCAAGTAGTGATTTGTTATAA
The DNA here is from genome assembly GCA_037957365.1 of Torreya grandis. Lineage (NCBI taxonomy): Eukaryota > Viridiplantae > Streptophyta > Pinopsida > Cupressales > Taxaceae > Torreya > Torreya grandis. Next base: position 595,937 of record JARHVA010003864.1, read on the forward strand.
AATGAATCATTGATCCTAGAGGAAATTATTGGGGGTATATTTTATTATTATATGATATTTTATTTCAATGTGTGGAGTTTGAAAGTGCTCTAAGGAAGATAAAGTGTAACGTGTGTCTAAGAAGGCTTATTAGGTCCCCATGAACCTAAAAGTGAAATGATGCTTAATTGAGTCATGTAAAACCAAAATAGACTCAAAGATAATTTTATTAATGTAAAAAATATGTAATAAGACCTATTATATGTTTGAACTAAGAGGTCAAGGGTGTTTTGGCAACTAAGTGGTATATGAACAAGGAATGGTATATATACAAGGCAATTTTAGGCCTATTTGCATGTGTAAAGTGTATGTGAATGATATAACACATTATTGAGAATAATGAGGTATTATATACCATTATAATAGAGGATATGTAATGGATATATGATAGTGTGATTGCATATGAAGATCAAGGTCATATGACCTAATCATTTTTGAAGAGACCTAGTTGAGCGAAGAAGCCTAGAAGGCAATTTGAGAGGGATAAAAGTGTGAAGAGATAAAGAAGAAGATTATCATATATTATGTAAGAAACAAGGTGTTATTAAAGTGATAAAATAAATTAGGTGGTTGAATTGGTGATAAGTCATCTAGGGGGTTTGTGCATCCTTATAAGTGGGTGCTTACTAAAGCCTAGTCTAGTAGGTGCTTGGCTAGTTGGGGTTGGTGCTCCATGTGGAGTTGGTGCTTCAATAAATTTGGATTTTATCTTATAGGAATGTATTAAATTTGTAGATATCATTGGGTTTTCTTCCCATTTATGGTTTCACACATATATGATATATTCTTATGTTTCATGCTTATGTGGATAGGTGCTTATGCTTGGTAGATCTATATGTATGTTTGAATGGTTCATGATTGTTCAAGTGTAATTGAATGAAATATTTTAAAGATTGATTCACCCCATTTTAATTTTGATTATAATAAATAAGACCATTATTTCATTCCTAAATAAGATTGTCAATGATGCTGGTTATAATTGGCACTTTCAAATTTTTCCTACCCTTTAGGCCTATCATACTAGTCATTACACCCCCATAGGATCCACTCTGTATTCCATGGTTTATGGTATAGAGGATATTATTATGGTTGAGGTTGAGATATATTAATTGTGAGTTTCTTTGGATAACATCGTGGATGATGAAGATTATAGATTTTATAGGTTGCAAGAGCTAAAACTAGTTGATGGTAAGTATTTGGCTACCTTGGACAACTTAAAATCATATTAGAATAGATTGCATCACATCTATAATAAACACATTCTCCCTCATGATTTTGAGGTTGGTTACTTGGTATTGAAAGAGAACCAAAAGAACACAAATGATGAACACAAAAATAAGGGTAAGTTCTAATCTAATTGGTTGGGTCCATACGTGGTTACAATAAACTATGGATTGGGAACATATAGATTGGCTAATCCAAATGACGAAGAGCTCCCAAAACCCATGAATATTGCACACCTCAAGTTGTTCTACACTTGAAAACCTTTTATGAACCATTTTATACAAGATCTCTTACTTGGGGGTAAAATTTGTTGAAGTCATTTATTCCACAATTATACTTATACTTTAGACTATTACAACATTATGTACCATTTCACTTTGGACTATTATGACCCTAGACCGTTGTAACCACACTACTCTAGACCATTATAACCTTGTACCATTTCATTCTGGATCATTGTTACCCTAAATCATTGTCACTTGGATCATTTATATTTTAATAAACTAATTTTATTCTCATTTTAGACCATTATAACCTGAACCACTATACCTAGTAACCAATTATGATCCTGATTATGATTCAAGGCATTTTGGACACATTCAATGCCCATTCTATAAAGCAATTTAGCTGGATCAGCATTTTTAGCCCCTTTTACACAAGTGTACAAGGATATGTCAGCACATGGATTTTTCATATTGAATGGTTCCTTGGGTTTATTTATTACTATGTATTGCTCTATTTTTTCTGCTATTTGGTAGGCATGGTTGCCTTGACAAGATTATATGCACAGTTACAACTAGTTTAGCTTTGAGGGTTGTTGTAGCCAATTTTAGTTGTTATTGAAACTCCTACCCATGGATGTGCATCTCCTTGATTATTTATTTTCCTATACCATTTTTTATATTCAAACTCCCCATTGCATTCGTTATAGATGTTATTTGAACTCTTACTTGTGGAGGCACATCTCCTCAACTAGGTGGTTCTCTATACCCTTTGTTAATATTATGTTTCTGTTACTTATCCTAAAAACATAAAAAACATTAGAAATTGGTATGAAAAAAGATAAAAAACATTGCATCGTACCTTTATTTATTATGATTTTGAGTTCTCTCATTGTCTTGCAAGTAATTTGAACCACGCTCTCGCGATATTATGAGTGACCTTTGTGTACATTGTTCATTTGAACAAGACCCATTATTTCACTCTTGGTTTTTTTTATGCTATGATATTTTGTGATCCTTTTCTCTTTCTCAACCCTAGATGCAGTAAACACTCTGAATTCCCCATTCAATTGCTTTGTGGAAACTCATCTCTTTTCTTTTAGTGTGGTTTCAATCTAAACCATACTGGTCTTTTTTACGCACTCACCATTTTGAGAGACCATTCCCATATTATTCTATACATTGATATGTTATTTCTTATCATCAATTTCCATCTATCCCATGTCCTTAGAGAACTAAATTTGGCCTAAAGTTCATGTTGTATCTTATGTCCATGGAACTATGTAGGCAACGTTACTTGGCTTATGCATTTGGATTTAGCTCGACTACCCCTTTATTTTCTTCTCTTTACCCCTATTTGTTTTGTTTAGTCGATTGCCTCCTATAGCCTACGGGAAATTTATGTTTATTCTTTGTTGTTGTTTCCCTATCACTTAGGGGCAACTTTGTGTTTATTATTCATGTCTTGTTGTACTAGTGTTATTGTCACTTAATTTAGGGGTCACCTTGTTACATAATATAATGCCTCTATTACACATAAATAATTTATTTTCTATCTGCACTAATATTGTGATTAACCATTATTTGTGTGTGTGTTTATTTGATATTTATTTTTATTTTTTTGTGCTTTGTTATTTCTTCATTTATTTTTGTTGGTGTTTTGTTATTCATCTCTATTTATGTTTTATTGTGTAGTTATATTGTTTCTTGGTGTTTTATTATGCTTTTTATTTTTATTTATTGTTATTTTGTTATGTATTTCTTTATTTTATTGGTGTTTTGTTTTTACTTTATTCTTGTCCTTTATTTTACTATTTTATCTTATTATTTTATTTTTCTGTTGTGTTTTAATACATTCTGTAAATGTTTTGAGTCTGGCCTTCACTTGGGCTTGACTTGTTTACATTGGTATTTAAATTATTTTATTATTGGTTAGTTTTCAAGTAGACATTGTTGATACACATAAATATTGATTATTCATATCTTGATACCAGGTTGTTTAACATTTTATTCTTATTTTATTGTTGTTAGTTTGTGTTTCAATACATTTTTGTTCCTTCTTAGGTCTTGATCATTCATATCTTGATTCTAAGTTCGGTTACATTTTTGTATTTTGTTTTTATTTTTTTTGCTTTATTTTTGTGTTTAAACATAAATAGTTGTAACTTTGATTTTGATAGTTTTTATCATTATCTTTAGTTATAAATATTCACATTTGAACCTGTCAATTACAAAAAGAAATACAATGTTATTATAAGTTATTCATATTTATGATGCATAATTTCAACTTTCTAAAGTAAACACCAAGTGATCTGAAGTCCAAAAATCAATGTAGTACTAAAGATAATCTCTAAACACACCATCATACATATCCAATACCTAAAGAATATATATCCTACACAATAATTAGAAACAAATAAGAGTCCATGCAAGACATGCATCTCTTGGTAAACACCTTGAGTTTAGCTAACTATTTATATGATTAGTTTGGGATGTGCATCTGCTAAATTAGCCTCTAGCATCTAATCATAAATGAAACATAATCACAAATAGATCAACATCCATATGCTAAATAAGGAAGTGCATCTCCTAAAATTGGCATATATCATCATATCATAACCTAAGCAACATAAATATAAACATCATGTGATAATGAAAGAATATTAAGAGTCCATGTACAAATAGCCATAAGCCAAAAAAGAATGTCATATATAGGTCTCAAAATAATGTTTTATAAATTTCAAGATTATTTATACATCTCATAATATAAAAAATCAAGAGCTACAAAATCAATTCTGATCATGGTCCTTAAGGGGACTCTGATGGAAGCTCTAACCCATCATTGAAGTTAGCAATGATGGTGGATGTGGTGGTGGAGGCCCCATGACTACTTGTTATGTTACTGGCTTTGCCACCGATCACTTTGACTCGGTATCATGTCTAGACCTAGAGGTATGGATAGTCCATTATGATCTCGAATAATCCCTATAAGATGTGTAGAAACCTAAAACTAGTCACCAATAACCTCCAACCAGGTTTTTGATCAATTTTTATCAAAGTACACAATTTGGGCTAAAAGCACTAAAACACATTAAATGAGTTGAAATTATTAAATACAAGTGCAAATTTTGGCTAGAGTATCACTAAATGGGGCAATGCAATTTATAATATAGGTAACTTTGATCAGATTATTTTGAGTTAAAATAATGATTTCACACCAAGGTCTAGAGTCATTTTTTTTTACCAAATTTATTGCATGAGACATGTGCTTTTGTTATTTTGGGTTGGAAACAACCTAAATGGGATAATGGATCCAACACATCTAACATTGTATCCTAATTCCAATGCAATCAAATTTTGAGCCAATAATATGACATTCTGACCAAGTTGATTAATTTGTGCACCAATTGCCAAGATTTGAATCAAAAGTGATAAATCATGATTGAAGCTAATTAATCTGAATCAAAAGCTTAAGTTAATTTTCCATGTAACTTGTTGAATATTTATTTTTGGAAATTGATGTTGAATAATTGAATCATCAAATGACATCATTTCTTGGGAGGACATCCCTAGGCCATAAACGAATAAAATATCAAGATTAAGCCCTCCCATGCCTCACTAATACCTCATAGGGATCTTTAATACATATATATACCAAATATTTATGAGGGAATTTTTTAAATTTGGCCTCCAAAATTGAATGGATTCTTAGCCACACGTCTTCATCTTAAGATGGACGGTTCATATTCATTCTGATCAATTTGCAAAATCTATAAATAAGAGGCCTTGCTTAGTGAATTTTAAGTTCTTTTAAGCCAAAGTTACCATGCCCAAATATCTTCAAGACACATCTTGATGTAGTTTTATTATTCCCAAATATTGAGCCAAAGCCATCACAAGCCAAGCAAATGGTGCCAAGAGGAGATGAAGGTAGCCACACTCCATTGATGAAAAATTCTTAGGCACAATCCGAGAAAGCCAATCGAAGAAGACTCTTGGAGCATCAAGGAAGGTAAGAAAGGTTAGTTTCTTACATTTTAATTAAACTTTGGTCATTTTCATTCTTCATCATGCTCGCCCCTTGAGATAATCTTAAGGTGTTAGCTTTAGTGTATTTTATTTGGATTTGATTTCATTCACTAACACCATACTAATATCCTCTTATTGAAATATTATGTTCACAAATGGCATGGTTGGTGGGACCTAACATCACAAAATTGGTCAAATATAACCTACAAGCAACCTACTAACCATTGTCATGTAGGATCTTGGAGTGTGGAAGTGAAGAAGGTGAAATATTTGAGCAAAAATCCATTTTTATAGAACTCAAGGTTTTGTCACTAGGGAATCATGGTTTTGTCCTTTGGACTACAAACCCACAAGTCACATAGTCATGGGTTTTTCATTTAAAGTCATAATATTGTGTTTAAATTATGTTTTTAATCTAACCTTGATTATGTCTGTAGATTTTTTAACTACATTACAATGCCTCTACTCGTAAGTAGCGATATTGCATTCCCACTACTTGTAAGTAGTGATATTACAACCTTGTGCTTTGCTAGTAGTGATATTTAAATAATATGACTTGATAGTCATGGGATTACCTATCTGAGTCATAGTATTGTTGATAAACCATTAGTGGTTAAGTGACAATACTATAACTCTCATAGTGGTAGTATTACACTGTAACTCATGGGATTGTCAACTCGAGTAGCAGGATTATCAACTTGAGTAGCAGGATTGTTGGCTCAAGTAGTGATATTTTGATTTCTATTAAATTAACTTAAGTAGTGATATTGCATATCCAAATCATGGTTTTCTAGAGTAGCAAGATTACATTATGGAGTAGTAGGATTTCACTATGTGGAACCTGAGAGCTCAATTTGTAAATTTTTTAATCTCATTTGGAAAAGTGCTTCAAGGCTAAACAAAAATCTAACTTTTTCCTTGTAGGGACAAATTGAAGAGGGATATAAACAAGCTTAATCTAGTATTTTTAAACTCCTTTTAAGTGCTTAAAAAGGATTAGGAACATTCATCTTGGTTCTTAAGGAAAAAATTAGATGTTTGCTAGAATAGTTTGTATTTTTTATTTACAAGTTTTTACATCTTAAAGACAAGGGCATACAATAACACAACCTGTAGACACCTAAAAAGCGTCTTAGTCACTTTCCCCCTTAGTCCATTTCTAACCTATTCCTAACAATTACTAATTTAAAATAATTAATTTATTTTGAATTAACCCCCCTCCTTGGACACATCACCCATGACACCTCGCTTGGGACACCTCGCCTTGGACTAATTCCCATCCTATGACTCACTCAAGATCTATTCCTAATTTTTCTAACCGCCTAACAAACTCTCATGCGTATTTAGCCCAACCCTCGACATTCTCCAACGGATAGGGCACTTGGCGGATGAAAAATGGGCTTGGTGGCTCTTTTTGCCCATTCTAACCCCGCCGACATCGGCCAAGTGTCGACCGACGCCGGCGGAATCGCCGACGTCGGTTATACTTAACCAATCTTTCCAACTCTTTTGAGGATCCGAATCAGAAATCAGCTAATCTCTGAAAGTGAATCAGGAATCCTAATCTTCGACCATCCGTCAATCTACGAAATCTCTCAATCAAGCCTCCCACTCTCTCCCTCAGGTGCAGCAACTGTTTCAGGTTCTCCATCAGCAACAGGTTCTCCATGCAAGCTACATCAACAGCATGTATGGGAATCATTGGTAGCACATCTTCCACAAGGCACAGGTAAGTATACTATCTGTGTTTTTATTCTCTTTTCAGTTATTGCTTTTAAACAATATCTCCCTAGACCAGACTGTTAATCAACCCATACCCGAATCTTGATTTATCCACCTCTCTGTTTCTTCCATCCTCTATCGGATCATACATTCTGCCCATTTAACCAGACTCTCAGACTCAGACCCCAGACCATTCAACCAAGCCCAAAACTTTGTCCACAGACCAAAACCCTGATCAGACTCTGTCCACAGACTACTCAAATAAACCCAGACCCTGACCAAACACTGTCCACGGACCACAGAGTTAGCCAGACTTCGTCCAAAGACCTTTGCCCTGACTGATGCCGGTCACTACCCCAACCGACATCGACATATTAACCAACATCGGCACCTTGACCAACCGACACCGATAGACTTACCGACGCCGGCGACTGTGATTAATCCGACAGCTTCTTTCAAGTAAGTCTTTGCTTCTCCTTTCCATTTCTATCTTTTATCACTTTTAGTTCTTCATTATTCAGCTATTTATCAGACATTTCTTTCTGTTGATTAGTGGGTTTATATCCCTTAAGGAAGTTTTCATACTTCTGGGATCAAGCTTTCGCTTGACAACCCACCATCTGTCCATTTAACATCTTCTTTTGTCCAAGCTTCTTTCTTTGCAGGTGTCATTCCTCCACAGCCAAAGAGGAGTACTCACAGCATCTGGATTACAGTGCGCAGACTTTATCTAGGTACACATCAAGCCTTGACCCTTCTTTCTTTAGTTTCTTTAATTCTCTCCTTTGAAATTGAAAGCAAAACTTGAATAGAAACATTCTGGCACACCCGGTGGGACCCCTTTAGGGCCTTCTTTGGGTTCCCTTTCTTCTTTGTTCATTTAGTTACATTAGGCTTCTTAACCTTCACCTCTTTCTTCTTTTCTAAAAAAAAAAAAAAACATCATAAGCAGGAAATAAAAAGAACTCTTTCTTTCTTTTTCTTGCATTTCTAGTCTAGTAAGAAAATCATTTTCTTCAACCCTTTCTCCAACTTGTCTTCATTCCAATTCAATATTTTGATTTTGGGGCTTTAAAACTTATTGTATTTCATTTCTTGCTTTCTTGCATCTTTCTAGTCCACACTTAGTAATTAGTAAAACGCATATTGAATAAACCGTAGATCACTTGATGTTACACTAGCAGACCACGTGCACTCAATAAAACATCAAACTCACTTGAGACAAGGCCCGACTGGGATTTAATCACCCAGCGGACAACCTTACCCAACCCGGCAATCCTACTTGGATTTCACCACCAAGGGGAAAGACAACTCTGTTCTCTGGCAGAGTCTAAACTATAGTGAAAGTATATTTTGGCTAAGTGAAACCAGCTAACCACTGGAATCGTGAAGTGAGGGGAGCTTGCTCCTTAGCACCAAGCCTGTACGGAAGCTAATACAAATTTTTGAGCGCCTTAACATACCTGAAACCATCTTTAGATTGCCTATTCTAGGACCCTTCGTAGAGCCAACTTCCTCAAACATCATATTAAGGCATAAGCCACATGATCTTAATAAAATTGTTTCTAGGGATTTAACGCTAGGCTCTGTCTGTCATCATCATATTTTCTATTTTTATTTGTCTTTTTTGAGTTGGTAAGGACGTCTTCTCCATTTCCAAAAACCTTTTTTTTGAGTTTCTGGAAAACACAGTAATCGACATCGGTCCTGTAACCGACATCGGCAACTTTTCTGTACCGGCATCGGTCACCTGACCGACATCGGCAGCCTTCTTCACCGACATTAGTTTTTATACCGACGTCAGTCTCTGTCTATTTTCTTTTTTCCGAAAATAGCAAGCTTAAAATCCAACTTTTTGACTGTCTAAACATCCATTCTGGTTTTCTGAGACTGATAGAACACAGTTTTCTGAAACCTGTCCCTTTCTTGCCTTGAATGGTTTTGACACGCAGTCAAACCAAGGCCCTTCTTGACCATGCTAGCCAACAACCGCTTCCACCTTCACCATCTACAACCAGTCCTATAAAGGAGTTCAACTCGGAGACTGAAAGAACTCCCACTCGCCCAACCCCGCCTTAAACTCCTATCGTCCCAGAAGGGGACCAAGACTTTGCACGATTCTTGGACCTTAACGTCAAAGCCTTACAACACTATCTTGTGAATAGCCAAATGCATGACTCCCTAGGCAACCTAATCTATGGGATGCTGACTTCCTTAGTTGACACAAGAATCACATCAACGGCCCCTACCATTCAACCATTAGACAACACCTCCACCAATAACCCAACTGTGTCTTACCTTCAAAACGTAGCTTGTCCATCTAAACCTACCTCCATGGGGGTTCCGATCCTCCCTCAACCTCAAATCGCTCAACCAAACCCCACACCTTTCCAAAACGTCCTAGTCTCTATTCCCCCTACTCTTGCACCTATAAACACAAGAGTAACCGTTTACCCGTCAACAAGCGTAGCCACGCCTCAACCATCCTTGACGGCTCCTATCCAACTTGTGCCAACCAACCCCATAACACAAGTGCCCTTGGCCCCAACTTTTGCTCCCATAACTAGCTATCCATATGTTGCATCTATGCAACCATCCATGTCATACGCCCCTCCAAATATCTTTCAAGCGCCTTATAATCTAGGGGGCGCTCCACCCACCAATCCGTCAGCAGATATCATCAAAATGTTGATGGATAAAATGTCTAGCTTAGAGACTTCCGTTTTTGGCTCACACAATGCTCTCTCATACGAGCAAATTTGCAATGAGCCTATTCATCCTTTTGTGCCGATGAGACCATACCCCAACCAGTGGGAGCTTCCCAAATTTTCTCGCTTTCAAAGCAAGGAAGACCCACAACAACACTTACGGACATTTAGACATGCCTGTTACCTTATTGCTCATGATGATGCATTACTCTTGCGCACATTTCCTATGTCCCTTTCTAGCGCTGTGCTCGACTGGTACAACTTGATTGCCAGCCATTCCCTCTTCACATTTACACAACTAGCCCAGCTATTTCTTGACCACTTCTCCATTAACATCACCAAAAAGGTTTCGATCACAGACCTTTACACTATCTGTCAATTTGAGGATGAATCAGTAGCTGACTTCGTTGCTCGTTGGAGAGGTCTCATCAATCAACTCTCCTTTTCCCTACCTCAAAATAAACTCATTGAACTATTCTCTCGAGCTTGCGCCAAACACATTTCTTCTACTTTAAGGGTTCAGACCTTTCGTACCTTTGACGAAGCCTTCACAATGGCCCGTAAACTTGAATTACGTGCCATCGAGGAGAATAAAGTCAAGTTACGGAGTAAAAACCCCAACTCTAAGACTAATGACTCTTCCTCTTCTAAACCTTCATCATCAAATCCTAAGTCTAAAGCTTCAGCTAACATTGTGGTCGTTAGACCGTCATCCTCTTCATCCAATCAGCCTGAGCCATCTACATCTCAGAGCGCCACCCGTCAATTCCAGCAGAGATACGTGCAAAGACAATATACTCCTCTTGGAGAATCTTACGTGTCTATACTGGAAAAACTTGTTAAACAGGGGATTCTCAACCTTCCCCAAATTCGACCACCACCACAATTTGATCCCTCACGCACCATCCCTGCGTGGTATAGGGAAAATGACTTCTGCAATTTCCATCGTGTCAAAGGTCATGACACGGGAAACTGTAAAACCTTCAAAAACATAGTCCAAGATATGCTTGAAAAGGGAGAGCTCGTTCTAGATAATCCCAATACACCTCCAAACCAGGGCATCAACATATTCAAGCAACCATTCCCTAATCATCCACCAACCGAAAATAATGTCCAGACCTTAATTGACAACACGCATGGACATGATATTCAAACAGTCAATACGGTCTCGCCCTTCATCACCAACCAACCTCAAGAGGTTAACCCATCTACCAGTCCATCACGTGTGGATGAACCTCTTTCCCCGGTCAGTTCTCCATCAACTTCTCTCATCTTGGAGGATGCCTCAACCTTACCAGCACCACCGGTCTCACCATCTTCCTTTTTTCTACCTATGGAGGACCTGACCTTACCTACTCCTCGACCGCAAGTGGAGGGCACCATAATCCCTGCCCTTTATCCACTTGAGGAGTCACACTCTCTCATTCCTTCTCCACCAAGAGAAGAACCTAACTCTCCATCTTCCTCGACCAACGATAATCCAGTTATAACTCCCCTACACCTTGGGTCTGAAACTACTGCCACACCTAACACATCTTCTCACGAATCCAAACCACATCCCACATCCTCCCAACCATTTTCCCAACTAGTGGAGAAATTAGAACTTCTCCCTTCAAGGAAAGTGGAGAATCGGGGATTGTGGGAACATCTTAAAGTTCTTCAACATTCTCGTGCCCTCTCGTCTCATACTGCCAATCCTCCCAAGGCAGAATCACCCAAGACTCCAAACAAAGACCAAATCCCCACTTCTAAATCTGCATCTACCCAATCCAAGCCAATCAAGCCACTTGGCATTCGCCCTCTCTCTACCCTCACTCACCCGCAAGTGAAGGTGGACTTAGACCAAACCTCGATGAAAAGTGGTCCTCCAACCAAGCCAAAGAAGACTGCCAGACCACTAAGATGAGTGCATCCTCCACCGTCAACTTTACCCTCCATCTTAGGTCCTCATCCTTTTACCTTAATCGGCGTGCTTCCTACTCCAACCATTAACCAACACAAATTACCTCCATTACTTCCTTCGCTAATCACAAGTCAACCCCCTCTCAAAAATTTAGCACCTCTCACAAAGAAAGTGCCATCTTCACCTGTCACTGCATCACCAACCCGAAAGGTGGTACGAAAACCTTCTTCAGCATCCCCCAAGCAGAAGTCACCAGCGCGTCATGCATCAACAAGCGTGGACCCCTTAGAAGGTTCATATGCTTTGATATTGTGCCAACTTTTTCAAACTTCTAGCATTACCCTTCCTTCCATCAAGCCATTCCAACCTCTTGGGTCAAAACCATCTTGGTTCGATGATACAAAGATTTGTTTATATCATCGCACGCCAGGACACGATACTGAGACTTGTTGTGCCCTCAAGGCAGTCATTCGCTGCTATATGGAGAAAGACACTCTTCTCCTTGAGGACACGCTTGACCAACCCTCGACACCTTCCCATCCAACCTCATCAACCACATCAACATCTTGCCAACAGACCATAACCCCTTCTTCACCTACTATATTTGAAATCAACGCTATCCATGTAACCACTAGGTCGCAAAAGGACAAAGCGAAAGAAAAAGCCGCTATCCCTTGGACCTATCCTTTTGTCCAGGCACCTCAACCACTGAAACCCAAGATTTCCATCTTAGGTGCGTCCCAACCCACTTCTTCAGAGGCAATCACAGAATCTATGATAAAACAACTTCACCAAACGCCTGTGAAGATGATCCTATATGACCTTATTCAAAGCTCCCCCCAACATCGCCAGGCTCTAATCAAAGCCCTATAGGTAGCTGAGGTTCAACTTGAAGACCCTCAACCACTTGCTGCCTTAGTCCATTCTTTATCCCTTGTCGCCTCCATCACTTTCAGTAATTCTGAGATTCCAATCTCTATCGAGGAAGATCAGGACGCTACCCTTTTCATCACAGCCTACGTTGATCGAGCCCGTATTAAATGAGTTATGATCGATGGGGGTGCTAGCATTAATATCATTTCCTCCCACACCTTTGATCAATTGGCCCTTCCCAAGAATTGCATATCGAAAATTGACGCAATCCTTAGATCATTTAATGACACAACTGCTAACACTATCGGCACTGTTGTCCTCCATATCCACATGGGTCCACGCACAATCCCAGAGCTCTTCTACATCATTGAAAGAGAATTCCAATACAACATCCTCTTAGGGCGACCTTAGATCCATGCCATGGCTTGCGTCCCTTCAACACTTCACCGTTGTGTCAAATTTGAACATGACAAACAAGTCCATGTCATTCCTACCGACCCCTCTTCTTTTAAGACTTGTAACACAACCTATAGCCCAAACGACATTCTTATCCCGCTCAAGGCATCAACCCAAACATCATCTCCATCCGCAAAAGCCTCAATTAGTACACAAACAACGATCGCCACCACATCATCTTCTCAATTACCAACCAAGGACCCTATGGATGACATCTTCCAAAGACTTTCACTAGGAGAATATCATCTCCTTACTCTAGACATGTTCCAGACTCCTCAAGAGTATAGACAACTTCATCAACACCCAAATTATGACTGTCAGATTGGAATGGTCATTCCTTATGGTCCTCCTAGCCTTCACACCAATCTCGTCTATGGGGGGCTGGATCAAGCTCCTACTGAATCAAATCCTTCTTCCTCACCTCAAATATTCACATCCAATTTCTCCTTTCTTAGCAATCCCACCTTTGCACATACCTATCTTTATAGGTGTGCATGGAAGGGTTTTGGCTTTGGACGTTACGAACAAGGCTCCCATCAGCCTGTCGAAACACCCAATGATGATAATGCAAAGAAACGGTATGGACTGGGTTTCCAAGAACCCACTAAGGCTTCCACAAACCTTTCCCCTGAACTAAACATCGACCAATTTCTTCTAGACTCGCCTATTCTTCCATCCTCACCTACGAAGTCGGTGGTTTCCATCCCTCCTAGTTTTTTTTTGCATAAACACCATCCGCTTAGAACCCCTAACCTATCAGCTCAATGGGGTTCCCAAGTCTCTCCCTCTCGTTTATCCCAGCATGATAGATGATGAATCGGCAACCATCAACACAGTCTGCTGCATAGATGACGACGCCATTCTTACCTATATGGGTGCCGACGATTCTTTCATTCAGCGCTCCCTCCCTTCTGAAACACAGGTTATGTTAAATGAATCAACCATTGACATTAACCTTTCATCTTCTAATGTTCCTCAAGTCTTAAATATTGGTCAATCTTTAGACACTCAGGAGTAGGATGACTATACCACATTTCTCTCCGACAATCATAAAGCCTTTGCCTGGACTTACGCCGATATGCCTGGAATCGACCCTAACATTGCCACTCATAACATTGTCACAAACCCAGAGGCTAAGCCTGTTAGGCAAAAGCTTCATAAAATGCATCCTCATGTTGCACTTCTTATCAAGGAAGAGCTTCAGCGCCTTCTTTCAGTCTTCTTCATCCAACCCATCGATTATCCGCAGTGGGTCTCTAACATCGTTCCTGTCACCAAAGTGACTGGGGGGATTCGGATCTGCACAAACTATCGTGACCTTAACCTAGCTTATCCCAAAGATGACTTTCCTCTTCCAAACATTGACCAACTTGTTGATCTTACGGCTGGCCATGAGATGTTATCGCTCATGGACAAATTTTCAAGATACAACCAAATCCTGATTGCGCTGGAAGATCAGCACAAAACCACCTTCATTACACCATGGGGAACTTTTTGCTATCGAGTCATGCCTTTTGGTCTGAAAAATGCAGGCGCCACATATCAGCGTGCCATGAATTATATCTTTCACGATCTCCTCCATAAAATCATGGAGGACTATGTCGATGACCTGCTTGGCAAATCCAAGCTTCGTCGTGACCATTTGACTATCCTCAAAATCATCTTCTCTCATCTTCTTCATTACCAAGTCCATCTTAACCCCAAGAAATGTGTCTTTGGGGTCCTCTCAAGAAAGCTCCTGGGATTCATTATCTCTTTTTGTGGCATCGAGATAGATCCTGCCAAAATCCACGCTATCCTCAAAATGCCACCTCCAACTAATCTCAAGCAACTCCGTAGCCTACAAGGAAAGCTCCAATCCATCCGTCGTTTCATTTCGCAGCTTTCTAACCATTGCCAACCCTTTCATCACCTCCTCAAGAAGGACGTCTCCTTTAAATGGGATAAAGATTGCCAAGAGGCCTTTGAAGCTCTTAAACGCTATTTGGTTTCTCCACCAGTCCTTATTCCACCAAAAGATGACCAACCCTTCTACCTCTACATCTCTGCAACCAATCATTCGTTAGGTGCGATGATCGCACATCAAGACGAGCAACACCGTGAGCAAGCAGTCTATTACATAAGCTGAACACTGGTTGACTATGAAACTCGGTATACTCATACCGAGAAACTCTGTTTGGCATTAGTCTTTGCCACTACCAAGCTCCGTCACTATCTTCTCAATCACAAAACCTTTGTCATCACCCATACTGATCCCCTCAAATACATGCATTCTAAACCATATCAAAACCAACGTATGGCTCGTTGGCTCATGCTTCTTGCTGAATTTGACTTAGAATTTGTCCAGTAAAAATTTATCAAAGGGCAAACAATCGCTGACCAACTAGCAGATGCCCCTCTTCCCGATAATCAACCTTCTCAGTGTGAGTTTCCCGATGAATCTATCGCCACTCTCTCGACTGATGACACATTCTACCAAATGATGATGTTTTTTGACGGCTCTAAATGTCAACTCGATGGGGGTGCGGAGGTCATCCTCATTCCATATGAAGGTGAACCCATGCCTCTGTCTTTTAAAATTGACTTTGAATGTACCAATAATATGGCCGAATATGAAGCCTTAATTTTGAGACTTCAAACTGCCCTTTCTTTAAACATCAAGACTATTAGCATCTTTGGTGACTCACAACTTGTCATCAATCAAATCAATGGTTCATATCTTTGTAAAAATGAAATTTTACAAAGGTACAAGCACCGTGTTGACACTCTTCTAGCATATTTCGACCATCACTTATTGCAGACTGTTCCTCGATCGACGAATAAGTTTGTTGACACAATGGCTTCCCTTGCCTCGCATATTCCTTCTTCATCATCATCCTCATCAAGAATTTATGTCATGGTACATCGTGTGCCATTGCCTTCATACATTTCCACTGACATCAATCTCATCCACACCATAAACTCTAGTTCACAAGATGTTTGGTATAAACAACTTGAGGACTACTTGACTCATTCTCTCGTTCCTCCCAACCTCTCTAGCAATGCGCGACAGGCTTTTATCAAGCGCACCGCTCACTATACCATGCTAGGGGGCCTTCTCTATAAAAGAGGTTTTGACGACCTTCTTCTTCATTGTTTAAACTCCACTGAAGCTTCTCATGCTGTTAAACAAGCCCATGATAGGATTTGTGGTGGACACTTCAGTGGTAACTCGGTTGCCAAGCGCATCCTTCGCCTGGGTTATTATTGGCCCACTCTTCATCAAGACTGTAGTGATTATGTTCGGCATTGCATCAACTGTCAGCAGCATGCTAACTTGCTTCATCTCCCTAGTCATGCCTTATAAGTTGCTCAAGATTTTTGGCCTTTTTCACAATGGGGCTTAGATCTCATCGGTGAGATTAACCCTCATTCGTCTCTTTGTCATCAATCTATCATCACTACCACTGAGTATTTCACCGAGTGGGTTGAAGCTCTCCCTCTCGTCTCCACAAAAGCCGACAAGATTGTCGACTTCATCAACACCCACATCATCTATCATTTTGGTGTACCTCACAAAATCATCACTGACAATGGCAAGTCCTTTAAAAACAAGACCGTCCAAAAACTTTGTGACTCTTTCGGCATCAAACTCAGCTTTTCTTCGCCTTACTACCCACAAGCAAATGGGCAGGCCGAGGCTTCTAACAAAATCCTAACTAAAATTCTCATGAAGGTGGTCAACTAAACTAGAAGGGATTGACACGTTCAAATACCCTTCGCTTTGTGGGCCTACCGCACTAGCATCCGAACCTCTACGGGTGCTACTCCTTTTTCTCTAGTGTACGGATCAGAGGCTGTCCTACCTCTCGAAGTACAAATCCTGTCTCTTTGCATTTCACTCCATGACATTCTTTCTAATGATGACTTTCATCAAGATCGATTAGCTCAACTTGAGTTACTCGACGAGCGTCGTCTCGTTGCCCTTAATCATCTCCATGCTTATCAAAATCGCATCAAGCGTGCCTATAATAAAACTCTGAGAGAATGAGATTTCAATATCGGAGACCTCATCCTCAAAGAAAACCAACATGTGACCAATATGGAACAGAGTAAACGAGGCAAATTTGCTCCTAATTGGCTCAGAGCTTATATCATCACGCACAAGTATGGATCAGGGACTTATCGTCTGTCTTCTCTTGAAGGCTGACCAGAACCTGAGCCTTTTAATGCTTTGCATCTATGACCATTCTACTGTTAGTCGAGTACTCATCCACTTGACATTTAACTTGAGCTCGTCCCTTGAGCAATCCTTGTCCTTTTAATCCTTAAATAATTTCACCCTTTCTTCCCTTAACAAAATCCTCTACAACCCTTTTATGACGTATGGATGCTTCGTCCTAATAAAAGGGAGTCCTTGACCTTCTATAAGTCTTGTCCATGACTCAATATTTTGTCAAAACTAAATAAATTGATGTCAAAATATCCAAGGTCACAAAATCAAATCAAAAAGTAGACTGCTCCCTTGAAGGACAGCTACACTATCTTTGTTGTAGCTAATAGACTGCTCCCTCGAAGGACAGCTATTCAAAAGCCCTTAAATCTATAAACCAAAAGTATAGACCACTCCCTCGAAGGATGGCTATGACTAAATCTTGCTACAAACAACATTTTCTTAGAAGCTTCCCGCATCGATCAGCTTCACAAATGACCACCAAACAAATGACATCTTTATGTGGACTTCCCGCATTGATCAGTCCTCTCAAAAAAAAAGAAAAAAAGGGGTCATGGACTTGACTTATAGTTGTCTCAGGGTCTCCTATAAAAAGGGGCAAGGTTATCCATACTCTAAAAATGGGTTACCCTTTTCCTCCTATCCTATCACCTACTCAAGGGACTTCGAGCTCACTTTAATGTCAAAGGGGATTCGATTACCGCTCTAACATAACTATGGTCAATGACACAACGCATAAATGGGGCTCTTGGTTCTAACAACCCCTGTCTATGTTGCCTTTTTGGTCCTTGTCAATAAAAGGGCACTTATGCTTTTTTTTTACTTTCTGCCTATACTTTGGTCACATTCACTTACATCATTTGTCAAAACGACTTAAACTGACTCTTTTTAAACCATTCACATAAGCCTAATCATTCTAGTTTCCATAAACAACAATACACATGGAAACTATCAACTATCCGATTTATGTTAAGCATAAACCAATACTTGCTGAAGCATAAATAGACCTCAATTCATTTTTAGCAAACATCCATCACGAATATGGATAGTTGCTAGGGATGAAAAACCCCGACCAATGTTACAGCTTACACCATTTGGCAAACGCTGTAGCATCATCTCCTCCTCATCATTTCAAGCATGTAACCTTAGACATATGGGAAATGCTATATCTTTATCATGACCAATAATCAACCACTTCAATCTTTTTCCTCCCTTCTTAGGAGAAATACATCGGTCTGAGGCCCTAACGACAGGGGCTATGTAGGTAGCACTCAGTTGACATGGGGTCTTCTAGGGTTAGCTCGGCCATTTTCTTCATCACTTTCTTCCATCTCCTTCTCTCGTCACCTGTCAATCACAACATAGTCAATCACATATTCACATAATCATTAGTATACTCTCATTTTCATTATCACAACATAAGTCATTAGTCATAAATTTCATCTATCATAACTCATTAAACATTTGCATCATATAATCCACAAGTTAAACATTCAATATATAATCTATCATCATCAAATCTAAAGTCATCATCATATAATCTAAAAATATAATCTAACTTAAAGTCATCATCATATAACCATTTCATAAACATTGTCATCATCACATTCATTTTCATCAAGCATCATCATCATATAAATCATTAAACATAACATAATCATTTACATCATTCTCATCATTTGCATCATCATACAACATCATCGCATTAATCATTAGCATCATCATAACATAATCATCATAATCATCATAAATATCATATCAAAACATGCATCGTAAAACACATGAAAAATGCTGTAAATATTAAACATCCACAATATCTCCATAAACACATCAATAGCTAAAATTTCATCATATATATATCAAAAATAGTTTTATACAAAAAGACACAATTTGTGTCTGTCTCTCTCTCTCATCATACATCTCTCATCTTCGGCTCGCAGGCCAGTATATACATCAAAAATAATACATCTCTAAGGCTGCCCTTAAGGCTGTGGCTGTGGTGGTGGTGGCGGTGGCCGAGAAGAGGCTGTATCCTCTCCTCCCTCTGATCTCTACCATCTGTGAGACCCTGAAGCCATTGCTCGTGACATTGATCTCTGTCGGCTCTGCTCCGCCCTCATCTTCGAGTATTGCTGTATCTGAGGGAGCCGCCTGATGGCCCTCTCATAATATGCGATCTCGTCTAGCGCATCAGTGTATCTAACCATAAATATAGTCTATGGTGGACCTATCTACCCTGCTCCTATGGCCTGTCCTGACCCCTGTGGCTGTGGCTGACCTCGGTGCACTGATACTGATGGTCCTACCCCCTATGAAAATGATGGCTGCTACAGTGGGCCCTGCCCTCCAAAACTCTACCCTACGACTACCTATGCCTGGGCTGCAGCCAGCTATCCCTATAAAAGAGTGACCTATGCTGTCAATGCTGCCACCTGACCTGTCATCTCTGTCAACTACCCTGTAACCCTTGCCAGCTGCCCTTGTAAAACTGAGACCTGAGCCTGAGCCGTGTCTCTCTCCTACCGTGCAGTGTCCCTCTCCTCACGGGCTGTATCCCACTCCCTTGTAATAGCTTATATATCTGGCTGGGGACCCACCTGTATGCCTCTATACTATCCAGCCCACCATGTCATGTAGGCCTCTGTGCACCCTGGGTTAGCTATCCCAGGTCCTGCTGGTAACTCCTCAAAATCGAGCTCCTCTGTCTCCTCTGGCAATGGGAGCGATGCCTCTATGTCATCCTGCCTGTACTGTGGGAAAGCGGGAGGTACATCTTGTAGCAGCCTGTACTGGCACCGCACTCTCTCAGCTAGAATCCTCTCGAGCTCGCCAACTCATCTACCTCTAACCCATTGCCTACTCTGAACACCAACTAGCTGCTCTCCCTGGTCTCTGAATGCTAGATAGACCAAGTATGGTCTCCAAATGATGTCTGCAGGAATCAAGGCCTCCAGTATCCCTCTGTAGTGGTCAATGTCCCTGACCACTCCATCCACCCGTGTCTGTGCCATAACCTCGCGCCATCGCCTGAATCCAACTCTGAAGCTGGCTTGGATCACCACTGGGAGGCCGAGAGGATGGGTAACCACTATGTGCTCATATGCCTAGCAATGTAGCAGGTGGCCCACGCACAAGCTGTATCGCCACCGCTGACTGATACCCCACAACTCTCTATATACCTGGGCCAAAAATACTAGTGCCCAAGTGAACACTGTCTACTACTCTCATCTCCAGCAAAACTCTGATCATAGCAATCAGAAACCTGCCTCCCTCCACATCCAGCAACGCATACACTGTGATGCCGATCATCATCAAAATGGCCAGCCAATGTGCATCCTCATCTACCGTGTACAACGACTCATATGCAAAACTCGCTGAGTGGTAGCTCATCTCCACGATGTGCTCTCCAAACAATGTAACCATATGGATGTCGTGCGCCTCTCTCGAGCACACATATAGGTCTGCTCTGTGCACTAGCAGTCACAAAATCTGGTACACATCCTCAACTGTGACCATCATCTTGCCAGTAGGTAGGTGGAAGGTGTTGGTGGCATGGTCCCACCGCTCGATCAAAGCCACCATAAGGCTCACATCTCTCACAACTTGACAGTAGCGTCTCAATCTGCCTAACCCAACTGCACTCATCTGTGCCCACTCTTCGACTGACACTCCTCCACGCATTCGCATTAGCAAGGTCGGGAGCTGATCCTGCAGCATCAAGGTCTGCCTCACCTGCATCCATAAATAGTTAATTTCATGTTAGAACTATTGCTACCCTTCCTATTTTAACAACTATTTAGACCATTTATGCCTAACCCGACACCCAGGTAGCCTTTGGTGTAGCTTCGACCTCTCAGCTTGACCACTTTTCAGAACCATTTTTGACCAGGCAACCACCGACATCAGTTAGCGTGCCAGTGACGGCACTCACCTAATAGACGTCAGTCACTTGGTGACCGACGTCGGTAGATTAGTGACCGATGCTGGTCACTGGTCGGCCGACGCCGATGGGATAGCCGACGTCGACGACTGGTTCGGCCCTAGGGCCGAACGGGGCGAGCCCTAATTTTTAGGGCTTCCCCATTTTCTCTCCTAAACCCCCCAAAAAACCCTCTAAATCACTCCTAAACTATCCTAGACTCTTTACCCACATTCCTAGCTACCCCCCCCTCAATTTCTACCTTAAATAACAAAAATTTTAAAAACAAATTTAAAACCAAAATGAATCAAATTGAGGTTCAGAGACCCTCCTACCTCATCCCGGCGACGCTGGCGTGGTGGCATAATGGGTGTCGCTAGTGGTGGACCTCCCACGGGTCCTCTACTCCCCTCTGCCATCTCTTCTGTCCCAATGGCTTTGCATGCTCTTACTGACTCAAACACGTCCCTACAGTGTCTAATCAACTTCTTCTCTCCACCAATGTCTCTTTGCCACCTCGCACAGCTCCTCAGTCAACTCTGAGTCACTTCCACTAACTGAAATCTAGAGCTCACTTTTTCACTTTGTCAAATATAGCAAATGACTTTTGGTGGGCCGCCAATCCAATTTTGTCAGATTTGGTAGGCCACCGATGTTGACATCGGTGTGCCCTAATCCACCGACGTCAGTCAATTTCTGCCGATGTCGATCTCTTTTGGATACCGACATCGGTTATATAACCGACGTCAGCGGCCTTTAAAACTTCATCCCTTTTCAAAATGACCAAAATCATGTCCCTAATCAAGTCAAGTCCTTCAGACCATGTCATTTTGGCCCCTTGGGGCACATTTAGATCACTTTTGCATCCATCCATTGACCACCAGACATTGGAGATCATGCCCATCTCCTAAAACCGCGACCACTTCCAAAGCAACTTTGCCTTGGTTATTTTTGCATGTATGCTACCTCACGATTGGTTAGCAAAATTATGCACACACTTTTGACCTTCACAAGTATAGGATCACAAGCCAGTTGATCCACTCTACTTGTGACTTTTTTGTGTTTTTGGGAGCACTTCCTAAGCCTGGGATACCTAGAACACGATGACCATTAGAGCTTCAGCCTCGATTGAATAACCCAATCAGCTACGACTAATGCTGGGGCCCGGTTATTTCAATTTTGGCACTCCTTGACCTTTGACCTATGACAATTTGACCTAATCATCCTCGTGAAGTGGTGTACGCGCAATCACAACTTTGGCAGCGTTCTCACTCTATCTTTCCCTTTTTCTCATCCACTTTCTATCAAATCAACACCTGATTCTAAGTTCCCTTCTCTCGACTCCTGCTTTGAGGGGGGATACCTCATCCATAATTGGGACAACCAACTCTCGCCTATTTTTGTCTTACAGTTCACTTGATCAACCTTATCCCATACCTGGGGCAACCAACTCCTATTTTTGTCTTACAGTTCGCTTAAAGCAACCAACAAGACAAAAAGGGGCAAATGTAGACACCTAAAAAGTGTCTTAGTCACTTTCCCCCTTAGTCCATTTCTAACCTATTCCTAACAATTACTAATTTAAAATAATTAATTTATTTTGAATTAACCCCCCTCCTTAGACACATCACCCATGACACCTCGCTTGGGACACCTCGCCTTGGACTAATTCCCATCCTATGACTCACTCAAGATCTATTCCTAATTTTTCTAACCGCTTAACAAACTCTCGTGCGTATTTAGCCCAACCCTCAGCATTCTCCAATGGATAGGGCACTTGGCAGATGAAAAATGGGCTTGGTGGCTCTTTTTGCCCGTTCTAACCCCTACCGACGTCGGCCAAGTGTCAACCGACACTGGTGGAATCGCCGACGTCGGTTATACTTAACCAATCTTTCCAACTCTTTTGAGGATCCGAATCAGAAATTAGTTAATCTCTCAAAGCAAATCAGGAATCCTAATCTTCGACCATCCGTCAATCTGTGAAATCTCTCAATCAAGCCTCCCACTCTCTCCCTTAGGTGCAACAACTGTTTCAGGTTCTCCATCAGCAACAGGTTCTCCATACAAGCTACATCAATAGCAGGTATGGGAATCATTAGTAGCACACCTTCCACAAGGCACAAGTAAGTATACTGTATGTGTTTTTGTTCTCTTTTCAGTTATTTGCTTTCAAACAATATCTCCCTAGACCAGACTATTAATCAACCCAGACCCGAATCTTGATTTATCCACCTCTCTATTTCTTCTATCCTCTATCAAATCATACATTCTGCCCATTTAACCAGACTCTCAGACTCAGACCCCAGACCATTCAACCAAGCCCAAAACTTTGTCTACAGACCAAAACCCTGATCAGACTCTGTCCACAGACTATTCAAATAAACCCAGACCCTGACCAAACTCTGTCCACAGAGTTAGGACCACAGACTTAGCCTCGGTCACTACCCCAACCGACATTAGCATCTTGACCAACCGACGCTGGTAGGATTACCGACGCCGACGACTGTGATTAATCCAATAGCGTCTTTCAAGTAAGTCTTTGCTTCTCTTTTCCATTTCTATCTTTTATCACTTTCAGTTCTTCATTATTCATCTATTTATCAGACATTTCTTTCTGTTGATTAGTGGGTTTATATCCCTTAAGGAAGTTCTCATACTTCTGGGATCAAGCTTTCGCTTGACAACCCACCATCTGTCCATTTAACGCCTTCTTTTGTCCAAGCTTCTTTTCTTTGCAGGTGTCATTCCTCCACAGCCAAAGAGGAGTACTCACAGTGTCTGGATTACGATGCGTAGACTTTATCCAGGTACACATCAAGCCTTGACCCTTCTTTCCTTAGTTTCTTTAATTCTCTCCTTTGAAATTGAAAGCAAAATTTGAATAGAAACACAACCATACATTTTGTTTAGTGATTTAAAATTGAACACACTTCAAGTTTTCACAAGTTGGGTTCTCATTATTTATTTAATTAGTTTTGATTGAGTAAATAGGGAGTTATGTGTGTATGCTCTCCTCCATCCCCTATAAAGAACTTGTGGGATCAAAAATGCCAACTTCATTGTAAAGTGCCTTAGTTCAAAAGCATAAAAGAGAAGTTGTGAAGGCTCTCCCCAAGACCTGCATGGCTTGGGTGATCTATGTTGGGTGAATATTGTGTTACCAATATAATGGTAGGAAAATGGTAATTTAAACCACAGTGTGATGAGATAAAATCTCTCCTGAAGACAAGGGGAGGTTCCCTTTTATTGTTAACTAACACAACACTTAATTGTTTACACTTATTTATAATAATTATATCATAATGGGTGTTGTCATATCATTCAATTCTCTTTTTTCAGAATTGATGTTCAATCACAAACTTCCTTTCATTCTTTGTGATATACTTTTAAAATCTAAGATCACTTGATGAACCAAATATAACTAGTATTCAAATTTGTTAGCCAATAGATTAACAAGAATAATACCAATAGAGTAAACTTAAAACATAGAATAAAGTGTAGCCCAAAGCCTTGAACTTATTTCTAAGAAAGATTAAAATTATCAAAGAAGAATAACTGGCAGCTCAAAGTCTCCTCAATACTTCACTTTCAATGTGATCATAAACCCATTAACTAAAAAGTAGCTCAAAGACTCCAAAATCAGCTTCTTGGCACCTTCTATCTTATAAAAATTTCATACCACAATTCAATCAACTCATAAGAAAGTGAAATGGAAAAAACATAAGAACATATCTAACACACCACAAGTTTTTATCTCAACACAAAGATTGAAAGATCATTTGATTTTCTTATATTGAATGGAATTCACGATTTACAATATGAACACAAAGTTTCAAAATTGTTTCTCAATTTAGCAGCATTTCCCCTCTATATTAATTCTTGATCCTTTCTACAAAGAGCATCCTCCTATTTATAGAGAGGAGCTATGAACAAAAATAGGAAGAACATAAATACATTGACTTATTCATTGGTAAAGTCTTATTTGACTTAGGACTATGTACTTTTCCTACGTGTAATTTACATTGAACAAAACTACATATGGAAAATTACAAAAGTAGACTAAGTGTCCTTAGACATAGGAATTTATTCCTTTTAATTCTTCTCTAAAAATTCCTCATATCTCTTCAAGATAGTTTAGACTTCATCGTTATCTGGGTTGAATGTACTCTTAGAGATGACAATTACCCTTGTGATAGAATCTTCTAAGTTAACTGGAAAATCCTTGCTCTTGTCCATGATTCTTTGTAGTTTATCCAAAATGACTTAAAATTTAATTAATTTGTCAATGGAGTCTAGCGTGAAGGTACCTATTTTAGTCTTTGTTTGGAGCAAAGATGTAAATTTTTGAATAACAATCTCCATATGAAGAATCTCTTAAGAATCATTTTTAACTTGATAGGGGAGTTTTCCAATTGTCCTTGCAAGATCTAACATCTCATTATCACACATATCTTTAGCTTCTTCAAGATATTTAACTAGATTCTCAATAACTTCTCTTTTATTCTTCATAGCTTCCCTGTATTCAATGAATATTTTCTTATTTGGAATGACCTTCTACTCAACCAAAAGCTCCAGTTTGAATTTGTGAAGTTGAGTCCATATATCAATATAACTTTAGTCAAATCCAAATCTTGAGTGAGTGCTTTAATTATTTGTTGAATTTCTATTTTCATTTCACTCAAGTTCTTCAAAAATCCAATGGTAGAACATAACTTTTGAGTACCTTGTGTTGTTAATATCTCAATCCAGGCATTGATTGCATGACCCTGAGATCTAATTTTTTCTACAAATTGAATAGCTCTTTCAGTATTTTCATGCACAATAGAATCAATGGACTCAAAAATTTGGGTGACTTTTAGTAAAGCAAAAGTTAGCTATTTCACTTGTACTTTGAGTTAATCTTTGACCTTCATGTCCTTATCATATCTCTTGATCAAGAAGGCCATTGTTGCTTGTAAATCTTCCTTTGCACCTTCATGAGTTTGTTTCCTAAGATCTATTCATCCCACTGCATATTCAGATGATTGAATATCATTAATGTTTTTATCTTCGGGAGGCAATGCAACTTTAGCATACTTATGTCCAAATTCAAAAATTACCCTTAACCTAGTTTTGGCCTTTATTGCTATTTTGGGCTTTATTGGCACAAGCTGACCAAAATCAAAATCATCCATAGCCACTGCTCACTTCTTCTTCTTAGGTGTTTGTGATGCTAGCCAAGGAGGAAGAGGAGATGGATCTCCTTGGATAGAGGATGTTAAATCTTGGGAAACTTGAGGAGGGACAATGGATTTTGAAGTACGTGAAATAGAAGGCAATGTGATGGAGGTATCTGGTAATGGGGTTGACACTAATGGGATTGTAGTAATAATAGGTGGAGTTTGGGTTGGAGTGACCACCACTTTATTTCCTATAGAAATTTTGGACATTGGATTGTTAAGAACTTGAGTTATTGTCTTTGAGGAAGGTATAGACATAAATTATCCATATCTTGTTGGGTGAAATATAAATTAGTCAGGGTTTGCAGTGACTTTGAAGGACTGGGTAAATTTGAAAATGAATTAAAAACTTGGTCTAGTGTACCTTGTGAAGGAACTTGAAAAAATGTGGCACTAGGAGGTGAAGATGGAGGTGAAAGAACAACTTGATAAGGAGTAGGATCAATTTGTATAGTGGTACTCATGAGAGGAACTATGGAAAATGTTACTTATGAAATTGTGTCTTGAGAAGTTTTAGCCAAAGGAACCTCTAATTGAGTAGTCTTTACTTGTATAGGCTATTCAATCACTAGCTGAGACACTTGTGACATTGTTGATTGAGGTGATGCCTCACTTGTGATTGGAACTTATTTTTTCTCCACTTGAACACTTTCCTTAACTCTTGCTTCTTTGCCTTTTTTCTTTCCTTTACTAACAAAAATGAATTTTGGCTTTTGTCTAGAAGTAGAGGGTTCCTCTTTATTTTTGGTTCTCAACTCCTCTCATTTCTTAGCAGTTTCTTAATCATACT
Source organism: Torreya grandis (assembly GCA_037957365.1). Taxonomy (NCBI): domain Eukaryota; kingdom Viridiplantae; phylum Streptophyta; class Pinopsida; order Cupressales; family Taxaceae; genus Torreya; species Torreya grandis. Next base: position 623,256 of record JARHVA010003864.1, read on the forward strand.
CCTTAAAAACAATCTTAAAATGTTTCAACTTAATTCCTTTAGATTTTGACCAAGCATTAGTTCTTGCAAGAATAGGTTTAAATCTATCTCTAATGGAAATTGATTTTTTAACTGACCATTGGATAGAAGGGAGAGGAGTTGAATCCACTTGATTTTCCTCATATGATAGATCCAATACATTACCATCATCTATAAAATCCCCAATAACATTTGCTAATTCTAAATTGATAATCTGATTAGCACTAAGGCAACTATAATCAAGTTTCCTTATATATTCATCAATTTTGCATTTTGCCCAAATATCTTTAATTCTATGTACATTAGTGATGCTATGCTTGAGCCTCTCCTTCATCATTTTGTAATCAAAGTTTTCTCTACTTTTGAATTTTTTAAGCATAATCCACTGCATCTCATTCTCCATAGTCTTAGCCTTTGGAGTAGTAGAAATTGTGTACCAACCAATATTTATTAGAAATTTGAAACCTCTCTTGTGATCATCTGATTATTTTTTATGCATGTTCATCACTTGTCTATACATTTCCATTAGTATTAGTTTATTACTTGGGTATCTAGTTAGCATGTAGGGTTGTTCATCAAATCCTCCTACCCTGATCTATGTAAAAGTTGGGAATTACAAAAAAATACATCTAACCCTATTAACATGTGCCCATGCCTGGTCTAAAACTCTCTTATTTTCAAGTTCTTTGTCAAGAGTGCAGATGAATGTATTGAAGAAAGAACCATTAACTCTCTTATAATGCTTGACTCTTTCTTTTAGAGTTCACTATGAATAGTGCTCATATACAAGAACATTTTTATTTTCACTGATAGAATTTAGACCCAAGAAAGACTTCATACTAGCTACAACATACACAAAATATGAAGTCATAAAAATTGAGCAAAGAAGCTACCTCAGAGAGCTGATGACAAATAACATTGCTGATTTGTTTACCCCAAATGATCCTTTGCTTTTTTCTTTTAATAATTGGAATGTATTGATACATCCATTCTTGAAAAACATTTCAAACATACAACCATTTCACTCTACTAAGGAGAGTAATCAAATCCCCTATCTCCTCTAAAAATTCACTATGATATAAATACTTGGGTCATCTAGCAATGGTGGGTCGAGGAGTCTTGAGCCATTTGGTATTGATATGTTTTTTACAATTCTCAAGATCTCTATCATAATATTCTTAACCTAACTCCATAGTTAAATCAAAATATTACTCAATCTCAGAAAGGTGATAAATCTTATCAAAATATTCCTCATCAAGGCAAATGATCACATTAACCTCTAAATCCTTGACCGATTTGCTTTCCTTACCAAAGTGTGCTAGCATGGTCAATATGAACTTAGAATCATGTGGTGATACTGGAAATGTAGTAGCCAAATGAATTTCACTATTAAGTACTGGATGCATATGAGGTGCAATGGGTTCTCTTCCCAATCTCTATAAAAAATTAGCCATGTCCACATGACCAATATTTATATCTCCAATATGATCTACATTTGAATCAATTGTAGATAATAAGAAGACACCCTGATACTTGCACTTCATTATCTTCTTGTTTGGAGAGATGTCTATCATTAATTAGATAGCTACAGGTAGAAAAATTTGATTATCTAGAGTTAGTATTTTTCATCATTTTTGGGAAACATGTAGTTAGGAGAAAATTCTCCAAACTTCATTGTGAATAGAATACTTGGTGTAATTTAGAGAATTTTCTTTGAACTACACAGGAAAAGGTTGGGTTTAATTCGATGAAAATTCTCTGAACTACACAAGAAAGACTAGGTACATGTACTTCAAAAAATTCTTTGAAATTCACCTAATTACGTGTACTTAAGAGAAAAATATCTGAAGTGAACTTAGGGAAATAGCAATATGCACTTTAGAGAATTTTATTTGAAGTGCATCTAGTGACGTGCACTTAGGAGATTATTCTTTGAAGTACATGGAAAAAAGTGCAATGTGCACTTTAGAAAAAATTCTTCAAAATGCACCTTTAGGTGAATAGAGATGTAGAACTTGGAAAAGATTATTTGAGGGGCACATAGTTGAGGTGATGGGGTTTTAGGGCACACGTCAGAGAAAATTCTTTGACTTGCCCCCTAAGGTTAGTTTGTCTCATAAAAACAAGATAGATCCATAACAACCACCATAAAGAAACAAAAAAGGGGTAATGGAAACTAAAACAAAAACAAGAATCACAAAATGAAAAAATAAATAACGAAAAATATGATGAGGAAGAATCTGAAGATGAGCTAGATTGATCGACGAAAATGATGAAGAGAACAAGTGGAATAAAAAATGCTGAGGAGGGATGCATGTGAGCTCAAAAATGGTGAGGAAAGAGAAGACAATGGTAAAAATAAAAATTATAGGGGTTAAATATATATAAAAGGTGGTAATAAATTCATATTAATTATCATGGGTGATGGGTCCCATGTGTAGGAGCAAATTTTTTTTTTTGAATTTACACGTGCAAAGTTAGAGAAAAATAGTGCTTCTACATGTGCAAAATCAATTTTTTTTATGTCATTACATATGCAAAATCAAAAAAACTATTTGACTTAACATATGCAAAATAAAAAAAAATCTCTGACTTTTCACAAAACACATTCAAGGTCAAAAAAATTCTCTGACACAATATAAAAAGAAACAAAGTGTAGTTCAAAGAAAATTCTCCTAACTACATAGGATGCAAAATTACCTCAAAAGATCAACTTTCTTGGGAAAAAATGGAAAGAGGTAGAGATTTACCTCATTTTTCAAGCTTGGAGATAATGGGCTATGAAATAGACAAGTTTCATAGGGGTTATCCCATGAATTGAGTCTACTAAATTCAAGAATCACAGCTAGCTCCGACTAGGGAATTTCCTTTAATCATTCTTTAAAATGCAGAATCCCATAACTCTAAGTGCCTTTTTCCATTGGGCCACGAAGTCAAATGATAGACAAGATGAAAAATAAAATAAAAAATAATATATATATATATATATATATATATATATATATATATATATATATATATATATATATATAAAGTATGAACTTATCTGGAACTTCACTGAGTGAAAAGTTTCATATGTTGCCCATTGTAGGATGGTGATAATAGTGTTCCACCTAGGTATGTTAAGAAGAAACTATGTTCTCCACTAAGTTTATGAATGAGAAAAGGACCCCTCTATGGAGAATAAAATTTTCCATGTATTCCTTTTGGCTCTCTTTTTTTGTCCCACAAGAGGACTAGATCCCCAACTCAAAATTTTCATGATTTAGCTTTCTTGTCAAAAAGTTCCTTGACGTGACTTTGATGTTCTGCAACATGGTCCACTACCTTTATACATTACTCCTGTATCTTGACAAGGTACATAATATGCTTGTCTAAAGAGCTTTCAAATGTTTCATCTTCAATTGCCTTAGCCAATTTGAGAGTGGGTAATTATAATGTCATGGGTATTTCTGCATTCAATCCATATAAAAGTTGAAAAGGAGACATACCAATTGCTCACTTGAGAGTGATACAATTATCCCATAATGCATCATACAATGCTTTATGTGACATCCTTTGATTATCTTCTACCAACTTCTTGATGATATTTACCAAATTATTATTACTCAACTCGATTTGACTATTTTATTGAGGGAAGTAATCAAAAGTATGAGACAAGATGATCCCATATTCAAAACAAAACTGAGTCATCTCATGGGAAGTGAAACAAGCAGCATTATTAGTTACAATTTTTCTTGGCACATCAAATCATGTGATGATATTCTCTTTGAGGAAGTTACAAACAACCTCTAAAGTGTCATGTTTGGTTGGAATTGCTTTCACCCACTTGGTGAAGTAATCCATAGCTGTGAGAACATAACTATGACTTACACTTGGTAATGGGTTCATTGCACCAATGAAATCAATGACCCATTTTTGAAAAGGTTCTTCAATGACTACAAGCTTGAGAGGCAAGGCTACTAACTTAGTTTTCCCCATAAACTACAATCACTTCTCACATTTATGCACCCAAGCTATGCATCCTAAAAAAGTGTTGACTAATAATATCTAGCCTGCAAGATCTTGTGAGCTATGACCAAGGTTAAAAAATGTCCTCCACATGATATATCATGGAAATATTCCAACAACTTGTCTTGTTGTGACTTGTCTACACATCTTAGAAAGATTCCATCAATGTTTCATTTATACAAACCATTGTCCTAAAGGACAAAATTTCTAGCCTTGAGCTTTATTGTCCTCTTCTCTTTGAAAGACAAATGTTCTAGACATTCTCCATATGTGAGAAAATGAGCAATGTCAAAATACCATTCATTCATTATACTCATGAACAAAACTATGGGAAGGTCTTCTTTGTCTTCTTCATTGTTAGGTGCTTCTTTTGAATTGGTATCTACCATGAGTTGACACAAAAATTTTCCATGTACAAGTTTCATAAGCTTGATCTCTGTATCATATTCTTGGATTTTATCAATCCAATTACCTCTTTTACCTCCAAATTCTTATTGAGTCAAAATAGACTTAACAGTAGAATTTGGTACTAATGCAATGGTGTGAGAATTGAGGATGTAGTACTTGAAATGCTTGACTACTTTCACCATCAAATATGCATGTTTTTCCATGGATGAATATTTGAGCTCATGAGCCTTCAAAGGATAGGTCATGAATGCTATAGGAGATTCAATCCCTTCTTCATTTGGCAGTACCAAGAAAACGGATAAGGTATGCTAATGAAGTTCTTGATATAATCAGGGTAAAATAGGATAGGAACAAGTGCAATGGCTTCCTTAATTTCATGAAAAGCATTTCTTCCATCCATGTTCCAATGGAAACTTGATATGCCTTTCATCATATCGACAATGTGGCATGTCTTCTCAACAAAATTAGGAACAAATCTCTGTAAGAAATTCACCTTTCCAAAGAAGGAATGCACTCCTTTCTTACTTGATGGAAAAGTAAGATTTTGAATTGACTTGACCCATTCAAGATCAATCTTGATTCCTTCTTTGGATATAATGTGTCCAAGGAGATTACCTTTTATAACCCTAAAAATGGATTTTTTGGGATTAAGGGATATCCCATGCTCACAACATCTCTCAAGCACTTGATACAAATGGTCACAATGATCTTGATGCTTTTTTTAGAAAATGGTTAAATCATCTAGATAAACTAGAATAAACTTATCGATTATATCTCAAAAAGTTAAGTCCATAGCCCTCTAGAAGGTAGCACTACCATTGATTAATCTAGAAGGCATTCTACGATATGCAAAAGTACCCCATGGAGTAGTGAAGGCTATCTTATGTTGATATTCATCACAAACATCCACTTGATTGTATCCTAAGAAACCATCTAGCATAGACAACATCTCTAAACCAGTGACAATTTACAATACTTAGTCCATTACTATCAGTGGGTAATTATCCTTAAGTGATAATTCATTTCAAATTTAGAAGTCAACATAAATACATATCTCTTCATTCTTTTTCCTCACATGAATAATATTTGGTATCCATGTAGAGTGATGTATAGGAAAGATAATGTGAGCATTCAACATCTTTTGAATTTCAGTGAGGATGGTACTTGATATTTTGGGATTATACTATCACTAATTTTGTTTGTGAGGCTGAGATCATAGCTTGAAAGGAATATCATGTTACATTTCCTTAAGTCAAAAAGATTTTAGATAGCATATGAATATTCAAATACATCAATATACTAATGGAGAAGAGTTACTAGCATTTCTCTTTCCTCTGAAGAGCAACATTCCCCAATATTTATGATTTTGGGGTCACTCTCTATTCCTATATTAACTTTCTCAATTTTTGTAGATGAATCAGATTTTGATTGTTGACATTTGATGAATTGATCATGCTTATAAAAAATTCTTTCCAAAGATACCAACCCTTTTGGAATCTTATTCCCTTTTAACTACAAGATTTCTTCACCAGTTTCCTCATTAACTTCAAAAATTGATTCTTGACGAGTGGAATCACTTCCTTCAAAATTCAATTGACTAAATTTTTTCACCTTCTCCAAGAATGAGATGACTTGCTCATCATTATTAAAAACCTACCAATGATTAACATTATCGAGAACACTGAGTCAAAAAACCAACTCAATGGTATACTTGTTTCCTTGAAAATCTTTGTGAGGAATTAGGAGAGTGGCTAAAATATCTAATGAATCAAATCTATCATTGCATTCTCTTACAACTATTGATATATTGAATGCATCAAAACTTTCCATGCAATCCCAAAAATTATTGTGATAATGCCTTAGTCTTTCATTATTCATTTTATATAGATTCCTAACTTGGCAAATGATTAACTCAACATCACCTTGCACATGAATATTTTTGATTCCTTTCTTTCATGTAACATTCATTCCTAACAAAAAGGCCTCATACTCAGCAGTATTATTAGTATTATCAAAACTATAACTTAAAAGATAAAGGGAAGATTTTTTCTTTCAGGAATATAAGAACTATCCCAGCTCCAAATCTAGTTGAAGAGCAACTACCATCAAATTCTAAAGTCTAAACATCACTTTAACTCTCAACCTTAATAGTGTCAAAATCCAAAATCTCTTCATTTGAAGAGGGAAACTCTTCTATTTTCTAATCTTTTTCTAAAATATCATTTGACGATATTGGATCTTCATTTGTAGTCAAGAAATATGTACCCATTCTAGAAGTTTAAAAAAAAATGGGCTTTTGGGTCTTCAGTCTTTGTTATAGTATACTTCACTTGCTTCTCTAGGTGAAGTTTCTGCATAACACCCTTAATAGGTATCCTAGCCTTAGACCAATCCATGTTGATTTCTCCTCCAACATATTTGCAAAAGTTACGTCCCAATAGAACTCCATATGAGGCCAAAACATTAGCCACTAGAACTATCATTTTGATCTTTTTCTCTGGAAACACAATAAATGCAAACTATGCATCCTTGATTTGGCTTATGAGAGGTACTTGTTTGGTTTCCATTGAGAAGCAATGAATAAAACTCTTTGTCAATATTAACCCCAAGGTAGTAGCCACCTTGACAGGTATCACATTATCGAAAGCACCTGAATCAATAACACAATTATTGAGATTATAACCATTTAAAAACAAGGATATATATAAAGGTCCTATTTTTCCAAAATTAGATGCATGAGTTAGAACCAAGTTATTTTGATTTAGTTTTGGCTTAAGGTTAATTGGTACACTCTTCGCTGAAATCTGACTAGAATTGATCCCTTTGATTTTTATAAAATTTACCAATCTTTCAAATTGATTAGGATTTGGTTGGAGGTACTCTACCTCTGACATTTAGATTTTAGTCTTCTTGGCATGATCAATGATATCAAAAGATGGATATGGGGCAGATGAAGAATATAAAACATTTTTATTTTTAGGTTTTAGGTTTTGGGCGCTAGCTCTAGATGTTGAAGGAAAAGAGGTAGAATTATGAGGAGTACTTAATTATTTATCTACCACCCTATCTTTTGGTTGAACTAGAAAAGGAGTTCCTATTTTGGAAATTATAACATCCTTTCATGGTTCATCTTTATATTTTATTTTATCAACCTTTTTTTGTTGATTTAACTGACTTTGAGAATGGGTAAAAATGACATATGACTCACCATGTGTGTATTCCTCTTGTTTAGCTTCTCCTTCTTCAAAGTTTAGAAACATGATATCAGAGTCACCAACTTCTCCCTCTTCATCTCCTATAAAGGGATTAACATCATCTTTAGGAACATATTTTAGCTCTGGAACATCATCATTCTTAGGTTCTAACCAATTAACTACTACATTATCTGGCAGTGCATCCAGTGCAAGCCTTGCTTGTGATCCATAGAGGAAGCTTATTCTGATTTTGATTTCTAATAGTGTTATCAGAATAATTCATATCATTTTGATATGTTCTTCTTGGAACATCCTTGTATAAGGGAAAAGACATGTCTTGAGACATTTACTTCTTAAGCGCAAACAACTCATTTTCTAGCTTTTGAACCATGGGATCCATAGTTCTAGGAGAAGGTGAATTTGTAGAAAGCTGCCCTCTAGACTTAATAGAATTATTTCTCACCTTCCCTACTAGAATCAAATCATATTTTATTTTAGTGGCCAAACTTGAAGCAACATCAAGATCAGTTGGGGCTACTCTTTACAAAATAAAACTCTCTTTAGGAAATTGAGAATTGATGAAGCACTTCAAATTCTCAGGTGTAGGCCGAGTAACTACTAGAATCTTATTCTTCAACTTGTTAAACTTTTCCAAAAACTCATGCATAGGCCCATGTGCTTCCTTCTTCATTTTTATAAGCTGAGCCAATAAGGCATGAGAATATTCTATAGGCTTAAACCTTGTCTCAAACATAGTCTTGAGCATATCCCAATTAGTGATAGTATCAGTTGCAAGATGATATAACCAATCAACATCATCACCTTGAAGTGTTTCTATAAATAAAATTACAGAAACATCTTCATGTTCTACATCGAGAACTCTACATGAAATGCAAAATGCAACAATATGTTCATCCAGATGTTACTTGCCATCACCATAAAACTTAGGAAAAAAAATTTGTGAGCCACAAGGTAGTTTATGAGATGGTGGTGCCAAATTTAATGGACCAAAAGCAGTCTCCCATGGACCTTGGGATACCATTCTTTGTGCATTGTATAGAGGTATGACAAACCTTTGAAAAGGAAAAAGTAGGCAAAACTCTATGAATTTTGGAAGCTTCTCTTGGTATAGGAGATGTTTTATTTATAGGTGGAAAACTTCTTGTATGTTAAAGAGGTGACCTTGCACATGTCAATAAAAGATCAAAGTTGTGTTCTTACAACAACTCAAATGTTGGATCAATGAGTCCTGCTACCCTTCTACTATGAATGTCACTTTGTTCAACCAGAATGTGAAATTACTTAGAAAGAAAAGAGATTAACTACAATAAAATAGTAGCAAATAATAAGGTGTTTATCTATTTCAATCAAATGAGTGTAGAGCTCGGTTACTTATTTGAGTCCCCAAAAACTATTGGGTGAATATTTTGTTACCAATACAATGGTAGAAAAATGGTTATTTCAACCATATTGTGATGAGATAAAATATCTCCTCAAGATAAGGGGAGGCTCCCTTTTATTGTTAACTAACACAACACTTAAGTATTTACTTCTGATTGAGTAGTCTCTACTTGTATTAGTTCTTGCAAGAATAGGTTGAAATATATCTCTAATGGAAATGGATTCTTTAACTGACCATTGGATAGAAGGGAGAGTAGTTGAAGCCACTTGATTTTACTCATATGACGGATCTAATACATTACCATCATCTATAAAATCCTTAGGAATATTTTTCAATTCTAAATCGATAATCTAATCAATAGTAAGGTGACTATAATCAAGTCTTCTTATATTTTCATTAGTTTTGTATTCTGCCCAAATATCTTTAAGTCTATGTACATGAGTGATATTATGCTTGAGCCTCTCCATCATTATGTAATCAAAGTTTTCTCCACTTTTGAATTTTTTAAGCATAATCCATTGCATCTCAGTTTCCATAGTCTTAGCCTTTGGAGTAGTGGAAATTGTGTACCGACTAATACTAATTGGAAATTTGAAACCTCTCTTATGAGCATCTGATTGTTTTTATGCACATTCATCACTTATCTGTACATTTCCATTAGTATTATTTTATCAATTGGGTATCTAGGTAGCATGTAAGGTTATTCATCAAATCCTCCTACCCTGATGTATGTAAAAGTTGGGAATTGAGAAAAAAAATACATCCAACCCTATTAACCTGTGCCCATGCTTGGTCTAAAACTCTCTTCTTTTCAAGTTCTTTGTCAAGAGTGAAGATGAATGTATAGAAGAAAGTGACATTAACTCTCTTATAATGCTTGATGCTTTATTTTATAATTAGCTATAGATAGTGCTCATATATAGGAACATTTTTCCTTTCCCTGACAAAATTTATACCCAAAAAAGACTCCATACTAGCTGCATCATAGACAAGATATGAAGTCATATAAAACTTGAGTGAAGAAGCTACCTCAGGGAGATTATGAAAAATAAAATTGCTGATTTGTTTACCCCAAAAGATCATTTACTTGTTTCTTTTAATAACCAAAATGTATTGATACATCCATTCTTGAAAAATGTTTGAAATAGACAACCTTTTCACTCTACTAAGGAGAGTAATCAAATCCCCTATCTCCTCCATAATATCACTATGATATAAATACTTGGGCCATCTAGCAATGGTGGGTCGAAGAGTCTTGAGCCATTTGGTATTGATATGTTTTTTACACTTCTCAAGATCTATGTCATAATATTCTTGAGCTAACTCCATAGTTAAATCAGAATATTCTTCAGTCTCAAAAAAGTGAAAAATCTTATCAAAATATTTTTCACCAAGGTGAATGATCACTTTACCCTCTAAATCCTTGACCGATTTGATTTCCTTATCAAAGTGTTGCCATGGTCAAGACAAACTCAAAATCATGTGCTGATACTAGAAATGCAGCATCTAAATGAATTTCACTATTAAGTACTGCTGCATATGAGGTGTAATGGGTTCTCTTCCCAATCTCTATAAAAACTCAGCCATTGTTAAGCATGGGATATACTGAGAGGGGGGTGAATCAATATATCATATATCTAATAAAACTTTTCTTTAACCAAAATCCACTTAATCAAACATTCAAGATATGCAATAAAACTCAAAAAATAAACACCACACAAGATAGAGAGAGACACCAAATATAACGTGGAAACCCAATGTGGGAAAAACCATGGAGAACAATCTTAAGTATATGAATGATCAGCAACCCAAACAATATTTGCAAGCACAAACTTGCAGAAACACCAAACCCTTTTTCTGAGCACCAACCCAACTACTATTCATGATCACCAACCCACAAGAACACCAAACCCCTTTGTCGAGCACCAACCCAGCTACTATTCGTGAACACTAACCCACAGGAGCACCAACCCCTTTGTGTATACCACACACCTATCTCTTAATGTTTCTATCTCAACAAATGATAGTTCAATACAACATCTCTTTTCTCTCTCTCACCTTTGCTCTTCTAAGCTAGATATAACAAATACAAATCATATTCATCTCTCACAATTGCTCTTCTAAGCTAGATATTATAATATCAAATCAACCTCTATTTCTCATATTTACAAATGGCTTCTCAAGCCTTTATTTATAGCTTTCCAAATGATCTTTGGCCTTCCCCCTTTGTGACCCTTCAATCCTCATGGAAAATGGCATCAAACTTGTATGACCCTTTATATTCAAGCCTTTGAAAAGTCATGCGGTGACCCTTCATGATCAAAAACGTCCTTCCCTCTTTTGTCCTCATCTTAGTGACTTTTTGTATTCCTTAAAGATGACTCTTCATGGGAAAATGCATCCCATCCTTCTTTTGTCTTTATCCCATGGCTCTTTGACTTCTCCATGGGCCCTCCTTTTGTCTCATATACAACCAAAAATATATTCGTTAATATTAAATAAATATTAACTCATATTAGCCAAGATATATTTATTACAAACACATTAAATGCAATGGGGCCTTTATCACCAATAATGCTAGACCTTTGACATCAATGACAATATTTCCAACAATCTCCCCCTTTGTCATTGATGGCAACCTCAATCATGAAACTGCCACATCCTATCACCTGCACATACTGTCATTTGAAAACATACAGTAACTCCCACTTACTATAGCAATCTTTACCTATTCCTTGTACCTATTTTTTGCACCTATACTTGTACCTATTATTCTCCCTCTTTGACATCAATGGCAAAGGGCCTACCTGGAGCTAACACTTAGCTCCCCCTCAACTGATGCTAAACTTCAATGGCAGGAAGTAAAGGAAATTACTCCCAACTTCTCTCGTAGATACTCAAATGTGTCTTTTGGTAGTGCCTTTGTGAAAATATCTACAATCTGCTCTGTATTACTAATATATTCCATCTTAACCTGTTGATCTGCAACCTACTTTCTCAAGAAGTGATATCTAATGGGAATATGTTTTTTTCTTAAATGCATTACTAGATTTTTCAAAATATTTATAGCACTTGTGTTATCACAAAAAATGGAAATAGGTTCATCATACTTTACCTTGATATCTTCCAAAGTTTGCTTCATCCAAAGCACTTGAGTAAAACATAATACTGCTGCAATATATTCTGCTTCAATTGTAGAAAGTGATACTGAGTTCTTCTTCTTTCTTAGCCATGATACTAAGCTATCACCAAGGAAGAAAGCTCCTCCACTTGTACTCTTTCTATCATTAAGCACCCTACCCAATCTGAATTTGTATAAGCAACTAAAGTGAAATCTTTACCTGTGGGATACCATAATCCATAATCTAATGTCCCCTTGATATATCTGAAAATTATTTTCACCAACTGAACATGACTATCTCTTGGAGATGATTGATATCTTGCAACCATACCTATTGCATGCATGATGTCTAGTCTCAATGCTGTCAAATATAAAAGACTACCAATCATAGATCTATACAAAGATTGATCTGTAATAGGTGAATCTACATCCTTGCTCACCTTATTTCTTATACATAGGTGTGCCAACTAGTACACAATCCTCAAAACCAAATTTCTTCAACATTTCCTTGGTATATTTACTTTGAGATATAAAAATTCCTTTATTTGATTAAAATATTTATAATCCTAAAAAAAAAAAAATTCTCCAAGCATAGACATCTCAAATTCTTTTTGCATTCTATCAGAAAATTCTTTTATCATCTTTTCAATATTTCCTCCAAAAATGATATCATCAACATATACCACAATAATCAATTGATGCTCACCTTCTATTTTGATGTAAAGATTACTATCAACAAATCCTCTCTTGAATCCTTGATCTTGCAGGTAATTATCAAGTCTTGCATACCAAGCTCTGGGAGCTTGTTTTAATCCATAAAATGCTTTCTTCAATTTGCATACATGATTACTAATATTCGAGAGAATAAACCCCTCAGGCTGCTCAATGTAGACCTCTTCTTCAAGATTCCCATTTTGGAAGGCAGATTTGACATCCATTTGAAACACTTTGAAATTTTTAAATACTGCATATGTGAGAAACATTCTAATAGCCTCTAACCTTGCTACTAGTGGAAAAGTTTCTTCAAAATCTATTCCCTCAATCTAAGTATATCCTTTACATACCAATCTTGCTTTATTTCTGGTTACTTCTCCATTTTCATTTAACTTATTTCTATAAACCCATTTTGTTCCTATCACATTGTGATATTTTAGTCTAGGCACTAATTCGCAAGTATCATTCTTTTCTATCTGAACTAATTCTTGATCCATTGCCTTAACCCAATGCTCATCATGTCTAGCTTCTGAAAAATTTCTAGGCTGAATTTTAGATAACAAAGAGAAATTAACTTGTTCAGATTCACTTACCATCATTCTTCTAGTGCGAATTCCTTCTTTTATGTCCTCGATGATGTCACTTTCATTGTGATTTTTCTAAACATATTTGGATGGAGTCTTGGTGCTCTTGGTGCCCTTTTTCTCCTTCTCCTTTTCCTCATCTTCATTTGATTCTTCAAATCCTTCCTCTTCAATGATTTCAGGAATGTCTATTGGATCACTAATCTTTTGTGTTCCATCTTCTTCTATCCTGACACTTGCGCTTTCAATAATTTTCTTGGTTCTTTTGTTAGAACATTTATAAGCTTTAATTTTGAAAGAATAACCAAGAAATATACCTTCATCTGCTCTAGATTCAAACTTACCAAGTTTTTTATTGGTTCTCTTTATGAAGCATTTGCTATCAAAAACTCTAAAATAATCAACTGTTGCTGGTTTGTCTTTCCATAGCTCATAAGGAGTCTTGCCACTGTTGACTCTTAATAAATCTCTACTCTAATTATGCACTACTATACCAACCACCTCTCTCCAATATTTCTTTTCTATCTTGGATTCATTTAGCATTGTCTTTGTTGTCTCCTGAACTATTCTATTTTTCTGTTCAACTACTCCATTTTGTTGTGGAGTTCTGGCTGTTGAATACTGTCTCTTTATTTCATGATCTTCAAAAAACTCAATAAATTGATCTGACATGAATTCTCCTCCTTGATCTGATCTTAGACACTTAATCTTTAGATTAGTTTCATTCTCAACTAATGCTTTGAATGCTTTGAATTGTCTAAAAGCTTATGATTTTTTCTTTAAAAACATTATCCAAGTCATATGTGAAAAATCATCAATAAGTGACATGAAATATTTATCACCTTGATTACTTTGAGTCCTCATAGGTCCACATAGATCAATGTGAACAAGCTCTAGCATCTGAGTGGTCGAGTACTCTTTTGTTTTGAACCACCTTCTAGCCTACATCCCATGTTGACAAGGTCCACAAAGCGTGTTAGATGGCTTTGTGATCTTTGGAAGATTCTTGACTGCTTGATTTTTACAAATTTTGACAACATTGTCAAAATTTATGTGCCCCATTCTCTCATGCCATAGCCAACTTTCTTTAATCTGACTCAAACAACATTTTTGACCTTTGATGTCTGATAGCATATATAAGTTATTACCTGTTCTCTAAGCATCTGCAATCAATACATCTAAATATTTTCTTCTAATTTCATAACCTTCTACATAAAACTTTAGTGTGTGCCCCTGATCAAACATTTGAATTACACTCAAAAGATTATGCTTAAGACCTTCTACATATAAAACATTTTTAGTTTTAGTTCTACGAAACTTAGTGTACCTTTTCTGGCAATTCTAGTAGTAGCATTGTCCCCAAATTTCACTATGCCACCATTGATCTTTTTCAAGGTTATGAACTTGCTCTTGTCTCCTGTCATGTGCCTCGAACATCCACTATCAATAAACCATGGCTTTTGTTCATTTCTTGCATGCAAAGTTGTCTAGATCAACATAGAATCTTCAGATTATTTCTTCTGCCATGTCTGAACCTTTTTCTTGATGAATGGAGCCCTAAAACTCTAGTCCTTCTTGACTGACTCGAACATGCTTCTATAATACCAAGCTATGTGTCTGAAGTTGTTACACTTGTAACAAATTATGGTCTCTTCATCAAAGCTTGATAGAGGAGCAAAAGAGTTATAGCTTTTGCTTGACTCTACATGACCTTCATTTTCCTTATTTTTGAGATTGTTAGCTCTTTTTCTACATTCTAATTTCTTATGACCATATCCATTACAATAAAAATAGTAACCATAAAAATAGGACCTATTTGTGAATCTTTGACTTGATTGCCTTTTATAACTTTGTTCCTTCCAGCCTTCTTTGTCCTCTGTATTCTTCACTTCTTCCCTTCTTGTTTCTTTATTTGTAAGAGCTTCAACATAGCTCTTCTTTTTTTCAAAACTGATACCTGTCTTATCTGATATTGCCTTTTGGATTTCTAATATCTTATTTAGCATATTAGTGCTATTCTCAAAATTTGAATCATTGACTATTTTATTATTGACTGATTTCTCAATCTCTTTTTTTAAAGAGGTAATTTTAGTAACATACCTTTCACATTCTTTTCTTGATATTTTCAATTGTGCCATTAGATCTTCTTCATTTTTCTTGGCTTCTTCAAAGTGCGCTTGTTGATCTTCAACTATCTCCTTTGACTCTTTTTCATTTTTCTTGATTTGATGCTTCAATCTTTGATTTTTATTTTCAACAACTTTCAACTCTTCTAAGGCACACATGAGTTCTCCTTCCATATTCACTTCGGATTCATCCTCTTCTTCTTGATCGACTATTCTTTTGCTTGTAGAGGCACATTTATGTATTGCCATCTTGTGCTTTCCTGATCTACCTTTATGCTGTAAAACTTTTTCAAAAAGGAACTTGCTCTGATACCAATTGTTAAGCATGGGATATACTGAGGGGGGGGGGTGAAGCAATATATCATATATCTAATAAAACTTTCCTTTAACCAAAATCCACTTAATTAAACATTCAAGATATGCAATAAAACTCAAACAATAAACACCACACAAGATAGAGAGAGACACCAGATATAATGTGGAAACCCAATGTGGAAAAAACCATAGAGAACAATCTCAAGTATATGAATGAGCAGCAACCCAGACAATATTCACAAGCACAAACTTGCAAGAGCACCAAACCCCTTTGCCAAGCACTAACCCAGCTACTATTCATGAGCACCAACCCACAGGAGCACCAAACCCCTTTGCTGAGCACCAACCCAACTACTATTCGCGAGCACCAACCCACAGGAGCACCAACCCCTTTGTGTATACCACACACCTATCTCTTAATGTTTCTATCTCAACAAATGATAGTTCAATACAACATCTCTTTCCTCTCTCTCACCTTTGCTCTTCTAAGCTAGAGATAACAAATACAAATCATATTCATCTCTCACAATTGCTCTTCTAAGCTAGATATTATAATATCAAATCAACCTCTATTTCTCATATTTACAAATGGCTTCTCAAGCCTTTATTTATAGCTTTCCAAATGACCTTTGGCCTTCCCCTTTTGTGACCCTTCAATCTTCATGGAAAATGGTGCCAAATTTGTATGACCCTTCATATTCAAGCCTTTGAAAAGTCATGTGGTAACCCTTCATGATCAAAAACGTCATTCCCTCTTTTGTCCTCATCTTGGTGACTTTTCATATTTCTTAAAGATGACTCTTCATGGGAAAATGCATCCCATCCTTCTTTTGTCTTTATCCCGTGGGTCTTTGACTTCTCCATGGGCCCTTATTTTGTCTCATAAGCAACCAAATATATATTTGTTAATATTAAATAAGTATTAACTCATATTAGCCAAGATATATTTATTACAAACAACATTAAATGCAATGGGGCCTTTATCACCAATAATGCTAGACCTTTGACATCAATGACAATATTTCCAACAACCATGTCCACATGACTAATTTATGTATCTCTAATCTAATTCACATTTGAATCAACTACAGATAATGGGAAGACAACCTGATACTTGTACTTCATTATCTTCTTATTTGGAGAGATGTCTGTCATTGATCAAATAGCTACAGGTAGAAAAAATTGGTTATCCAGAGTTAGCATTTTTCATCATTTTTGGGAAACATGTAATTCAGAAAAAACTCTCTGAGCTACATGATGAATAGATCAATTGGTGTAATTCAGAGAATTTTATTTGAACTACATAGGAAAGGGTGGGTGTAATTCAGAGAAAATTCTTTGAACTACACAAGAGTGGGTTACATTCACTTTGGAGAATTTTCTCTGAAGTGCACCTAATTATGTGTACTTTGGAGAAAAATCTTGGAAGTGCACTTAGGGAATTAACAATAGCACTTTAGAGAATTTTATTTGAAGTGCATCGAGTGACATGCACTTTGGAGATTATTCTCTGAAGTATATAGAAAAAAGTACATTGTGCACTTTAGATATATTTTTTTAAAATGCACCTTTGGGTGAATAGAGATATGTAACTCAAAAAAGATTTTCTAAGGAGCATGCAATTGAGGTGATTGGATTTTAGGGTGCACATTGAAGAAAAATCTTTGAATTTCCCCCTAAGGTTAGTTTGTCTTGTAAAAATAAGATAGATCCAAAACACCCACCACAAAGAAACAAACAAGGGATAATGGAAACTAAAACTAAAACAAGAATCACAAAATGACAAAATAAATAACTAACCAAAAATTTGATGAGGAAGAATCCGTATATGAGCTAGATCGATCGATGAAAATGATGAAGATAACAAGTGGAATCGAAAATGGTGAGGGATGCATGTGAGCTTGAAAATAGCGAGGAAAGAGAAGAAAATGGTAAAAATAAAAATTATAGGGGTTAAATATATATAAAAAGTGGTAATAAATGCATATTAATTACTATGGGTGATGGGTCCCACGTGCATGAGTAGATAAATTTTTTGAATTTGCACTTGCAAAGTCAGAGAAAAATAGTGCTTCTGCACGTGCAAAGTCTAAAAAATTATCCACATTACATATGTAAAATTAGAAAAAATCTCCGACTTAACATATACAAAATAAAAAAAAATCTTTAACTTTGCACAAAACACATGCAAGGTCAGAAAAATTCTTCGACACAACATAAAAAGAAACAAAGTGTAGTTTAGAGAAAATTCTTTGAACTACATGGGATGCAAAATTCCCTAAAAAGATTAACTTTATTGAGAAAAACAAACACAAATACATAGATATTTACCTCATTTTATGAGCTTGGAGATAATGGGCTATAAAATAAACAAGTTTCATAGGGGTTATCCCATAAATTCAGCCTGCTAAATTCAAGGATAACAATATATAAGTAACCTTTAAAGATCTTTTACTTGTTTTTTAACTTTCATTACATCTTAGCTTATGAGGGGTATTCATCACCTCCCATAAGTTCTTTAGGGAAGCTTTGACCTAGGGTTTCATCTCCCAACATCATCTTCAACTCCTCTCCATGGGGGGTATATAAATTGAGATCACCCTATTGGGATGATGGTTTGAGTGGTTAAACCATCTTCTATTATTGGAGCTAAGCCTAAGATGTTTGATCACATTGGACATCACACTACACTAAGTGAGCAATGGATGTAGTGGTTGTAAAAAGGGAAAAAACTTTTTACAATAGGCCAAGTGTCATAGACCTAATTGATGTGTTACTTCTCTTGTATTTTGATGTGAAAATCTTGTGCATTTGATCCATCTAGATGTTCAAAAACTTATTAGTTAGTTAACCCCACTTTGCCATACCTTGTTAGTTTAGGGCTTAAGATGATTAGTTAGTTAATTTGTCTTTGTCTTGGATTAATTGGTCTTGTTTGGAGTCAAAACTATTTCTTAACAAGGGTTACATAACTAAAACACATTGACCATCATTTTGAACAAGGAGGCATTATGCTACCCAAGTGAAAATCATTATTTTTCTTGTTCAAAATTGTTATCATAAACTTCATGTCATATCTTCTAATTTGGCACAATTATGTTGCCAATTTGAGTCTAGATATTTTACCACATTTTGTTTAAGTCCCTCATTGGTAGTTTAAATTTGAAATTAGACTCTTCTAATTTTGAAAGGTTGATTTGTTAAATTGGGTTCATCACTTTACACTTGACTTGTTTTAACTTGAGTTCAATTCCCAATTTGAATTGAGGGTCATTTTTAGACTCAACATCATTATCATCATTTGGTAGGACTCAAGTCATCTTATATATCACTCATGCTTTGAGTCTTAGGATACATTTTGTACTATCCATCTTATTTCACCTTTTCTCTTAAGTCCATTTGATAGCACACTTTTTCCTTAGAGATTTTTCAAATTTTATGTGTCTGTATCATTTGAGTTGAGGAGAGTAGTGTTACGCTACCAAAATCATAATGAAACCATTTTTCCCTTAGAGTCTTGAAGCAAACATTTACCACACCTTTTGAGCTTTTTTTTTGCATTGTTATGCTACTCTAATAATTTTGAAACTTGTTTCATAGGTATATTCTGATAGAGTCCAAGTTGTTCCAAAGTTATAACCATTTTGAGTTTTCTTTGAGAGCCTTTGTCTAGCATGGTTATGTCATTCACCTTTATCTAGATTATCAATCAAAAGAATTTAGTTTGTGCCATTACTTGGGAGAAAATAAAATATGTCCAAATGCCTTTTATTTCATACCTCATACTTATTGATCAAGTTTATGTCCAAAGAGTCAAATGCCTTGTTTTTGTTAGAAGTGTTTCAAACTTGTTAGATTAAATATCTCATCTTTTAAAGTCTAGCTTTTGATGTCATTTAGCCAAAAGTCCTAACATGTTCCTTTGTTTGAGCCTAGCTTTTGATGCCATATTTGGCCAAAATTCCTAGCAACTTTTGTTTTTCCTTTATTAGACTCGCTTGAAACACTTTGACCTAGAATTTGGCATTTTGATTTACGATCCTTTTACTTGACCTTGTTGTGTGAGGTGTGTAATGTTAGATACTTAATGTTAGCTTATTTTATCATAAGTCATTGCATAAATATTTTTAGATATACTTATCCATCTTTTTGACTAGGTTAAACTAAGTTTGAACCTCTTTTCAGAAATCTCATTTTTAGAGTTTATATAACTCTATTCTCTTTTGTCATGAAACATTTACTATGGATCCTAACATGTATTCCTACACTCATAGTGGCCTCATGTACAATCCAAGATTTAGTAATATGGTCATACAAGAAGAAATGATTCAAGACCCTTATGTAGATAATGTTGCTTATGAGATGTATCCTTATCCATCTTATAACACTCAAATAAGGGCATAAAACCAAGACCCATTGGCTCATTACTTAGTAAGCACGTCTCCATACTCAAAGCAAGATCAAGAACAAATAGAGAAGTATCTAGCTTTGGTACCAACAATTGAAGATACATTTTTTCAATAACCATACTATGTTACTACACCATCCATATATGATCCTTATCTCTTTGAATGTCACTTAGACCCTAATTATATAAGTGACATTCAACCTCAAAATCCCCAAACTTAGACCTAATTACCCAACCTAAACTAGAATATCACACTGTAATATGTGCAAATTCAATAATCAAAACCTAATCCACACATGCATATTTTTGGTCCATTATCCAACCAAACCAATATACACCAATAAATACCTCCATCATACCCTAGTCAAAGTGCTCCACTTGTGACCACTTAACTATCTACCTAGGCCAACGTTTTGCCTCAAGCCAATGTTCCCTCTAGTTTTCTAGCCCAAGAACTACAACAGATGAAGGATGTGATTGATGCCATCCAAGCTGGGAATCAAACCAAAAAGTTTAAGTTGGATGATGTGTGTTTTTATCCATTTAACATGGAATACTTGTAGATACCATTTCCTCTAGGATACGAACCACCAAAATTTGACAAATACAAAGGGAAAGGTGACCCCAAGGCTCATTTAACCAAGTTATTTATTGCATTTCAGCCAATAATATATAATTCCATATACCTTTTATTATTGTTCCCAATTAATCTAGTAGGGCAAGCCTTGGAATGGTTTTTGAAGTTGTCCAAGAAGTCAATCTCAAATTTTGATGATCTTTTAGACAAGTTTGTGTAACACTTTTCATACAATCTCAAACATGAGATTTATTTGGTTAACTTGATGCAAGCCAAGTAAAAGGCCAATGAGAGTTTTAAAAGTCATCTATAATGATGGATATCCCTTGCAAGCCGATTTACCCACAATTTACCAGATAAACAATTAGTTGTTTTGTTTACCAAAAATTTGCATAGTGAGATATCCTATCATCTAGAACTGTAGTGTGCACATACCTTTAAGGAGATCATTGTTAAATGTTTTTTGATTGTGAGATACCTTATTAATAAAGGGATCATCAATATTACCTCATTAAATTAGAATCAAGGTACCAATGAAGGAAGTGGCCAAAACCAACATTAAGTCCAAGTGTAAGTGTTACAACTGGCACAAGCCAATAACAATGATATACCAAGGCAATTCAACCATAACAAAAATGTTGGTTGAAATGGAGTAACAGATTTGAGACATGTCCAAATAGTGAAAACATCATCTTCTCAACCCACATAGTATATTCAAATTACTCCTAACCCATAACCTTTTCAGCAAACACAACAAGCTTAGCATCTTAGGTTCATGTAACAAATGCAACAACCTTTGCCATTAAAATCTCCTCCAAGGAGAACATTGTATACTCATCACATTTTTAGTGACCTTAGATAGCCTATTGAATCTATGTTTCACAAGCTCACTACCACTAATTTGATTAGTTGGCCTATACCAAAACATTATCCTCAGGGTATCCCTTATCCTGATTGATACCACCAAAATGAATTCTATGAATATCATCAGGTTAACAAACATAATTTTTGCCATTGTGTGAAAATTAAATTGATTTGGGAGCATCTATTTTTGATTCAAAAAAGAAGTAATCAAATTTTAGGTTGATTGTTGTCATGATAAAGAGATCATTGAAAGATTTACGATGCATCTCACGTTTCACAAAATAGAGCCTGTATACTATAAAATATCACATGTTGAAGATTAACTAGGGAAAGTTTTAAAAAAATGGGTTTGGATAGAACATCTAGTTAGATGTTGACAAGTGGTGAGTGGTCAAAAAGTGGTGAGTGGATGACAAGTGGCGAGCAGAGATTGGACCACATTGTGGGTCTTCAAGCCACCACGTGGCTTACCACCATTCAATTAATTTCCATGGTCCAATTTTAATTATTCCTAAATATTCCAAACAAACCATTTAACTTACAATTTCCATGTACGTGCCACGTAATCCTATGTTCCATGTTCTACCTAACATACTTGCCACATGTTATACCTTAAGTTTCCATGTGATCCCATGCTCCTTTCACGTTCCATATCCCAACATCCACGTTCTAACTACATAACATCCCAAACATCCACATGAAACCCATGTTCCATGCCACACATGCCACATTACATACCCCAAATACCCACATCCCATCAAAATCCATGCCAATGCCAATTACTTGGCATATTAAACCACAAAGTTTGTGGTATATAAATATCCACGAAACCTACCCACTTTCCAATGTGGGACAAAAGATAAGCATGCCCACCAAAAACAAAGAGGATGGGGTTTGAACCATGAACCTCCCATGTAAAAGGGATAAGGCCCAACCATTTGGGCTATAAGATCCAAATCTATATAAACATTGAGAGATTGTATTTAAATACATTCAAACAATATTAGAAGACATTATAAAGGCTAGAGCTAGAGAGTCTAGACAAATTGTAGAGGGTACTAGAGGCAAAATTGGGGAAAATTCTAAAAAGGGACTTATATTATTTTTCCCAAGGAACAACTTTACAGTTGTTCACTTTTCATTTTTGAGACATTTTAAAGTATTTTTCAAGTGTTTTTCCTAATACATCAATTGATATAGGACCCAAAGACATAGGACATCATGTCGAACTTCATTATCAATTATGTGTTAAATGTATTGAATTATTCTTGTTAAATTGATGTTTTGTAAATCAAATTCTTAAACTATTTCTATAAATTATTATTTTAAATCAAAATTAAATATGTAAGCATATTATTGCTTAAAGTTTATGGATCATAAAAATTTAATTTAAAATATGTTGGAGAATGGGGAGATAACATTAGATGGTGGTGCTTCCACTTCTAATTAAACCCTTGGAATCTATAAAAACTCCTTTACCCAACATAAAAATTGACCATAGTAACAAAAATAGCAACACCAACAAAAATAGCTAGTACAACACCAATAATAATAGTTTCAAAAACCAAGGTCAAACCAACATAATCAATAGCAGAACCAATAACATTCAAATAATGGATAAAACCAAGGTCAAAATGGAAACAACCAACATACCTACCATGTAGTTGCACATGAATACAACATAGTTGTAGGTCATATTGCAGGAGGTCACATTAACACCATCTCTATCAATATGAGACCAAATACCAATCAATCAAGACCTTTGCTAAGCAATGCCAATCAACCAACTCACTTTGATAATCCTTCCTTGAACTAGGACCGCATACAAGTATACTAGCAAGTAGGGATTACTAATTTTAGACCCTATACCAATAAATCATTGTTGCCTTATGACCATGCACAAGTGTACCAAAAATTGATACTTATCCTATCTAGTCCCCCACCATCACCAATCATTTATTAGTAATCATGGTCCTATGTTTAATCTTTATTATACAATCACAACTCGATGGCCAAATATTACCATCCCAGACCCACAACCATCTGTCACTTCACCCTTCACCCAACCAACCATTCAACCTCACCATAAGCCATTTAACATTGACCAAGATAAGAAATTTGACATTGTGGAACTATTAAAATAGACACTTGCACAAATATCCATTTTAGATTTGTTGCGTACATCAACAATCCATAAATATATTTTGAACAAGTTTCTTAGTCAATCCACAAATTTTAGTGACCTATCCCTTGATAAATTCCAAGCTTTGGTTGGACACCTAGCTCTAACTCAATAAGTCACTTTCAACCAAAGTGATATGTCATCCCTTAGCCCACTGCATGATAATCCATTGTACATTAAAGTTTGCATAAAGCAATACAAAGTGAAACATGTCCTTATAGATAATGGATATGGTCTAAACATAGTGTCTCTAAAGCTCATCAAGCTTCTTGGGAACACAACAATAGATCTTTAAGTAGAGACCATAAACATCAAAACCTATGATAATGAGGAATGAGAATCATAAGGCACCATTTGTTTACCAGTTATCATTGGGCCCTTGACCCATGATACACTTTACGATGTGCTAGATCTCGATTTGTCATATAATATGCTTTTGGGTAGACCTTGGTTACATGAAATTCATATATTCCCATCGACATTACACAAATGTATCAAGTTATCTCATTTAGGGATGGAAGTTTGTATATTAGGAGCTTTGTATCCATATGAGTACTAAAAATACCTCAAGGTTGAGTTTAAGAGTTATAACTATCATTTAAGTATGAATCTAGTGGCCAAGCAAGATAAGGGAAATATAATACTCCTTGATTTGCTAGAAGATAAATGCATCGTTCTTAATACCCTCAATTCCATTTCTCACATGCTACTTCTTGAGTTATCCAACCATTATACCATTTTTCCTAATAGCTCAGGAGATTACTTGACCCATGATACCTTTCACATCACAAATCTTCCAAAGAACCCAAAGTCCATTGGAAGACCTAAAGCCAAGCCACTTCATCCAAAATGGCAAAAGGGAAAAGGTAAATAATATAGCCCATGACCCATAAAATTTATACCAGCATTTGGCCTAGAGTAGGACCCTCTTGAAGTAGATGAATCATGGTTATATAATGACAAACATGTTGATTGTTACAAGATTGCAAAGTATCCTATTCCCAATAGGATCATGAAGAATCAGGCCTATGAAGGAAGAGGCCTCAGACCAAACCAACAAGGAGTGCTTCAGCTAATTTCCATGACCAAATACAAAGGGCCCTATGAACTTGGATTTAAATGACCTGGGGGTAACCCCATGTACCTTAATCATGTTTCATCACCATTGACTAGTGATGAGGATGCTGGAAGTGAATTAGAATTTGATCATAGCATTTTTGATGACCTAGTCAAGACCAACCTGTTTAACCCTCATTCCATTTGTACCCTTAGACTAGTCATTCATCATAACCCACTACCATTGTATTATCCCCTAATTGATAGATTGGGACCAACAAGATTCCAATGTGTTAATTGATGGGTTTCAAAATGATGAGGCTTTCTATGAGTTTTTGGGCCTTAGGGACAATGTTTCATTGGAGGACCATAAACAAGGGTTATCAATTAAGTTGGATCTTGAAGCCTATTTTGGAGAGTGGGTAAACACCCTTAACCAAAAGTAAATAATTAAAACATTGAGGTCCCAAAGTGAAAACCTCTTTGAGTCACTTTATGAATAGGGTAAAAGTAAAGAAAATAGCCAGTCTAGTGGTGAAAACTTATTTTAGGTGCCATTAGACGGGGGTGTTCAACCTTCTTTAAACATAGCTTAAGAGACCACCAATGATGAACTTGTCTATGATGAACATAGTTTTTAAGAACAAGATTTTAATTTAATCATTCAAGAGTTTCCAATAGTTTTTGTTGCATGGCCAAATCTCCCTTTGGGGATTCTAATTCATCATGCCTAGGGGAACTCAAAGAGCTAGTCCTAACAAAGGACTCTAATGTTGCTAGTCAGTTCAAATCTTTGTCCAGTATTTTTGAAGATGGTTTAATATTTCTAGTGAATAGAGGTTAACATCAGGTCCCCAAATAACCCAAAGTGGATCAAGCTAGGTGCGTCCCTTACTGAGAAGGAATATGAAGTCCTTAAAACTCTTTTGAGGGAATTTATTGACATATTTGCATGGGCCTATTCTGAGATGCCAGGTTTTGATCCCACCTTGGTTTTACACCACCTTATGGTCAATATTGATGTCAAACTATTTAAACAAAATTTGTGTAAAATTCATCCTCACATTAATATATTAGTGAAAAAAGAGTTGGAAAAACTCTTAGAAGTAGGATGTATTCGATCTATCAACTACTTAGAGTGGATCTCTAATATGGTGTTAGCAAAAAGCTAGGGGGATTAAAATATGTACTAATTTCCATGATATAAAAAAAGCTTACCCTAAAAAAAACTTTCCATTACCAAACATTGACATAATCATCGACCAGTAGGTTATGAAATGCTTTTATTAATAGATGGATTTTTAGGGTACAACTAGATCAAAATCACACCTGAAGACCAATATAAGATATTGTTCACCACTTCATGGGGAACATTATGTTATCATGTTATGTCATTTGATCTTAATAATGTAGGGGCCACCTATCAAATAGCCATGACTATCATATTTTATGATATGATGCATGACATTGTTGAATACTATGTCTATGACATTCTTGGTAAATCAAAGACTAGGGCTGATCATTCAATAGTGCTACATAGAATATTTGAAAGAGTGCATGAGTACAAAGTTAGACTTAATCATAATAAATGTGTCTTTGAAATAAATTTAGGTAAATTTTTGGGTTTCATTATGTCTCATCGAGGCATGAAGTTGATCTATCCAAAGTCCAAGACATAATAGAGATGAAACCATCGACTAATTTGAAATAGCTCTATAGTTTATAGGGTAAGATCCAGTTTATCTAATGATTCATATCACAATTAGCCAAAAAATTCCATATTTTTATGCATCTTCTAAATAAGGGATTCACATTTCACTAGGATGATCATTGCTAGATAGATTTTTAGTAGCTAAAGGACTATCTAGCGAATCCACCTATTTTGTTGCCTCTTATGCTAGGAAAGCCATTTTTGTTATACTTATTTGCTATTGGCTCAAAATGCTGATGATGGAAATGAGAATGCTATTTAATATTTAAACCATACACTAGTTGTGTATGAACATAATCATATGCCCATAGAAAAAGCTTGTTTAGCCATGGTCTTCGTAGCTCAAAAATTGCACTGTTACATGTTAACTAATAAGACCATGGTTATTTAAAAAATTAATTCACTCAAGTATCTACTATCTAAAATAACTTTACAAGGCCACATGGCCAAGTGTATCATGCTTCTTAGTGAGTTTGACATTGATTACATCAACCAAAAATACATTAAGGGATAAGTTCTTGTAGATCAGCTTGATGAAGCATACCTTGTTGATATAGAGCCATTGACATTCTAATTTCCTAATAAATCCATAATGACCATCATTAACACACCTCTTAGGGAACAAAATTGGATGCTATATTTTGATGGATCATTCACAACACATGGATCAGGGGTAGGCCTTTTATTTATTACACCATAGGGGGATCTAATCCCTAAATCATTTAGGATCAACTTTCCTTGTACCAATAACATGGCCTAATATGAATCTCTTGTTACATGGCTTAGTCAAGTGTTACAATGGAAAATATCTTATCTTAAGTTTTATCTTGATTATTAATTAATCATCAATCAAGTTATAGACCACCTTTAGACCAAGGATGACAAGCTGGTTCCATATAAATCCATGGTCAACACTCTCAAGTTTGAACTAGGAATTTGACTCAAGAGAGGTGATTAGTATTGTGTTAGTCCCAAAATAAAAACAAATTGATAAAAACACACTAACTAGCATACATCTCTAGACCTAGTTACTAGGGTGAGCTTAATAACAAAAACAAATGAAAAACACAACTAAAAAATTAAAAAAACAAGAATCCTTCACCTTCCTTTGATGCGTCAAATGCTTGTTGTAGTGTCTTGATTGGCTTGTGCTCATAAAGTCTTCATCAAAAGAGGCTTGGCTATCTCCTCTTCTCCTTAGAACCTTGTGGCTTTGGCTTGGTTGAATCAATATTTTGTCATCATAACTTTGGTATGTGAGAGCTCTTGGAATCAATTTGACATGGTAACTTTACACAAATTAATCTTAAAATTCAATAGGCAAGGCCTCCTATTTATAGATTTTTGAGATTGCTCAGAATCAACTTGAATCGTCCATCTTGAGATGAAGATGTGTGGTTGAGGATTCAATTTTTTGAATTAAATTTATAATTATCCTCATCATGACATTGGAAAAGGGGCATTCAAGAGGCATGGAGGGTCATTATGAGGCATGGGAGACCCATAATCCTGATATTTATGGCCTAGGGATGTCTTCCAAAGAAATGAGGTCACCTGATGAAGCAATTATTCAATATTAATTTTTAAAAATAGTTATTCAACAAGTTTCCATGGAATTATTAATTAGGCTCTAATTTGGTTTTATTAGATCTTAAGCATGATTAAGCACTTTGTGCACAAATTACTCAAATTGATCAGAATGCCTTGTTATTGGTCCAAAATTTGATTGGATTGGAATTGGAAGTCAACATTAGATGTGTTGGAACTATATTAACATTTAGGATGTTGCCAACATAGAATAAAAAAGACATGCATCTCATACAAGAAATTTGACAGAAAAGAGCAATCTAGAGCACCCAAGTGCAAAATTGGCATTTTGAGTCAAAATGATCTAATCAAAGTTAGCTGAACCATAAAATATATTACCCCATTTAATTATACCCTACCCAAAATTAACACTTGAATATATCAATTTCAACTCATTTAATATGTTTTAGTGTTTTTAAGCCAAATTGTGCATTTTGGTGGATATTAGTCAAAAGCCTGGCTAAAGGTTATCAGTGGCTAGATTTAGGTGTCTACATCAAGCAATAGATTGTCAACATTTAGTGTGAGCATATACCAAGGGAAAGTAATAAAAATGCATATTATTGGCTACTATTGGATCTCTGATTGAAAAAATAGACACAACTAAAGAGTATCAATTCCTTGTCGATAATTTTTTAGCATCAACTCATGAACCTTAAACTGTCATGATGATTTATGATATTGTTGGTGCCATATCTATTTGGTACTCAGATCTTTATAATTACCTCCATGAAAAAATTATGCCACCCAACTTATCTTGAAAATAATCCAAAGTTTTCATCCATCAAACCTCTCATTATACCTTACTCGGATCAACCTTTTACTATTGTTTTTTTGATGAAACTCTACTTCATTGTTTAAATTTGACATAATATATACTAGCATTATGAGAAGTTCATGAAGGAATATATGGATCCCACACTAATGGGGTATTTATATCCAAAAATATCTTGTGTACTAGTTATTATTGGCCCACGATGGACATAAATACCGTTACATATGTAAAAAAGTGTGACAAGTGTCAACAACATGCAAATATGATTCATGCCCCAGCCAAGACTCTAAAACTGATGTTGACACCATGGCCATTTTCTACATGGGGCCTTGACCTCATTAGGAAGATCAATCCCACCTCATCCTATGGCCATCAACATATCCTTACCGCCATTGAATATTTCAGTAAGTGGGTTGAAGCTATACCCATCACTTATGTGACTAGAAAACAAATTTCCAAGTTCATTTTCAACCTTCTCATTTTCTACTATGATATCCCTTCTGACATTATATCTGATAATGGAGGATCATAAAAAAATAAGTATGTTGAAAAACTATGTACTAAATATAACATCATGCAACACTTTTTCATGGCATATTACCCTCAAGGTAATGGCCAGGTTGAAGCATAAAACAAAACTATTATCAACATTCTCAAAAATATTATCAATGATGTCGATGATGATTGGCACCTTCAAATATTCTGCATCCTTTAGGAATATTATACCAATCATTGTACACCCACAAGATCCAATCCATTTTCACTTATTTATGGTACTAAGGCCATTCTTCCCATTGAGGTTGAGTTTCCTTCTCTATGCATCTCTTTCAATCATGTCTTGGATGACAATGACTATCAAGTAGTTCACCTATAATAACTAGATTTAGTTGATGAAAAATGCATGGATGCAGTGAATAATCTCCAAGCCTATTAAAATTATCTTTGAGGCCACTATAATCGGCATGTGAAATATAGAGAATTTGAACTTGGTGATCTTGTCCTTAAAGAAAACCAAAATAATACCATTGTCAAAATGAAACATAAAGACAAGTTCAAACCCAAATAGGTTAGTCCTTTCATCATTACAATAAACTATGGAACATGAACATATAGGCTTGCCACTCTAAATGGACATGAACTTTATGAGCTGATGAACATTATTCACCTTAAACGGTACTATACTTGAGTGATTTGGTGTATTATTTATAGGACCATTTCAAGTTGTATCATTTTATCAATATTCTTTGTAATATACCATTTTATTATCCTATCATCCTACCAACCTATTAATTTTTCCTATTACCTATCTTTTTTACCATACTTTCTCATCAACCAAGTTATTTTCTCCCTCCTTACCCAGTCCTATGACCTTGGTTCTATTCCATTTGTTACATCACCACATTTAGCAAGAGGATTCAAATCTAGTTTTAGCAATTGTTTCACACATTCTAGATAGACATAATATTTTGGAGCTGTAATATAGTAATTTGTCAATTGCATCCTTAATTTCTTGTTCCATTCTCTATAACATATTTGCCTAATTTATAGCTGCTTATGGTCAAATTAATGTCTCACCGATATTGCTACTAATTATAACTATCTATGGGTAAATTAGTATCATTGATCTATGTCATTGTTTCCTAGTTATAACCACTTATGGTTAAACTAGGGGTAACACTTGTTTATCATGCCTTGATGTACCAAATGGCCATTTCCTATGTCATACTATACCTTTGTATCAATTGTGCCTATTTTTTTGAATTGGATACTACACTAGTAATATTCCTCTACTATAAGGCAAAAATACAGTGACTTGAGGTCCATCCTAGGATTACGTAGGTAGTGCTCAATATTTTTTGAGGTCAACTCAGTCACCCTAAGCCATGCTTTCATTATTTTAAAAACAACCTAAGTCATGCTCTCACTATTTTGTGAGTAACTTAAGCCACACTCTCACAATTTTTCAAGCAACCTAAGCCATGCTCTCGCCATTTTATGAGCAACCTAAGCCACACTCTTGCCATTTTGTGAGCATCTTAAGTAATACTCTTGCTATTTTTCAAGCTTGGACTATTTAGTGTCTCATCATTCTCGTTTGAGTTGATATATTCAAAACTTTCAAAAACATTTTTTAAATCATTCGAAAAACCAAAAAAAAATTGGCCACTTCTTTGCCTTAAGGATTCTAGGAACCCTTACTAAGTCATAAACAAATAACTTGTTCTTTAGTTTCCCCATCATTTTTGGCCTTTTCTCCCATGCACTTATATTTTTCAAGATCATTCATATCCTTCTATCACATCCATTATGTTTGTTTTTCATTGGTTCTCATTTTCTTCCCATTTCCTAGGAGAACTACATTCAGCTTGAAGTTTTTGTTAGATATTACATCCATGTAACTATGTAGGCAACATCCACTTTCCTAGTGTAAATGGAGATAGCTCAGCTACCCCATTCATTTTCTTCTATTCCCCCAGTCATGTTTGTTTACTAAGTTGTCATCTATTTTCTAAGGGCAATGTTCATCACCTAGGTTTAAGTCATGTTGTTTTTACTAACATTAGGATTAACTATTTTTTTCTTTGTTTTTTTTCTTTGCTTGTTTATTTATTTGTTGTTTGTGTGTTTGTTTGTTTGCTTTCAACACTATTGCCTTGATTCAATCTATGTGCATTCATTGGGTGATTCCTTACATGTTTATCCTTGAATCCATCCATATTCATATATTTACATTGTCATCATAGTTTTTATCATTGGTGCATTATTTCTTTTGAATATTGGATTATGAGAGTCAATCCTTATACATATTTCAGCCCAGTCCTCATGGTTTTCTATCATGATGCTTACCATATAATGCTACAACAAAAATCAACTTCAAAAAGTCTACTCAATAATGGTAGCATCAACATATCCTTATCATCAACATCTCAATCCAATCCCAATCATATCCCAAATAGAGTAATTAACAACAAAGGAATTTCAACCTTTGTTAGTTTAGAGGAACATCCCTCTACTAGTAGGTGGTCCTAATTTATCCTCTGTATCAAGTGACCCACATCATATTTGCCATCATCAATCCATCAATCATATTTTCCATAATCAAGGACCAATGATTATAACCACATATGGGTAAATCATTGTACACTATCCCACCTGCATTTCTCAATGATTATAACTACCTTTGGATAAATCATTATGCTATCATACCACATTGCCACTATCGAGGTACAATGCTTATAATCACCTTTGAGCAAAACATTGTACACTATCCCTCTTGCATTCTTAATGATTTTTACTAATTTTTAAAACTCATTGTGTTCTTACCCTATCATCTTCATATATTTGGTTCCTTCATTTTTCTTCTTTCTTTTGAGGGACCGTTTGTCAACCTATTTGTGCCAACCATTCCCTCAAGGGGGCATCATGCAATTCATCCATTGCCATGAAATTTGTAGGCATACAAGACCTTTTCATTATTTGAGAATATGTTACTATGCTTATAGCTTGAAATGCCTTCCCAAACAAGGGAAAACTATAGACACCTAAAACTTGCCACCAATAACCTCTAACTAGGCTTTTGATGAATTTATATCAAAATGCATAATTTGTGATAAAAACACTAAAAAAAATTAAATGAGTTGAAATTTTTATATACAAGTGATGATTTTGGATAGAATATCAATAAATGGGGCAATGCAATTTATAACGTAGCTAACTTTGATGAGATCATTTTGAGTCAAAATGATGATTTCACACTGGATGATCTAGATTGCTCTTTTCTACCAAATTTATTTCATAAGAGACATGCCTTTGTTATTTTGTGTTGGAAACATCCTAAATAGGATAATAGATCCAATTTATGTAACATCACATCCTAATTTAAGTCCAATAAAATTTTGAGCCAATAATATGACATTCTAACCAAGCTAATTAATTTATGCACCAATTGCCAAGATTTGCATCAAAAGTGATAAAACATGATTGAAGCAAATTAATGTGAATCAAGAGCTTAAGTTAAATTTTCCATGTAACTTGTTGAATATTTATTTTTGGAAATTGATATTGAATAACTGCATCATGAAATGACATCATTTCTTAGGAAGACATCCCTAGGCCATAAATGCATAAAATATCAGGACTAAGCCCTCCCATGCCTCATTAATGCCTCCCATACCTATTTTATGCCTCTTTATCCCAAATATTTATGAGGGTTTTTATTGAATTTGGACTTAAAAATTGAATGGATTCTTAGTCACACATCTTCATCTTAAGATAGACAGTTCAGGTTCATTTTGATCAATTTACAAAATCTATAAATAGGAGGCTTTGCCTATTGAATTTTAAGCTCTTTGAAGCCAAATTTACCATGCCAAAATAACTTCAAGCCATATCTTGATGTAGTGTTATTATTCCCAAATATTGAGCCAAAGCCATCACAATCCAGGAAAATGGTGCTAAGAGGAGATGAAGGTAGCCACGCTTCATTAATTAAAACCTCTTAGGTACAATCTGAGCAAGCCAATCGAAGAAGACTATTAGAGCATCAAGGAAGGTAAGAAAGGTTAGTTTCTTGCATTTTAGTTATGCTTTGTTTATTTATATTATTCATCATGCCCCCTTAAGATAGGCTTAAGGTATTAGCTTTAGTGTGTTTTGTTTGGATTTGATTTCATTCACTAACACCATACTAATCTCCCCTTATTGCAATCCTACATTCACATGATGCCACTCTCATCTCCATAAGAATTTCTGCCTCGTATGCCCACATTTAGTAGGTTATATCATCATTGGAAGATAGGATTTCATCTTTCATGTGTAAGGCATCATATTTGGATTCAATCACATCAACCAAGGCCCTAATTGACCTTGATCTATTAACTGTACTAGCTCAATGAGATTCATCCCTCTCCTTTGTCAGCATCTCTATCTAGGAGGCTAGTCTCTCCCTCTCCACCTAATAAAAATCCCATTCACTAACCACTATTAGTATATCCATGTCTCTTGTAGCCAACTATGTTTGAACACTTATAAATTTCACTACCTACCCTCTTAGAGTGGCAATCTCTACATCTCTAATTGTAATAAGACCATATAGCCTAGTCATCTCTCCCTAAGCTATAGCTAAATATGCTTGTAACCTATCCATAGTGCTCTATAAACATAGAATATCTAAGTGGCATGCAATTATTTATCTCTATATCATGTCTATGAGAGCATGGTCCTCTACAGACCTCCTTATGTTAGAGGGCACCACCTCTCCTATACCTATACCTATATCAGAGGGCCCTACCTTTCTTGAACTTGTCTCTATTCTAGAGGTCCTAACCTCACCTATATCTATCCCATGGCCCTCATCACCACTTGGGGCATCCCCCATATTAATATCCTATCCATCTAAGTCAACCATCTCTATATCGGCCAAGGATTATGTTGTACCTGAGCACGGACTACCTATAATGGAATGAAATGAGGAATAACTAACTATATTGATGCTTGTGCCTATCCATTTACTAGGGCTAAACCTCGATCTCTCCTCAACCTATCCCACCTCTGATGTAAAATTAGATGATGTGGTAGTGGCCTAGTTAGCCAGATCAATCTAAACCTAACCCACCATGATGCATAAGCATTATTAACCCCCACATCTACCACCCCTCTAAAATAATCCCATAACACATGGAGAACCTATTAACTAAAAAATTTTCACCTTATTTTAAAACTTTTTCAAACCTTGAAAATTATGTTGTCTTGCTAAAATACCTGACGGGGGTCAATGACTCAAAATATTCTGGTCTTATTATACCTTTCCATTTTTGTGTGATTAATTTAAATATGGATATTGAAGTGTTTTGTCATTTTCATTCTAAAATAAGTTGTTTTAGGCAATTTTGGTTTTTCACTTCAAGAACAAGACCATTGTCACAGTTTTCTCTATTTGGTGTATTGAATAATATGGTGAATCAGGTTGGTAGTTTATTTTTCAATTTTTTGCCATGAGCTTAGCAAACATTATAATCTCCTCGATTTTCAGAATCAAGAATTTGTCACAAATTTCTTTGCATAAGGTAATTGTATCATTATACATTTGGTATAATGGGATTATAATAGCTTCATTTTATATAATCCATGGATCTAGTTTTGTTTTCCAATGAAATAATGCCTCAACAAAATAAGGGAAAGCATCAATATAAGTTTCAAAATAAAATATAACTTATATGGAAAAGTTTCTAAGTGCATGGTGATGGTATTGTTTAGTAATGGGCTCTTTTGATTAAAAGGACAAATATTAGTTTCCATTTAAATATCCTAGCACCCACCCATTCCAAGTGTAAATAAAATAGATGTTATGGCATTAAGGATTTCCCTTTCAATTTGTTAACTTGGTAAAAGGGATGTGGACATAATGTGTAAGTGGAAGTAATGTTAAGACATAAATTGTTCCCCCTTATTATTTTCTTACATGACCAAGATGACACCCAAGGCAATTTTGTGCCAAAGTGGATAATATAAAGGAAAGGTATACACATTTTAAGTGAAGACAACAAAATTTAATAATATTTAATGCACTTTTGGGAGGTTGGCAAGTTTTATGGTCCAAAATTTGATAATGAATTAAAATAAACTTGTGGGTTATGCTTTTGGATTAATCTGGAAGTATGTTAAGCTTGGTCAATCTATTTGGGTGGTCAATCTATTTGGGTGGTGATTGAGTACATTTGTCTTTAACATTTACAATTTGCATTTTTTTTTGGGTGCTCTCTCTCCTTTGGAGGATAAACATGAAATGAAATCTCCTTCAAGCTTTTAGTTCTTCAAAATGCAGAATGATGATGAAGCTTGGGAAAGTGTTTTTTTTAATTTTCATTGAATTTGTTAAGGCAGCCTTACAGTGTGGACATGATGAACTTGTGTGAGATTTTATTTAGTCTATTGGAGCATAATTTCTGTTGAAAGGTGAGTTTTAAACAACAAATCATTCAAATAGTTAAAATTTCTATTTTGGGTTTTCAAATTTCCTTTATACAATGAAGATATGTTTTGCATTTGGTCAAATAGTTTTATCAGATATTCATGTAAAAATAATTGGCACCATTTTTTTGGTTCTATTGGGGTTTTTATTGGGTTTAGCTCCATTTATTTATTTTCTTCTCTTTGAGTCCATTTTTGAGATGATGCTAAGATTTGCAACCTGTGATAGTGGAATGTTTGAGGTTTTGGTATTTGACAAATTGATTTTTGGGTAGTATTTCATTATGCCATAGTTAAATAAATTTTGGATTTACAAAATGGCATGTTGAAATAAATTTTATTCTTGTTGGTTTCAGATTAATGTGGTTATTTTTCCCAAAATATTTGCATTCATATACTTGGGGTTTCATAAAATTTTATGGCAAAACTACTAGGTTTTCTGAGATAAAAAATATATTTGTTGGAGTTATTTTTGAATGATGTTTTAATTTCAAAACTTAATGGTTTTGATAATAAAGCTTAATAATTCATTTTCTTAAATAAAATTTCAATCTATTTGAAGACATACCGTTTGGCCTTGGAATTGTGATGATTTTTTTTCTCACTCAACAGATTTTGAAAAATCTGATTATTGGTTACATAAATAAATTTTATTGTTCAGTATTGGCAAAGGGATTTTTAAAAAATTAAGAATAATGTTTTAATCTTTGAAGTGAATTTAAAAATTATTTTATTATGAGACCCCATTTGATGGATCCGGTTGCTTGATATAGATTAGCAGAATTCGAATCAAATAGATAACAGTGGAGCTGAGTATTCATAGAGGATACATGGATTGATTTTTCCTATTTAAAAAAAAATTATTTTAACAAAAATTTCTATTTAGGTGTGCAAATGAAATTATCATTGGATATTCTTAGTTGTGATGAGGCATAATATGTAACATTATGTATGGTTTGATTTCAGTTGAACAATTTTAGTTTTTGATTAAGTAATGAAATTATGTATGGTCTAGTTATATTTATTTTAATTATATCATTTTGGATTGATATTTTAATATTAGTTTATAAGATTCATTTAATAGTGGGGCCCCTCTTGAGTTTTTATTTGATCTTTTAAAAATAATTATTTAAAGAGGTTATTATTAAGTTCATTATGAACTTAAAGTTTACTTAGAAAATTATAACTTTATTTTATACAGTTAATTTAAATTTAAATTATAAAGTTCCTTTTTAAAAATTTTAAATTATAAGTTAGTTATTGAACCAACTGCTTGGAAAATGATATAAAGGCAAAACAACCTCATTTTTAAAGGGGAGGAACTCTTACAGGTAAATGTGAGAACTCTCACTTTCATTTGTGCTTATTTTCTGAGAACAAGTCTTTGAGATGATCATTGTTTGTAGAAGATTGACACTCACTCAATCTAATGACATAGCTATGTCTCATTTATTCTAGGTATATCCAAGTTTAGTTTCAATTATTTTTTGATTATTTAGTTAATATTAGGAGAATTTAATATTTTGATGAATATAAATTTGCATTCATATATGCTGAAACCTTGCTATCACTTGAATATTGATGAACACAACATGCCTGGCATGACATAAGTTTGATGTTTACATATATTATAATATCTCTTTTCAAAACTTGTAATCCATGTACTTTATTTATTAATGAAATCATTTCTTGTTTTTGGGTTTCTTAATCATCTTTAATTAGTTGATTTGGCTTAATGCCTCCTCTATGTATTACATCTTTAGTGTAATGTTTCTTTATTTATTTATTTTCTAATGTTTAATTAGTTCTTTTTCTTTAGTTAGTCGTTCTCCTTTGTTTGTTTTCTTTTATCTCTTCTCACTGACTTCTTTCTCTCTCTTTGTTTTGTAGCATCATGCTTTTCATTTTTAAAAAAACATTTATGACATTTAAAACTAATATATCATTTTCAGACTTAAAGTATACATATGTTTCTAATACAAGCTTATTTTGATTCACACTTTACTACTCATCTCTTATCTTAGATATGTTTCTTTATACTTTTGGTTCATCTTTGAAGTTATTTGGAAAATATTAAACTTAGAGCACAAGACATTATTTGAAATATATATTTATTGAATCAGGTTTCTATTTTTCAAGAGATTATCTAATTAATAGATGTTATTTGTCAGATATAATAGATTATAGTTCTTATTTAAATTTATTAATAATTTGGTGGATTTTTTATTTCTATAAAAAATATGTTACATTTAATAACTTATTAACAATATTCAGTTTATCTTTAATATCATTAAACCCAAGCGCATTTTTAATATTTAAGAGCTATATTTTAAGAATATTTGAATACAAGTTTATTCATGAAATTATTATCTAAGACAATCTTATTTGTGAAAACATTTCATCCAATTATTACTCACATTAACTAAAACAATCCCTTTTAGGAAATATATTATTTTCCCAGAACTTGGTCAAGTGTGTAACTCAATACAACTTGAATTTTAAAAACCCATTACGTGCCTTGCATTGATTTTTTAGTCATATGACTCCCATGATTAGACTGGTATGATTCTAATTTGACCTTCATTATAGGTGAAAGGGTTGATTCATTGATGAAATAATTTTTAGCTTCAATAAATTTGGTGACTCCACTGGAAAATACATTTAATTCTTTATTGAATAATTTTATTTTAGTTTTCTAATAATAACTGGTCACTAGTTTATACTAATATCTCTTTCAGTATCTATTGATTGTTTAGGTCTTGATTCTTGTTTGAATGACCTTCTTCATGTAGCATTTTTGCTTGGCTTTGATTTTGATGACTTTTTTCGAGAATGGCATCTTCTCACTGATATTATTAAAAATAACATCTACCCTAATCTAGAAACCTGGCTCAATTCAGTCTGGTGTGAAGGTGAGCCCTTTGAAATATTTTCTCAATGCTATTTTCTAGATTATATTGAAATTCTTTTTCATCTAGGCCTGAAATAAACCTTACTCTTATTTTATGGATAAAATTATTGGCTAAAATTTATAGACCTACTGCTCTACAATAGAAAACTAGGATGATAGACTTTTTGAAATTTCATAAATCTAATTTAGATCCTCATTTAATAAACAAGAATGTCTCTTACCCTCTTGAATTGAAGGGTCTCACTTAAGAATGTGTTATCATTGATTCGCTGGTCAAAAATCAATTTGATCCAAATCTAGTAACTTGTTATACATTACCCTACTGTAAAGATGAAGCCATTGGTGAATATCTATTACGCTTCTTGTCTAAGTATTAGGGTAATTTACCTTCTTTAAAACCTAGCAAAGAACTTTTTTATAGTCTTTGGACGAGTCATCTACCTAATAATCTCAAAAGATTGCTAAAAATATTAGACTCATAGACTTTCAAATAGTTTTACAATTTACCCATATTCGAAAATAAAGTAAAATTTTTTGTCAGATTTGATCCTTAGAGCATGATCTATTCAAATGCAAAATGTTTTTTGAGTTAATGGTTGAATTTGAAGACAAATTTCCTATTGATGTTTTTGTTTTCTTAGTTTATAACGTGATTATCAGTTCTCATGATGGATATTCTATTCATCTGTAATCAAATTAGGAATCAAAAATTTCCCCTAATCATGACATTGTTTCAATTGAGTCTATTATTACTCCTAGATGCATAAAATCAGATTTTTTTTTATAATAATCCTATGAAATCATCATTATCCAATTGCTACATAAGTGGTTGTCTTCTTTTTTATGATTAAATGGTGCAACATGTATGAAATTCTCCAAGTTTTGAAGTACATATTTATGATTTTAATAAAGATGTAGAAATCCAAGGCCATGTAGTTCCTAATCTTCTAATTTTTTTTGAAATGAATATACTTGATTATATGAAACACAGTGATTTTGAGACTTAATTTTTTATAAATCTAGATGGACAATAACATCATGAATTTTAAATTTGATAAATTTCATTTTTCTCTACCTAAATCTTAATTTGATAAATATCTACTGAATTTTGAATAGAATCATGATCTTAAAAACATGTCTAAATCGAAAATAATAGCCTGCAAACAAGATATGAACATTCATAATCTTGCATTTGAATCTTTCTTGTTTTAAATTTATGATATAACTCATAATCATTTTTGTGATATTGATGACTCTTTTATGTGTTAAAACTCTAACAGAATGACTAAAAATGATAACCAAGCTATTCAAGGTGTATATAATAAATGCTTCACTAGAATATTTAAGATTGACGATGAAATAATCATTAATGAATTTCTTAATACACTGAATCAGGATGAAAGTTTCGTTTTAACTTCAAAAGAAAATTTTGACTTTCTTAATATGGTAGAATCTGAAGTTTCATTTGAGTATTTAGGTTTTGAATCTAATTCTAATATTGAAAGTTTCACTTATCATCCTTTTGATAATAATTTATAATTTTTTCCAAACCCTGTTAATCATATACATTTTGATTTTCTTTTTCAAGAGTCAAGAGAAAGGCAATGATTGAGAGATCATTTTATTGATTTTATTCTATTTCAGCATGCTTTTCTTACTCTATTTTCTAATAATTTAACTATTTGCAAGTGTTTTATGTCATATGATGTTAGCCAAAATCCTGTAGAACATGATAAATCATCTTGGATCTTTTATTTTGTTGTGACTTCTCATGTAACTTGTGTTTTGTGGGTTTTGCATCAAATTTTTGATGTCCTTTGCAATATTTTACATTGGAAGATTTTTGAGAATGGCTAATTCCCTTTTTTCTTATAGATGTACATAATTCCATTTTTGTATCATACGTGTTCTTTTTCTCATTTTGGCTTATTTGTTGCTTTCTATGGTTTTCATTTTGGTGATTGTAGTTGTTGGATTCTACTCACTTTTGAAGCCTTCATCAGTATTTGATCTATACATTGATTCTTGTGTAAATGAATGTAAGTTTTATTCATCAAACGATTAGTTTATTGATTTAACTAAAATATCATTTGATAAATGAATTATATTAAGTAACTAGTTACGTGAAAGGTTCTTACTTTCAGATTCTATGATTTTAGACTGATGTAACATGATTCATCTGACCTTCCTTTCCTTATTTATTTTTTCCTTTTCTTCATACCACATTAAGCTAGACAATTCATTCCTTCTAGTGAATACATATTCCAAGGAGTCTGCACATAATTATTTGGGAAATAACTTACCTAGGTTGCACTCCCAGACTACTCATTTTTGTTAATTTTATGTTGCAGCCCAATATTGCAAGCAAAACTCGCTAGTAAGGTTGCTAGTGTTAACTAAAATTTGTGCACCTTGTTTAATTTTTTTTTCAAACCTCAAAAATTATGTCATCTTGTTAAAATACCTGGAGGGGGCCAATAACTCAAAATATTCTAGTCTTATTATACTTTCCATTTTTGTGTGATTAAATTAAAAATGGCTATTGAAGTGTTTTATCATTTTATTTACTTTTTCATTTCAAAATAAGTTTTTTTAGGTGATTCTGATTATCTGCTTCAAAAAATAAGACTATTGTCATAGTTTTCTCTATTTGATGTATTGAATAATAAGGTGAATCAGGTTGGTAGTTTATTGTTTGATTTGCCATCATGAACTTGGCAAACATCTTAATCTCCTCAATTTTTAGAATCAAGCATTTATCACAAATTTATTTGCACAAGGTAGTGGTATTGTTATACATTTGGTATAATAGGATTATAATAGCTTCATTTTATATCATCCACGGATCTGGTTCTGTTTGCCAATGAGATAATGCCTTAATAAAATAAAGGAAAACATCAATATAAATTTATAATATAAGTTTCAAAATAAAATATAACTTATGTGGAAAAGTTTCTAAATGCATGGTATTGTTTAGTAATGGGATCTTTTGATTAAAAGGACAAATATTAGTTTCAATTTAAATATCCTAGCACCCACCAATTCCAAATGTAAAGAAAACAAATTTTATGGCATTAAGGCTTTTCCTCTCATTTTGTTAACTTGGTAAAAGGGACGTGGACATAATGTGTAAGTGGGAGTAATGTTAAGACATAAAGTGTTCCCCCTTATTATTTTCTTACATGACCAAGATGACACCCAGGGCACTTTTGCACCAAAATGGATAATATAAAGGAAAGGTATACCCATTTTAAGTGAAGACAACAACATTTGATAATGTTTAATGTACTTTTGGGAGGTTGGTTAGTTTTATGGTCCCAAAATTGACAACGAATTAAAACAAACTTGTGGGTTATGCCTTTGGATTAATTTGGAAGTATGCTAAGCTTAGCCGAGCTATTTGGGTGATGTTTGAGTACATTTATCTTTAAAATTTATATCCATCATTTATTTTGGTACTTTCTCTCTTTTGGAGGATAAATAGGAAATGAAATCTCCTTCAAGCTTTTAGTTCTTCAAAATGCAAAATGATGATGAAACCTGGGAACGTGTTTTTCTGAATTTTCAATGAATTTGTTGAGGCAACCTTGCAGTGTGGACATGATGAACTTGTGTGAGATTTTATTTAGTCTACTAAAGTGCAACTTCTATGGGATGATGAGTTTTAAATAAAAACTAATTTAAATGGTTAAATTTTTATTTTGTGTTTTCAGATTTCCTCATTGCATATATGTTTTGTATTTGGTAAAATGCTTTTATTAGATATCCATATAAAATTGGTTGGCACCATTTTTTTTTCATTATATTAGGGTTTTTGTTGGGTTTAACTCCATTTATTTCTTTTCCCCTTGAGTCCATTTTTAAGATGATGCTGAGATTTACAACTTGTGACAGTGGAATGTTTGGGGTTTTGCCAATTTTTGATTTCGATATTTGACAAACTAATTTCTGGGATATATTTCATGATTCCATGGTTAACTAAATTCTAGATTTAAAAAATGGCATGCTTAAATGAATTTTATTCCTATTGGTTTCATCTCAATGTGGATTTTTTCCCCAAAATATTTGTATTCATATACTTGGGTTTTCATAAAATTTTATGGCAGAACTACTGGGTTTTTTGAGATAAAAATATATTTGCTGGAGTTATTTTTGAATGAAGTTTTAGTTTCAAAACCTAATGGTTTTGATCATAAAACTCAATAATTTGTTTTCTTAAACAAATTTTCATTTCAGTTGAAGACATGCCGTTTGCCCTTGGAATTGTGATGATTTTTTTCTCACTCAACAGTATTTTGAAAACTCTGATTATTGGTTACATAAATAAATTTATTATTCAGTATTGGCAAAGGGATTTAAAAAAAAAGTTAGGAATAATGTTTTGATATTTGAATTGCATTTTATATGTGAGACCCCATTTTATAGATCCGGTTGCTTGATATAGATTGGTAGAATTTGAATCAAATATATGACAATGGAGCTAAGCATTCAAAGAGGATACATGGATTGATTTTTATTGTTTTGATAATTTTGAAATCAATAATTTTGATAGAATTTGCAATTTAGGCATGTAGATGAAATTATCATTGGATATTCTTAGTTGTGATGAGACATAATATGTACCCTGATGTATGGTTTGATTTCAGTTGAACAATTTCACTTTTTGATTAAGTAATGAAATCATGTATGGTCTAGTTATATTTATTTTAATTATATCATTTTGGATTGATATTTTAAGATTAGTTTATAAGATTCATTTAATAATGGACCCCCACGTGGGTGTTTATTCAGTCTTTTAAAAATAATTATTTAAAGAGGTTATTATTAAGTTAGTTATGAACTTAAAGTTTGCCTAGAAAATTATAACTTTATTTCATAAAGTTAATTTAACTTTAAATCATAAAGTTCCTTTAAAAAAAATTTAAATTATAAGTTAGTTGTTGAACCAACTAACTGCTTAATAAAGGTTATAAAGGCAAAGCAACCTCATTTTC
The DNA here is from genome assembly GCA_037957365.1 of Torreya grandis. Taxonomy (NCBI): domain Eukaryota; kingdom Viridiplantae; phylum Streptophyta; class Pinopsida; order Cupressales; family Taxaceae; genus Torreya; species Torreya grandis. The sequence continues at coordinate 667,183 of JARHVA010003864.1, forward strand.
AAAGGGGAGGAACTCTTATAGGTAAATATGAGAACTCTCACTTTCATTTGTGCTTATTTTCTAAGAACAAGTCTCTAAGATGATCATTATTTGCAAAAGATTGACATTCACTCAATTTGATGGCATACCTCTGTCTCATTTATTCTAAGTATATCTAGGTTTAATTTCAATTATTTTCTGATTATTTAGTTAATATTTGGGAAATTTAATGTTTTGATGAATACAAATTTGCATTCATATATATCAGAACCTTGCTGTCATCTGAATATTGATGAACACATCACGCCTAGTGTGACATAAGTTCGATGTTTACATATGTTACAATGTCTCTTTTTAAAACTTGTAATCCATGTACTTTCTTTATTAATGAAATCATTTCTTGTTTTGGTGTTTCTCAATCATCTTTAATTATTTGATTTATCTTAACGCTTCCTCTATGCATTATATCTTTAGTGTAATTTTTCTTTATTTATGTTTTGTTTTTTAGTTAGTTCTTTTAATTTAGTTATTAATTCTCATTTATTTGTTTTCTTTTGTCTCTTATCTCTGCCTTCTTTCCCTCTCTTTTTAATATGCTTTTCATTTAAAAAAACATTTATAACATTTGAAACTGAAATATCATTTTTACACTTAAAGTATACATATGTTTCTAATACAGGCTTATTTTGATTCACATTTTGCTACTCTTCTCTTATCTTAGATATATTTTATTATACTTTTGGTTCATCTTTGAGGTTATTTGAAAAATATTAAAGTTAGAGCACAAGACATTTAAAATATATATTTATTGAATTAGGTTTCTATTCTTCAAGAGATTATCTAATTAATAGATTTTATCTATCAGGTAGAATAGATTATAGTTCTTATCTAAATTGATTCATAATTTGGTGGATTTATAATTGCTATAATGAATATGTTACTTTTATATCATCAAACCTAAGCACATTTTTAATATTTAAGAGTTATATTTCAAGGATATTTGAATACAAGTTTATTCATGAAATCATTATCTGAGACCATCTTATTTGTGAAAACACTTCATCCAACTATTACTCACATTAACTAAAATAATCCCTTTTAGGAAAGATATTATTTTCCCAAAACTTGGTTAAGTGTGTAACTCAATGCAACTTAAATTTTAAAAACTCATTACATGCCTTGCACTAATTTTTTAGTCATAAGACTCCTACAATTAGATTGATACGATTCTAATTTGACCTTCATGATAGGCTAAAGGGTTAATTCTTTGATGAAATAATTTTTAGCATCAACATAACCTTTTCATAATCCATAACTACCTTAGCCCTATGCACTAGTGGCCTCCATTCACTAATCTCCTTAGTTACATGTATATAGTAGTGTGGATCCTCTAGGATATCTTACTGCATGCTGAACTACCATTAGATTTGATCTAAGCTATACCACTCCATCGCATAGTCATAGTGACCTATAATATAGTAGGGGTGCTCATATAATCAATCATTAATAGGTACTCAACCCAAAACCACTAAGTTTATATATAAGGTCACAAGATGAAGTCCCCATCCTCCATCTCATCTATAGCTCACCTATAATAAGGAGGTCCCCTAGATGACCCTATAATCTTGGTCTTGTCAGATATCATCCCTAAGCCACTGGATCATCTGGTCCCCTGTGGTATCTCAACCTCATTGAATGCTCAATGATAATGTGCTCCTAGGCCCAGAGTGGAGAAGTGTGATGTGACCTATGCTAGGCCCTCTTAGGTAGCTATCATATGTAGTTTCCTATAAATTTGGGTTAATATGATTGACCCCTAAGCAAAATGTGTCACGTGATTAAGTAATATGGTATTTTTTTTCAAAAATTTCACCCCTTAGGCCTATAGTTGAGCCATTTTATCTCTTGGTCTATTATTTTAGCTCTATTTATTCATTTTACTTTCCACTTTCTTCTAATTACTCCATTTTTAGCCTCTTTTATTGAAATTAATGTGATTATTGTTTTTTGTGATCAACGGCCCACCCATTAAATGTTTTAATGTTTTGCATCTTCCCCTTGAGGGGGCATCATGGGTTACCCAAATTTTGTTTGGGGTAATTTTTTAGCCCTATAATTTTTCCACTCATGCAAAATTTAACAAAAAATAGGAGCAAAATAATTTATTTTGATTATAACGACTTTTTTATTCTTTAAAAATACATTGTTTCAACTAAATGTCTTACCATGCCTTCTCAAATAGGGGCAAAATGTTGACATCCAATTCCTATCACTATTGTGTTGAAATTGTCAATCAAAATGATATTTTGTGATAATGTATAATCTAGGCTAAAATCACTAAAATGCTCTAAATCATTCAAACTTATCACGTACAAATACCGATTATTGTTCATATATACTTAAATAGGGCAATGCATTTTATGTGATTATTATCTTTTTATAAATAATTTTGAGTCAAATTACAATCACAAAAAATGATGTCTTAGACCACCGTATTCTTTTAATTCAGTAGCACACATCACATACATGTGTTATTTCATGTCCATAATACCCTAACTGGGGCATTATCTCATATTCATCTGACACCTTATTCTAATTATACTCTAGTCAAATTATGACTCAATAAAATTATGTTTCCAATCAGGTTGATTAAACATGTAATAAATTTGCAAAGAACTACAAAAAGCTAAGCAAAGTCACTTAAGCAAATAAAACCAAATCAAGAGCTTAAGTAAAAATTTCATGAAAGTTGTTGAATATCTAATTAATTAAAATTCATTGTTCAATTATACATCATCCCATGACATCATCAATGGATTGGCGTTCATAAACCATTAATCAGATAAATATAAGAATTAAGCCCTCCCATGCCTCATCAATACCCTATTCTTCTGAATATTAATGGAAATATTTATGGCTTATCCCTCTAATATTGAATTAGTTCATGACCACACATCTTGATCTTAAGATGGATAATCATGGCTGATCTTGAATATTTTCATAAAACTACAAATAAGAGGGTGAAGACAACTATTTTTAAGTTTTAGATGTACAAAATTTCTATACATAAATTCCAATAGATAAGATTCACCTATTCACAAAAAATGATAAATATTGTGAGCCTAAGCCATTGGTGAACTAGGAGATGGTGGAGGGTCATGCTACTTTTCTCATTGATAAAAACTTGGAGCACCAAATTTGAGAAAAAACATACTTCTTGACCACTTATGCGGGAGAATAACTACTTGGAAGGTTTGATTGTATTCCTTTCTTAATTAGCTCTTTTAAGTCATTAGCAACGGCCCTTGAGGGAGTAGGCTTGATAAGTTAGGTCTTTAAGCTTATTTTAGAGATTTCTTGACTAATACATGATCTAACCTTGTCTCGTAATCTTATTCTACAATGAAAAGAGGGAAAAAAATAATAAAACAGGGGAATAAGGTTATGGGTAGGGGTTGAGTTTGATCTCAACACCCCATGTATTGAGCATTATTTACTTACCAATATTCCTAAGGATCAAAATCTATGCAGTTCTCGCATGCTACAATGATGTGTGTGAAATACTAGTGAACTATTATATAGTAGTGTGATCCTGGGGTAATTATGTACTTGAACAATGAATCGTAACATTATTTTTGTATTTAGACCTAGCTCAGGGCTACTTAGGGATAGATAGACTCAAAATTGGGAAGAATAGGTATTTTCCTCTCAATATGCAGGTAGATGATTCTATAATTTGTAATAGTGGTAACCTCTTGCCTTATAGTGAAAAAATAGATAAAAATGTGCTTAGATAGTAGTATTTTGGGGATTTATTCAAATTTAACTTGTGAAACATACATAATGACTTGTTGGAATGAATTTGAATTTGGGAAATTGGTCATTAATTGGTGAGAGAATGAAACCAAAATATTCAAACAAGATCGGCCAGTGAGATTGTCTTTAAGGAGTGGTTTTTGTCTGAAGAATAGAGATAACTAAATTAGAAGTGTGAATCAATCAAATAATGAGGATAAGTTGCATGGAATAAGGAATAGGAACATTTAGTATTAGAGTTTCTCAAAGATGGAGGGTCATCCACATTTAAGTAGAGGAACAGTGGTTTAGAACCATGAAAATGAACACAAGTTAAGTGTGCATAAGAAGTGGTCAAAAGCATATTATTTTATCATTAAATGTTAAGTTTAGTGACTATATTTCCATCCTATTTTATTATAGTAATGTAACAAAGTGAAATTATTATAGTAAAAAGAAAAATATTATATCTGAGCTTACTTAGAAAGAATGATTTTGAATATATATCACATTTTTAATTATGCTTCATGAAAACTTATAATGAAACACAAAACAATCCTTACTTAGGATGAAAATATGAAAGAAAAGATGAGAAAATTATAGATATAATAATAAATAATGAATACACTTTTTTATGTATATGATCTATTATGGTTTTTGGTGAAAAATTGGTAACTAGAGAGGGTGGAACCCTTGGAGATTTACTCGTTGAATAATTTGAATTAGACTATGCATACCCCAATCCTCATTATTAATAGAATATGTGCTTAAAAACTCAATATAATTGACTTCATCATTTCAAAACTTAAGGTAGTATAGTAGTTTGGAATCCTTGAATGAATTCTAATATATCATTCTAGTACAAAAAGTTAAATCAACTGCTATAGATGGAATAAGATTCATTATGGTGAAATAACCAGTGAAACAATTATACGTACTAAGTCTAGTATATACAACATGGAGAATGACATGAATTGCCATTCCTTTTATTAGAATTGGTGAAAAATTGAGTAAAAAAGTGATAATGTGTTGTGCACATGCCCCTCAATATGATATCTGAGTATTATGATTCTGATAATTAAGTAAAAACCTGTGTAACATTATAAAACACATGCCACATATGATTCTCCTAATCTAATCTAAGTTTGTAATAATCTTATGTAAATATTTGAAGTTATTTTAGGTAACCACTAAAAACCATTTTTTAGTTTGAGTATGATTTTGAGAATTCTATAAAATATTATTATTGATTTTTGGGATGAAAGTGCACTATTTTGGATAATGTCAACCTATGCCATTGTCCTAATGGTGTGGTTTTGTCTAAATGAACTTTTTAGGCAAAAAATAACTATGCACTGTGATCAACTAAGAAAGTAATGTTGCTTTTTATCTATATATTAGATTATTGTAGCTTATCTAGGATAAGTAATTGTGTATGCCCCCTTTTTTTAAGGTGAGTTGTGAAACCTGCATAATAACATAGTTCAAAATGAAAATTTTATGTAAATGATGTTATAGAAAGGCTAAAATCTAAAGTAATAATGATAACATTGGAGATCATGACATAATATTGATAATCTAAGCAAATAGTAATGTATGATATATGCAAAACCAAACATACATAATGTCATGTCTAGATATATGTTAGTAATTAGGTACACAATGAATAATGATTATATCTTGAATACTTGAAATTTATATAGAAATACTCGAGAGAAATACATTACTTTGATCATAGCATAAAAAAACTAGGGAGATGTATGATATCTATCAATGTATCACAAATTGATAAAATAATAGAAAACAAGAGTCATGGCCATGACACACATACAAAGGACACACACAAAAGCATATCAAACATATAATAAGGCTAAGGTGAAACATACAAAGGACATTATAAAATGTCACTCACACGTTAAAAAAACACTTAATAAAGCATAGAGATGCAAACAAAGACACGTTCAAATGTCCACAAACCAAATAAATGAATACACAAAAATCATGAAGTAAAGAAGCAAACATGATAAACATGCATGAATAAGTGAAATTGGTGTACATAATCAATTTGTGGTATTAATATATTCAAAAACTTAGGCATCTAGTGAGATAACAATGTGAAAATAAGTGAGCAAATATATAAATATTTGCACAATGTACTCTACTGTAGTAAGAACAAGAGGGATAGTCGTAGAGTTATAAAACCTAAGTAAAAGATACCCCCAATGAAATTTTTATGATTCACAAAAGTTGTAGAAGGCATGTGACTATTTTGGATTTGAGAAATTAGAGCTTGTATTCAATATGAAAATTCTACTGGAATGGGACAAGAGCACAATGTGTTACTATCTAGATTATTTTAATTTTATTTGTGTAGAATTCTAGGTCTACAACATTATTACCACCAACAAATACATCTGAAAGTGATAACCTACATATTCTACAATTCACTCAAGTACACTTTTGAAGCATATTTGATTTAAAATGGATGTACATAAGTACTGCATATACTAAAACACAAAACAACTAATGTATATGAATTACATAAATCATGAATACGTCTAAGTTTTTATAATTTTTTGAAATATTATATTTTTTTTGTATTTTTGAATATATGTAACTATAAAAGGGACATACTAACCAATGAATCATGCAAAATCCTCACAATCAATAGTGTTGGAACATTTAATGTTACTTGGATACCATTATTGGGTCCTTAACACTTGACATAGTAAAATAAATGTTTTATTATTATATTTAACATAGGTTAAAACCTCATGTAAATAAAATAGTAAAACATATAATTAATTACTAACTTAGTTCCTTAATAAAATATGAGCACATTGGTTACAATGGTCACCTCTCTTCATCCCCATTATAAATAGGGTTTTAACCCTATCGTAAGATATACTATTGATTGAATTAATTAGATATCAGTGATTATGACAAGTTATATTTTCATATGGCAAACATATTACAGAGTTTTTTGAAGAAGGTCGATACAAAGGAGTGAGGGAATAAGGAATTATATTAGGAAATATTATGTTTCTCTATAAATGAATATATCACTTTGTGAGTTTTTTACCTCTATAGAGGTTTTTCCATGTTAATCTCTGTGTACATTATTCTATTATGATTTTCCATAATTTACACTATAGATCATGTTATTTATTTCATTCATTACATACGTTTCATATATTTTATCACGGTACTAGAGCCACTAGTGTGGATTTGATTGGCAAGCCATTATTTACTGATACATATTAATTTGAAAGGATAGTCAAAGACTTTTCAATCATGGGAGGTCATTATTGGTTGATGTATGACCCTATAAGGCATGAAAGTTTTAAAATCTCAAAACATTCATTCAATGATCTTTTTTGATCTCTCAAATATGCATTGAAACATCATTGGATTATGTTGAGCAATCAGATAGCAAACAATGATCAAAATTTGTACTCGTTTACACTCAAATCTTACCTAGGATGCCATTACTACTATCGTATGACCTCTTACTTGAATAATTTTGTTAAAAATATTTCCAAAGCTTCTAAGGCTCTCTTTTGGTGTTGAACATTGGTTATTCAATCATTTTTAGAGATAAAACTTGTTTTTAGACATCCTGAAGCATCAAAGGCTCCAATTGGTTTTTTTCAAGCTCCTTAAGGTGCCACAATATGTCCTAGTGGAGTGGAAATGCTATTTTGTGCATCAAAAATTCAAATTTGAAGTTATATTCTACTTTTTGACAAGCTTTTAGGAATGTTGGCAAAGTTTGGTGATTTCTGATGGCTTATACAATTTACTTTACATCCCCAAACTTTTTTTTAATGTCATTTTTCGCCTAGAGTGAGCTAAAGGTAAGCTTTTTTTTTCATATAGCTGTGTGAAATATTTTAAAAATATTTTATTTATTAAAAAAATTATTATATGAAACATTAGAAAGGACCCACCTTCTAATTTATTTTTTAATCCAAAAAGTTAGAAATAGTAATATTAATTTACTTTATAAATTACATGCATGTATTTATTTTTATTTGTATATAATTTTTATTTAAAAAATCAAATATAAAAATGTATAAATATAAATTTGTGCATCCATACTTCCATCTAGTCTCCTAGAAGGGTTGTCGACTCTTATTTTGATAAAAAATTGTATGGAAGAGGTCTAGTGTTCAAAACCTACTAGTTCTTTCCTTTTTTGGTCAAGTCAAATTATTTTTTGGGTCAATTAGATTTATTTTTTTAAATTTTCATATAGAGAATTCACGTGCAAAACCTTAGTGTAGCTTTAACCTTTATTTTTTGACTTTTGACCTAGATAAATTTTTTTCGAGGATATTCATGTGGCCAGTCATTTCTTAGGTTTTGACACTTTATAGATAAATTTATGTGGTCCATTTTTTTGAAGCCTCTTATTATAAGTTTTTGCATAATTTTTTAATAATAATGTTTAGATAGTTGTTCTGTGTGTGATACTTATGACCCCTAATCTAGTGTAAATTATTATAATTTATTGCATTGCTTTACATCTATTTGAATAATTATTTCTTATTTACACTAGAAATTTAATTTATTTTGAAAATAGAGTATAAAATCACATTAAAAAGGGTCCAATTTTAAAGCATTATCTAGTGTTATACTTCCATTCTTAAAAGGAAGTAATGATTTCACCTAACTTTATATTAGATAAATCTAAAATGCTTAATGGATCAAACTATAATATATAGATAATTTAAATTTAGGTAAACTTTATGTCCCAAAGCTGTGTAACATTGTTGTTGGGATAGAAAAATCTCTGTCAAGATTACATGTTACACTTGAACTTTCAAATGTGTTTCAATAAAAATTGTAGAAAGCCATGTTGATTATATTGTGGAGTGTTAAAGATGAATTTATACTCCATATCGATAATCGAGAATCTCCTATATATTCTTGGAAACTCCTTGCATCTATGCAATAGGGCACACGCCTCATTAAAATCAATAAGTTGATTCTTGAATTGCTTACTACACCTATGAAAGGTGATGACAAGGTTTCAAAATTTTTAACTAAAATTAAGAATATTAAAGCTCAATTAGATGGTTGTAACTATAACTTAATTCAAGATCAATTGTTATATTTCAATATTAAGCTTAATATTCATGAAAATTTTCATAATTTTATTTTAATATTAAATTCAATGTACCAAACAAAGTCAAATATTTCTAACCTCACTACCCTGTCACTTTTTTTGATTCAAGAAGAGCAAGTGATGTCTAATTTTTATTCTAAAGAGAATGCTACTCATGCACTTTTCATTCTTAACCATGTTTCTAAGAATAATAGAAACCAAAAACCTAGCCCTCATTTTGTTAATGGCAAAAATAGGAATATGAAATCTGGTAATAAGAATCATAAATGTAAGTTTAATAAAAATTATAATATGTGTGGTAAATTTGGTCATAGAAGATAAAATTGTTATAAAAAAAAAAAAACTAACAATAAAATCTATAAAAAATAATAAAAGATAGAAATTTAATCAAAACCATCAGAATAACGATAATCAAAATAACAATCACCTAGCCCTAATTTTGTCAATGGCAAAAATAGGAACATGAAATCTGGTAATAAGAATCATAAACATAAGTTTAATAGAAATTATAATATGTGTGATAGATTTGGTCATATAAGATAAAATTGTTATTAAAAAAAAAAAAAAAACTAACAATAAAACCTATAAAAATAATAAAAGGAAGAAATTTAATCAAAACCATCAGAATAACCATAATCAAAATAACAACCAGGAATAAAATTTTAATGTTATTACTTTATTGCTACCCTTTTTGCTTATAATGAGAATGAATATATTTTAGATATTGGTGAATCACACCATATGATTTTCTTATCAAATATTTTATATGATATTAGATATATTTCTAAAAATATTTATCTAGCAGATGAATTCATTTTTAGAAGTAACTAAGCAAGGGAAGGTAAAATTTGCAAATGTTGTTATTAATGATATTTTCTATGTATCTAAACTTAAGAATAAATTAATATCTTATTATCAATTTATGAATGATAAATTAATTGTAACTTTGCTTAAATATAACTAGTCCATTAGATTTTAACTTGGTTCTTTGATTGTTTAGTGTGTTCAACATAATGGTTTATATATTTTTCTGCTTTTTCTAAATGTTATCTTTCATCACATATTAATAATAAATATCAATTATGGCATGCAATATTAAGACATGTTAATTTTATAATCTTATTTTTGGTCTTATTTTGATCTCTGCTCATCATGAAACTTGTGAAGGATTCTTACGTGGTAAGCAACATACTAATCCCTTTCACAAGAATCATGATTTAAATTCCTCACATCTTTTAGAATTGATTTACAGTGATGTTTCAAGACCTCTTGAAGTTATATATCTTAATGGTTATTTATATGCTATTAATTTTATAAATGATGATACTAGAATGATCTGATCATATTTCATTTAAAATAAATCTAGAGTGTTGTCTAAATTCAAATAATTTAAAACTTTTGTTGAAAATACTTTTAATTTTATATTAAGAGAATAAGATCTGATAATGATGATGCACATATTAGTAAGAAGTTTTATTCTTTTTGTATTAATTGTGGTATTCACATGGATTTAATAACTCCTTATTCCCCTTTACCAAATTATATTGTTTAAAGGAAAAACCACATCATTATAGAACTGGATAGAATAATATTACACTCTAAAAATGCTCTTAAGTTTTTATGGGTTGAAGCCCTAAATAATGATATGCATATTCTAAATAAAGTCTCTTCTAAAGCTTTACATTTTTATACTCCTTTAGAAATGTGTTCTAAAAAGAAACCCAATGTGGCTCATCTTAAGATCTTTGGTATCCCTACTTCCATCTTTATTCCTAAAATTAAAAGGAAAAATCTTGATCCTACTTTATGTTCTTATATTTCTGTACATTATAGAGGTAAAAATAAAGGATTAAAATTTTATGATCCATAAAAATGATAGAGTATTTATAAAAATAATGTTATTATTCTCAAAAAATCTTTTTATGAGCCCTCTGTGGAACCTCCTCAATGTTCTTCTTTTGATGAACTTGAATCTCTTGTTTCTCCTTATGAATAAATAGATGTCCAATTGATCCATCTTTGGATAAATTAGATTTCAAGGGACCCCCTGAATTTTAGGTTTAATCTAAAAGACTTAAATGGGCATAATCCCTAATCTAATCTTCTAGTCTTGATAATCTTAATAAATTAACTAGAAGTCAACATTTTTATCATGCTTTAATGACTATGTATGAATGTGAACCTCAATATTTTAAAGAATATTGATCCAAAACTTAGAATTTTTGGTTGACAAATACTTTAAGAACACAAAAAAAATATAGTAATAATGAATTCTCTAAGAAGAGATGTTTTATTACTCAAGATCACAATACAACTATATACTTATCTCTGGGAAGAGATGTCTGATTTCCATTTTGGGTTACATCTTAATTTATACACATATTTAAATTAGGGGGAGGATTTGGAGGATCACCAATATCAAAGGAGATTAAGTGGTTTGAATTCCATGATTTAAAACAATACAGAATTTGAGAAATTACTATTTTTAGAAACTTACTATATTTAAACTGCACTACTAAAATTGAAATTTGGGGTACTTTAATTGGGTTTTAAAGGGTCAAAATCCATCGATCAGAGCTCCATGCCATCTCACCACATTATTCTCAATATTAACTTTCCAATGGTTCAAATGGTGAGTCAATTGGAGCTACGATGCAAAAGTAATGGCTCCAAAAAATTATGTCATCAATTAGGGTAGAACCGTCACCCGAATTGTCACGTGAATTATTGCCCATATCAAATCCATTCAATATGATATATGAAATAGTGCTATGTAAGATACATATAATAGCTTAATTAAAAACTAGACTTGAGATCTTGTCCCACCTTTGCCTAAAAGACATATTGTTGGTTGTAGGTGGCTCTATAAAATCAAATATAATTCAATTGATAAAATTAACAAGTTTAAATAAAAATTAATTTTTTATGAGTTTACTAAAGAATCTAAGATTGACTGTGTTGAAACGCTTTCTCTTATAGTAAAAATGACTAATGTTAGATCATTTATTGCTCTTGTAACTCAAAATAGTTAGATTATGGCATCCTAAGAAAAAGTAACAGATAAAAACACAGTGGTAAATAATGTAACGGTAAAAATGTAGTATGAAAAAATGGTAGTATGCCAAAACATTATGAGGATAAAACATGAGAAAAAAATTTAGCAGTATTGGTAATCTCGTAAAGACAACATAACTTTCAACTAAAGGTCAAAACTCACAAAATCACATTTTTCTTTATTAATTTTCTTGTAAATTTGGTGCATTACTTTTTCACCATGAAATATTAACTACTATCGCCAGAATGAACCAGACAATAAATAAACAATGTGATAATCACTAAAATATCCCAATTATGCTCTTTGTGACATTACCAATACTGCTACATTTTTACTCACTATATTTTATCTTCACGACATTTTTGTCATACTATATTTTTACCACTACATTTTTTACTACTACATTTTTGTCCGCTACATTATCGCACAAAACCTAGATTATACACCAAATTGATGTTGAAAATGCATTCCTAAATGATGATTTAGAAGAAGAAAAATTGTGACTCAACCTAAATATTTCACTGACTCTAACAAACAAAATTATGTTTACAAGTTAAATACATCTCTGTATGGATTAAATAAAGCTCTTAGAGCTTGGTATTTTAAACCTACTAGTTATTTTAAAGAATTTGGTTTCTCTAACTGTTATTCAATTAATGATATTTTTGTTAAATTTGATAATGGTTATTTAATCTTGATTGTATTATATGTTGATGATCTTCTAATTACTGAAAATCTAATTAGTTTAATTCATAAATATAAGGATAAACTATTAACTGTTTAAAATGATTGATTTATGAATTCTATATTTTTTATAGGAATGACTATATTTCAGGATAAAAATTCTATTGTTGTATCACAATCTTTATATTCACATAATCTTCTTGTTAAGTTTAATATGTTTGATTGTAAGCCTACATACACTCCTATTGAAGTTGGTGTTAAGCTTGATTTAAAACTTTCATGGAAAAAAGCTAACCATACTTTGTATTATTGGTATTTTTATTTATCTCACCATTACTAGGCTATATATTCCATATGTTGTTGGTGTTGATTTTAGATTTATGCATATTCTATATTTAGATTATTGTAAATTAACAAAGATAATACTTCGATATATCAAAGGAACTATAAATTTTAATTCATTTTATTATTCCATTGATAATATTAATCTATATGGTTATTGTGATGTTAACCATATTGGTGATACTATAGATCACAAATCTACTTTTGAATATGTGTTTAAGTTTGGTATAGGTGCTATCACTTGGAGAAACCAAAAAAATCTACTCTTTTTTTCTCTTCTACAAACATGGAGTATAGAAGTGCTATGGAAGATGATAAGGAAGTTATGTGCTACAAAGGTTGTTAGTAAAAATTTATTTAGATTTTTCTCATAGTATCACCTTTCATTATGATAACCAAAGTTGCATATCTCTAGCAAAAAAAATTAGTGCAACACCAACAAACTAAACGTATTGAGGTTTATATGCATTTTATCTGAGAGAAAATCCTCAATAGTGATATTGATCTACAATTTCATCCTATAAATGAACAAGTGGTAAATACCTTCACAAACTACTTGGTGCCACCATTTTTTTTAGTTTGGTGTAATGTTGGGCCTCTCAGAGTTTTCATTTAAGGGGAGTTTGCATGATAATGCCACTTCTTAATGGTCATGTCATCCTTCGTTTTCTCTATATTTATAATTATAAAGCATTACAATATATCATGTTATGTGATTTTAGTAAACTTTGCAAGAAAATCTTGTTTTTGTGCCCAATACTTAAAACATATTGTAATTAAGGCCCTTATGTTATAAAAGGCTCCAATAATTCTTAAATTATTTTTTATGAGAAACTATGAGATGTAGTATCACGATCATGCTATCCTAGACTTACTTTAAGTAGTTTGTGTATTATAATTCCTTTTATTTAAAAAGCTGATGTTTGATATGATAAAAGTTTTTAAATCCTTCAAATTTATAGATAGTATAATTCCTTATTAAGGTGACTATGAGTCTATGACATGTATCCCCACTTAAAATTAAGAGGGAATATTGAAATATTTAATGTTATGTGGGTACCATTATTGGCCTCTTAACACTTTACATGGTAAAATAATAAATGTTTTATTATTATATTTAACATGGATTCAAATGACATGTAAATGTAATAATAAAATATATTATTAATTATCAACTTAATTCTTTGAGAAAATATGGATTCATTGGTTACAATGTTCACTTATCTTCATCTCCATTATAAATAGGGTTTTACCATTATGATAAGATATACTTTTTGATTTATTCGATTGAACATCAATGATTGTGACAAGTTATAATTGTGTGTGGAAAATATATTACATATTTTTGTGAAGAAGGTTGATGTAAAAGAGTGATAGAATAAGTAATTGTATTAGCCAATATTATGTTTCTCTATAAATGAATATATCAATTTATGGGGATTTTACCTCTATAGAGGTTTTCCCACATTAATCTCTATGTACATTGTTCTATTATGATTTGCCGTCATTTATATTCTAGATCCTATTATGTATTACATTAATTACATATGTTTCATGTATTTTATCAAATAGTTCATGTATATAACGTAGGAAGGATGACCTCTCACAAATGAAAATTATCATGTCACTGTGAAGTATCTGGTCTTAAATCAAAATCTAAAAACTGATTTGACTCTATAACATAAATTCCATTATCATGATGATAATGTGTAGTATATATGAATTGTAGGACTATTTGTAGGCCATCATGTAGTATAAGAATTCAATGTGGGTGTTTGTTGTAGAAAAATGTTAATTTGGTGTGATACCAATCTAGGATGTGCTGAAGTAGATAGTGGCTCTCTAGAATCTATGACAAATAATTGATTTAGTGGATTTTCAAGGATAAGTATCTTGTAAATTTTACCACTTACTTTTGAATGCTCTAAATAGGTTGAACCTTTTTAGATTTCTCAACTAATATTTATTGTGAAAGAATAATAACCCTTGGTTGTAGGGGGTATTAATATGGAATACCATGAATTATGATAAGCTCATTAACAAACCTGTATTTCAAATATATATGTAATGTATAAGGTGCTACGCAATTTTTTTGAATCCAAATATGTCCCAATAACATATCGAAGACTCCTGCGCTAGGTACTACTATAAAATAATACGTGGAGTAGGATTTGAAACCACATTCACCATTATATTTTGATCATTTTTATTTTCACTTGGATTCATTGTATATGGTGGCTTACTTGGATTATTTGTATTATAAGTAGAAACTAGGTTGGTTACATACTTTAGCTTATTCATTTCTAGTAACTTAAACTCTATTTTCTTAATTGTGTGACATAAATTATTGAATGATAAAAACTTATTAAAAATAATAGATTCATGTAGAGGTGGGAACACACTCTATTTGAATATGTCTTGCAATTCTTTTTTTCCACAAGAATCCTCTTTTTAGATAACATGGTCTTATACTATAATATATAATTTGTGATAGGTTTGTTGGATTCTTTTTTGAGTTGAGTAATATGAGCATATGAAATCTTTATACTTAAGTTAATTAAGAAATGTGCAATAAAAAAATATACCAAAGGATTGAATGCATTAACTGACTAATATGGTAAATTATAAAACCATTTTAGAGAGTACTCTTTTAAACTCTTGGAAAAAAAATTGGTAAACAATCTATTGTTGGACACATGTTCCAAACATGCTACATGAAATACTCTTAAATTTTTATCGGGGTCACTTTTTCCATCATACAATGTATCTTAGGTGCCATAAAACCAAGTGTTAAAGGATATGCTGAAATATGTTGAGCCAATGGAGTGTTTAGTAAATTCTATGAGTCAAGTGCCTAATTAGGTTTTGAGGCACCTTATTCCAAATGTAACTGTTATCAATAAAAGTTTCACCCTTGAGGAGGGTGTTCAAAACTCCTCACTTGAGTGATAACATGGGAACTCTTCAAAGGTTGTGGGTGACTTTATAGCTAAAAATAACCTCTAGATAGGGATATCTCTCTTGATGCATCACTTAGAACAAATCAATAACTTACTATATTAAAATAAAAAGGGATAAAGAAAATTAAAAACTAAAAGTGAGGTGATAAAACAAATGTTATGACCACTACCACTGATTTACATGTGCACTAAGACCTATAAGACTACAATAACATACATTTATCCTAAAATAACCTATCATATCAATGATTTGTAAAGAAGTGAGGTAATATGAGATTAGAATGGAAGATGTTTTCCACTTATAATCCAAATGAAACCCCTGATGACACTCTTCACAACCTATAATAGAGAAACATACCACAATAAGGCAAGAAGAATAGGAAAATAAAGCAAGGTGAGCTAAGTCTACACTTGCTTAGATCAACCATTCAAAGCTTCACACTATATACAACCATAGAAGGAGGTAAAAATAGTCATCTTATTGATCAATAGGCATAAAAAATAGAAGGACTATACCATACTCCTAGTGGAAGGATCCTTTCAATACCAAAATTAGGCATACATATAGAATATAATGAAAAAGAAAGAGAAAATAGGAATTAGAAAAACCTATGAAAGTGTCGCTTCAAGAGGGATCAAGTTAAAAACAATAAAAATTACAATTAGGTATTTTGTGAATCTTCTATAATAGGTGTCATCTTGTTTTAATCCTCTTATTCATCAAGGTGGTGTAGGAGATTATCATTATCCTCTATGACTCATCTTCTCTTCCTTAAATCTACCTCTTAGGAGTAATTAGGAAATGAAAAGTCATGTTATTGGAGTATAATTACCTTGTAAACTTGATGAATACCTATAACCAATCATCTTTCCAACTCTATTTTTTAACCTCCTTCATAACTCTCACATTTGATCTCTTTGAGGCCTATTCTTTGTAGCCCTATTTTGACACAAAGATCTAAGGTTTGAAATATATACAAGGATTATAAAAATAATAAATGTATATTTGAGTACCCTTTATACCATTCCATCTTCACCCAAAATTTCATGATCCAAATCATAAGGTAGACTCACTCAATCAACACCCATCTTCCTTAATTAATTATAATTAGGCCTAAAACATGCACACAATAATATATACCATACAATATCATATAATACTTCTCAAAAAACACCAAAATTTTATAAGATACCTTAAATTATGTCATATTTAAAATTTTCATGCAATTTCATGGGTTAAAACTTGAATTATACAAAAAACATTTTTTTATCCCTACGTTAGTCTTAGCACAGGCTTGAGTAGGCTGAGAGCAAAGAAAAAGGGGAAATTTGAGTTTTAGGGAATTTAAAATCAAATAATTATCTGTGTGAGGTATAAACCAACTTTTCTCAGCTCCTCAAACCATTTTTTCCCCTTGAACACTCTTCAAATCTCTCAAACATGCCATTTTTCATAATTTTGCATGCATTCTAGGACTGTCAAGCAGGCTATAAGTTTATTTATGATTTTTTAATAAAATTATAAAAAATCTCAACATCATAAGAGGATTATAATGGATCTTTCACACCTCAATTATCCTTATTTGTTTCCTTCTTATAAGAGCAAGACACTCTTGATCACATTTGTGTAAAACTCACTTGGTTGTAGGTGTTCTTGGACTATGTACAACCTATCATAGCATGTTGTAAACATTTTGAAATATTATTTGAGGTGGTGAAGGTTATTTTATGTCTTATATGACCTTTACACATAATTTATAAGTCACCTCAAGTGTTTGATCTCACCATCCAATCTTTAGACCTGCTTGGGGTTGCTTGTTAAACACGAGAACTCATTAGGTGACTGTCACAACAAAAAACACCTCATTATATTCAAATAGACCTATCAATGATATTTATGAGATTAATCAAGGCATGGTGGAGAGTTTTTTTTATAAATTTCAAATTATTATTTACCCTTCATAGTGTTCAACATCATCACAACTTGTATGCTTTCCTCACATTCTTAGAGGCAAGCCTATAAGTGTCCTTTGTGTTTGAATTCATGTTAGAGTTCAAGAAAGGGTTTTTAACTAAATGAACTTCCTTATTTAACCCTATAAAAACTTCCTTAACATATTATCATGGTTATCACATTTCATTTTTTACTCAAACCATCATGCTTCATGTAATATTGGTCCTTATCCTCTTGACTCTCACTGCCTTTCCTTGACTCTTGACACCTAGTTGATGCTTGAGATCCATTAGGATAGGTGTGGAAGGTCTAGAAAATAGTTCTTGAACCTATTTACACCTTTACACTACTCTCTAATTATGATGCTCAGTCTCCTTGGAAAATATTATCATTTGTGTAACTCCCATAGACTAATTGTTACTCTATTGACATAGAAGATCTACTTGGGCATCTTCTTGAAACTTCTTACTCTTTTCAATCACATCATATCCATTCTCAATTATTGAAATAGTGTGACTTGGAGATGTGTATACTCCTAATGATCTCAACACAGGTCTATAACCTTTTTCTTCTTCATGAAAATAAGACAGACATTTTATTAGGTCTGATCCTTTATTCATGAGATCATTTCCAACACCATGAGGGGTGTTTGTAAGGTTTGTAGAAGATTTATTTGATACCTAATCAAGTTTAAAATACTTTATACACTACCTTAGGGATCTCAACATGCTCAAATACACATAAACAGAATAGTAATAGGCCTTCTAGGTTAATTTCTTTGCAAATTTTCCCTCACACATGTCAAATAGTGACCCCAATCTGAGTCTTAGGTACCTACAAGCATTTTACAAATGATTTTAAGACCATTTAGGAGATTTTGGTCTATTTGAGAAGGTATTTTCTCCATCAGGTCTTCTTTAGCCTATTGGTAGCCTATGAATGCCTTACAGTCTTAATGATCATTCATAGAGATTAGGGATTTTTTCTCTCTCCTTCCACCATCAATTACAAGGGCAAAAGGGCCCCCTATGATCCCTATGTGCACTTCCCTCCATGAATATTCTCCATTAACTTTCAAGAAAATGAAAATGCCTCTTTGCTTGGTAGACTTGCCTATTAGTATCCATTCAAGTTTGATGGTTTCAATAAGGAATCAAGAGTGCTACAATACTTATAACACTCATGGATGATTTATAGATTGGTTTAATCATGAATTAATGTTTCATTTTTTGCTCATATAAATAGTGAAGGACTCTTCTTCATGTTGATACAAATAGAGTCTCTATGAGAGTTTGATCTCATCACACCTAGACATTTATTGCATTAGAGGACCTCTGAGCAGTTATGTGAAGTAATAAAAAGTTGTATAAGCTACTTGAAATTTTGGAATGAGCCTCAATTGTGTACTTTACCCTCCAAATCTCTTAAAACCTTAACTGTTTCACGAACACACAATAGATAATGCATTTTTCTTACCAAATAAGACTTGATCAGAGGTATTCATCTTAGATTTAGCATTATGGAGATCCTAGAGACACTCAAAAATATCATCCAAATCTTGTAAACCATTTCTCAAGATTCAAACTACCTTTTTGAAGAAGAAACCAAAGCCTTAGGGTTTACTAAGGTTTAAGATCACCTTTTACTCTTAACATTTGTTCATAAAACTATGGGACTTAATCTAAGAAATTTGCCCATGATTTGGAAGTCCATTAGGGTCCTCATATTCCCCTAAGAGCTCTGGTCCTATTTTTATCTCCTCTTCATAAACCAAACATTTGAGAATGGACTTCATTAGTTTGCAAAGAGCTTGATGAAGGAGCTAAAACTTTTTTTGACTTATTTGGATATCTCTAAGCTTTCTCAATCATGATTTGGCCCTGACACACTTGGAAAAATGTACCATACATATCAAAATTCTTTAAAACATCTTTTCACTCTTTTGTTATCCCATTCTAGATGTGTTATAACTACCTACAAGAACAATCACTATTTTTTGTAACCTAAAACTATCATATTATGAATTATACCTACCAACTCCACATTATAAACCTCTCCACAAGTCATTAATAAGTGTTATGTCATGTAATTTACCATTTGGGACTCTGAACTGGTCTTTCACAACTTCAAACATGTTCACTTTGCATTGAGAAAGCTTAAAATGACTTATTAGCCTTGGACATAGCATGAAGACTTATAAGACACCAAAAGACCTCCTAAATCATGATTAGACTTCACAATAAATCCCTATCACATTATGATTAATGACTTGTGCAAGGATTAAGACATTAGAAGGCTTAAACAACAAAAAAACAATTTTACCTTGACATAACCTAAGGACTCATGAATAAGACATCAAAACCAGGAGTTACTAGAGGCTATCAATAAAGTTAAAAGGTCAAGGACCAAGTTTTGAATTAGACTCACTTATGGTGGCCAATCTTGGATAACATATTTGGTGACCTCCTAGGATTGCATTCTTACTATGTACCTTAGACCAGTTGCCTCATCCACCTATTAAGATATAGAGTCACACAACACTCAACTTCAGACTTGATTAGACCTTGGACCTAATTGAAAATTCCTTGAACAAGCAAAAATAACTAATATACCTTCAAAACACACAATAATACAATAAAAACACACTAAATGAACACACACACACACACACACACACACACACACACACACACACACACACACACACACACACACACACACACACACACACACCTATGCTATAAAGCACTTAGGGAAAGCAAAGCATAAAAACACTACTAAATACACCTAACCTTAATACATCTTCCTCCTGGATCAAAAGGAAAATTTCTAAATATCTTCTTCCATGAAATAGACAAGTATGTAGAGTAATTTTCCTCTTGAGCATGATGTTTGTTGGATTAGTCTTCTTAATTTCCAACTCCTTTGGCATACTCTCAAGTGATTCAACAACATAAAAAAGTTTGCCTATGAAAACATACTCATCTTGTGGCCCAAGACTCAGCTCATGTTTCTCTTTGATGTTTGAACTCACCTCAAAAGTAATCACCTCTTTACTCATAGGGGCAACATTAGCTTTAGCTTCTAATGGCTCAATGAAATGGTGTGCTTGGTCTTGAATGACATATTATTGATTCTCACATTGATCTTTAGGGAGGAGAGAAACTTCAACATCATCTTTAATCTGTCTTATAGGAGATATAAAACCTTTAAGAGCCTCAAATTCATTGTAAATGTCTAAGTACTATTGCCACATGTCCTCTTCAACCTCTTCATGTTGACTTGAGAATGCATATTGCATATGGTTGTCACTTTGAGGGTCTATTTATATCACCTTTATAACTATTTTCATGTGACCATGGGCTTTATGATGGTTACTTGGAAGGTTATCAATAATTTCTCTAACTTGGTTCTGCTCTTCAAAGATGGTGGGCTTGTCTAGGATCTGAATCCCACAATGGCCTCATGTGAAAACTACCATATCTGAGTCATATCCTCTATTATCTTGTTTGGGAAAGATAAAACCTTAGTTACATATTTACTATGATTCACTTGGACTGAAACCACCTTCACATGTTTGAAATGTTGTTCATGAGATATTGGTTCACTAAGAGTCTCCATCTCTTTGACCAAATCAATGGGCTTCTATCAAATCTTTTCAACATCTTCTTGACTAACATCTTAAGGGGGTCCAACTTGAAATACATCTTTAAATTCCTCTTCAAGAGTCATAATAATGTCAAGAATTTAAAAATACTCCATGTGATCATGGTGTAGCTATAATTATTCTCTTTCAAGCTTTTCCTTTTGCTCATTAGAAGCCATTTCAATCTTACTCAAGACCTTAGCTTGTTCATTTGGGAGGTCTTCCAATTCAAGATCAATTGTAAAAACTTTATTGAGACTCTCTAGGCAAGTGCTTCCTTGTGATTCTTCTATTTGTAATTCAACCAATTCTTCTTTTCAACAAGAATGAAAGCCATCATTTTTAATCAAATGAGAGAGTTCAAAACAAGATTTTACCTCTTTATTATCACTTAAGACATCTTGGCAGATATCCAAATGCACCTCCACTATAACTAGTTGTTACAATTCATCAAGAGCCTCTGAGAACTATTGCTCTTGTTCATTCATGATCCTTTAGAGATGACTAACTAGCTGGGCAACTATTGTAACTCTTTCATTTGAGCTTTATTCACATTTAGGAGTATTCTCTCCTTCAAAGTATGTTGCCACTTCATCAGGATAACCCATATCTTCATCTCTAAAGATCAATTTTATTTTTTATTCACCAAGGGGATTTTTAATGATGAGTTATTCATGATATTCAATTGGATCATTAGTTTCATTACTTGGCTTTTCCTAAATTCTCCATACAATCAATGTTTCTTCCAAAAGGAAGATGGTGGGAGGGCAAATTTAATCATTTGATAGAGTGGGATGAATAGGTGATCCGGGTGACAATTCGAGTGGTATAATGAGTGCCAAGATGTGGCAGTACAATGGACCATAGCTACCAAAGCAATTGTTATAAGGCCCCAGAGCGGGTGGCTAGTAGACCGAGTAGGGCTACGCAAGCTCTGTATTGTTTTAAATCTTGGATGTCGAATTGTCAGGTGACAATTAATTCCTTGAATCTTGTATTGATTTAAATCCTCACCCATTATGTCCTCAAGCTCTGTATTGTTTTAAATTTTGGAAGTCAAATTGTTGGTGACAGTTATTTCCTCGAATGCTGTATTATCTTAAGTCTTCACCCATTAATTCCTCAAGCCACTTAATCTTTCGTGAGATAATATGTATAAATGAAGAACTTCCCAAAATGGGGAGATAGAGATCTCTTCCCAGAGATAAGCATATATTTGTATTTGCAATTTTTGATTCAACAAAACATCTTTTTTTAGAGATAGCGTTATTTGAATTGGATTGTTCTTATTTTTTATTTATCTTTCGACCAAAGCTTTCGATTTTTGGATCAGTGGTATTAGATCGGTTTGTCTTGAGAGTGTATGATCCTGAGGATCAGGTCAGGATACAGGAAACTTGGGTGGGAAGCAACAAAGCTTCTAAACTTTCCACTTGTTCACTCCAAACGACCTCAAATGGTGGACAACACTGAGACATCTAATCCTTTCAAGGAAATGGTGAATGAATCCCTCCAATAGCAACAAGTGCAGATGCTGTAACAATTTGCTCAAATTCTTCAAACACTTTTGATGGGAAATTCTGGATTTGTGGCTACATGTCCTGGCTCCTCATTGAGGGAACTTCCTTTCAGTGCCCCAACACCCTTCAAGGTTTAGGTAAAATTTGATATTCCCACATTTGAAGGCAAAATCAATGCCGATGTAAAAAATTGGTTGGATCAACTGTCTTCCTACTTCTCTATAAATAAGTTCATCGATGGAGAAAAGATCACTTTTGCTCTTTTGAAATCATCATTGCTTATGAAAAACTAGTGGGAAGTGTACAAAAAGAGGTTTAGTACAGATATCATTAGCCTTGGGGTGGAACCTACTTGGGATGATTTTATGGAAGCAGTGAAAGAAGAATACTATCCCATCGGAGCATATGATGATCTATACATAGAGTGGCAGCAACTTCACCAAGGTAAGGAACAATCTATTCAAGATTACACTGACATTTTTCATTCTCTATCTGCAAGACCGGGCATCCAAGAAAGTGAGAAACACAAGGTTCTCAAATATCATGGCAGACTACAATGGTACATATGGGGAGAAATGGAACTCTTCAATTTGGAAACCATCAGTGAGGCATACAAGTTCGCAGTAAAGATTGAGCAGAAACATGGAAGAATGGATATAAAGAATCAATCTTCAAAATGGAAAAGTGATAAAGAAGGTCAAACACGAGGCCAAAATTAAAAGCAAAAGGAAGGAAAGACTGGGAAGTGGTGTGGTTATCACAAATCTAGAACTCACTCCAAAGAAGAATGTTGAGTTATCAAATCACTGCTTTTTGAGTCACCATCCTCAACATCTACTACTCTACCTCATATAGACCCTGCAGTCGAAGAGGTTGAAGAAGAAATTATAGATGTTGATCCTGAAGCCATTGTAGCTTCATCATAGACACACGATGAGATGATAGATGACAAGGAAAGGTTGTTTCACTCTAAGTTATGGGTGAAAGGTAAGCCTTTGCATTTCATTCTTGATAGTAGAAGTCAAAAGAATTTAATCTCTACTAATGTTGTGAAAAGCCTAAATCTGTCCATGAAGCCTCACCCAAAACCATACAGTATCGGATGGTTGAGTCCAGGGAGAAAGGGAGAAACCTTCGTGTCACCCACCAATGTCTTCTCTCATATGCAATACAACCTTTCCAAGATGAGGTCTTATGTGGTGTGGTTAATCTAGATGTTTGTGATGTACTCTTTGGTCAGCCTTTCATGTATGATCGACATGGTATATATGAATCAAGAACTAGAAGGATCACTCTCACTCTTGGAACATGGTGCTGCAGGGTACCAAAAGTACCACCTTCTACATCTGTCTCTCTACTGAGTGCAAAGAAATTTGTTCTCATGGTGTTCAAGCCACAGGAATCCAAAAGGGCTGATGTTACAGCCCTGACTACACAACAAAAGAAGTAAATAGATATTGGGCTGAAAATTTTCACAGCCTTCCATCCACAGACTAATGGTCAGACAAGAATGGTGAATAATCAGGCCCTACACAGTTCCATAAACCACAGTCCCTTCCAAGTGTGCATCGAGAATCAAATCAAGACACAACTACCATCCCTAATGGGGAACATTGATGCAATGGGGACCATTGATTTTCAAGGAGGGAAGAATGATCCGAGTGAAAATTTGGGTGGTATAATGAGTGCCAAGATGTGGCGGTATAATGGACCACAGCTGCTAAAGCAGTTGTTGTAAGGCCCCAGAGCGAGCAGTTGGTAGACTAGGTAGGGCTGCTCGTAGCTCTATATTTTTTTAAATCTTGGATGCCGAATTGTTAGGTGATAGTTAATTCCTCGAATCTTGTATTGCTTTAAATCCTCACTCATTATGTCCTTGAGCTCTTTATTATTTTAAATTTTGGAAGTCAAATTGTCGGTGACAATTATTTCCTCGAATGTTGTATTGTCTTAAGTCTTCACCTGTTAATTCCTTGAGCCACTCAATCTTTCATGAGATAATATGTATAAATGAAGAACTTCCTGAAATGGTGAGGTAGACATCTCTTCCCAGAGATAAGCATATATTTGTATCTACAATTTTTGATTCAACAAAACATCTCTTTTCAGAGATAGCGTTATTTGAATTAGATTGTTCTTATTTTTGAATTATCTTTCGACCAAAGCTTTCGAGTTTTGGATCAATAGGTTCATGAATTGGCTTGGGAATTGGGTAGGCACTCTTGAATCTTGGGATTTTTATATCAATAGGTTTATCAAGAGGATATTAGAAGGGGGGAAATAAAAAGTTTTAATAATTTCCTCATTCTTTCATCCATCAATCAATCCCACAACTTTGATGTGCTTGGGTCTCCAACCTTCTCAACAAGGAATTATTTCTTGTTTTAGATACCTTCTTGGATAAACTTACATGATATGAAGGTTTGGGGTTCTTGGGGAGAGATGTGTGGGACCGGTATATAGCAAAATTTCCTCTTTATCTTCAATTTCAAAATCTAGGCATTTTTTATCTTTTTTCCCCCATGACTCTACCATTTGATTATAAATTGGAACTTTGAACTTAGGAGATTTATATTGACGGCATGTTTCAACTTGAGGGATGGATCAAGGGCTTGGAAAGTTTTAAAATTTTCTTGGATTATCCTCTAACACCTCTTCCTTCTTCTAGTTTTGGATGGGAATGGGAAGAGGTTCTTGAGAAAGAGCTTGTATAGGCATAGGATTTTGCTTGGTCTCAAATTTTTGATGGTATATTGCAGATTAGAGGAGGTTTGGAATAAAATAAGACTAAATTATGGTTGGAGAGGGGAATTGAGGCTGATGGTATTTGAATTCTTGCTTCTCCCATCTTATTAACCTATCCTTCATGCATTGACTTAAATCTCTTATTCACAACCTTTATTTGGTTAAGACATGTTTGTTTCCTTCCTCAAAAGTTTCCTAATCACTCTTTTCAAAATTTAATGAGTCCCTTATCTTTTGAATGATGTGAATAGGAACAACTTAGAAAATCTCTACTCTTCTATCCATATTTATAATTACTATTTCATTCTTTAGCATTACCATAAGCAATTGAGAGACTTACTCTTTCTTAGATTGAACTTGCATAGCTATAAACTCATCGTTACACCTTAACTATTACTATTAGAAAGATTGATAAGACTGATATGAAGGTCAACAAGCTTGATAAGGTTATTGAGGAATGGAAGAGAGATAGTACTCTTGATAGCAAATCTGGTCAAATTGTAACTAGAGTTATATTGAGGGTAAGCAAGGTCATTATAAGACTGATATGAATCAACATAAGGCTAGCATAGATCAATGTATTTCTAATAGGGATAAACATAAGCTTGACATGGATCAAAAATTAGAGTAAAATTGAAATTCACTCCAAAATCAGACATCACACTTCATGAGAAAGGAAAAAAAGAAAGAGTACTTGCTTGAAAGAATAACTAGGCTGCTAAAACCAGTCGAATGAACTTAGAGTTGCCATTAGTGCTTGTGTTCATGCCTCTAAAGGTTGGTTTATTGAAAATTAACACCAATAACTCTTCAACAGATGAAATATATTGTGCCACCAAACATGCTAGAACTGTTATCAATAAAATTTATACCCTTGAGGAGGGTGTTCAAGTCTCCTCACTTAAGTGATAACATGGGAACTCTTCAAAGGTTGTGGGTGACCTTATAGATAAAGATAACCTCTAGATAGGGCTATCTCACTTGATGCATCACTTATAACCAATCACTAACTTACTATCTTGAAATAAAAAGGGAGAAAGAAAACCATAAACCAAAAAGGAGGTGATACACCAAATGTTATGACCATTATCATTGATTTGCGTGTGCACTAAGACCTATAAGACTGTAATAACATAAAATTCTCCTAAAATAACCTAGTACATCAATGATTTACATAGAGGTGAGGTAATATGAGAGTATAAGAGAAGATATTTTCCACTTTTAATCCACATAAAACCTATGATGAAACTCTTCATAACCTGCAATAGAGAAAGAAACTGCAAGAAGGCAAGAATAACAAGCCAAAAAAATAAGGTAAGCTAAGTCTACACTTGCTTAGATCAACTATTCAAAGATTCAAACTACATACATCTATAAAAGGAGGTAAAACTAATCATTTTATTGATCAATAAGCATATAAAAGAGTAGGGATACTACACCATACTCATGGTGTAAGGATCCTTTCAATGCTAAAATTAGGCATACATATAAAAGATAATGAGAAAGAGAGAGAAGATAGGTGTTAGAGAAACTTATGACAGGTGTCACTTCATGAAGGAGAAAGTTACAAAAAATAAATCCTACAATTAGGTAGTTTATTAATCTTCTCTAACATGTGTCATCTTGTTTTAATCCACTTATTCATCAAGGTGGTGTGGGAGATCATCATTATCCTCTATGACTCATCTTCTTTTCCTTAAAACTACCTCTTAGGAGTAATTAGGAAATGACAAGTCATGATATTGGAGTCTAATTTCCATGGAAATTTGTTTAAGACCTATAATGAATCATATTTCCACAAATGTTTTTTAATATCCTTCATAACTCTCACATTTGATATCTTTGAGGCCTATTCCTTGTAACCCTATTTTGATGCAAACCTCCAAGGTTTGAAATATATATAGGTATTATAGGAAAACTAAAGGAATATTTTATTACCCTTTATACCCTTATAGATCGACCCAAAATTTTAGGATCCAACTCCCAAGGCAGATCCACTTATTCAACACCCATTTTCCCAAATTAGGCCTAAAACAAGAACACAATACTATATATTGTACAAGACCATAAAATACTACTAAGAAAATCCTATAAGGCACCTTAAAATTTCATGTTTCAAAGTTTCATGCAATTTCATGGTTAAAACTTGAATTATGTAAAAAACAAATTTTCTAGGTTAGTCTTAACATAGGCCTGAGTAGGTTGAGAGCAAATAAAAAGGGAAAATTTGAGTTTTAGGTTACTTCAAATCAAACCAAGACCCATGTTATGTCTAACCCAAATTTCCTCAACTCCTCCAGCCATTTTATTTCCTTGAACACTCTCCAAATCTCTCAAACATGCCAATTTTCACAATTTTGCATGCATTCTAGGACTATCAAGCAGGCTGTAGGTTTATTTGTAGTTTTTAAATCAAATTATAAACATTCTAAACATACTCAAAGGCCTATAATTACTATTACACACCTTAATTTACATTTTTTGTTTCATTCTTGTACCAACAAGACACCTCTTGATCACACTTGTGAAAAACTCACTTGGTTGTAGGTGTTCTTAGATTATGAATAACTTGTCATAGCATGTTGCAAACATTTTTAAAGCTTATTTGAGGTGGTGGAGGTTAGTTTATGTCTTATATTACTTTTACACATAATTTATAATTCACCTCAAGTGTTTAATATTACCATCCAATCTTTTAGATCTCTTTGGGGTTGCTTGTTAAGCATGAGAACTCACTAGGTGACTATCACCATAACAAACACCTTATTTTATTAAAATAGACCTGTCAATGATATTTATGAGCTTACTCAAGGCATGGTGGAGAGTTTTTTTTATCAATTTAAAGTGATTAAGAACCATCCATAGTGTTCAACATCATCACAACTTGTATGCTTTCCTCACATTCTTAGAGGCAGGCCTATAAGTCTCATTTGGGTTTGAATTGTTGTTAGATTTCAAGAAATGGATTTTACCTCAATGAAATTCCTTATTTAAACCTACACATAATTACTTAACATATTCTCATGGTTATCACATTCCATTTGTTCCTCAAACCATCATGCTTCATGCAAGATTGGTCTCTCTTGATTGAGACTATGATAAATTACCCTCTTGATTCTCACTACCTTTCCTTGACTTTTGACACATAGTTGATGCTTGAGATCCATTAGGATATTTTTGTAAGATTTGGAAACTAGTTATTGAACCAATTTACACATTTACACTACTCTCCAATGATGATGCTAGTCTCCTTAGAAAATATTATCATTTTTGTAACTCTCCAAGACCAAATGTTACTCCATTGATGTATAAGATCTATTTGGGAATATTATTGAAACTTATTACTCTATTCAATCACATCATATCATTTCTAATTTATTTCACTAATGTGACTTGGATATGTCATACTATTAATGATCTCAACATAAGTATGTAACCTTATCTGTTCTTCATGCAAATAAGGTAAACATTTTACTAGGTCTGATCCTTCATTCATGAGATCATTTTCAACACCATGAGGGGTGTAAGGTTTTTATAAGATTTATGTGATCCTTGCTTAGGCTTAAGATACTTTATACACTACCTTAGAGATCTCAACATCCTCAGTTACACACAAATAGACCTATAGCAGGCCTTCTAAGTTAATTTCCTTATAAATTTTCCCTAAAATGTGTCAAATAGTGACATCAGTATGAGTCTCAGGTACCTATAGGAATTTTACAAGTTATTTTAAGAACATTTAGGATAATTTGGACTGTTTGAGAAGGTGTTTTTTCCATCGGGTCTTTTTTGGCCTCTTGGTAACTTGTGAGTGCCTTACAATCTTAATGATAATTCATAGAGATGAGGGATTTTATCTCTCTCCCTCGACCATAAATTTAAGGGCACAAGGTCCTCTTATTATGCCTAGGTGCACCCCCCCCCCCCCCATGTATCTTCTTCATTAAATTTTGAGTAAAGGAAAATGCCTCTCAGCTTGGAAGACCTGCATGTGGGCATCCATTCAAGTTTAATGGTTTTTATATGGACTCAAGAGTGTTACAAGAATTGAAACACTCAGGGATGATTTTTAAATTAGTATAATCATGATATCATGTTTCATTTTTTTCTCATATAAATAGTGGACTCTTATTCATGTTGATAGAGTCAAAGAGAGTCATTATGAGAGCCTCCTCATATCATACCTAGTCCTTTATTGCATTAGAAGACCTCTTATAAGTTATGTGAAGTACTAAAAAGTTGTGTATGCTACTTGAAAGCTTGGAATGAGACTCAGTTGTGCACTTTACCTTCTAAATCTCTCAAAACCCTGATTGTTGCACTAGCACATAGGAGATCATGCATTTTACTTAGAAAAATAGACTTGATCAGAGGTATTCATCTTAGATTTGGCATTGTGGGGATCCTAAAAACACTCAAAAATATTATCCAACTCTTGTCAAACACTTATCGAGCTTCAAACTACCTTTTTGAGGAATAAATTGAAGCTTTGGGGTTTACTAAGGTTTAAGATCACCTTTTCCTCTTAATGTTTGTTCATAGAACTAGGGGCCTTAATCCAAGAACTATGGGCATGAGTTGGAAGTCCACTAGGGTCCTCATATTCCCATAATAGTTCTGGTCTTATTTTTCTCTCCTCTTCATAAACCAAACATTTGATAATGGCCTTCAATAACTTACACAGAGTTTGATGAAGGAGTTGAAATATTTTTTGTCTTCTTTGGATATCTGCAAGCTATCTCAAGCATGATTTGGCCCCGATACACTTGGGACAACATACCATACATCTAAAAATTCTTGATGTATTATAACTACTTTCAAGTATAATCATTATCTCTTTTGACTTAAAACTATCTTTACCAAGTGATTTGCTACATAATTTCCCCTTTGGGACTCTAAATTGGTATTTTATAACCTCAAACATGTTCACTATGCATTGAGAGGGCTTAAAATGACTTATTAGGCTTGGACATATCATGAAGAATTATAAGACACAAAAGACCTCTTAAATCATGATTATAATTTAAAATAAACCCCCCTCATATTGGCATTAATGGCTTGTGCAAGGAATAAGACATTATAAGGCTTAAGTAACATAAAAATAACTTTACCTTGACATAAAGTAAGGACCCATGAATAAGACATCAAAACCAGGGGTTATTAGAGGCTATCAACAAAGTTAAAAGGTCAAGGACCAAGTTTTGAATTAGACTCACTTATGGTAGCAAATAATGGATTTCAAGATATTTTTAATTCATTTGTAAATCCTATCTATGTGAATTCTATCAAAGATGCATTTATTTATAGATCATATGTGTATATGAAAGTAATTTTGATTTACTATGAGAACCATTATGTGAATTCTTCTTTACTTAAAACTATATCTCACTGAAAAGAGGGGAACAAAGATAGTAAAATGGGGGAATGTGGTTATGGGTTGGGGTTGTACTTAACCTCAACACCCCATGTGTTGAGATTTATCTACATACTTATGAAACTCCTTATATTTATCCCATGTTATGGTGGTGTGTGTGAAAGATTGATGAAGTTTTATATGCTAGTGCAATATTAGTGTAATTATGTGTTTGAATAATGACTAATTACCTTGATATTATATTAAAACCTAGATTGAGGATACTTGGGTTGTATGGACTTAGAATTGGGAAGAATAGGTGCTTTCTTCTCAATGTGCAGTTAGATAAATTCTAGAATTTGTAATCATGGTAGCCTCTTGCCATATAGTGAAAAATGGATAGAAAATATGCTTATATAGTGTTTTTTTGGGATTCCCTCAAAAGGGACTTATGAAGTGTGTATAATGACCCATTAGGATGAATTTGAATTTGGTAAATTGGCCATTAATTAGGAGGATGAAATTGGTGATTTTAGATGCTACCTGCCAATGGAATTGTCTTGAAGGAGTGCTTTCATCTTAAGAATAGAAACAACTAAACTAGAAGGGTGAATTAGTCAAATAATGAGTCTATATTTCTTGTATCTTACTCTCAACATATTTATAATATTACTTATACCTCAGTAGGGTACAATAGTATACCCTTTCTCTTTATTTGTAAAGAATAACCACTTTGACATAGCCAATCCAGTCATATATTTTGGATGGATAATGGTTGAATTAAAAATATGGTCAATCTTCTGACTAGTTGATTAGGAAAAGTCAAAAAATATACTAAAAATAATTAACAATGAAAACCTTTGGGCATTTTTGATAGGTTTTGCTTATAAAACTAGTCTCTGGTTGATCAATAACTATATAAAACCAACCCTTACATATAAAATCAAAATTTTGACCATCTAAAGGTAAAAAAATACTATTATGTGCTACAGTATATAAATTTTGTGGTACAAGATCCAAATTTGGTGCTACAAGATACACTATCTATACTATATCTTGTAATTTAAACTACAGACTATGTCTTCCATTTCTATAAGGTCATTCATAAGATGCTATATAATTTCATTTTGTATCTTTGAAAGGATGATTTTTAAGGCAACCATATAGATATTTCATTATTAATCTAATCACCTTTGTTGTAAAAAAAGTACATATATAGTTTCCATGAATAAGTTGTCATTGTCTATAGTGGTAGCAATAAACATATCCTTCAATTTATAAGACACCACCATCTACTTCAATAGCATCCACCTCCTCCATCTTTGTCAAGGACACATAAGGAATCCTACACATCAAATCTACATGCCTCTATCATGATATCAACATCCTACTCCATGTCATCTTGTTACACTTCATTATCTCAACATACACACACATCCATATGATGAGGTAAACCATCTATGAAAGGTAATTATTCACTTCTTTTTAGACACATTTTTAATTAATTATTGTTAATTATGGTTAATACGATCATCACATGAATAATTTTTATCATAATTTTTATGGTCATATCCCATGGAAGTTTCCATTTAATTTTCACATCAAGGTCTTTTTCCCCATCCTGTTGCCAGTTTCATGTCCTCGTCAGCTTATTCCTTGCATTTTTGCATGTACCATTAAATTACCCTCCACTCAAGACTGAGTGACATGAAATTTTGGGGGATTATTTACATTAATGACATGACACATGTAGTCCTCAAAATGTTTCATGATAAGCATTTTTGAAATCTATAAAAGGAAACAACAAAGATAATAGTTAGCAAAGCTAACATCATTCCTATTCTAGCAAAGTGATAACTAAAACTTGTTGATTATTCTACCATTTGAGTCAAACCACCATGGGAGGAGATTGTGATATAATGGATCCTACTAACTTGACACCACTATTAGAGTATCAAGATATCACCATCCTTTTTGAAGATATAGGATGGTTAGATTATGTTGAAAATTTATAGGGTTTGAACAAGTAATAACATAAGAATTCACTAGTTAATTTGATAATGACAAAGACATTATCATGAGATTACCAATAAAGGTGATTGGAATATCTCTAAGTAGAATTATTGGTTTACCTAGAATATGCAATCTATGGAATGAAAAGTTTGATATCATTATGGAAAGGGAAACCTTCAACAAAGGCCATGAAAGTTTAAGCTTCTCCAGACAAGGTACCAAACACCAATCTCTATCATAGGTATGGGAAAGAGTTGTGTTTATTTTAAGGTATTTCACTTGTGAGAGAATATATTCTATGTTATATGGTGTACATTTTAAGTTTCTTAAACACCTAAGGCATAACATTAGGATAAATGTCCTAAATTTATTATTAAATATGTTGGGTAAAATGGTAAGTGAATATCATAAAGGAAACCTTAGAATTCTATCCCACCTATTTCTCTAAATTTTTGCTAATTACAATCAGAAGAAAGAAGAAACTAAAGGTTAAGAGGTTGGGGTTTGATGCTACCTGGATTTAGTGCGCCCCGTATCCAAGCTTTGTGGGAGCTCCTCTTTGGCTGTGGAGGAAACACTTGTAATAAGAATAAGACTTGAATAAAGAAGATGTTAAAATAGGATATGGTGGACTGCCAAGCTATGCGCTCAATCTCGGAAGCGTGAAGCTCCGTAAGGGATGACAGTCCATTATTTAAAGAAAAGAGTGCTATGTTAAAAGAAATGATAATGACTTAAAGAAAGAGAAAGATAGATAGA
This sequence comes from Torreya grandis, assembly GCA_037957365.1. Taxonomy (NCBI): domain Eukaryota; kingdom Viridiplantae; phylum Streptophyta; class Pinopsida; order Cupressales; family Taxaceae; genus Torreya; species Torreya grandis. Next base: position 701,119 of record JARHVA010003864.1, read on the forward strand.
GTGTACATGTTCTCTGCAGTCTATGTGGCACAGTCACCGACATTGGTAGGTCTACCGAGGTTGGTTGGGTCAATGGCATCGATGTCGGTTGGGTTGCCGATGTTGGTAGGGGTTGTTGGCCTTGGATGGCTTTCAGGGTATTTCTATAGTGGATAGAGGAGTCTGGGAGTTTAAAGGTTTGTGTAGGGTTGCGGGTAGGTGAATAAGGTTTGAGGAAGGGCAAAGGTAGAGGGTAGGTGTGAAAAGAGGGTAAGAATAAGGGGAAGGCCTTTCATCTTCTCCACAGAAGAAGTTGGGTCTCTCAATAGTACTTAGAAATATCAAATGGAAACTAATTACCAATGTATTCTAAAATACTAAAATGAGATAGAATACTTAGCTCTATAAGATGAAGAACCAGAGGTGTCAGAATGCTTATTCTTATTGTGGCTGATGTTGAGGTCTTGGTATAATGTTTCAATCCAGTGTCTAGAGTGACTTGTGTAGAGCTTTGGTAGCCAAGAGAGCAATAGTCAAGTTCTGGGGCTTGAGGTTTGAGAGTGTGCGCATCAATGTGCAAAAATGTGGGGGCTAGCTCAATGTTAGATCTTTGTTTATGTAACTGATGTCGGCAAAATCACCAGTGTTGGCTGAGGGTTGACTGAAGTCAGTGGAGAAAGAATAGGTAAAAGGGCTATTTTTAGCCCTTTTCCCATTTTTCCACCTGCCAAGTGCCTTTTCTGTTGGAGAACGGTCAAAACATAGGTTTATGAGGCACGGGAGTTGGTTAGGGAGTTAGGATGGAGTAAGAATAGGTCATAGGTAGTTAGGATTTGGAGGAGGGTGACTCATAGTGTAAGAAATGGTCTTAGGGTGAGGTATCTAGGTGAGGTGTCTAGGGTGAAAGGGGTTCAAGTTTGGGTTAGGAGTGTTAACATTTAGAAAGGGACCAAGGGGGGGTTGACACGATATTGGTGTCTACATTTTTCCCTTTTTGTCTTGTGGTTTGTCCTGACAAATTGCAAGACAAAAATAGATGTAGGTTTCCCCAAGTATGGGATGAGGTATTCCCCCTCAAAGTGAGAATCGAGAGAAGGTAACCCAAAATCGGGTGCCGATTTGATAGGCAGTGGATGGGTAGGATGAGGTTTGAGTATGAATACTACAATAGTTGAGATTGCGTGTATACCACTTCACTTGATAGGCAAGCCAAATTGTCACAGGCAAGGTCGAGGAACACTAAAATTGAAGTAACTAGTCCCTAGCTTATTAGTGGTAGATAATTGGGTTAAACGATCAAATCTATAGCTCTAAAGGTCGAGGAGGAATAAAATTGAAGTAATCGGTCCCCAACTTATTAGTGGTAGCTGATTGGGTTAGATCGATCAAAGCTATAGCTCCAATGGTCATCGTGTTCTAAGTATCTGGGCTAGGAAGTGATCCTAAAAAACATGAAAATGTCACAGATATTGGGGATCAAATTGGTCGCAATCTGACAATATGTGTGAGGGGCACGTATAATTTGCTAACTATTTGTGAGGTAGCATATGCAATCAAAACAACCAAGGCAAAGTTGTCTCAAAAGTGGTCGTGGTCTGAGGAGATAGTCGCGATCTCCAAGGTCATTTGTTGAGTTGAGCTAAGATATTAGTGATCTTGAGTGTTGTTTGTTGTGGTTAGGGAGATGTATGTGATCTCTAATGTGCCCCATGAGAAGTCTAAGGTGACTTCTGTAGTGTCAGGGTTGATTGTTTGGTCATGATTTTGGGCTAGTTTAGATAGTTGGTCCATTAGGTAGACGAACAAATGAATGGCCGAGCTAACCTTAGAAGACCCCATGTCAACTGAGTGCTGCCTACATAGCCCCTATTTTAAGGGCCTCAAGCCAATGTAGTTCTCCCAAAAGGGAGGAAGAGTCAAAAGATAGTTGTCTTGGTTATGCCAGTGTCTTTAGCATTTCCCATATGTTTGATGGTATATGCTTGAAATGATAAGTGTATGATGATGTTATAGCCTTTTCCATATTGGTGATGTTATATGCTTGACATAAATTGTGTTTGGTTGATAGTTCCCATGTGTATTGTTATCCATAGAAACTAGTGTGAATGGGCTATGATAATTTATATAACACAAATTGGTGTTTTCATTAAATAAATCATGATGTTATGTTAGTGGTTAGAAAATGTTTTGGTTGCATGTGATGAAGGTGTGTAAGAAATGAAAGGCGTGTTGCTCTTTCATTGACAAAGACCATAATGATAACATAGATAGGGTTTTTGTAAACAAAAGCCCCGTTCATGCATTACGTCATTGACCATTGGTTTTTGTTAGAGAAGTATTCTAATCACTTGACGTTAAGTGAGCTCAAAATCCCTTGGGTATTTTTGGGGCAATAAGTTTGATTATGTGATATGTGAGGATAGCGTAACCCTTTTTAGCAGGGATAACTTTTCCCCTTTTATAGGTGACCCTGAGAATGACTATAGGCAAGTCCATGACTTAATAGTTTGTCAGTCATTTTTTATTTTATTTTATTTGGCAGACTGATCAATGCGGGAAGTCTACTTGGGATGCTATTTTGTTTTGTGGTCATGTGAAGCTGATCAGTGTGGGAAGCTTCTGAGAGGGTGTTATTCATAGCAAAAATTGGACATAACCATCCTTCGAGGGAGTGGTTTATATTTTTCTTTGTATGTTTAGATGTCTTTGAATAGCTGTCCTTTAAGGGAGCAGTCTATTAATTACAACAATAATGCAACTATTCGTCAAGGGAGCAGTCTACATTTATAGTTTATGACCTTTTAATATTTTGTTAGGCATCCTAGTTTTATGTTTGTTTATTTTTTTGTTGACTAAATTTTTAGTCATGGACTAGACTATAGAGGTTTAGGGGTTTCCCTTTTATTAGGACAAATCATTAATGCTTAAAAAAGGGTTAATTAATGTTTGTAGGAAAAAAGGGTTGAAAGAAATAGGAATGAGGATGATGAGGGTTGCTCAAGGGATGAGCTCATGTTAAACATCAAGTGAATGATTACTTGGTTAACAATAGAATGGTCACAGATGCAAGTTATTAAGGGGCTCAGGTTCTAGCCAACCTTCGAGAGAAGATAGACGATAAGTCCCTGATCCATACTTGTGCGTTATGATATAAGGTCTGAGCCAATTAGGAGCAAACTTGCCCCATTTGCTTCTTTCCATATTAGTCACATGTTGGTTTTCTTTAAGGATGAGATCTTTGATTTTGAAATCTCGCTCTTTCAGATTTTTGTTGTAGGCACACTTGATGCGATCTTGGTAGATATGGAGATGATTAAGAGTGACAAGATGACGTTTGTTGAGTAACTTGAGTTGTGTTAATCGATCTTGACAAAAGTCATCGTTAGAGAGGATGTCATGCAAGGAGATGTGAAGAGAAGGTATTTTTACTTCAAGAGGCAAGACGGCCTCAGTTCCATACACTAAGGAGAAAGGTGTAGCACCTGTAGGGGTTTAGATGCTAGTGCAGTAGGCCCACAAAGCAAAGGAAATGTGAGTGTGCCAATCCCTTCCAGTGTCATTGACCACCTTCATTAAGATTTTTTTTAGGATTTTATTGGAAGCTTTTGCCTGTCCATTTGCTTGTGGATAGTAAGGCGAGGAGAAGCTGAGTTTGATGCCAAAAGAGTCGCAAGGATTTTAGATGGTTTTGTTTTTGAAGGCTTTGCCATTATCGGTGATTATCTTGTGAGGTAATTCAAAACGACAGATGATGTGGTGGTTAATAAAGTCAACAATTTTGTCAACTTTAGTGGAGACGAGGGGAATAGCTTCCACCCATTTAGTGAAATATTCAGTCATTGTGATAATAGACTGATGTCAGAGAGACGAATGAGGGTTAATCTCACCAATTAGATCTAAACCCCATTGTGAAAAAGGCCAGAAATCCTTAGTAACTTGTAAAGTGTGGCTAGGGACGTGAAGTAGATTAGCATGTTGCTGGCATTTGATACAACACCTAACATAGTCACTGCAGTCTTGGTGAAGAGTGGGCCAATAATAGCCCAGGTGGAGGATGTGTTTTGCAACCGAGTTACCACTGAAATGTCCCCCATAAATCCCATCATGGACTTGTTTGATGGCATGAGATGTCTCAGTGGAGGTTAGGCATCGGAGAAGGAGGCTGTCGAAACCTCATTTGTAGAGAAGTCCCCCTAGTATGGTGTATCGAGTAGTACTCTTGATAAAAGACCATCATCCATTGGTAGAGAGGTTAGGAGGAATGATAGAATACGTCAAATAGTCAACAAGTTGTTTGTACCAAACATCATGTGGACTAGAGTCAATATTGCCAACAAAGTTGATGTCAGTTGAGATATATGAGGGCAATGCCAAATGGTGTACCATGACATAGATTATCGAGGAAGCAGATGAAGATGGGATGTGTGAGGTGAGAGAAGCCATAGTGTTGGTAAACTTATTCGTAGAGTGAAGAATAGTTTGCAAGAGATAACGGTCGAAAGACCCTAACAATGTGTCGACATGGTGTTTATATCATTGCAAAACCTCATTTTTACAAAGATAGGAACCATTAATCTAATTAATGACTAGTTGTGAGTCACCAAAGATATTGATTGTCTTTATGCCCAAGCAAATGGTAGTTTGAAGCCCCGAAATTAAGGCTTCATACTCAGCCATGTTATTGGTGCATTCGAAGTCGAGTTTGAAGGATAGAGGCATGGGCTCACCCTCGTGAGGGATGAGGATGACCCCCATACCCCCATCAAGTTGACAATTAGATCCATCAAAGAACATAATCATTTGATAGGGGATGTCATTGATGGATAGCATGGCGATAAACTCATCAAGAAATTCACAGTTAGAGGGTTGGTTATTAGGTAAAGGGGCATCAGCTAGTTGGTCAGTGATCATTTGCCCCTTTATAGACTTTTGTTGAATGAATTCCAAATCAAACTTAGCAAGAAGCATGAGCCAACGAGCCATACGTTGGTTTTGGTATGGCTTGGAATGCATGTATTTGAGAGGGTCAGTGTGGGTGACGACATAAGTCTTGTGGTTGAGGAGATAGTAGCAGAGTTTGGAGGTGACAAAGACTAATGCCAAGCAAATTTTTTTAGTATGAGTATACCGAGTTTCGTATTCAATAAGCATTTGGCTTATATAATAAATTGCCTGCTCATGATGTTCATCATGATGCACGATCATGGCACCTAAGGAATGATCTGTTGCTAAAATGTAAAGATAGAAGGGTTGGTCATCTTTAGGTGGAATAAGGACTGGTGGAGAGATAAGATAGCATTTAAGAGCCTCAAAAGCCTCTTGGCAATCCTTAGTCCAATTAAAGGAGACGTCCTTCTTGAGGAGGTGATGGAAGGGTTGGCATCGGTCAGACAGCTGTGAGATGAAGCAATGAATAGATTGAAGCTTCCCTTGTAGACTGCAAAGTTGCTTTAGGTTAGTTGGTGGGGGCATCTTGAGTATGGCTTGAATCTTAGCTAGATCTACCTCAATGCCACGAAGAGAAACAATGAAACCCAAAAGCTTCCCTAAGAGAACCCCAAAGATGCATTTCTTGGGGTTGAGTCGAATGTTATATTGTAGTAGGTGAGTGAATATTGTTTTTAGAATGGTTAGGTGGTCATGACAAAGTTTGGATTTCCCTAGCAGGTCATCCACATAGTCCTCCATGATTTTTTGGAGGAGATCGTGAAAGATATAAGTCATGGCCCATTGGTATGTAGCACCCACATTTTTGAGGCCAAAAGGCATGACCCTATAGCAGAATGTCTGCCATGGGGTGATGAAGGTAGTTTTATGTTGATCTTCTAGGGCAATCAAGATTTGGTTATATCCTAAAAACCCATCCATGAGTGATAGCATTTCATGACCAGCCATAAGATCAACAAGTTGGTCAATGTTTGGCAAAGGAAAGTCATCCTTTGGGAAAGCTAGGTTGAGGTCGTGATAGTCAATACAAATTTGAATTCCCCCTATTGCTTTTGTGACAGGGACAATGTTTGACACCCATTGCAGATAATCAATGGGTTGGATAAATGAGACAGAGAGAAGACGTTGAAGTTCCTCTTTGATAAGGAGTGTGATGTGAGGATGCATTCTGCAAAGCTTTTGCCTGACAGGCTTAGCTTCACGGTTTATGACGATGTTGTGGATGACTATGTTGGGGTCAATATCGGGCATATCATTATAAGACCAAGCAAAGGCTTTGTTATGATCTATAAGAAATGTGGTATAATCAATTTGTTCTTGGGCATCTAAAGATTGAATAATCTTTAAAATGTGAGGAACATCAGAAGATGAGAGGTTGATGTCAACAGTTGATTCGTTTAACATAACCTGTGTTTTTGAAGGAAGTGATCGTTGTATGAAGGAGTCATTCGCACCCATGTAGGTGACTATGGCATCATCATCTAGGCATTGGATAGTGTTGATACTAGAAGATTCATCATCTATCATGTCTAGATAAATGAGAGGAAGAGACCTTGATGCCCCACCTAGTTGATAGGTCAGGGGTTCCAAGTGAATGGCATTTATGAAAAAAAAACTAGGAGGGATGGAGACCACCGACTCTATAGGTGAGGGTGGGGGAATAGGCGAGTTTGGAGGAGAATGTTCTATGATAGTTTCATGGTGAGGGATCTTAGAGGGTTCTATAGGTTCTTCAAAACCCACGCCATGTTGTTTCTTGGCATTTTTGATTGCTTCATCGTTGGGAGGCTCAATGGGCTTGTGGGGACCTTGTTCATAATGCCCAAAGCTAGAACCCTTCCATGCACACCTATGAAGATAGATGTGAGCAAATCTAGGGTTGCTGAGGAAAGAGAAATCACATGTGAATAGTCAGGGTGATGAGAGAGGATTTCCAACAGTAGGATCCCGATCTAGTCCTCCATAGGTGAGATTAGTTTGGAGATTGGGAGGACCATATGGGATGACCATTCTGATACGATGGTCATAGTTAGGGTGGTGATGAAGTTGTCCATATTCCTATGGAGTTTGGAACATGTCAAGGGTAAACAAACTATACTCCCCAAGTGAAAGGCGCTAGAAGGTATCTTCCATAGTATCTTTCATGGTCACTTGAGGAGTAGGCTTAGGTGTGACCGGTGTCTGTGAGCTTGTCAAGGCTTCCATAAGCAGAGGTGGTGTTTGGGTGGATGTTTTCAAAGGGATGAGAACATCATTAGGTTAGTAGGTTGTGTTACATGTTTTAAAGGGGGAAGGGTCAGCAAGAATGACATGAACTTGACCCTCATGTTCAAACTTGACACAACGATACAATGTGGAGGGGACACAGGTCATGGCACGTATCCAAGGTCATCCCAACAACATGTTATATTGAAACTCCCCCTCGATGATATAGAAGAGTTTCGGAATTATACGTGGGCCAACACAAACATGCAAGACCACAGTGCCAATGGTAGTGGTGGTGGCATCATTGAAAGAATGAATAATCGAATCAGTTTTTGACATGCAATTCTTCAAAAGGGCTAGTTGATCATATGTGTGGGTAGAAATGATGTTGATGCTAGCACCTCCATCAATCATAACCCACTTAATGTGATTTTGATCAATGTAAGCCATGATAAAGAGGGTAGCATCCTGATCTTCCAGGTTAGAGGTAGGAATCTCAGAATCACTGAAGGTGATGGAGGCAACGGTTGGTAATGATTTGACCAAAGCAACCAGTGGTTGGGGGTCTTCAGGTTAGACCTCCATTACCTACAAAGCTTTGACTAAGGCTTGGCGATGTTGTAGAGAGCTTTGAATTAGGTCATACAAAGACATCTTCACAGGGGTTTGGTGAAGTTATTTCACCATGGAGTCACGAATTGCCTCTGAAGATGTTGGTTGAGATGTGCGCAAGATATAAATCTTGGGTTTTGGTGGTGGAGAAGGCTTGGTGAATGGATATGTCCAAGGGATAGAAACTTGCTCTTTTCCTTTATCCTTTAGAGTTTGGGACCTGGTGGCCACATTAATAGTGTTGATTTTAAATAAAGGGGGAGAAGGTGGTAGAGGGACCATAATCTCGCATTGGGATCCCGATTTAAGTGAGGAGGTTTGGGAGGCATGGGATGGTGTCGATAGTTTGTCAAAAGAATCCTCAACAAGAAGGGTGTCCTTTTCCAAGTGTTGGTGAATGACAACCTTAAGGGTGCAACAATGCTCAGTATCATGCCCAGGTGTGTGATGATATAAGCAAATTTGAGTGTCGTCAAACCAAGATGGTTTTGATATAAGAGGTTGGTACAGTTTAATGGGCAGGAAAATGATGCTAGAAGATTGCAACAATTGGCGTAACAGTAAAGCATAGGAACCCACTAATGGGTCTGCACTTGTTGTTGTAGTAGGGGTTGACAACTTCTATTTAGGAGTTATAGGAGGAGTGTTTTGTACCACCTTTTTGGTTGGTGGTGTGGCCACACGTTTAGATGGCACTTTCTTGATGAGAGGAGTCAAAATTTTTGGAGGAAGTATGTTTTTGATGGGTAGAGGGAGGAATGGAGGTAGTTTGTTTTTGTGAGGTTTTGGAATAGGGAGCACTCCTTTTAATGTGGAAGGATGTGGACCCAAGATAGAGGGTAATGGTGAAGGTGGAGGAGGAGTATACTGACATGGTTTAGCACCCTTCTTTAGCATGGTGTGAGGACCACTATTATGCGGGGTGAGGTTCAAATCTAACTTCACTTGTGGGTGAGTGAGGTTTGATATAGAGTGAACACCGAGAGATTTAATCTGATTTAGCATAGTGGATGCCTGTGAGGGTTTAGGTTCAGACGTGGAAGGCTAGGCTTCTAAAGATTTAGAAGTGGAAGCCTGATCCTTGTCAGAGACTTTAGGGTAAATTATTGTGGAAGAGTTGGTACTATAAGGCAAAGCAAAATGTGTAAGATAAGGAGCCTTAAGTCACTCCCATAATGCCTCATGTTTTAGGTTCCTAGACTGGAGAAATCCTAAGTTTTCTACCAATCGAGAGAATGGTTTAGATGATGTCGCATGAGGCTTTACAGTCATCCTTCAGGGGATTTGGGTGATTACGAGAGTGGATACATATTGGATGCAATGATCATGGGCCAAAGGCAAGAGAGAACCATCACCTGATCTTCCTCAGCAGAAGTGGGTGAGGTGATGAGTTCTTCTCTCGATGGAGAAGGGATTGGAGAATTTGGCTCTTCAAGAGGATAGAGCGTAGGGATGATCATGATTTCCACATGTGGTCTAGGAGCATGAAAAGTATGATCCTCCATTGGTAATAAGAAGGATGAGGGTGGGGCCACTAGCATTGGTACCGTTAAAGCATCCTCCAATATGGGAGAGGTTAAAGTAGACTCTCCTACATGTGAAAGAGGGGTGGATGGAGGACTATACTCTATTAGTGGAGGACAAATAGGAGACGAAGGCTCATCTAAAGGGTGAAGTAGAGGGATGATGGCCCCTTCTACATGAGGGCATGGGGTATGAATGGTAACTTCTTCCAATGGTAGAAGAAGAGGGAAGGTGGGGGCAAGAGGAACAGGTAATACAGGATCCTCATGAGGTAGAAGAATGGGTTGAGGAGGTATTTGATGTCGTGGGGTGATATAGGTGAAACAAGTTTACCCATGTGAAGAAGAGGGCAAGGTAGAGTGAGATCTTCATTGCATGGGGGTGGTATGGGTAAAATAGGCTCTTCTACCCATGGTGGAGAAATGGGAGAAATGGGTTAACCAGCTTTTTTAGTTTGTGGGAGAGGTTGGATAGGAATGAAAGGAAATACCATGTCGACCGTGCATATGTTGTGTTCTTGAGGGTCATCGACCATGGTCTAAACATTGTTTGGACTTGGGGGATGGTTAGGAAATGGTTGCCTAAAGACCTCCATGTTTTGGTTAGCTGATGCATTAGGGTTATCCAAAACAAGATCCGCTTTGTCTAACATGTCTTGAACAATGTTTTTAAAGGTTTTGTAGTTATCTGTGTCATGACCCTTGACATGATGATAGTTACAAAAGTCATTTTCCCTATATCATGCAAGAATGGCTAGTGAGGGGTCAAATTGGACTGGTCAGATTTGAGGGAGGTTAAGGACCCCCTGCTTCACTAATTTATCCAATACAAAAGCATATGATTCTCCTATTGGAGTGTATCATCGTTGTTCATACCATTGTTGGAATTATCTAGTGATGCTTTGTGAAGTGGAGGGATCAGATTGGTTGGTTGTGGTAGAAGATGATGACCTAAGGACCACAGCATTCACTGATCCCTTAGACTTGGAGTGGGAAGAAGGTTTGGAAGAAGAAGGTTCATTGGATTTTGCGTTGGAATTTTCGCTATACAATTTGACCCTATCTTCTTCAACTGCATGAAGTTCAAGCTTTCAGGCCATAGTGAAAGCTTCATCGAATGTGCAGAAAGTTTGAACCCGTAGAGTGGATGAGATGTGCCTGACACATGCTCTTGAAAAGAGCTCAATGAGCTCAGGTTGAGGTAGTGAAAAGGAGAGTTGGTTGATCAAACCTCTCTAATGGGTGACGAAGTCAGCTATTGACTCATCCTCAAATTGTCTAATGGAATAAAGGTCTGTGATGGAGACCTTCTTGGTGATGTTGATTGAGAAATGATCGAGGAATAGCTGAGCGAGTTGAGTGAAGGTGAAGAGAGAATGATTGGTAATGGAGCTATACCAGTCAAGGGCAGTGCCAAAAAGTGACATAGGGAATGTGCAAAGTAATAACACATCATCATGAACTATGAGGTAGCAAGCATGTCTAAACACTCGCACATGTTGTTGTGGGTCCTCTTTACTCTGAAAGTGAGTAAATTTTGGGAGTTCCCACTGGCTAGGGTATGGTCGAATAGGAACTGAAGGGCGGATAGGTTTGTTACAGATTTGTTCATATGAAAGAACATTATTCACACCTAAAATAGATGTCTCAAGGTTAGACATCTTATCCATTAGCATCTTAATTAGATCGGTAGATGGATTGGCATGAGCGGCACCCCCTAAGTTATAGGGTACCTAAAAGGCATTAGAAGGGGCATATGTCATAATTGGTTGCATTTGTGTAGGTGCAACATTCTGATAGTTTGTCACAGGGGCCAATGTTGAGGCCAAGGGGGCTTGTGTCGTGAAGTTGGAGGGCACAACTTGACTAGATACCACCAAGGGTGGTTGAATGGTGGTGATACTAGTTAAAGGATAGGTGATCACTCTCATGTTTATAGGTGCAAGAGTGGGTGGGATAGAGACAATCAAGTTTTGGAAAGGTGTCAAACTTGGTTGAATTGTTTGCAATTGAGGGGGTATGGAAACCCCAATGGGGGTAGGGCTAGAAAGGATAGAAGGGGAGGACAAATCTTAAACATTGGCCATGATTGGGTTACTGGTTGAGGCAATGGCCTGAGTGACCATGGGTTAGGTAGTGGATGTTGTTGATATCATTTCCGCTTCAACCAAAGAAGTTGGCATCCCATAAATAGGGTTACCCAAAAGATCTCACGTTTGGCTTCTTGCGAGATAATGTTGGAGAGTCTTAACATTGTGGTTAAGGAATCTCTCAAAGTCTTGATCCCCTTCAGGAACAATAGGAGGTTGATTGGGGGTAGGCTGGATAGGAGTATGCTCAGTGTCTGAAGTATACTCCATTAGATGACTTGGCACGAAAGGTGAAGGTGGGAGTGGCTGTTGACTCACGTGGTCAATAAGATTTGGCTTGAATGTGTGTCAGAACCATCCAAGGCAAAAGGGGTTTAGGTTCCAGAAACTATGTGTTTTAGTTTCAGAAAACTAGAATGTTAAACAACAAGAAATTTGGGTTTTAAGCTTGCTGTTTGGAATTTTTTTATTTTTTATTGACAGTGACTGATGTCAGTTATTTTAACTGATATCGGTTATAAAATTTTGCTGACATCTATTAGATAACTGATGTCAGTGAATGTAGGCTACTGACATCGGTGGAAAAACTGATGTCAGTTTTTGTGTAATTCCAAAAACACAAAAAATTGATAGTTTTTGGAAAAAGAAGAAATTCTGAGTTATTTTAGACTTTAGAATGGTACAACCTTACTAGCTCAAACAATCAAATAAAAATAGAAAAATAGATGATTAGGCAGCAACCTCCAAAATGTTAGATTCCTAAGAATAAATTTTAGAGTCGTGGTGGTTTATGCCTTAAGAGAATGTGTTGGGAATTGGGCTTGTAGAACGGTCCTAGAGAAGAAGTCTATGGCTGGTTTCAAGTTGTGTTATGGTGCTCAAAAAAAATATTTGTGTTAGGTTCAGTATGTGGCCTAGTGCTAGGGCTTGTTCCCTTCACTTCATGAACCCAGAGCCGAGCTAGGCCGCTTAGCCAAAATATACTTTGCCTATAGTTTATACTTTGCCAGAGAACAGAGTGGGTCCTCCTCTTGGTGGTGAAATCCAAGTAGGATTGCCAGGTGGGGTAAGGTATCCGCTAGGTGATGAAATCCTAGACGGGCCTTATCTCAAGTAAATTTAAATGTTTGATTTGATGTGATTGTGGTTTGGTTGTGTAACATTTGTGCACTACGATTTATTCATAATGCTTTAATTACTAAGTGGGTTAAGTATGCAATCAAGCAAGAATGAAATGCAATAGTTTTTAACCCAAATCGAAATATGTTGTTCAAATGCAAACAATTGGAGAAGAGGTTAAGAGTATGAGTTTTTCACTACTCTATGCAAGAAGTAACAAGAAGAAAAAGAGATGTTCTTTTTAACTTCTATTAATGATTTCCTTTTGAAACAAAAAGTAAGAGGGGAAGGGATGCAAGAAGAGAATCTAATGCATCTATATGAAAGTTTGATTTTTTAAAAGAAGAAGAATGAACCCAAGGAAAACTCCAAGGGTCCCACCGGGCATGCCAAAATGTTTCTCTAAGTTTTTACTAATTACATTTAGAAGAAAGAAGAAACTAAAGGTTAAGAGGTTGGGGTTTGACGTTACCTAGATTTAGTGCACACCGTATCCAAGCTTTGTGGGAGCTCTTCTTTGGCTGTGGAGGAAACACCTACAATAAGAATAAGACTTAAAAATAGAATATGTTAAAATAGGATATGGTGGATTGCCAAGCTATGCGCTCGGTCCCAAAAGCGTGAAGCTCCGTAAGGGATGACAGTCCACTATTTAAAGAAAAGAGTGTTGTATAAAAAGAAATGATAATGACTTAAAGAAAGAGAAAGATAGATAGCACGTACCTATTCTCTGTAGTCTGTGTGGCATAGTTGCTGATGTCGGTAGGTCTATCGAGGTTGGTTGGGTCAATGGCACCAACGTCGGTTGGGTTGCCAATGTCGGTAGGGGTTGTTGGCCTTGGATGGCTTTCAGGTTATTTCTATAGTGAATAGAGGAGTCTGGGAGTTTAAAGGTTTGTGTAGGGTTGTGGGCAAGTGAATAAGGTCTGAAGAAGGGCAAAGGTAAAGGGTAGATCTGAAAAGAGGGTAATAATAAGGGGAAGGCCTTTCAGCTTCTCCATGGAAGAAGTTGGGTCTCTCAATAGTACTTAGAAATATCAAATGGAAACTAATTACCAATGTATTCTATAATATTGAAATGAGACAAACTACTTAACTCTATTAGATGAAGAACCAGAGGTGTCAAAATGCTTATTCCTATTGTGGTTGATGTTGAGGTCCTCATATAATGTTTCAATCCAGTGTCTAGAGTGACTTGTGTAGAGCTTCGGTAGCTAGGAGAGTGATAGTCGAGTTATGGGGCTTGAGGTTTGAGAGTGTGCGCATTAATGTGCAAAAAGGCAAGGGCTAGCTCAATGTTAGAGCTTGGTTTATGTAACCGATGTCGGCAAAATTGCTGGTGTCGACTGAGGGTTGATCGACGTCGATGGAGAAAGAATAGGTAAAAGGGCTATTTTTAGCCCTTTGCCCATTTCTCCACCTGCCAAGTGCCTTTTCCATTGGAGAATGGTCAAAACATAGGTTTATGAGGCATGAAAGTTGGTTAGGGAGTTAGGATGGAGTAAGAATAGGTCATAGGTAGTTAGGATTTGGAGGAGGGTGACTCATAGGGTAAGAAATGGTCTTAGGGTGAGGTGTCTAGGTGAGGTGTCTAGGCGAGGTGTCTAGGGTGAAAGGGGTTCAAGTGTGGGTTAGGAGTGTTAACGTTTAGAAAGGGACCAAGGGGGGGGTTGACACGATATTGGTCTCTACACCTCCATTGATTGATAGAACTCATCATTAAAGATAACCTAAGCATAAAAATACCTAATGTATCTTGGGAGGAATTCCTATAGTTTCCATTTTTGGTTGAAGATAATGATGAAGAAAATGTTAAAATAGAGATAGAAACAAGTGATGATATGGATGTAGAGGATGAAGAAGAAGTAGATGATGATGATGGAGTAGATGAAGAAGAGGAATTTGAATATGAAATAGAGCAAGAAGAGGAGGAAGCATATGAAGAAGAGGAAGAAGTTGAAGAATAAGCAAAAGCTGAAGAAGAATCTACAAAAAATAAAAAAGATTAACCTCCTCTGGCAAAAGAGCCTCTTGTAATAGATGAGCCTGCATCTGAGGTAGAAAGATAAATGAGGGAAACAAAGAGGAGAATATTTATTATTTACCATGTTTCATCTAAAGAAGAAAAATAATCCCCTCCAAGACTTAAACCCACTAAGAGGCCCAAAATTCCTCAAGTTGGTAGGAGGTAATCACACAGATTAAGGGGGAAACCATAGAAAATTCCTATCTCCTCCTCTCATACTATATTACATATTAGTGAGGACTCATATGAACATGAAATTTAAGAAACTAATGTTTATATAACTATTAATAGTAATGAGAAAGACTCTTCTTCCTTTAGTTTTGAACCTTCATAATCAATTAAAGGAAGTGAAAAAGAGTATTCAGTTGAGAAGAATGAAGAAATGCATACAGACAAGAGAGATGGAAGTATCATGACCTCTATACAAGGAGAATTCCAAACCCTAGAGCAATATCTTAGGGAAATTAAATTATTAAGGGGGAAAATAGAAGCTTGAAGAAGGTAATAATTGGATACATTGGCACAAGTTACTTCATAGCTACAAGACCCAGTTTTATCAATTGAGGCTCAACCTATATCCATAACACACACAAAAATCCAAAAACATCTTGTTATTCTTGTTCTTCATAAATCTATTACAACCACTTCCACACAAATAGAGAAACATGACTCAACATTTCTTTTCTTTGAAATGTATCTATAAGGGGATGATCAGTTTAAAAATTCATAGTTCAGTTGGTTTAATCACTATGGACAGTTGAATAAATAAACCATGGAATCAAAAAAGAAAGCTCAAAAATATGTAGAGTAACTCATGAAATTAGAATCAAAAGTTGAAGAGTTCACTCAGTTGATAGATTTCTTATTAAGATATAGACCTCTTTCCAAGGTTTACTCCATCTACCTTAAAGAACAATGGTTGAAATTTCAATTTATGAGAGTATATTATGATCTTCCATGATTGGTAATAGACCCCAAGTCTTTATTTACTATGTATAATAATGGAACCCCTAAAGAACATGCTCAATTATGTGAATTATATCTGCATAATTATATCATATCTCATAACATAGAATAAAACTCCAATTTATATGTAGGGGATATCTTACTTTAGGGTTTTTATTCATATTTAATGCATGTGAATAATAAAGGTTAGGAATTAATAGATTATAAGGAGAATGAAAAAGAATTTTATTTGATGATAAGTGGAGAGGCCATTGAGCCTGAGGTAATAATACGTGAATAGGTTTCTTTGATGAAAATAAATGAAGTTGCTTCTTAGTTTTTAAGGAAACAAGTAAAAGCTCAAAATTATTACCTAGGATTGATGACTAACATAGGAAAATATGTATTCAGAGTGTGTGGGCATATATGGGATGAGCTTACTCTTGAGTTAAGGAAAAAATAACCATTATCTCTACATAATCTCAAATTTACCTTTGATAGAGTTCCCACTTACATTGAAATTGAAAGAAGGGAAAAAATTTGTTGGTTGTCACTTTTTAGTCACTGCCATTTTTGTATCCCATTCCATAGTGGATAGGAGAAGTGCCACTTGATAAAGAAAAAGAAGATAAAAGATGGAAATTTTTCAAGGCTCAACATGGTTTTTATGGAAACTAGAGCACATGTGTATTAGAGCCAATAGACTTCAAGCTTGTATGTGTCATTCAGATGGATAAGTCAATTACTCAAAGATGAGAAACATATTAATTTGGGTGGTGTGATGAGCCATATAAATGTCATAATTTTAACCCTACTTATCTACCTTGTTAGCTTCTAAATTCTCAATATTTCCTAGATGCCTTGTATATTTTCCTATTCTAAATTAATCTAATTCATGATGATATATAGTAACTATGTTTATAAGAATGAAGTTATTTTTTGTATTGTGATTAAATTTGAATATGTTATCTTTTATTCTAATGCTTATACTTATTATATTGTGTGTTGAGTAACTTGAGTAATGGGACCTATATGTAGTAACCAAATGGTTATGTCTTGAGGTAATGAGATGAAGTTTGGACATGCATAGTAGCAGAACCATATTACATATGAGGTATTCATGGCTTGTATCCAATATATTATCAATCTACAACCACCATGAACTTTATTAACAAACATGTATAACTACTTATAACTCACCTAAGTATGCAATAGTTATAGTAACCAACCTTTGTGTTGATTCTATTCCAATGGTGACGATTAGAGAATGAGCATGTATGAATCAATATAAGCATACATGATGATAATAATTTAGAACATTGAGCATTCCTATTAGATCATATTTTTATTCTTCTAACTTTCTAATAATATCACCCTTGTTTCTATCTTATATTCATTTTTGGTTGCATTCTCCATAATCTGAATATTCCTAAAGTTTTTATTTCTTGTTAAGTAATAATTGTAGCATCCTTTGTATATATATATTAAAATAGAGATGCATGATAAGATAGTGGAGAATATATAAATAAGATATATAATCTAAGTGTGACTAAGTAATATCAATTCCAACTATTGTAATGTTGTTTTAGCAATCTTTTATTACTATAGGACATGAATAAATCAAAAAAATTATAGTAAACACATTTTTATTCCAAGGGAAGGATTGGATCTCAATACCAAACAGGGAGGCCCCCCTCATAATGACTTCTAGTGAAGATATTGACTCATTATAATAGCTAAGTAGATTTCATTTCCAAGTATTCAATTTCATTCCTTAATTTTGTAGATGTTACTTTTAAGTGTTATAGATGATTTTAGTATTGTGAATGCATGTTAATTTATTGAAGAAGCTTCTACATTATTTCATTCTAGTCAGATCTATTTATTTCATTTATGAAAGCATGATTTAACTTTAAGTACTTTACACTTCTACAACTTTCTATTTATTCAAGTGTGCCTACATGTAATTGACATAGTCAACAAGTGAGTAAAGTGTGCACATATAATGATATTACCTTAAGAAGTATTATTTATATGCATCAAGTGGCCACTTAATTATATAATCAAAAGTGAATTTATACAAGGTTATCAAGTTTAATTGATATAAAAATTCTTCTCATTGATCATCACAATAGGAAGTAGCTCAAGATTTGAAGTTTGTGCTTCATAATTACAAGTCCTATCAACAAGAATAAGATCTTATTAATCCCTATAATAGAATAAAAAATAAGAAAATGTCATATAGTGGTAGTGATAGAGACTTTGATTTATAAGGCTTATTTGAACTAGAACATGGAGATGAACCAACAACTACCCAAAGCACAAAATAATTTAAAGAGGAAAGATAGTAGAAAATTAAACATTCTAAAATGGGAAGGGGAGTTCACTCAATGAGAGGCGCTACCTAATGTATCAAACAAAGTATATCAAGCACCACTAAAGAATATTGAATAAAACACTAGAATAGAGTTAATCGCTAAACTTATGACTATGGGAGACAACTAGGGCTACAATCAAATTTCATAAGCATCATAACTATTATGAGACATTAGGATATCTTCCCAACCAAGTTATCAAAAGTAAAATGTGTAGATTCATCATTGGGGGAGATGCACATATAATTTAAAGAGTGTGTTATACCCATTAAAAAGTGTCTATATAGACTAAACCCCAACATGAAGATAAAAATAAAGGCTAAACTAGATTGCATGCAAGAAACAAGAATCATTTATCCAATTGAAATAGTAGATTAGGTGAGTCCCATATTTTTGCATCCAAATAATTCTAGGGAGAATTATATTTGTGGGGACTACCTGTACTAAATGATTCCTACATTAATGATCCATTTATAATATTGTTCACAAATGAAATATTTGATTCAGTCATAAGTCATGAGGTGTACTCATTCACAGATGGATTTAGTAGATATCATCAGATTCTGATCATAGAAGAGGACCAAGCTAAAAAATTCCTTTATAATAGAATGGGGGTCATTCTAATATAAGGTAATGCCCTTTGGTCTAAATAATGTGCCAACAATTTTATTTAAAGCTATAGTAATTGCATCTAAATATTTCATTCATGATTTTATAGAAGTATATTTAGATGATTGGGCTGCCTTATCCTTGTTTAAGGAGCATTGTTAAATATGTTATTAATGCTAGAATGGTGTCAATATTTTTTGATTGATTTGATTCTAAATAAGTGATTATTTTTCACACCTTTTGGTGTTCTTCTAGGCCATGTCATATGTAGTGATGGCATATTAGTTGACCAAGATAAGATTGAAATAATAATGGGGATGCCATCCCCAAATAGCTTTATAAAGGTGAAAATATTTATTTATCATATGGGGTAGTATATAAAATTTATCAAAGGATATGCAAGCATGTATGTGGCGATGGAAAAACTATTGCATAAAGATAAAAAGTTTGACTAGACATTAGAATGCCAAACAAAATTTATTGATCTCAACTAACGGTTAGTAATAACACGTATTTTAGATTTTTTTCACTATAAGAAGCTATTTCATGTACATGTGAATGATTATGGTATTGTAGTAGGGGTTGTCTTAGCATAGCCAAGGGATGGTGGGTTGGATCATCCCATACATTTTACCAATAGGGAGCTATCAACAACAAAGAAAACCTATACAAATACATAAAGAGAGTCTTTAGCTATGGTTTTTGCATTAAATTTTTTTAAAAATTATATTTTGGCCACACCATTTAAGCTTTTCATAGACTACCAAGTATTACGATACCTGGTTAACAAGCTAATGTTGGGAGGATGGATCTCTAGGTGGCTAATACTATTTCAAGAGTTTTAATTTTGAATCAATGTGAATCCATGTTGAGAAAATGTGGGACAAGATCATCTAAGCAGGATATACAATAAATAATAACCAAAATAAATAGAGGATGAGTCCATAGATGCATACTTTTTTAGGGTTTCTATGATCCCTAGTAACATGGAAAACATTACAAACTTATTGGAGAAAGGAACTTTCCCTGAATATTATGTTGAAAGGTATAAAAATCAAATGGTGAAAACATAAATTCCACATAGTCTCATCCATAAATTTTTATACAAGATCGAGAAATATGATGTGTTTTACAAAGTAGCATTTGAACATGAACAACCACAACTTCTCAAAGAAGCACATTAGGGAGTTGTAAGAGGTTATTTCATAGGTGAAGCCACTAAAATAAAAGTATTATAGAGTGGTATTTGGTGGTCAACCTTGTTTCAAGATGCACATGGGGTGGCAAAGGATTGTGATGTGTGTTAGAGAATGGGAATACCCAATCAAATGAGTTTCCATTATCCTAATAATTCTAGAGCAACCATTTAAACAATGAGGAATTAAATTTTTATAACCTATAATGCCTCCAAAAAAATGTGACCATGCACGATACATTATTATTGTGAAAGATTACTTCACCAAGTGGGTGGAAGCTATATGCAATCATAAATGCATTAGATATACAAATCAATCCTAGCTTAGAGAAGATAGATTTTACTTACACTTTTGATTGGAGATACATTAGATAATCAAGAACATGACCAATATGTAGATCTACTAGACCTAATTAGGAGATCTCTTATCACAATAATTGTTATGTTGTGGAGTCTATTTCCACGTTAATATTATACATTAAAATGTACTATACACTCTTAATGTATTGTCCTCGAGGTTTGGGGCTAGGCTGGGCCTAAAGCAAGGGTTTGGGGGTGGAAACCTCCACAAAATTTTTTGGACCCCATTTTTTTGGGAGTATAGATATGTGGTTTATCTATACTTGTATATGTGCAGTTTCATCACCCATGATTAATGGGGAACCATTAGGGGTTGACTTAGCCCATGGTTTTGGTACATATTATTTTGTAAAACTACTATGTTGTTTACCTATTGATATATTAGAGATGGACATATAATAGGTAATATATTGAAAGAACTAAGTTTTTTGAGAAGGTAAACAAAGAGTGTGAATTTAGGTGTGAATTATAGAGAGTTTGTTGAGCATAGCTCCAAGAAATATTTGTGCATTGTAATTGTGAGAAGATTGATCTGAGAGTGGATTCTACTCTTGTTAGCTTGTAATAAAATCTGATCAAGTGTTTCTTGGTGGATGTAGCCCACATTGGGTGAACCACGTTAAATCATGTCTTCTTATTGTGCATTTTAAGTTATGTTCTTTGTGTATCTCTTGTTATTGTAATTCTATGAAATTGTTTTACATTAATTTATATTTTAGTCCTAACTGGCATCAGAGCTTCAGGTTGTATTTGCTAAAGTGTTAAATCATAAGAATGGTTATTATTTTTAATGAGATATATGGTTGATGATATTAGAAAAAAGGTTGAAAAGTTTAATCGGTAGAACATTGGTCTATGGAAGATGCAGATGGAGGATTACATCTATCAGAAGGACCTCCATGCTCCACTAGGAAGAAAAATAAAGCAACCAATGGGTATGATAGATGAGGCTTGGGAGCTGCTTGATAGAAAAGTACTCAGGGCCATCCATTTATGCCTTACATCTTCGATCATGTTTAATATATCACATGAGAAGACCATGAAAGGTCTCATAAATACATTATGGAAGTTATATGAGAAACCCTCTGCTAATGTTTATTGAAAAAGTTATTTAATATAAAGATGTCTAAAAATGGTTCAATTGTTGATCATTTGAATTAATTGCATATGGTTGTGAGTATGTTTAACTCTCTAAAATTTAACTTTGATGATGAATTCAGGTCTCTACTTATTTTTTGTTCCTTACCAGAAAGTTGGAATAACCTAGTAATGGTTGTGAGCAACTCGATCTCTAACAATGCCAAGTTAAAGTTTGAGGATGTCATAAGAGTAATCTTTAATGAGGAAATGTGACAAAAAATATTTGGGGAGACTTCTAATTTAGGTTATTATTTGATAGTGGAGAGTAGAGGGAGACAAAAGTATAGAGGAAAAGGAAAGAATGGAAAGTCAAATGGTCCTAAAAGGTCAAAATCAAAGAGTAGGATGGCATGTTGGCACTGTGGAAAGATTGAGCATGTGAAGAAGGATTTTTGGGATCTTCAAAATAAGAATAAAAATTAGGAAGACACCAAGGAGGTGAATGTGGAAATAGGTAATGTTTTTCAGGATGCATTAATCCTCTCCATAGATAATATTGTTTAGTCTTGGGTTTTAGATTCAAGGGATTCTTTTCATGCTACACCACATAGACATTATTTTATTGATTATGTTCAAGGGAATTTTGGACATATTTATCTTGGTGATGATGAGCCTTATAGATATTAATAAAAAGATGTGTTCATGTCAAGATGTAGAATGGGAACACTTGGCTACTAAAGGATGTTGGGTATGTACCCAAGTTGGGATGGAATTTGGTATTCATAGGGCAGTTATGTAGTGAAGGTTGTATGGTGACTTTTATAGTAGATTATTGGAAGGTGACCAAGGGTTCTCTTATGGTAGAAAGAGGTAAGAAGGTTGGTACCTTGTATTTATCAAGTAGTGTTGACTATTGTAATTTAGTTACTACAAATGTAGATGCAACTTTTTGGAACAATAGAATTAGTCACAGGAGCCAAAAGGGCATGCATAATTTAAAGGATAGGTTACCCAGATTGAAAGGGTTTGATTTAGATTTCTATGAAGACTATGTGTATGGAAAATAGAAAAGGGTAAATTTTTCAAGGTTGGACCAACAAGGAAGGAGAATAAGTTGGAGCTAGTTCATTCAGATGTATGGGGGTCAGCTCAGGTATCTTCTATTAGTGGCTCGTCTTATTATGTCACTTTTATTAATGATGCAACTAGGAAATTTTGGGTGCATGGTATTAAGAGAAAATAGGATATGTTTAAGACATTTAAAAGATGGAAATCATTGGTTGAGAATGAAATAGGTCTCAAGTTAAAATGGTGGGGAATATTGTAGCAATGAAGTTTTTTATTACTATTCTAGGAATATAATTCATAGATAGAAGATAGTTCCAGGAACTCCATAGTCGAATAGAGTGCCATAAAGGATGAATAGGACTATCATGGAGCATGATAAGAGTATGAGGTGCATGTAGGGATACCCCTTCAATTTTAGGTAGAAGTAGTAAACGCTGTGGTATATTTGATCAATAGAGGACCTTCATCTTCCTTAGATGGAGGCACACCTGAGGAAGCTCGGTCTGGTAAGAAGGTTGATTATTCATTTATTAGATTATTTGGCTATGAATATTTTATTCATATGGATAAATATGATAGGACCAAGTTAGAGGCTAAGTCTAAAAAATGTACCTTTATTGGTTATGGTGAGGATGACTTTGGATTTTAAATTTAGAGTCTTAAGGACAAGAAAATATTTAGGTTTATCAATGTGGTATTTAATGAAAAAGTCATGTTAAACAATACTTGTAAGAACAAAAAGAGGATTCCAAAAAAGAGTACATAATGTTGGAGGACATTGTGGATGGTAAAGTGTATAAACAACTAGTTCAGGCACCTATTCCATAGTAATCCAAAAATCTTGAAGCAAGAAGGTCTTCTAGGGTAAGAAGGGAACTTAAACATTTTTATCCATGTCTTATCCATTTATTACTCACTGATAATAGAGAGCCAAAGTGATTTGAAGAAGCAATGTAGGTAGATGTCAGGAAGAAGTGAGAACAAGTAATGGATGAGGAGCATCAATCTCTCATGGAAAATCAAACTTGGGATTTGGTAAACCCACCTGAAGGTAAGAGAGCATTACAAAACAAGTGAGTGTACAAAATTAAAGAGGATGATGGAGGAAAAAAAATATACAAAGCCCAGTTGGTGGTAAATGGGTTTGTGAAAAAGAAGGGAATTGATTTTGATGAGATTTTTTTTGCAGTGGTGAAGATGACTTCTAATAGGACTGTTCTTGGGATGGTGGCAGTAGAAGACTTACACTTAGAGTAGCTGGAGGTGAAGATTGCATTCCTTCATGGTGATTTGGAGGACTTATACATGGAATAACTACAAGGATATGAGGTCACAGGGAAGAAGAATATGGTGTGTAAACTAAAGAAAAGCTTGTATGGATTGAAACAAGCTCCATGACAATAATACAAGAAATTTAATAGTTTAATGATGGAGCAGGGATACTCTAGGTGTCATTCAAACCATTTCATATATATCAAGATGTTTGATGATGGTAGTTACATTATTATATGTCTATATGTGAATGACATGTTGGTGTCAGGTAAGAACATGAAAAAAATAAAGTTACTTAAGGAACAACTTAGTAATTCCTTTACTATGAAGGATTTGGGGGTGGAAAAACAAATCCTTGGTATGAGAATAACTCAGGATAAGAAGGAATGAAATCTGAATTTGTCTCAGAAATATTACATTAAAAAGGTCTTGGAGAGGTTTAGTATGTAGGATGTTAAACTGGTTGGGACTCTTTTGGCAAGCCATTTCAATTTATCAAAGGAGCAGTGTCCCAAGATAGAGAAGGAGAGAATCCATATGTCTTATGTACCTTACTCAATAGCAATTGGTAGCTTGATATATGCCATGGTATGCACTAGGTGAAATATTTCCCATGTAGTGTGAGTAGTAAGTAGGTACATGAATGATCTAGGTAGAGATCACTAGCAGGCAGTGAAGTGGATCCTTCAGTACTTGAGAGAGACCATGGAGATAGTTTTAATCTACAATGGACTGGACACCACTTTACATGGTTATGTATATTCAGACATGGTTGCAGATTTAGATAGTAGGAGGATCATGGTAGGATATGTATTTATTGTATGTGTCATAATGGTGAGCTGGATTTCATGACTATAGAAACTTGTGGCTTTATCAACCCTAGAGGTTAAGCATGTTGCTTCCATAGAGGAAATCAAAGAGATGATTTGGTTATAGCAGTTTCTTGAGGAGTTAAGGCATAATCATAAGGAAGGGAAGTTGTTTAGTGATAGTCAGAGTGTTATACACCTAGAAAATAACTTCACTTTCTACTTTAGGATGAAGCATATACAATTGAGGTACAATTTCATCAGGATAGCTTTGGAGGAAGAAACTTTGAAACTAGAGAAGATTCATACCAGTCAAATCCTATAGACATGATGAACAAGGTGGTAACAAGGGAGAAATTGAAGATATATTTAACTTTGGTTGGCCTTCATAGATGACAATGAAGGGTTGAGAAGCTTGCTAAGATGAAATCAGTCTCCAAGTGGGAGATTGTTATGTTGTGGAGCCTATTTCTACATTACATTGTATTTCAAATATTGTATATTAAAATATACTATACACTCTTAATTTATTCTTGTGATCAAGGTTTTGGGGGTGGCATCACCCAAAAAAAAAATTGGATCCCCTTTTTCTAAGAGTATTGATATGTGGTTTATCTATACTTGTATATGTGTGGTGTCATCACCCATGATTAATGGGGAACCATTATGGGTTGATTTGGCCCATGGTTTTGATACCCATTGTTTTGTAAAATCATTATGTTGGTTATCTATTGATATATTATAGATGGACATACAATAGGTAATACATTAGAAGAACTAATTTTTTTGAGAAGGTAAATAGAGTGTGTGAATTCATATGTGAATTTTGGAGAGTTTGTTGAGCGTAGCTCCAAACAATATTTATGTATTATAATTTTGAGAATACTGATCTAAGAATGTATTGTACTTTTGTTGTCTTGTAATAATATTTTAATAAGTGTTTCTTAGTAGATGTATCCCACATTGGGTGAACCACGTTAAATCTTGTCTTCTTGTTGTGCATTTTAATTTATGTTCTTTATGTATCTATTTTCATAGCTCGTGTTATTGTGATTATATGAAATTATTCCATATTAAAATTTATTTTGTTACTAATAACAATATCACTAGGGAGGGTTCCAAAGTCTCCAATCAATCAAAACCACATAATAACCCTGAGTCCTATGTTTTCAAATTCACTATACTAATAACAAGTAAAGCAAATAAATATAATCTATTGCTCACCAAAGCTTGAGGCACAAAGTGGGGGTTGTATACACATAATATTTTCAAACTTTTATTAATTACTAACACATTTTATCTTAAAAGAACCTATCAAGTCTCAATCTCTCTGAGTGCATGTCTTATGGGGTACATTGAAAAAAGGGTGGGCAGACTATTGGTGCTTCGTAAGATTGTTGTCCTTTTTGCCACTTGCCATCTACACACTCATATCCTAAAAACATTAACCCTAATCTTATTCTTCTCAGTCCTACCCATTCCAATCATTTTCTTCTTTCCATCCTCCTTTTCTTATCTTAATTCCCTTTTGGATTGTTGATTATACTAGGTTAACCATGGTTGAACCTATACAGTTTACGTGTATTTTTCACTTTTGGGTTTTATTAGCCTTTTGGCCAAACTAACTCAAACCTAGTGAATTTTCCCTAAAAACATACTAGGTTGACTATGGCCGATCCTATACAACCAACATTTTTGAAAGGATTTAGGGAAAGATTCACTTATATATAAAAGTTCATTTCCAACCATTTGAGAATAGAGAAGAGAAGAAGAATAAGTGCAAATGAACATCTGCTTATTGACCATTTTACATTAGGAATAAATCTTAGGGTTCTATAATTTCTTTGGAGATGTAGATCTTGTCTTTTGGAGAATTCTTTTAGATACATAGATAGGTTGTGTAACCTAAAGATGATTTGTCTTTGTTATGCTTACATACCACAACAATCTCTTGTCAAGCACCTTAGCTAAGGGAGAGATTGAGGCTTAGTGGGTTCATCTTTAAGGTAAGTATTCCTAACCTTATTTCTCCTTTGTAAAATTAGATAGATAATGTAGATGTGCTTCTCTCTTCCAATCATTAGGATTTCATATACATTGATGTGAGTATGTATTTTATGCATGTTTAGTTTATTTGTTTGTTTTGTTTTTAGCCCCTACTTTATGCCATAAGCTTTGGTGTGTACTAGATTAGATTTACTTTCTTGTTATTAGAATAAATTGAATATTAAACCTATGATTCATTTAGGGTTGTTACATGATAATGTTAGACTGTAGGCTTTGAAACACTACCTCACATGGTGTATTGTGACAAGTGATCCCCTAATCAGGTCTAGTGGATCCCCATATTGGTCATGCTCTCTCTTAATAAATGTATTCCCAATTAAAATTGTAGGTATGCTCTATCTTTTCTAAGCCAAAAGTGATTTATAGACATGATGCATTTTTGATTGCATACATTTTGGTGAATAAAACATGAAACTAACCCTTGCAAGATTTATTTCACTTTCTTTCATTATTTTTATCATATATATATATATATATATCTTACTGGATCAACTCTATCAACCCATTTCTAATCTTATGCACAGGTTTTCAAAAACAAGCAATTAGATCAACTAAGATGGCCTAGTATAGGTTTCCATACTATTAGAATTCTAGTTTAGACTACTAGGTCAACCCAATCGACCCTGTACACTTTTAGGCATCCATTTCAACATACTAGGTCAACCTTGTACATTTTTAAGCTTCTATAATAGGTCCCTACATAGCTTGATTGACCTAGTCGACCCAGTTAGCAAGTTTTGCCAGCATTCTTCAAGGTTTTTGATAATAAATCTTTCTCTGCATATCTAATCCACCAAGGTTATTTTCTATCTCTCTATTTCTTTCTTTTACTATCTTTCCTTTCATAGTTTATAGTCTTCAAAACTACCCCTGTACAGTTAACTAGATCAACCCTATTGACCCAATTCTGTGTTTTGTGTTCTGTGTTCTATGTGATATCTAAAATAATTAGGTCAACCCTAGATGACCTTGTTCATTTTCAGACCTTGCTTATGTAGTACAAGTACAACCCTACTAACCCTATTCTAAATTTTGTACATATAATGTCAACACTATACCTTGTTTCAAGTTAGAATTAATCTTTATATGCTAGTAATTAGTTCATACCTTTCTTTTCTTATAGCTTGCATGCTTAAAATAGTTCACATAGTTTAATTAGGGGCATTTTAATTAACCATTTAGTTTCACTATTTTTATTATATGTAGACACTATAGACACCTAAATTTGGCCACCAATAACCTCCAATCATGATTTTGACTAATTTCCACTCAAAATGCATAATTTGGCCTAAAAATACTAAAACATGATAAATGAGGAGAAATTGGAATATTCAAGTGCCGATTTTGGCTAGGGTATCCCTAAATGTGGCAATGCAATTTATGGTCCAACTAAATTTTATCAGATCATTCTAATTCAAAATGCTAATTTTGCACCTAACTGCTCTAAATTGCTCTTTTTTGTCAAATATCTTGCATGAGACATGTACCTTTGTTATTTGTTTTTGGCAACATACTAAATGGTAATACACATTTAATGCATCTGATGTCACCTTTAAATTCCAATCCAATCAAATTTTGGACTAATAACAAGACATCCTGATCAATTTGAGTAATTTGTGCACAAAGTGCTTAAACATGCTTAAGAGCTAATTAACCCAAATCAAGGCCTAATTAATAATTCCATGGAAACTTGTTGAATACTTATTTTTAGAAATGAATATTGAATATCTGCATCATCAAGTGACCTCATTTCTTGGGAAGACATCCCTAGCCCATAAATGCCATAAATATCAGGATTCATGCCTTCCCATGCCTCATCAATGCTTTCCATGATGCCCTTCATGCCTCTTAATCACCCCTTCTTCCAATGCCATGATGAGGATAATTACAAACTTAACTCCAAAAATTGAATTAATCCTCAACCACACATCTCAATCTTGACATAGACGGTTCAGGTTGATTCTGATCAAATCCAAAAATCTATAAATAGGAGGCCTCACAACATTTCTAAGCTATTTTGATGCAAAGTTATAATGCACAAATATCTTCAATAAGACATTACAACTAGTGTTACCATTCAAAATTTATTCCAATCCAAGCCAAGCCACAAGCCAAAGGTTCCAAGGAGAAGAGGAGATAGCCAAGCCTCCTTTGATGAAGACTTCATGAGCACAAGCCGAGCAAGCCATTACAACAAGCATTTTGGTGCATCCAAGGGAGGTAAAAGAAAGTTTTATTTTGAATTTTAGTTGTGTGTTTCAATCATGATTGTTAACTAATCTCTCCCTAGTGTCTATTCCTAGAGTTATTATGTTATTAGTATGTTTACTTCATTTTGGAACTAACACCATACTAGCCATCATCTTTTGAGTCAAATTCCTAGATCACATAATGGCATGTCTGGTGGGACTAGACACATCTCACACCTGAAGGATATCATTTTACAACTCTAAAATATTTATTTGAGCCTTTAAAACTCTTTCAAATTGAATTTTTAACTTTATTTTTTCATTTTTGCTTGCCACAGTTTTACACAGTAATCAACATCAGTAGGAAATACTGACATCAGTTACCTGACTTAATTGATATAAGTTAACAAAATCAACATTAGTTAGATCTCAGTTAACCAAAGTAACTGATGTTAGTGGTAATAATCAATGTTAGTCACTGTGTTTTTCCAAAAGCATAGATCCAAGAGATATTTTTTCAAAGTTTATTGTTTCAAACTCAAAATAGCTTCAAAGCTAAAGGACATGCTAACAATTTTGCTGCAGGACCAAGCTTGATAGTTACTTAAAACATGTTGAAATCACCTTTACATGTTTTAAAATAAATTAAGAACCTTTTTTTGGATGTTTAATAAATAATTTAGATGTTTTTGGTGAATGTTTTCATGCTTGCAACTAAGACCAAAGGATCAAATGAATACCACCAAATATTTTATTTTGGGTTTAAAATTGAACACACTTATCAATTCTTATTTGAAATATTTGTTTAATCAAATATTGTTTGAAAAAAAGAAGAATGTTATGTGTATGCTCTTCCATTTGTCCCCTATAGGGAACCTTTGGAATCAAAAGCACCATTCCTATTGCAAGTAGCCTAGTCTAAGGCTTAGAAAGAAAGTCATCTAAAGCACTCCCCAAAAACTCATCAAATTTTGGGTGACCTTGAAAATAACCCTAAAGTCTTTCAACTTCATGCTTTCTTTATTTTTTATGCATCTTGGCTTATGAGGGGGACTTCATCACCTCTCTTAAGTTCTTTAGGGAAGCTTTGATTTCAGGTTTCATCTCTCGGTATTAACTTCATTTGGCTCCTTCAGAGTTACACACAGGACGTATCTACATTTGGACATCACACTACATTGAGTGAACAATAGGATGTAGTGGTTGTAAAAAGGACTAGACCCTTTTAAAACTAGCCAATACCATGGTTACCCAATTTTTGTGCTTTTCTTTTGCATTATTTGGTGTGAAAGTTATTATGCAATTAATTTCCCTAGAATGATCGAAACCTTGCTAGTTTATTAAACCCCATTTTGCCATACCCTTGATAGGATTTAGAAGATTATACTTAGTGTATTTTGATCATTTTTGTTTGGTATGTTTTAAGACTAAAACTTATTTTGTTTGTTCGTAAGCCATGTCAAAACAATGTATTTGAGTTGCAAAGGGTAGTGTTATGCTACCCAAATCATGTCAAAACATTTTAAGCCTTTTAATTTTTTTAAACATAACATTGACCACATTATTTGAGTATGCTTACACCATTAGGCTACTCAATTTGTTTCAAGACTTGTTTACCATTGTATCAAAACCATTTGTTTCAAACCCTTTTTTGTGTAAACCATTTGGACCTTTGTCTTGTGCCATCATGATGTCCAATCTTGTCTAGCTTATTTAGTCAAATCCTAGTTTTCAATGTTGAGTATTCAACTATCCTTATTAATTTTAGATCCAAACATTGATTGATTTTTTTTTAGGCCTTAATTCATGGGGTTGATACACATATCTTTCTCTTTTGGGTTGCATAACTTTGGTTAATTGATTACCCAAATTTGAAGACTATTGATGATTTATCTATTTAATGCATATCCTCATCATTGTTTGTGCCTTTATTTGGGAGAACACAACCTTTTTCAAAGATCCTTTTATCTTATGCCTTATGTTAATTGATCATGTTTATGTTTGATTATGTGCGTCAAGTCTATGTCAAAGTTATTTCCAAACATGTTAGATTAAATCAAATCACATTAGCCTTTTTTCAAGTCTAGCTATTGATTCCATTTGGCTAAAAGTCCTAGCACATACCTATTTGTTTGAGCCTAGATTTTGACTCCATGTTTGGATAAAAGACCTAGTAACTCAACTTTTCCTTTCCTTAATTTAGACCTTGTTTGGAACACTTTGACCTAGACCTTTGACATGCCAGTTTTTATTTAGATGCTTGACCTTTTATGCATGTGACATTTGATGTTAGACATTTAATGTTAGGTTATTTTATGCCAATTCTTAGTACAAATAATTTTGGAGATATAGCTCCACTCTTAGACTATAATGGAGATACATCTCCACCCCTTCGACCAAGTTAGACCAAGTTTGAAGCATTTGTCCTTTAGACATAGTTTTTTAGAGTTTGTAAAACTCTAAGTCTTTTTGTTTTCATATCTTTAATTATTTACATGGATATGTCTCACTAAACTTATGGTGGAGTCACTTACAATTTGAATTATGATATAATGACCACACAAAATAACTTTTATGACTTTTGTCAAGACCCCAATGATGCTAATATGGTTTGTGAGATAGATTTATATCCACCTCATATTAATCATTCATGGGAACAAAGTCATGAAGAAACTTACAATCCAACTTGAGACCTTGATTGGTATGAAGAGGCTTGTGAAGAGGACTTTGAAGACCCAACTATAGATAATGTTGTTTGGGATACAAATCCATACCCTCTTTTCAAAAATCAGTATATGGAACACAATCAAGAACTAGCTTATGATTTAACTCATGATTGGGATGATATGGTTTATGAGGAAGACTTAGATGCTTATGCACGCAATCAAGCTCCACAATGTCCCTTTATCATTATAAGACATATTAATTTGGCTTATGTGAGAAATCATGCTCCACACCACCCTATCGTTTCCATCTCAAGACTTTGTCCTTTGGCTCATATAAGCAATCATGCTCTCCAAGGCCCTACCATTATCCAATCACAAGTTATTCCTCATCCAATACCAATCCCAATCAAACCTCAACCCATCCAATCATTCAAAGACTAAGATATGTTCAAAACTAGTATTTTCTAACTCATTGGAAACCAAGGCCAAGAAAACCAACTAATCTGAGATGTTTCTATTGAACTAACTACTTGTGATAAGTCAACCTATGATAAATTTCCTATTGATCCTATACCAGTTGTTGAGGAGTCTCAAACTAATGAGCCAATCTTTGTTAAGACACCTCTTAATTATTATAACTATCTTTGAGAAAATCATTACCTTGACCATGTGCCTATTTTTCAAGAGCCTTATATTGACAAGCCAGTCTCTGAGGAGTTATCTCTTGACCTATTTCTCATCCTAAAGGAGTCTCACTTTGACAAACCAATTTTTATGGAGCCCATTATGCCATCATAATTTGTTGCTTATCCAAAACCAAATATTTAACAAAAAATCATTATAACAAAGTACCCATCATATGAAGAATTAGAGTTAGATTCAAGTTTTATTCTTGAATTGACATCAGATTTAGCATCAAAATCAAAATCAACCTCAATCTCAACATCAGATTTAGAATCCCTTGAGTTAGAATTAGATTCAGATGAAGAATATGTTCATGGATGTATGCCTTAAAAATCAATCTGAATACATTTTTTATCCTTCTACAATTTTTGAGGATGAGTACTTCAACTTTGACACATGTTATCCTAGTATCTTCTATGAGGATTGTGCAGCCTCTACCCATTCCATTATTGTTCCATAAGCCTTTACCATCAACTAATAGCCATATTATTGACATTCCATCTCCCACAAGTGTCGATTGGGATTTATAGAATCACACTTTATTGAAATTCATCCATGGTGACATAGCAATTGAATAAGAGTGAGGAGGCCAAGACCACATTCATGTAGCAAAAGAACACTCTCTTAGTGAAACCTTTTTGGAGGCACTAGGGGACAATCAAAGTCAGAACTCAACATCTTCTAGTGAAAGTTTTTTAGAAGTGCTAAAATAAAATCAAATTCAAAATCCAATGTTCATTAGTGAAACCTTCTCGAAGGTGCTACAGGACAATCAAGACAACTTCATTGGTGAAAACCTTTTTGAGGTACCAATAGCTTAGCACAAAATTTATTCACTACTTGATGAAGACAAAATCAAAGATCAAATAAAAATATCTTCCAATCTATTTCTTAATTAGATGGTAGCTACTCTCAAGATCAAACAACAAAAAAATATGGTGGTCCTATTGAGAGAAAAATTCTTCAGCCCCATCACAACCAAAGTTATGTCAAATCTGGCATCAACAACATTATGTGTGACTGAAAGTCTTGATCTTTATTTGTTTCCCTACCATTCCAAATTCTATTATCATTTGCCATTCCATTTCATAAACAAACCTACCATCCATTGTTTGTCCCTATTTACTATCCATGGCCACACTTTCCTTTGTAGAGGATACAAAGATACCTTGTCTTGATGCTTGAAGGAATCAGAATCAATGACCAAGGAAGATCATAAAAGCATTCTTGATAACCAAATTTGTAGGTAGTTCTTGGTAGAATAGTTATTTATATGAGGTGAGGGTTATAAATTAACATGATTGAGTGTTATATTTATATCATTTTTTGATTAGGATGTGCATCTCCCCATCAATGGGAACAATAGGATCAAAAACCACACCCATGCCAAAAACATTTAACATATCATTTCATTGCCAAGCCATTGTCATTGTTACATATCCATTTTCCATTATCTAATATTCCTACCATTTACCCCATCATCTGGGGGTAACCCTCTTACTATTTTATCCTTAGCAAGGCCATGTCATCCTATCATTCCACTCCTATCTAGACCAAAGCCTATTTTTAGTCATCCTACCCAATCTTATTTTTAATCTTGGTTCATTTGGTTCTTCTCACACCTTTTGTGGGGGGATTCCAATAAAGTTTTAAATAATAAATCCAATCCATGTTTATAATGATAGTATATGAACGTAGTGTGATGGTTGATCTAGTAAGATATCTTTCAGCCATGTTTGTTTATGTGAGCTTGATTATAACTGCCTATGGGAAAATCAATGTTTCACCAGTCTTTGTACTAATTATAACTACCTATGGACAAATTAGTATCATTGACCTATGCCATTATATATTAGTTATAACCACCTATGGGAAAACTAGGGGCAGCACTTGTTTATCATGCATTACCGCATCACCTTACCATTACTATTTTCATTTGACTGGCCATTTGCCAAATTTGAGAACTTGTTGGGACCTAGTTGGTTTTTTCCACCTTTTGTGTGGATGTAATTACTATGACTTGAGGTCATTTTAGGACTATGTAGGTCATTCTCAATTCATTTGAGGTCACCTCATTCCCCCTTTCCATACGCTCTCACCATTTTGTGAGCAACCTAAGCCAAACACTCTCACCATTTTGTGAGCAAGTATCTTGTCATTCTCTAATGAGTTAAGATACCTCAAAATGCCAGAAACATTCATAAAATTTCAAAAACCCAAAAATATTTGTCCTGTCTAAGCCTAGTCAGTTATCCTCAATCCACCTTACTGGGGCAATGTCATTGTTAGGACATTTTATTTTGCTTTTAGACTTTTTGTTTGTTTATTTTAGGTTGTTTGTTTGTTTGTTTATTTTTATATTTGTTTGAGTTCAACACTATTTCCTCAACTCAGTCTATATGTATGCATTGGGTGATTCCTTGCACACATTATTCTTGAGTCTATCGATATTCATGCATCAACATTATCATTATGGTTTTTATCATTGGTGCATTATTTTCAAGTGTTTATTGGGTATCATGAGTCAGTCCTTACGAATATTTTAGCCAAGTCTTCATGGTGTTCTATCATGAAGCCTACCATCACATGTTATAGCAAAAATTATCTTCAAAAAGGTCTACAATCAATGGAGTCATAGAAGTTTCTCCTTGGTACCTTGGCAAATCCTTCCATCCCACCCTTGATCAAATTGACCCATTGGCCATTCTAGTTATATCATTACTAATAAGGATGAGCATCTCCTCATTAGTAGGTACAACTAAATCATTCACACTGATCAATATTATTCATCTATTTCATCACTTTGCACCTGCTCATCTATAATCTATATTCCAAGTTATATCTTTGAGTTATGCTTGATAATCAACCCTAACTAGGACATAATCATCTTTAGCCAATCTAGGTCCTCTTAATGATTATAACCACTTATGGGCAAATCATTATTTTGACTTTAATGTATAATTATAACCATCTTTGGGTAAATCAATATCCTTTTTACATCAATGCATGCAATCATTTTATCATTTAGATTAATCTCAACCATGGGTTAATTCTACCTTCTTGTTTCTTTTTGAGGGACCATCCATCAACAAATATGATGACCACTCCCCTTAGGGGGCATCATCATAGGCTTCCCAAAAACTATGTGTAGCTTTTTTATTCAATCATCATCTTCTTTTTGGCGTATAGGACATTTCTTATTCTTTGAGAAGACATTGCTTTTCCTACGATTTTCAACATCTTCCCAAACAAGGGCAAACTATAGACAACTAAATCTAACTACCAATGACCCCCAATCATGCTTTTGACTGATTTCCACCCAAAATGCACAATTTAACCTAAAAAAACTAAAACACACTAAATAAAGAGAAATTAACATATTCAAATGCCAATTTTAGCTAGGATATCCCCAAATGAGGCAATGCAATTTATAGGCTAGCTAACTTTGATTAGATCATTTTGAGTCAAAATGCCAATTTTGTACCTAGGTGCTCTGGATTGCTCTTTTCTGTCAAATCTCTTGCATGAGACATGTGCCTTTTTTATTTGTTGTTGGAAACATCCTAAATGGGAATACACATCCAACACATCTAATGTCACCTTCCAATTCTAATCTAGTCAAATTTTGGACCAATAATAAGACATTCTGATCAATTTGAGTAATTTGTGCATAAAGTACTTAAACATGCTTAAGAGCTAATTAACCTAAATCAAAGCTTAATTAATAATTCCATGGAAACTTGTTGAATACTTATTTTTGGAAATGAATATTGAATATCTGCATCATCAAGTGACCTCATTTCTTGGGAATACATCCCTAGGCCATAAATGCCACAAATATTAGGATTCATACCCTCCCATACCTCATCAATGCCTTCCATGATGCCCTCCATGCCTCTTGATTTCCCCTTCTTCTAATGCCATGATGAGGATAATTAAAAAATTAATTCTAAAAATTGAACTAATCCTCAACCACACATCTCAATCTTGAGATGGACGGCTCAGGTTGATTTTGCTCAAATCCAAAAATCTATAAATAAGAGGCCTCACAACATTTCTAAGATATTTTGGTGCAAAGTTATTATACTCAAATATCTTCAAAAACTTGATAAATGTAAAGTTATAATGCCAAATTGATGCCAAGCCAAGCCAAGCCACAAGCCAAAGGTGCCAAGGAGAAGAGGAGATAGCCAAGCCTCCTTTGATGAAGACTTCATGAGCACAAGCCGAGCAAACCACCACTAAAAAGGCATTTGGAGCTTCCAAAGAAGGTGAAGAAATTCTTGTGTTTGATTCCTTGCTTTTTTGTTGTGTTTGTCATTTGCTTTTGTTAACTAAGCTCTCCCTAGTGTCTAGGCCTAGAGATGTTATGCTATTAGTGTGTTTATTTCATCTTATTTTCATTTTGGAACTAACACCACACTAAACATCCTCTCTTGAGTCAAATTCCTAGATCATAGACACAACCAAATCACATAATCTTAATAAATACTTTAACATTTGTCTACCCAAGGCCAACCTACTTAAATTTTATCACCAAGGGATAAGCTGACTTAATACTTTGGTCAAGTATAAAGCATGGCCAATGGTATATTTTAGCTAAACACCCAACACCCTTATCACTGTAGTGTGTGAAATGAGGGGGTAGGCCCCAATACTAAGCTTGTATAATTAACATTACAATTCCTTTCAACCCAAACTACCTAAAACTATACTTATATTGTTATCTAGTTATTTTCTTTACAGCCAACTTCCCATCACATTTAAAATCATTTCTTAATAATTTAATAAAACATCTTAGGTTGACCAATTAATTTTCTCTTTACTTTTCAAGTTGATTGCTTTCTCTTTACTCAATTGTGCATGCAAAAACTTGCATTAGCCTACTTTAGTGCAAGATTTTATATTTTGTGCCTCAATTAGATTGGTCAGCATTGATCCAATTCACTATTTGTTTTCCTTCAGTTCTTACTTTCTTACATTAGCTACAAAAATTGTCTTGTTTTAGTTCACAACTTGTTACAAACTTTCTTTTCTTTTTTGTCTGGTATACTAGGTCAACCTAGTCAACCCTATACCTTTTTTTATCCTTTGTACACTATATGGGATTGACCCAGTCGACCCTATACTATCTACATCTCCTTTTTCCTCTTTTTCTAGTATTTTTGCACTGTACTAGATCAACCCAATCGACCCTATACAATTTTACAGTCCCTATTTTTGTGCTAGGTCAAACTAGTAGAGCCTGTATCATTTTAGTCACTTCTTGGTTATTTGATTTCTCATTTTTATTCCTTTCCCTTCATCATGATTTTTTTTTTTGATGGTGACACTAAGTTGCAATCAATGAACATGATGAATCTTACCAATCCTCATATTGTCTCCCATAGATAAAGTATGGCTCCTCTCTTGGATGCTAATAATGTTCATATTACCACTCACACAATTAACTATGGGAACCCTCTTAATACCTCTTCATAACATAATCCTCTTTTCTCATTAGAAGACCAACCCAAATTAGAGTATACTCTCAAAATTATCTTATTTACTTCTAAATTTCCTCAACATCGAGGAAAGGATCCTTTTACCATTTACAATCTTATGATTAGTGGTCAAGTTAAATAATCTCATTAACCTACTCCTACATTCTCAAATAGATTTATGGGTACCACTTTATTTGATTCTCAACCTCTTCCTTTGATCATGACCCATTCTCATACCATGACCTCTTCTTCTCTAACTTCTTCAACCTCTATACCTAGTATATCCACTAACATGGTAGGCTCTACATCTAATGGACCTCTCTTAATATCCACTATCCTTGATCCATCTATTGGTTCTTAATTTTCTACCTAAGGTAATCATGCTTCTAGTGCTTCTTCCTCTCAACCATTCACTAGTCCATCTTTTGCTACACAAGCAAATTTTGCCACTAGTTGATCTCATTCTCATAATTCCTCTCAAGCTCTTATCAACACCAATAGTGGTACCCAAGCCACTAATACTAACACTAATTCCAATACTAATGCTTCTACTAATGTTAATCAATCAAATGAATACATTTCAAGTTCATAATACAAATCAAATGATGAGAATACAAAACCACCTTCTTCACCTTTAATCTCATCTGTAACCAATGGCTTAAGGCACACATAATCAAAATGTTCCCCTTCCTCTTTGAGATTCTCAAGGAAATATCAATCTTCAACCTCTTTTATTCAACAAAACAATCAAGCATATACAAAATAGACCTATCACTACTCAAATTGCTAACATTGACATAAGAGGTATAACACCTACAATTTCTTATAATGGATTAACTGATCCTACCATTAATTTTAAAACATTTGGAAATATTTATAAATATTGGGTCAAATTAAACATCTTTGCTTCTACCAATATCCTTGACAAAACCATCATAGGTGATGCCTTGGGTTGGTACAATCAACTTAGACCACATTCCATTATTACTTTGGAGGATTTAGAGAATGTTTTAGTGCAAGAATTATAAATTAGTGATCTTCTTGAAAACACTTTGGCCCATTTAATAAATTGTAAACAAAATGAAAATGAAAATTATAAATCCTTTATTAAAATATGGAAAACTTTGTCAAAAAAATGTGAACATAACATGGTCAATGACAATCTTTTCCATCTCTTTACCAATGCCCTCTTTCCTAAATTACTATATCAGGTTCACACTCTCTCTCCATGTACCTTAGAGGAGGCTATTGACCAAGATAAATGACAAGATTTCCTTATGCATCAATTTGATCCACCCCAACCTTCTATGGTTCCTTGTCCATTACTAAAGACCAAAAACTACAATATTACCAATGATGGTATTACATATTCTTATGACACCATTCACAATGTTCAAGTTTTCATTCCTAACCAATCTTCAAAACCAGTTCCCCCTTATCAACAATATACTAATCCTAATTTATCTTCACTAAATGACATCAATATTTACAAACCTCTATCCTTAGTTTAATTTATTAAGCATTTGTCTAGGCCTCTTCCATGAGAGCTTGACCCTACTCATCTTATGAAATCTTGGTATGATCCTAACAAGTTTTGTTGGTATCATGCTAGTTAGGGTCATTCACATGAGACCTTTAGACAAATTCATAATTTAGCTATGGATTTTATTCTTGGACCTAATTTTGATCATGATTTCATCATTTGAAATCATCAAAAAGCTTATGAAACTACTTTTAAGTCAAGCCTTAAATCAAGTAAACACTCATTTAGCTATCTACAAAGATCCTCTCCCTAATCATAAACCAATTTAAGATACCTAAGAGAATCCCACCCCTTCTACCAACAATGTATAAGGTCTTTTTGAACCAAATTTTGAAGAGACTGTGGTTAGTATGACTAAATGTGAAGGGTGGTGGCTTTCATTGATTCCCTACCTATCTACACTCCATCTAGAACATATCATGTTATCCAGGATTCTTCTCCAACTCATTTAAATGAGTTAGGGCAAGATGATCTTATTAATTTTTATGATCCAATTTATGATTCTCCCTTGGATAACACTTCCCATTTTATTTCTACCTCTCTTTCATCATCTTCTAATGATAATCAAGTTCCTACCAACACTTTTTATTCCAATTCTCAAAATCAACTTGAACCAACTAGTTCATCATCTCAACATGATTTAAAACCTTGTTATAAATATTCCTCTTACCAAAAAAAAATCTAATGCACTTTGGTTCCTCCTTCTGAGAACCTCCTTAACCATTATGCACCTATATCTAACAACCTTCTTATGGGCTATGATGAGTGGGATCCCATTGCAAAACTAACTAATCTCCCATACCAAATCCTATTTATTGAGCTTATGAGGAATTATACACATCAAAAAAACCATCTCATGTAGATATTATTTGATATGAATGTCCCTCATCCTCCCTTAACAGGATGGGAGGCAACTTTATCTAGATATGAGGATAGTATTTTACAACAATGTAAAGACATGTCTATCAATGTTGATGAAACTATAAATACTTATCTTTCTTTAAAATTTCCCATAGCTTCTATGATTTTTGATGATATTCTACTTCATGTGGATGATCCTCCCTTATTTATCAACATCCAAATAAGCAATATCCAAGTAAAGTGTGCATTGATTGATGAGGGTTCTGGCATGTGTGTCACTTTTATTGATTTTATTAAGAGTATTAGATATTTAGAATGCAATCTCAATTCTATACACAACACATGCCAAGGATACGATATAAGGTAAATACCTCCTCTAAGTTGCATGTGGCTTACCATTATCATCCCACCTATCACCATTCATGTGAAGGTGATAATATTTAACTTACCCCTTTATTATACCATCTTGCTTGGTAGGCCATGAACTCACCGCATGAGAGCTATCGCTTCTTTTGCCTTCCAATGCATTAAATTACCTCATAATAGAGCCATTTACATGATTCAAGGTGATGATAACCCTTGAAATTTTGAACAATTCCAAGATCATGGTGTCTTCAATATTCCTAATTTTGAGCCTTTGCCAAGTGTTCTATTTTGTGAGTTTGAACGTCTCAAATTTACCATTAATTTAACCTAAGGTTACAATAGGCATCCCAAGCTCATTGGTAACATTCCTCCTAACATTTTATATTCTGATGATGATGATCCTAATAAGATTAACTTAAATATTAAAAAAATTGATCTTTCACCTCATCTCATCATGTAGCTTCCTGCTTCCTTGCAGTCTCACTCTCACAAACCTCCTTACGATGACATTCATATAGTCTTGACCAAGACTAGGCATTCTATTCACCATACTTCTTTAGATGATAAGGTTATCCCTACCTATGTCATTCATCTTCACACCCTAGATTATGATGATGGTTATTCCTTAGATAATCCATTTTTAGGTGGTCTTGTACAGGCCCATGATGCCAAGATTTTTCATTATCATTTTTCTTTACTCGAGTCTTTTCGTGCATCTCATCATTTTCCTTCACTTATAGTTCCTAATTTTTTTATTTTTCCCCTTTATCATAAGGTAGAGATGATGCTGACACCTCTAGTTTTTTAAGATCCATATAGGACTACATTCATAGATTGTGTTATGATCGGGCCTTACCTTTTTACTAGGTACCCTAACCCTCATAGTTGGTTTACCCCTGAGGTTAGTGAAACTCTCCTTAGACCTTCTATAGATCCTAATCCTCCCTCAGTAGATCCCTTTATAGTTAAGCCTCTTCCTACCCCTTTTATAGTCAAGCATATTTCCACTCCTATTATTGTTGGTCCTACCCCTACTTTTGATTCCATTGCTCCTTTATTTGAGCCTAGTTCCATTCCTTCCTCATCATCACCCTCTTTTGGTGATGGTTTGCTTCCTTTGCCTAAAATGGATCCTATACCCACCAAATGGGCTGATGAGTGTTCTTTAGCTTCTTTCACTCCTATTATACCTCCTCTTATAAGTGCTTCTACTAAAACCACTTACAAGTATATATGTTGATTCCATGAGACAAATAACCATTCTTCTACCCATTGTCACAAGTTACAATAATATATTGATACCTTACATCCTTCTTCCCCATTATCATACAAAGCTATACCTCCTTGAAGGTAATTCCTAAATATCTACCCAAGTATGGTGAGGTATATTATCTACAGTATCAATGTGGCACACATCATGCCAATCATTATCACATCCTTCAATAATGTCTTAAGGATCACCTTGTAGCCATTCCCATACCTTCTATCACTCCTCCAATAGGTCATCCTCACAAGAAGGCTCCTTCTTCTCCCATGGTTCCACCTTCAATGGTCCTATCACCTCCTATGGTCCTTTCACCTCCCTTTGTGCCTCCACCCATGATTTCTTCACCCATGGACCTTCCCTCACCCGTGGATCCTTCACCATCAATGACTCTTGCATGTCCTATAGAGCTTTCTCCCATGTATTTTATTAACCATCCCTTGCCTAATTTCCCTCCTAAACATGATCCTTAGAGTATTCATAATTTTTGTATGGAGGAGATTAGATGAGAAGTATACATCTAGTATTCATCAAAGATCAATGAGACATTAGTAGTGGTTCATGTACAGTTTCATAGAGATTTATCTGATGTCTTAGATAATGTGTGTGGATAGGTTTATCAATATTTATGAGCACATGCATGGTGCTTTCACATTTTCATTTGGGTTGGATATGTGCTCCAATCCTATTTTTATCTATCTATTTTATGATTTGATAGTGTGTCAAATTTTTCCTTATCATATATGGTGATTTTACTCATACTATATCTTGCTTATCATTTATATTTTGCATATGGTTGTCTTTATTTATCATTTATTTCTCTCTTGTACTTGAGTTTTTCTCAAACCTCTTTTTCTTTCCTCTTCATGATTTTTTTTCTTTTTTATCTCCATTTTTCACCATTAATTATCATTGTGACTTGGTTATATAAACCATGTTCCCTTTGGTCATTTTCTACATTTTACCATGTGATTAGTTATCAAACAATCCTAATCATTACTATCTCCTTACATCGATCCACTTTTTGGATCTCCTTTTTCCTTCTCTCATTTCCATAAATTGAGCATATACATGATTGAGACTTGAGATCACATGCTAGTTCATTATTGAGCCTAAGTGTCCTAGTTAGTCTTTGTCTTTAATTACTTATATTTATTTAGCCTTAGCCTACAACTCATTCATGTGTATCACTTCATCTCTCATGATTGGTCATTCTAAATCCGTATAGATGAGGAATATTAAGAATTCATAAAAAGTTAAAAGCCAAATCATTTAAACAAAATGCAATGATATCTAAAGGTAAAAATATTCTTAAAATTCTAATCACATTAAAAGACATGATTCAAAGCACATCTCATTCTTCTAGTCAAAACTCAAACTCCATAATTGGCCTCATAGTAGAGCTGAGGTAATTTAGGGTGCGGTAGGCCAGTAGATTAGATGAGGAGAATAAAAAATCTTTTATTTCTACCTACTTTCTCACGCAAGTACCCAATCTTCGTAGTAGACTGACGACTCTGTAAGGGGTCCTGAAGAATAGGGAACACATTATGAGAAGGTGGGTCCATTTTAATTTTTCTTGTACCAATCTACCTTCATGAATTAATCTTAGTAGCATGCCTATTTGACTATAAATATTTGTGTTTATAATAAACATGTTTTCTTTGTATATAGATGACCACTAATCACTTAGTGATTTTTCATGTCCTTAGTATGCCTCCTGTCTATGAAGGTCTTCTCATAAGATGCTTAAATCTTGATTTTTACACTCCCTTTTTCATTCCCTATATCCCTCATATTTTCTCTTGAGAAATATTATTTTTTCTATTGATCACTCCCCTTGGGATTTCATTTGTGAGTTGCATTATAAGACTATGGGTAAGACCCAACCATCCTAACAAATTAACATCTTTTCCTTCTTATTACCCACATCCTTAATTACATATTTTTTCTTGAATTTTCCACCCTAGTGGTGTTTTATTTGTGCATTTCAATGTAAGACCATGGATAGGACCCGACATTCCTCATAAAATTTTCCAATACCCAAGTCATAATCTAAAATTACATGTGTCAAATATGAGATAATATTTGATTGATTATGAAGTTACATGTCATTGGCATGATTCCCAGCTTGATTTAGTGTGTTTCATGCTTACTTCATTTCTATTTCACCTTTTTATCCTCTTATTTTTTGAGTGCATGTAAGAATACAACCATTTATTGAATTTTTCATACTTCCCAACTTGAATTAGTGTGATCAATTTAAGACAAATATTTTTCCAATTTTGTTTTTCTTTTATACTTCCCAACATGATTCAATATAATTG
This sequence comes from Torreya grandis, assembly GCA_037957365.1. Classification (NCBI taxonomy): domain Eukaryota; kingdom Viridiplantae; phylum Streptophyta; class Pinopsida; order Cupressales; family Taxaceae; genus Torreya; species Torreya grandis. The sequence continues at coordinate 744,783 of JARHVA010003864.1, forward strand.
ATTGACTTAATTGATTTATTTTTATACCATTTATGTCCTTTTACATACCTTCCTTTTTATTACATTGTTGTCATACTTCTCAACATGAATTAGTATGATTTTACTTTTTTAAATTTGGTGCAAAAATTTTTCACTTTGGTTTAAAAACAAATCCCTTTTTACCATCTTGTTTTACCATTTATTGGTTCTTTATACTTAGTCATTTTTTTTATTACACATTTCCCAGCTTGAAATAGTGTGTAACACATTTTATTTATTGATTATATTTTTCTAAGTCATTTTTACCTATTTCTTTTTAACCATGAATGTGTGATACATAATGCTATAAAAGAAACCACATCTCACATATTTCCTATATCATATACAACAAAGATAAATTAGATGTGATAGAAAGAAATATATCCAAAGCATCCACAACCACAACCATAATAAACCATAATGACAACATACAAAACTAGTACCAATATGTCAAACTAATCCATATATATACATCTCATGAGTTTTGATACAACAAATTCAATCATATACAATGCTTCAACTCTATGGTTGGGTCCTATCTTGTCTCTCTAGTGGCCTAACCATGATGCTTATTGAGACCTTGATCTAAATCCTCCAAATAGTACATGGTAAGGAGACCATTTAGAATCTCATCCCCTCTACCTATCCCTATAGGTGTGCTACTTGCACCTATGACTATGTCAAATGAGTTTGGATCTCTATCATCTACACCACTATGGATAGATGTGTATCTCTCCTCAACCAGGGCTTGTCATGCCCACATCTCACCTACACCCATCTCTACTGGTGGATGCATCCTCTCTCTCTATGCCTATAACTGTCTCACTGCCTCCCCAACTAGTCTAAATTAGCTCACTTGAGCTAGGGTAGATGGTATGCTAGGATCCTCTAGTGGAGTAGGGTCATATGGATGTCGAGTCTCATCCAGGATGTCATGGAGTGATCCCCTCACCAAGGACCCCCATATCTCCTTTACATCCTCAGTTATACATGAAAAATCACAATAGATGGATATTAGATCACTATCATATGTTAAAATATCTATATATCTCTACTTCTAAATAAAAACTTAAATAAATAAGTTAACCATTTTTTATTACCTATTTGTGTCTTAGCTACTATGGTCTCACCATCTATGTGACCACTTAACATAGTCTCCCCATCTACATGGCCTCGTAGTACGTCCTCTATAGGCCACCTCCTCAACTCAAATCCCTCTATCATAGCTCATGTTCATCTCATCCTAGCTTGAATGGTCTCTCTATCATCCATCCCTCCTTTGGCTCCTCTATTGGCCCATCAAGGATGACATCAATCTCTACTATCTCTTACTTCCTTCATCACCAGCATGTCCTCGATGGTCACAAATCCTCTTATTTCAAAAATAGTAGGGGTATATCTGATATCTATACCTTTGCCTCCCTATCCTCTTGCTCTACTCCCCATCATACTTGACTAGTTTATAGTCACTCACGACATAGTCTAAGTGTTGATTTTACTATCTATGATCCTAGCCCTCTCCTCCCCTATGGTTCCCTTACATGTTGATCCCACTACTCAGGAATTAGTATCGGTGTTTTTGGATGAGGTAGACCTATGTGTCATGGCACTCATGCCATTAGATGTGGCTCTCTTCAGCACATGTATTGTCTAATAACCTTTTTCCTCTTTATCACTGGTGCAACTATGTGTCAACTCGCCCATGTAGTTACTATGTCTCTATATGGCTGACACACTATGTCTATATGTCTCACTAATTATAATACTAGCATGTGGGGCACAACCCATGCTACCTAGTCCTCTCTCCATCTCCTTACCTGAGGCAACCTATCATCTAATGCATGGGGTAACCCAATCGATCAATACATAAGAAACCTCTCATAGATCTAAATTGTTAGTAATATGATTGGTCCCATGGTATTTTCCCCTCTAATTAACATCTCATATAGATCATGTATGAGCTTGACCTAGATGATAGATCTTATATCATATATTACTCACTCTTCCAGCATCATCTTAGTCAAGGCTACCATGAACAATGGTACCTTGTCATTTGACTTATGACATAACACTCATTGTATCACAAGTCCTATCATATCTTTCAAGATATCCAAAATCTATGATGTATATACATCATCCGTACTAACTCTTTATATTCTCAAAATCATTTATGAGCTTGTAACCCACATGGCTAAGGCTCTCCTCTCCTCCATGCTATCTAGTATCCCTATGGTCACCAATGCTCTTTTTATTGGTAGCCTAAGGATGACATCGGCATCCTCTAGTGTGATGGACACGTCTATCACATCCCCATACACCTCTTATCTAAAGGTGTTAATCAGTCATTCCTAATAATTAAGGAATATGACTAATCAATTTGAACTCATCGATATCCTATACATATTAGCTATGTTTCCTAAACCTATGGATACTAGTATAGCCCTATCTCTATTTGATAATTGTTAGGTTGTGGAGCTAAAAGCTTCAACTATGCAGACATGGAGGAGGTTGCTGAGTTCCAGGGATACCAGCGTCAGCAGTGTAACTGACGTTGGTTAGGGGTCAGTGCAGAGGGCAACCAGCATCGGCAGGAGGTCGGCTAACGTCGGTCAACTCCAGGTAGACAGGGACCAACATCAGTCACCTGTGTGGTTCTAGAATTGTTCATTGCATAAACAGTTAGTTCGTTGAACCGATTGTTTGCATGTAAAAGGCTAATTTTGGTCTTGAGTTGTGAGTCTAATTATTGTAAATTAGAATTCTAAGTTATTGTTTAGTGTGGGATCTATTTATAGACCCATTGGCATGTATTTTAATATGAGCAAATAGAGGAAGGCAAGGAAGATCTTCCAAGTGTAAGATCATTTGAATTGCAGGTTGTTACAATTTTAAGGAGAAGATTTACATGTGTAAGTAAGATCATTTGAGTTGAAGGTTGTTGCAAGCTTATGGGAGATCTACTTGAAGTACTTTGAGTACTTGTGTACTGGCAGGGTTATTACTGACTGGTTGGAGGTGAACACCAATTCTGTGTTTGAGTTGTGTATTGGGACCCTTTTTGGTAGGAGAGTGAACTCTTGAAGAGAATTATTGTACACTTGGTGTGGGAAGCCTAAAAGGTGTGGAAGAGTGTGGTGTCTCTTCATTGTATTCTTTTCTGGATGAGTATTAATACATATTGTGTTGTCTCTCATATTTTGTGTCATTTGTGAATTCTAGTTACTTATTACTTCTGGTTAATTATGCATGTTTAGTTGCTTATACAAGGTAATCATATTGTGCTCTTATTGAGGAGCAAGATCTTGACAAGTGGGATTAGAGCTGCTTCTTGTTCTTGATTCCCCATCAATTGGTATCAGAGCTCAAGTTGACTAACAGGTGTTTTAGATCTGGTTAGTGTGTATTGATTATAGGTTACTCACAAGGATTTCTATTTGAGTGGGAGAAGCAATGGTAGAAGAAATAATTTTGAGCAGAGTAAGGTTTATATGGACAAGGGTTTGATCCAAAAGGAGCTCGTGGGTAGAAGTCATCACTCACAAGTAAAACACAGAGACCGACGATGGTTAGAAAATTGGCATCGGCATCAAGACAGGGACCGACGTCGACTATGTGCAGCCTGACGTTGGTGACTCCAAATAGATAAACATTGGTGTCGGTCAGGGAGAACTAACATCGGTGATGAGGCAGTCGCATGGAACCGACATCGGTCAGGTGCAGATTGAGATGTGATCAGCATCGGTCACTGAGATGAATTTTGGGTGGACAACAAGCTATCAAGGAGTCTCAAGCACCCATATGGAGGACTTAAAGGGTAAGTAAGCCTCAAATTCATCATTTCCCTTCTTTACACTACTTATTTCTCACTGATGGTCAAGAACCAGGAAGTTATTAAAGAAGCAGAGTAGGTAGATCTAAGAAACAGTGGGAGCTTGGCATGGATGAAGGATGTGATTTCTTAGAGAACCAAATGGGAGTTTTTGGTGGAGTTGTCAGCTGGAAGAAAGCACTGAGAAATGAATGGATGTTCAAGATAAAGAAGAGTGGGAATGGACACGTGAGATGGAAGGCCAGGGTATATGGTCTTGAGTAAGTTGCAGGACAATGGAGGTTTGACCATTGTGTTTCTCTTTACCAGGTTGGATAATATTAGCTACATTATCTTGTTACTGTATTGTGTGCTTGTTGCAGGGTTACACATATAGGGAGTGGTTGAACTAAAGGTAAAGCTAGTTCAAAGGTGTGTCATGAGGAATCAGGGAGTAGCAAGATTCTTTGGCATGAGTGTGTTCTAGGGACATGGAAGGTCACAAGTTGATTTTGTCTCCAAATGATTGTGTGAAACCGGTTATCATAATGATGGTTGGACAGTTTTATGAACAGTGTCTTGATTCACATAATGAGGTTAAGTGCATGGTCTGTACTAGACCTGATATTTCCCAAGCAGTGGAAGCTGTCACAAGTTTGTATCCAATCCAGGAAAGAAGCACTGGAGGGAAGTTCAGTGGATTCTCAAGGTATTTAAGAGGGACCAATAGCAGGTGCACATGCTATGCAGGGTCAAGTTATTTTCTACATGGGTTAGTAGATGTGGATGTGGCAGGGGATTTGGATGACAGGAGGTGCACCACAAGATTTGTGGTGGTTGGTCTTCAAGAGTGATCTTGAAGAGGGATATAGAGCCAAGGAACAAACTAGATGGTGTACAAGTATAGGTACAGTTGCAGTTGTTTATCTCCAAGTGGGAGATATTTTTTTTCTTTTTTTTATCTCTTCAGCACATGTATTGTCTAATAACCTTTTTCCTCTTTATCACTGGTGCAACTATGTGTCAACTCACCCATGTAGTTACTATGTCTCTATATGGCTGACACACTATGTCTATATGTCTCACTAATTATAATACTAGCATGTGGGGCACAACCCATGCTACCTAGTCCTCTCTCCATCTCCTTACCTAAGGCAACGTATCATCTAATGCATGGGGTAACCCAATCAATCAATACATAAGAAACCTCTCATAGATCTAAGTTGTTAGTAATATGATTGGTCCCATGGTATTTTCCCCTCTAATTAACATCTCATATAGATCATGTATGAGCTTGACCTAGATGATAGATCTTATATCATATATTACTCACTCTTCCAGCATCATCTTAGTCAAGGCTACCATGAACAATGGTACCTTGTCATTTGACTTATGACATAACACTCATTGTATCACAAGTCCTATCATATCTTTCTAGATATCCAAAATCTATGATGTATATACATCATCTGTACTAACTCTTTATATTCTCAAAATCATTTATGAGCTTGTAACCCACATGGCTAAGGCTCTCCTCTCCTCCATGCTATCTAGTGTCCCTATGGTCACCAATGCTCTTTTTATTGGTAGCCTAAGGATGACATCGACATCCTCTAGTGTGATGGACACCTCTATCACATCCCCATACACCTCTTATCTAAAGGTGTTAATCAGTCATTCCTAATAATTAAGGAATATGACTAATCAATTTGAACTCATCGGGATCCTATACATATTAGCTATGCTTCCTAAACCTATGGATACTAGTATAGCCCTATCTCTATTTGATAATCACTCTAATAACACTAAAAACTAGGCCACATCTACCAGTCTCTAGAACCTATATCATCTATAAAACCAAGAAAAAATAAAAGATGTATTAGATCCTCCATGTCATGTATAGTCAAAATACATTATTTTTACATGTTTGCATAAAAACAAGCCTAATTACTTTTAAACTTATTAATTTCTATCAATTTTACCCTATTTCTAGCCTACTCAATCCTTTTTACTCTCCTTTGGTCATTTCAAACCATTTTATCCCTCTTTTGGCATTTCACACGCTTTTCCATGCTTATTTTGGTTCTTTGGTCAAACTAGTTTGACCAAAATTTCCTTATTTTTTACTTGGTTGACTTCAAAATCTTAGTCAACTCTTTTATTTTCCCCTTCCTAATGTTACATTTTTCATTTTGGACCTTTCAAACTAGTTGGCAAACTACATTAGGTTGATATCCTATAGAATGTATAGGGTCAACCCATACCTACTAGTTAGCATTGTGGATTCTACACAGTTTCAGTTTACTGGGTTGACTGGGTCAACCTAGATTATTTTGCCTACTGACCCCTTGCATTTTCCTAAAAAAGTGTTTTTTTCTTGATTTATTCCTAATTCCTCTAAACCTATTTCCTGTCTTCTTATTTTCTACCCCTAGAATCTAATTTTGTCTCATTTTGATATCTTAAAATTCAAAATTACTAAAAATACACTTAATTCATTACAAATTTCAAAAATTGGTTTGAGATTTTTAGCTACATACCTATAGTGCACCCACTACAGCCTCTGAAGCCTCTCCCTTGTTAGTCTATTGTCTCCTTGCCATCCTAGCTTGTTTTATCTTCTAGATCTCTCTTTTCTCTCCTTCGCAAGTCAAAATAATAAATGACTTGTCTTTTTCCCTATTTTAAAACACTTTCAACAATTGAAATTCTTCAATTATTGTCCTGCAGGTTCCTTCTTTTACCTATATCTTTATTTTTACTCATCCATTTTTAAAACCATAAAATGCATCGGATTCATGATGAAGTAGAGACCATTTTCCACTATCATATGTTTATCTTTCAAAAAAATTTATTTTTGGCTTTTTTTGCACTAACTTCTACAGGTTTGCCTAGTGTTCCTAACATTAGATGCCTTCACTTTTTCTTACAATCTATTTCTTTATCTATAACACTAAGGTAAGTAAAGATATGTGTTTTTCAATTCTATCCTTTTTTTATCTTATTTTTTGTTTATTTAACTTTACTTAGTATCAACATTATGTGTTACTATATTATTTTTCAAAGCACCATCCTATGTTGTACTTACATGACACGTGATGAGATTTGAGTGAGGTATATGTATACATAATATTTTCAATTTTTTATTGATTACTGACACTTTTTATCTTACAAAAACCTATCAAGTCTCAATCTCTCTGAGTGCATGCCTTAAGGGGTACATCTAGAAAGGGGTGGGCAAACCTTTGGTGCTTCATAAGATTGTTGTCCCTTTTGCCATTTGCCAATTACACACTCATATCCTAAAAACATTAACCCTAAGCTTATTATTCTCAATCTTACCCATTCTAACCATTTTCCTCTTTCCATCCTCATTTTCTTGCCTTAATTCCCTTTTGGACTATCAATTGTACTAGGTTGACCATGGCTGACCCTGTACAGTTTAGGTGTATTTTTCACTTTTTGGGTTTGTTAGCCTTTCTATTGACCTAGCTAAGACCTAGTGAATTGTCCTCAAAAATATATTGGATCAACCATGGTGGAACCTATACAACCAACATTTTTATAAATATTTATGGAAAGATTCACCTATTTATACAAGTTCATTTCTAACCATTTGAGAATAGATAAGCAAAGAAGAATAAGTGCAAATGAGAATCTGCTTATTAACCATTCTACTTGAGGAATAAAGCTTAGGGTTCCATAATTTCTTTGGAGATGTGGATCTTGTCTTGTAAATAAGTATTTTGGATATATATATATGTGTGTGTGTGTGTGTGTGTGTGTGTGTGTGTGTGTGTGTGTGTGTGTGTGTGTTATATAGCCTATATCTTCTTTGTCTTTGATATCCTTGCAAACCACAACAATCTCTTGTGAAGCACCTTGGCCAAGGGAGAGATTGAGGCTTGGTGGGTTTGTCTTCAAAGTAAGTATTCCTAATTTTATTTCTCCTTTGTAAGAGTAGATAGATAATGTAGATGTGCTTCTCTCTTCCATGTATTAAGATTCTATATACATTGATGTGACTATATGTCTTTTATGCATGTTTAGTTTACTTTTTTATTTTGATTATAACCCCCACTTTGTGCCATAAGCTTTGGTGTGCACTATATTAGATTTACTTTCTTGTTATTAGAATAAAGATTATACTAAACCTAGGACTCTTTTAGGGTTGTTGCATAATTATTTTAGATTGTAGGCTTTGGAACCCTACCTCACATGGTGTATTTTGACAAGTGCTCCCCTAATTGGGTCTAGCATATCCCTATATTGGTCATGCTCCCACTTAATAAATGTATTCCCAATCAAAAGTATAGGTATGTTCTATCTTATTTGATTTGGTATTTATTTATATACATGATGCATTTCTGATTACATACAAGAGTTAGTAAACAAACAAAATTAAACATGCATAAGATAATCTTAATTAATCTATGTATAGGTAAGACCCTAATGCATGGAGAAAAAGAGTGATATTATTTAAGATCCATCACTTATGCTACTTATATCTACTAAAGAGAGGAGAAAAGTTAGAGATACTTACCTATAAGATGAACCCATCGAGACTCAAACTCTTTGTTGGCCAAAGGTGATTCGTAAGAGGTTGTTGTGGTTTGTAAATATCACTAAGAAAGGCCAAAACATCTGAGACTTATTCACAAGACTAGATTCTCCAAGTAGAAACCCTAATCTAACACTCCTCAAGTAGAATGGTAGAATACTAGATTAATAAGAAGCACAAATGAATAATAACTATTGATGTCTCTCTAATAATGATGAAATGGATGTGTTTATATACATGGATTTAATCCTAAGCCCTTTTGAAAGTTTTAGCCAATAGGGTCAACCCAATCGACGTAGTATCATTATTGATAAAAACTCACTAGGTCATGGAATAGGTCGGCCAAGAGTTGATCTAGACCCTAAATGCATTTCACCAATAAGATTACAAGGTCAACCTAGTCACCCTAGTCATGTAAATTGTCAAAAGGGGTTTTAGATTAGGAAAAGGGGTATGAAAGGTGATAAAATATTGGAAGAGTGAAAAATATGAGTAATAATTTAGGGTATTGTTTTTAAGATCTAGTTGGATTGGTAATAAGTGGTAATAAGGGACAACAATCTTGAAAAGCACCAATGGTCTACCTACCCCTTTTTAGATACACCCTTTAGGGCATGCACTTAGAGAGATTAAGACCCATCAAGTTTGCACAAGATAAAAAGCAACAATAATTGATAAAAGTGTGAAAATATTATGTGTATACATATTCTCACTAAAATATAATCATGTGTCACTTAAGTGTAATAAGTGATGGTGCTTTGAGAAAGAACATAATAACATACAATGTTGAGGCTAAAAAAAAGTTGCAGTATTTTAAAACAAAAATAAATGAAAGTAAATGATTGAAAGGGAAATAACTAAAAAGTAAATGTAATGCATACCTTGACTTACCTTTATCATTGGATGGTTGTTTGTTGTGTTTATAGTTTTTATTGTGGAGGGTGTAGAGTTTACTTTCAACAAACCCAAGAATACAAAACTAAATAGTAAAAACAAACAAGGGTAGGAAAGCCAAGATAACTAGTGCTATGTGGATGAGACGTACTTGGAAATTTATAAAGTTGGGGTGATAAGTGATATATTAAACTAAATTACCAAGTCAAATTTAGAGTAAATTGGGTAACCAAAAATCCAAGGCTACTAAAGATTGAAAAAATCAAACAAGGAAACCTTAAATAAGAAAAGCAAATTCACCAAGTCAAACCAAGGATACATGTCAAAAATATGGTAATCAAACATCATTGTGAAATTAGTAACAATCTCACTTAAACAAATATGGGGAAAAAAATGGTAAAACAACATTGATGAGTGAGCAATGATAATCCTTACTCAATCATCAATAGAAAAAGGTGCATAAAAGGGAAAACAACATTGGTGGGTGAGAAGTAACAAGCCAACCTCACTCAACAATGGAAAAAGATGCATGAAAGGATAAATAGACTCAGATGTCCAAAAAAAGGGGTAGTATAAGAATGACAAATGGTACTATAAATCAAGGCATGTCTAGAAATTTAGAACCATGGTGTAAAGAAACAAAGTCATAGTTTCTCAAACATGTTGTTTCACTCTAAGGATAGATAAAATTGAAACAAAGTAGTGTTAACATGTTTTTAAGATGTAAATAAGAAGAAAGTATAGAAGAGGGAAAATATATTTAAAATCACAATTTTCCTGTCAAGGGGGGAAATGAAATGGGTAGAGGGGAGAATGAAAGAAAAACCAAGGTAGAGGAACTCTTTATTGAAGTCAAGACACTCAAATTAGGTTTATGAAAATAAGAGGACTTTTGACCTTAAGGACTTTTAAGAACTTATCTTAGCCACACAAGTCTTAGGTCAACAAATGAAGTATGTAGATCATCCCGTGAAGATTATAAGCATGAAAAGTGAAATGGACCTACCTTCCCACAATATGTTTCCCATTCCTCAGGACCCCTTACAGAGTCATCAGTATAATACAAAGATTGGGTACTTGCATGAAAAATTAGGTAGCACCATAGAGTTTTTTAATTCTCCTATTCCAATCTACTGGCTTACCACACCCCAATGGAACTTGGCCTTAGTGTGAGGCCAACAGTGGAGTTTGAGCTTTGATTGGAGATAAGATATGTGCTTATAATTACATTTTTGGGTGTGATTTTGACTTTTGAGATTTGTATATTTTTTTTTGTATATCATTGCCTTTTATTTCAAATTATTTGGCTTTTAACTTTCTTCATGTCTTTTTCTATTCATCTTCCATACAAATTTAGAGAACCAAACATGAGTGTTAATGATGACTTTCATTTGAATACTTGGGACTTGGTTACTAAGAGAGAGAAATTAGAGAGCATGGTGTCTAAGAGTCTCATAAATCTAGGTGAAAGAAAAGTGATATCTTGACTTTGACCTTGTTTTATTCAATGTGGAGTGAAAAGAAAGGAAATCAAGAGGAATGAAACATGAAACCATTTGAATTACTTTAAATCATAAAAAATGTGACAAAAGGTGAAAAAAGGGATACAATGATAGTAAAGTTGGATTCCTTATCATAATAATGAGAGAAATGTAGAAAAACATGCTAACATATATTGTTGTGCAAATTTTATATATCAAAAGAGGTAAAAGCTAAAGCTGAGAACAAAGATCAAGAACTTGTAACCATTGTAAAACACATTCTAGAAAAGGAATGACAAGATGGTCATTTTTGTGAGGAAGGCTAAGTCATATCCATGGTCTTACACTAGAAATCATAAAAGAGAAACCCACGAGGGTGCTAAAAAGTATTGAAAAAATAAATGAGATAAGAATAAGAAGGTATTTGTGAGGAAGGCCAGGTCTTATCCATGGTCTTACACTGTAACTCATAAAAGAGAAACTCAAATGGTGCCAAAAAGTGTGTAAAAGAATGAAAAAAATAAATAGGATAAAATTACATCATGAGGAAGACCAGGCCTTATCCATGGTTTTGTAATGCAACTCATGAGCAAAAAAAGGAAACCAAAAGATCAAAAGGAAGGACTAAGGTTTGTGAAAAGAGAGGACTGCTATAAAGGGAGAGACCCATGTAATCAACCTATAAAAAGTATTAGATAGATAAAACATATAGAAAGAATGAAAATAAAGGAAGGATTTAGGCAAAATAAATTTTTAAGAATTGCACATTGGTGGACTCTTTGATAATATGTCCTTCATTAGTTTGAAGGTGATATGTACTTTGACCAAAAATATCTTTGATTAAATAAGGGCCCCACCATTTTTGGGCATATTTACCTTCTTTGTCATGAGTGTAGTCTAATTTAAAGACAAGATCACCAACATTAAGTGTGTGAAATTTAATACGTTTGTTATTTGGTTTGGTAATACGAGCCTTATATTGGCGATTCTATTGTAAAGTAAAAAGATGGTGTTCATCAAAGAGATCAAGAACATGAAGGTAAGCTTCATGTAATTCTTCATTGGGTACGATGCCATGAAGGGATATAGAGAGAGAGAGGAAAGATAAACTTCTAAAGGAAGGAAGGACTGACTCAAAACCATAGACTAGAGAGAATGGTGTTGCCCCAATAGTAGTACATATGCTAGTGTGATAGGTCCAAAGAGTAGGATAGAGATGAAGGTGTCAATTTGTGCATGTTTCATACATTATCTTTTGGATAATTTTATTAATAATTTTGTTGGTTTCCTTAGCTTAGCCATTACATTGTGGATGATAAAGTGTGGAAAATTTGTGATTGATTTTAAATTTAACATAGAGTTGTTTGACATCTTTATTTTTGAAATTACCACCATTATTTGAAATGAGAGTATGAGGGACACCAAAGTGGCAAATGATTTGATAAAAGATAAATTTGGAGATGGTAGTACTGGTGACATTAAAAAGGGGCATATCCTCAACCCATTTGGTAAAGTATTATGTGGTTATGATTGTAAAGACATGCCCACCTTGAGATCAAGGTAGTTTGCCTATGATATCTAATCCTCATAATGGAGAATGGCCAGGGAGATTCAATACTTTAAAGCTTAGATAGAGGAAAATGAATTAAATCATCATGAAGTTGGAAATAAGTACACTTTTTAGTAAATGTGATGGCATAATTTTCAAGAGTGGGCCAAAAGTATCCCATACATATACATTTACATGTTGTAGCATGTCCACTACAATGGCCATCGTAAATTCCCTCATGTGCTTGCTCAAGAAGAGGAGGGACCTAATATTTCATAACACAATAGATCAAGGTACCTTTAGCATTATGATAATAAAAGATGTTATATCAAAATACACACTTAAAATCTTGTTTGTGAATACAATTCTTTTTGTGGGAGTCTAAATTAGGAGGATAAGTTTGATGTTTCAAAAATTGAATGATGTATTTATACCATGGTCTTTATCAAATGGTGACAACCTTGATGTGGAAGATAAGTGAATCTTATGGTTGAATAGAGGATGGATATTTTTTTATTTGGATAGGAAAAGTGACATCAGTGAGAACTTAGTGTGAATGAAAAAGATATGTTGAAGAAGCAGGAGAATCTACAATAAAATTTTGATCTTGAGGGATAGGCTCGATGGTGAAAGAAATAAAATATTTGGTGAGATTATTTGTAATTTGATGATAAAAAATGAGATGCTCTCTTTTTCATTAGTAATCACTATTGACTTGGTATCAAATGAGTTGGGAATCACCTAAAGTATGTGGTATTGGATATCTAAATCAAGAGAAACTCTCATACCTAAGATTAAAACTTTATATTCTACCATGTTTTTAGTGACATCAAATGCTAAGCAAAAATCTAAAGGGATTATTTTTTCGAGTGGAATTGTCAGAATACAACCTACCCCATCTCCTTGAGTGAATTTAGCACCATCAAATTTAAGGGTCCAACTATCCTCGTATAAGTCAACATTAATTTTAGGAAGTTCTTTGATAACTAATTTTGATTTAATAGTATCAAGGAGGATAGTGGATTCATCAAGATTACTTGATTCAAGATAAACAATGAAGTTATGAAGTAATCTTTAAGGGATATGGCTTAGTTGAGACCTTCAATATAGAGAATATTATCATCAAAAAGACTATACTGAAGGTGATTGGTATCAGGCACAGGAGCTGCACAAAGTTGATCAATTATGATTTGTCTATTTACAATTTTTTGAGTAACAATTCAAAGATCAAATTCCATGAAAAGGACCATCACTTGTTAATTCTATCTCTAGAAAGAAATACTTTGGAGATGAAGTGATGAAGGGGGTTAGAATGGATTATAACATAAGTGGTCTGATAAATCATGTAATGTGAAAGTTTTTTAGTTGAAAAATAGATGGTGAGGCAATCACGTTTGACTTTTGTGTAATGTTTCTTATAATTAAAGAGGCCTCAGTTGATATAGTATATGGCATACTCACTTCCACTATCATCTTGCTAGGTAAGAATTTCCCCAATTGATATAGGTGTGGAATAAGTGTATAAGATTAGAGGTTGATCATTGGAAATAAGACAAAGAATAGGTTCAAGCAATGATTATTTCATGTTATCACATGATTTTTGGCATGGATCTGTCCATTATAAAGCATTACCTTTATTAAGAAGATAATTGGTGAAGTAGGCATAGTAATCCATTTTAGGGACAAATTATTAAAAATATTTGACTAAAAAATTGACTAAATCCTCAAGTTGCCAAATAGAATGTTAGGGAAGTTGGTTGTACCATTATAATACATCACCAGTGAATGTTTTAACTAGTAGTTTAGTTTTGACAAAAGTATTATTTTGGATCCACTCTTTGTAAAGATTTTCAAAGGGTTTGAGAAAGGATGTAGGGTCTTTAGTTCCATCATACTTGATAGTTGGAGATATATTATCAATATCAATGGATATGATAAAAGGATCTAAAGGCTCATTTTGGATGTTTTTAAGATTTGTTTTATTCATGACAAGTTGAGGAATAAGCATCTCTAAGAGGTAGAGGAATAAAATTTGGGTTAGCTTGAGGATTGTTAGTCAGAGGTTTATTAGCCATATTGATCAAATGATGTTGTAATTACATCATTTGAAAGGAGTTAGAAGTTTTCATTATGTTCATTTTATGTATGACTTGTGCAAGAAGTTGAGTCATATCAATTGGTGGGTTGGTGTTTGTAGGAGAACTCCCTGAATTGGTATTAGGAGGAGGGTTATTGGAAGATGGATTATTAATGGGATTATTAGATAGACTTGTGTCAATTGCTCCCATATTATGTTGAAGAGTTTGAATATGATAATTATCTTAATAGGTATAAAAAGGATCATATCCACCTACTTCATTTTGAGGTGTGATTTTCACCATGTTACAAGCCACAGATGAAGGAGGGGAAGAGGTGATTTAAGATTGAGGGTTCTCTTGGGAGGAAAAGAGAGGGAGAAATGAATATCTGATATAATATCTCAATGGATTTAGGTTACCCAAGAATATTCTAATATGATGCTTCATGATGATTTGAGAATAATGAACATAATGTTAAGGAAGGAAAAATAGAGAACTAAATCAGATAGACACGATAACAATAAGAGTATAGAGTCGACCGGGTCAACCTACTACTACAAACTAGGAAAAATAAAGTATGATAAGAGTATAGAGTTGATTGAGTTGACCTAATAATATAACCTAATTGGTAAAAGAGATACGGTGTTGAATGGGTTGACCTAGTATTGTAAGTAGGAAGGAAAAATAGTCTATAAAATACTGTGTCAAATAGAACAATAGTGTACTAAAAAACAAAAAGAGATTTTGCAATGTACTTGAAAATGAAAAATAGAAGTAAGCACACAATTAATTGGGTCAATGAGAATGATCTAATTGAGGCACATAACACAAAACTTTGCACCAATGCTAGCTAATGCAAGTTTTTAAAATATAACATACAATGAGCAAAGAGCAAGAAGTCAACTTGAGAAGTAAATTCTAAGTGGTCATCCTAAATGTTATTAGATTATAAAATGTTATTTTAAGTGTGATAGGGAAGTTGGTTGAAAGTAGAGAACTATAAATCAATTTATGGATGGTTTTAAGATATTTTTGGTTGAAATAAATATGTGTTGGCAATGGTACTGGCTTAGTATTGGAGCCTACCCCCTCACTTCACAATCCCACAGTGATAAGGGTGTCAAGTGTTTTGCCAATATATACAATTAACCATGTGTTTATAATTTTCTAGAAAACTAAGTCATCTTCCCCCTTAGTGATAAAATCTAAGTAGGTAGGCCTTGGGTAGATAAATGTTTAAATTCATTTTGAAATTATGTGATTTGGTAGTGTGTGCAAGAAAGAGAAAAATAGTGAAACTAATCGGTATATTTAAAAACCACCTAATTAGACTATATGAGCTAAAAGTGAAGTGTGAATTAATTACTAGCATATAATTATTAATTCCTAATTTGAAACACATTACAAAGACAATTCAGATGATAGTGTATGCAAACATTATAGAACAGAGTCAATAATATCACTAATGTACTGCAGAAACAAGGGTCCTTAAGAACTATGTCAACTAGGTTGACCTAGTATTTTAGACATGAGACAAACCAATTTGACCTAGTTTGTTGTATGGTTAAAATTTTAAAGACTACAAAATTTGAAAAACAAAACTATAAGGAAGAACTTAATTGAGAGAGAGAGAGAGAGAGAGAGAGAGAGAGAGAGAGAGAGAGAGAGAGAGAGAGAGAGAGAGAGAGAGAGAGAGAGAGAGAGAGAGAGCAACCTTGGTGGGTTGGAAGATGCTAAGGATTGTGAAATTTTTATTTGAAATGCCTTAAATATTACTTACAAATTATGCTATGTCAATTGGATTGACCTCATTCTATAATTCCTTGCTTGCTGAAACCTATTAAGATGACTATACCATCCTAGTCAACCTAGTATGTTTTTTGTAAGCTGTCTGAAATATCATATTGATTTGATTGACCTAGTTTACTATCTAGGAGTGAATAAGAGTATTGTGTCTACATGTTCGATCTAGTAAACTATATCTAATGAATACGTACACAAAAATAATAGAGACATTTTTTATGCGACTACATGTTAAACCTGTGCACAAAAATTAAAAACTATTTTAGCCTTATCGACCTAGTATTACAAATATAAAAAAATAATAAATAAAATGATAGAAATGAAAAATGTGAAAGAAACCCTGTAAGGGTTACATTCACATCAGGTTCACCAGAATATATGTAATCAACAATACATCAAATCTATAAATCAATCCTATCTTAGAGAAGATAGATTCTAATTACACTTTCGATTGGAGATACAATTAGATAATCGTAAACATGACCAATATGCAAATCCAATAAACTCAATTAGGGGATATTTTATAACAATAATATCACTAAGAAGGGTTATAAATCCTTTAGTCAAGCAAAACCATGTAGTAACCCTAATTAAGTCATATGTTTTCATATTCACTATAATAATAACAAGTAAAGGAAAGAAATCTAATCTAGTGCTTGCCAAAGCTTATGGTACAAAGTGGGGGTTAGTAAAAAAATAAAAGTAAACATGTATAAGATAATCCTAATTAATCTATGTATAGCTAAGACCCTAATGCATGGATAAGAATAGTAATATTATTCAAAAGCCATTGCTTATACTACTTCTATCTACTAAAGAGAGGAGCAAAATTGGAGATACTTGGAAGATGAACCCATAGAGACTCAATCTCTCCCTTGGCCAAAGGTGTTTCACAAGAGATTTTTGTGGTTTGTAAAGATCACTAATAAAGGCCAAAGTATCCTAGACTTATCCACAAGACTAGATTCTCCAAGTATAAACCCTAAGTTAAGACTCCTCAAGTAGAATAGTGGAAGAGCAGAGTGTAAAAAAGCACAAATGAATAATAACTCTTAATGTCTCTCTAATAATGAAAAAATGGATCTGTTTATATAGGTGGATTTAACCCTTATCCCTTTTAAAAGTTTTGATCGACAGGGTCAACCCAGTCGACCTAGTATTGTTAGTAATAAAAACTCACTAGGTCACATGCTAGGTAGACCCTAAAGAAGTTTCACCAAAAAGAGTACAAGGTTAACCTAGTCGACCTAGTCATGTAAACTATATATAGGGGTTTTAGGTTAGGAAATGGGATATGGGAGGTGGTAAAATACTGGAGGAATGTGTAAAAGAGGAGTAATAATTTTGGCTAATGCTTTTAAGATCTGATTGGATTGGTAATAAGTGGCAATAACAAACAACAATATTGTGAAGCACTAATGCCCACCCCTTTCCCAGTCTACCCCTTAGGGTATGCACTCAAAGAGATTGAGACTTGATGGGTTATTGAAAGATAGAAATCATCAGTAATTGATAAAAATATGAAAATATTGTGTATATAGAAGCTGTTGCAATGCAAAAGACATTTTCAAATTCTTATATGAAAATATCATTACAATATTTAGATGCCCAATATAGATATTCAATGATAGAGGTACTCATTTAATTAATAACACTATCAAGACTCTCACTAAATATTTTATGATCTTGTACAACAAGAGCATAATTGATCAGCCACAAGGTAATGGACAAGTTGAAGCATCAAACAAAATATTGGGTAAACTACTAATGAAAATATGACACGTGTAAAGGGATGATTCAAAGGATTGCATTCATTCAATTATTTGGACACATAGATCAAATTATAAATATACCATAGGTTTTACTTCCTTTTAGCTCATTTATAGTCTTGAGATAGTGATGCCTATGGAGTACATTATTCCTAGTATGTGCATTATAATGGTCATGATGTTGGGCGATCAAGACTCTCTAAAATAAATATTAAAGGATTTGGTTAAAATAGAGGAAAATAAACAAAGGGCATCGTGTATGTAAGAGATTAACAAGTTAATCTAGAAGGCATGGCATGATTGCAACTAATGATCTAAATAATTTCATCCATAACAAGTGCTACTGTTGTATGATAGAAAATTTAAGGCATTCTCAGGAAAATTATGCATCAGATGGAATGGACCCTACATTATTCATGAAGTCTCACAACAAGGAACTATTGTGTAAAAATATCTACAAAGAACCATATTCCCAAGATGTGTTAATAGATGTAGGCTTAAGCTTTACCATCATTAGTCTTTATCATTATTCACTGATAATGAGAGAGGGTGTTGAGTAGTACTATGTAGTTAGGAATTATTTTTAATGTCATTTTGTGTTTTTTTGTTTTTTTAAGGTTAGTGTGTTTTTACAGTGTAATATTTGGATCACAATACATTGAAATGGAGTTGGAATAGTCAACATTATAGGTTGTGATCAATTTATAAAGATAACCTAAAAGAAGGAGAACTAGAAACAACTACATGGTGGTCATCAAATAAGTTCAATAAGATGAAACTAAAAAGATAGATATGGTGAAAGTATAGACAATGGTCATTCAAGATCGTTAATGACAAGGCACTTGAACATATTACATCTTTCTTGAAGTAGGTCACATGGAAGAATGATAGGTCAGGTCATAAAATAAATGGGATAGATGAAAGGATGTATATTAAGAATGGTACTTGAATGTTAGTTAAAAAAAATTGTACCTCACTGACATTCAAGTACCATTTTTTAGTTTTACTTCTCTATTTCACATAGTGGAAATCATTAGAGGACAGGTCAACCCTACTACATATTTTTATCATGTTGATGCATTCAAAAACATTTCATGGAAAAAATAAGGTAACATTATGATCAATTAGAGAGGTTCAATACATGGTGTATATAATCCCTAACCTTGATTAATTTACACCCTATAATACCCAAGGATGTCATGAAGTATATTGGACATCATGCATCAGTTATAAAGCTACACAATGAAATCCAAATTAAGGTACATGAGTTACCCAAGCATATGTGACTTCAATACGATTCTTCATCACTATGTTGTATACCAAGGTATAAATTTTGATTTAGAAATCAAAAGTTGTGAGGTCAGTGTCACCACTATGTTCCATTCCCGCAAGTGCAAAATAATCAGTGCAACCATAGCCATAACCTCAAGCACAATTGCAAGTGCAACCGAAGGCATCATTACAAACAATAATAAATCCAACATAATAGGATAAAGAAAAGATAAAGGTACCAACATAGTGATCCTCACCACCAACATCGAAGAATAGGACATGCCAAAAAAATCCTAATTGGATAATATGCATACATGTTCCTAAAATAATAGTTTAGTGTGACTTGCCACATTTGGGAGTTAAGGATCATGAAGTCCTCAATTCCATGATTGAAGACATTAAAAATAATGTTTAAGAGAATGAAGAAAAAAATAATTTTTTTAGAAACTAGTGCACACCTATCAGGGGTGAAATCAGGTTGTAAGCATTAAAATCTGCTCACCCCACTAATTACACTAATTCGACTAATTTAACCTATAATTACATTTCTTAGTTAATTTAAATAATGAACTATTATCCCACATCCCATTTCCTACATCTTATAAACCTTACTCCATCCCATGACCAATTAATCCCTTCATTAATCCGCTAACAAAACCCATTTACATACTAACGTATGCCCTATGCCACTTGTCAATTTAAAAATATAAAACATTCTACCTACCCATCTACTACCCTATTCTTATCTATTCTTAAACCCCTAAACCCTAATAGTATATTTATAGAATTTGAGAATTTTAAAAATATCTTCCATTTTATCCTTTTCTCATCTAAAATTTTCCATTCTAGAGATTTTCAAAGAATTTTAATTTCCTTAAAAATATCCTAGCCATTGATCTCAATGGCTCAAAATTAAATTTGAACCATTGATTTTTCCCTCCATTTCCTATATAACTAAGCTCAATCCCTCCATAAAACTTGACTTGAAAACTTGAAATCTTAGAGCCTTCTTGCTATCTTATTATCATTATCATCCTCCTTACATCCATTAAAAGCTTTCATCGAACTCAAATTATCCATTGGAAGCCATTATCAAATATCAAGCAAGCAATCTGACATCCTTTAATTTGGCATCAAGAATCTATTTGACAATCTTGGAGAGGAGATATAAAGAGGTAAACTGATGGTAAGAGTCTCTCTAACAAATTGATTATCTCTTTTATCCTCTCATATTGGTGTGTTTAGATTTTAAGTTTTTATTGCTAAATATAGTAGTAAGAGTTAAATCTAAAATTTAGGCTATACAAGTAAGATAAGACCTTTTGATCGATATCTATTAGAATAATTAATGTCTAAGTTGTTATTATTAATCCTTGACTTACATTGGTAAGTAATTAAATAAATAATAAAAATATATTATTTATTTACTCAAGATGTAAACTTTGAAAAAATAAATAATCTTATTATAGTTAATATTTACTAAATGTTTATTAATTGGGTTTATCGAGGTGGATGGACTCATTATTTTCACAATGGTCACATCTCCTTGTGAATCATTATAGATAGGGTTTTACCCCTATTGTAATTATATCAAACACAAAAAATATTTAAGTATTCCTACTGTGGCAAATACTTATTTGAGACAAACTTATGAAGAATTTTTCTGAGTGAGATGAAGAAAATTTGATGTATTAGGGTTATTATTGTTTTTCAATATTGAATATCACTTTACTAAGTTTTTTACCTCTTTGAGCCTTTCTCAAGATAAATATATGTGTTGTTTTTTATTGATCTGGAATCATTATATTATGCTTTGCTCATTAAATATCTTTTAGATCCATGCTTATTACATTTATGTATTTTAACATGCTATTAAAGCTAGTGGAGAGGATTTTGATCAAAAAGCATATAGAATCTTAAATTGATATTTTAGTTTATTCAAACCCTAGGCAATTGGATGTCCTTGTATGGCCTAGGCACTTTAAAAAAATTGAAACTCAGTTTTTTGTGTATCAAATTATCTTCTAAAATTTTTATTCATTTAGTTTTGAAAAAATAAGGACCCGTGCAATTTGTCAAGGCCTGAGAAGCTCTGGATCAACCTATTCAAATTTCTCTCTCCTTTATTAATGCACTTGTACTGCTTGAGAAGGCCTCTATCTCTCTCAAGTTTTTTCCCTGCTCCCAATGCCATTTCCACCTACAATAAATATTAAGGTAAGTATAAAGTTTTGTCAAATATTTAAAACATATTTTATTTTTTAAATTTACAAATTTGATTTACCTTTTATTAAATTATTTCACCAAAAAGTTAAAAAAGCCAAGTAATTTGTTTTTACTTTTGTTTACATGCACAATAAATAAATATTTTTTTAAAAAACAATCAAATAAAAAAAATTAAATATAATATTTTGCATGTAAACCTTTGAATTCACTCATAGAAAAAGTTAGTGATTAATTTTTTTTGGTAAAAACTTGTAAAAGATAAGTCTAGTGTTCAATTATCACTAGCCTTTTTCTTTTTATCTTCTTTTTGACTTTAGTTAAAATTAATTGTAAATTAATTTTATTTTATTTTTATTTTTTCGTTTATGTGTCTTCCTTTTCATGTGAAAACCTCCTCGCCTGTTGACTAATCATTCTTTCGACACTTGATCTAGTCTAAACCTAGGTAAGTATAGTCATTCAACTAGTCGATCTTAAGGTTTTGGCACGTTTCAGACACTTTAGAGTATTCTATTTTTTATTTTGAAACCTCTTATTATTTTTTTAACATCTTTTTTAGTAATAGTGCCTAGGTGGTCATTTTGAGTGTGACTCTTTTGACACTTAAATTTGTGTAATTTTAATTCAATGTTTTACATTATTTAGCATCTAAATTATGTAATTAAATATATTTGCACTTATGATTTACCTTTTTGATAAACTTAATTTAAATTCAGATTTAAAAAGTTTTATTTTAAGCATTTGTCTATTGTCTTGTTTAAAGGTAAGTTATAGCTTCATTTCATTTTTCCTTAGATAAATCTCAAATGCTTAATAGAAATAATTACAATATATGAAAAATTTGTTTTAAATATAAATTTATGACCTGAAAATTATGAAAAATTGTCACTGACACTGAGAAAACCCCTTCTATATGACATGTGACCCCTGATCTCATCAATGCATTTCAAACAAAATCAATGGAATCTATATCCATTATCTTGAGGAGTATTAAGGATGAATTCCTTATCCAAAATGGTAATAAAGAGTCTTCTAGTGATGCTTGAAAACTCCTTGAATTCATGCATGAATGATCTGTAAACTACACTGATTCAACTCAAAGTGAAGTTTTAAGTACAAATACTAAAATATCTCAAACATAAACAAATTCTCAAAAAACTCAAAAGAACTTGCAATATGTTTGGCATAAAATGTTTTCAGTTATTGAACCAATTTTTTTTAATAACGTTGTGTTATAATTGTCAAAAATTGAATTACTTGCATGAATTCATTTACTAATTAAGATCAAATCAGCAAACTGAATCAAAATCATGCACAAAAATGACAATTACCAAAAACAAGAAACGTGATAACGGAGTTCGGCTCAACAATTGATGCCTACATCTCCAGGTTCTCCAAAGGAGTGGACCATTTCCATTAAGGGCACTTCAAACACCTGGAAACAATAAAAAACTTTCCTGTAAGTTGATCTCTCAATGCAAAATTCACCTTCACCGTGACTGATAATCAAGCCTGGCACCTTCAAATTTTGCGAGTCTTCACACTTGCAAAGTTGCTTCAAAAGTCCTAAAAATCTCCTCTATGGGCTTAAAAATACTCCTCCAATATGCAAATTGGATAAAAAGAGTATTAAAACTGAGTATTATGGCCAAAAAATAAAAATCCATTCCATAAGCTTTCCTAAAGCTTTTACAAAGTCTCATCCTCTTAAAATAAAAAACACAGTCCAAAACTTCTTTATTCAAGTAAAAATTAGTGCCTTTTATAACACTTCAAAACCCGTGGCTGAAGTGGCAAGGCTATTCAATTTTGGGCGGCAGGTCAGGGGTTCAAACCACCTCCCACCTTTCTAGCCACCTTGACTGACTATGAATCAGCCTCTCCTTGTTGGGCGCACTCAGGCTCTCCTCCCTAGGTGCCAAGCATGCAGTTTGAATGCTTTGACTTCTTCTTTCCCTCCTTTTTGGTGCCTTGGACTTTGAAAATATCAAATGACATGTGAATAAAACACACCTAAGCCAATATTTTTGCATCTAATTTTTTTTGCCATGTGTCAAATGGCTATTGGCCCACTTGGAATTTCAATATTACCATGTGTCAACCTCTGATAGGTCTAAATGTTGATACGTTCTTGAAACACGTGCCAAATGTCACAAGTGACATTTTTCAAAAAATCTTCAAATGACCATATCTTGAGCATCTGGACTCCGTTTTGTGAACCATGAAAAGTGCCAGAAAGATCTCGATGAGATCTACAGTATGCCACCACTAAAACTTTGACTTGAAACCTTTTTTAGAACCCAATTTCTGATCACACCTCCCCAATGGAAGGCTTTTGGTCTCCAAAAGTCTAATATCCCTTGAAATCTTATAATTGGTCTACTACATCAATAAAAATAGAACCCAATCATAGCAAGAGGTATAAACAATTGCATTAAAATGATTCAAAAACAAACTGTAAAAATGCCCAATCTAAAGACATGAGTAAGTGAATCTGCAACTGCCAAAGTGATTACAACATACCAAAAATTGTCTGCCCAAATGTCACATCCTATAAAGCGGTGAATTACCAAAAACTAAAACAACTCCCAATATAACTACAAGACAAGTTTATAATGCTGACAACATACAATAAATATTTTTTACATGTTGCAATACAATGCCTTAGTATGGGACTTATATGCTAAGCAAATACAAACAACCAAAAGTGTATGCTGCTTAACATTTAAACATGCCCAAAGGGTCTTAAAAAAAATGCATCTAAACATCCATGTTCCAAAAATAGATACATTTTGAAAAATAGTAGTCTAATAAGTGTTGTAAGGAATCAACTCAACCTGCAACATGCACTCTGCTATTATCTCTAACTGATCAAATGAGTTCAAGTCCTTTAGACAACTCACACAACATAAATAGGAGATTCAAAAACTTAGAGTTATCAAAAAGTGAGAATTGAATAACTTCATATGGTAAACCTATCTAGAATTGTTCCCACCAACTCTAATCTACATCTATCAAAGCTTGTTCATTCCCTTAGGTGAATTCATTACCATGCTTTGTAAAAAGAATGTAGTGATAATCCACTTAACCATTTCTTTCTTCCTAGTGAAATTGATTTCCTTAGTGGATTCCTTAGCAATTGCATATTGTTGACTTAACCTCTTAAATGGATTTTCACTTGTAGGTTTTACCTTATCCTAGGTTGTATTTTCAACTACATTATGGATTGAATTAGCTTCATTAACCTTAGTGAGAGGTTTGTAAATCATCTTAGTTTTAACATTACTTGAATGTGAAGATGCATGAAGCTTAAAACATCTATTAATCCTATGTCCACTCACTTTACAATGAGTACAAACATCCTTCTTAGGTGAGGTGTCCCTTTTACCAATTTCCAACTTAACATGAGAATGGTCTTTCAAACATGCAATCTGCTTAAACAAAGCTTTTCGTTTCCAACAAGTCTTAACACTATGGTTATTCATCCCACAAAAAGTACATGGAAATGATTGCATTATCTTTTGTACATTATATCCAAACTTCTTAAAAGTATCAATTGGATCAAAAGATTTAGTGTAAGAATCAGGAGGTGGAATCTCAATACCTCTTTTACCTTTACACCTTTGAACTAGTGGCCTAGAACTTTCGCTATTGGAAGCTTGTCTTCCTTTAGCCATGGAAGAAACTTCTCCATCATCCACCTGCACACTAGTATAACCCAAACTTGCATGAAGAGGTCTATGCTCAACCTAAAGTGGGTTAGTTATACCTTGGCTATCTCTACCAAGTCCTCCTCCATTATAACCCATTTTAAATAACAATTTAGATCATATGCCCTTAGTGTATCTTTCAAAATCACCAAAAACAATATTACTAGAATTTGAATCTGAAATGGTAGAATAAGATGAAGATTTCTATGGCGAAAAACTTACACTTCACTCAGTCATAGTCTCTGCATTTAAATTTGAAGGCTTTACCTTTTCACACTCACCACATTGCAATCTAATCCAGAGCTCATCCTTGGATTCAAGCTCCAATTTCAAACTTGCAATTTGCTCTTCAAGGGAATAGAGCTTGCATCTCAGGAATGCATTCTCATTCTGAATTTGGCTATTGATGCTTTCAAGCTCTTCCATCTTGGCTTTATGTGACAACTTGCCCATGGTTTCCTACAAACACATTGATTTCATAACTGCACACTGCAATCTAATCAAGTGATATTGAAAATTAATAACTGAAAGCAACTGTCAAAACTCAATCAAAAGCTAACCCAGCTTTCTAACTGCTCTGATACCAACTTGATCCCTAAACTACACTAATTCAACTCAAAGTGAAGTTTTAATTACAAATACTAAAATTTCTCAAACATAAACAAATTTTCAAAAAACTCAAAAGAACTTGCAAAATGTTTGGCATAAAATGTTCTCGGTTATTGAATCAATTTTTCTTAATAACATTGTGTTATAATTGTCAAAATTTGAATTACTTGCATGAGTTCATTTACTAATTAAGATCAAATTAGCAAACTAAATCGAAATCATGCACAAAAATGACAATTACTAAAAACACGAAACGTGATAATGGAGTTTGGCTCAATAATTGATGCCTACATCTCTGGGTCTACCCAATAGTGAGGACCATTTCTATTAAATTTGTGCAAAAAATGGCTTACAAATTCTTGAAACGCTGCAAAACTTCCCTCAGGCCTAATCTCTATCCAAGAACTCCACCTTACTGATATACTCAAGATCGGTCACACGAAATCCTTCCTCGGTCTTCAACCCCTTCTGAATGTGCTTTGGTCCCCTCACTTAATCCATTGGTATATCCAAATAATAATAAAATACTTCTCTTTTTAATTACAAAGCATAATTAAAAAGGCTTACCCTCTGTGTATAAGGTCGGATATTGGAGAAAATCCCATTTGGTAGCTATCTCCAAGCTTAAAACAAACTCTTCGTAAACTACACTGATAAAATCAAACTGAAGTTCAAAATACCAATACTAAATTTCTCAAAACTTATCAAATTCTTGAAAAAATCAAAAGAACTTGAAAAATGTTTGGCATAAAATGTTCTCGGTTATTGAACCAATTTTTTTTAATAACGTTGTGTTATAATTACCAAATTTTGAATTACTTGCATGAGTTCATTTACTAATTAAGATCAAATCAGCAAATTAAATCAAAATCATGCACAAAAATGACAATTACCAAAAACACAAAACGTGATAACGGAGTTCGGCTCAACAATTGATGCCTACATCTCTAGGTTCTCCAAAGGAGTGGACCATTTCTATTAAGGGCACTTCAAACACCTAAAAATAATAAACAACTTTCTTGGAAGTTGATCTCTCAATGCAAAATTCACCTTCACTGTGACTGATAATCAAGCCCAGCGCCTTCGAATTTTGTGAGTCTTCACACCTGCAAAGCTGCTTCAAAAGTCCTAAAAATCTCCTCTATGGGCTTAAAAATACTCCTCCAATATGCAAATTGAATAAAAAGAGCATTAAGACTGCGTATTATGGCTGGAAAATAGATAAAAATCTATTAAATAAGCTTTTCCAAAGCTTTTACAAAGTCTCGGCCTCTTAAAATAAAAAACACAGTCCAAAACTTCTTTATTCAAGTAAAAATTAGTGCATTTTATAACACTTCAAAACCCGTGGTTGAAGTGGTCAAGGCTATTCAATTTTGGGCAGCAGGTTAGGGGTTCAAACCACCTCCCACCTTTCTAGGCACCTTGACTGAGTATGAATCAGCGTCTCCTTGTTGGGTGCGCTCAGGCTCTCCTCCCTAGGTGCCAAGCATGCAGTTTGAATGCTTTGACTTCTTTTTTCCCTCTTTTTTGGCACCTTGGACTTTGAAAATATCAAATGACATGTGAATAAAACACACTTAAGCCAGAAAAAGTGCCAGAAAGCTCTTGACGAGATCTATAGTGTGCCACCACTGAAACTCTAACTTGAAACCTTTTTTAAAACCCAATTTCTGATCAATGAAGGCACTCACCTTTCAAATATCAATAAATTAATCCTTGAATTATTAACTATACATATGAAGGGTGATGAGAAAGTTACTAATTTTCTTGCTAACATTAAAAACAATAAAACTTAGTTAGATAGATATAATTATAATTTGATTCAAGATTAGTTGCTTTATTTTATCATTTAATTAAATATTCATTAAAAATTTATGAAATTCTATTTTAATTTTGAATTCTAAGTATCAAACTGAGTAAGATATCCCTAATCTTACTACCTTGTCTGCTCTCCTAATTCAGGAAGAGCACGTTATGACAAATTTTGATTCTAATAAGAACGCTACTCAATCACTTCTCACTCTTAATAATGTTTTTGATAACACTAAAAACCAAAAACCTAACCCCAATTCTACTAAAAATAAACATGAGAATAAAAAATCTGGTATAAGAATCATACACCTAAATTTAATGGAAATTACAATCTTTGTGATAAATTTAATCATAAAAAGGAAAATTGTTATAAAAATAAAGATATAAATAATAATCAAACTTATAAAAATAACAAAAAGAATAAATCCAATCAAAATAAATAGAAGAATCAAAACTCTAGTCAAAATAACAATCAGGATTCAAATGTTATTGCTTTATATGTTGTTTCATGTGCTTCAAATAAAAATGAATAGATTTTAGATAGCGATGCATCACACCATATGACATGTTTATCTAATATTTTATGTTATTCTAGAGATATCTCTAAAAGAATTTAATGAAAGAGATAAAAAAAAATTAGAAGCAACTAAATAGGAAAAAGCAAAATTTTTAAATGTTGTTATTAAAGATGTTTTTTAAATGAATAATCTCTCAGTTATGGCATGAGAGATTAAGAAATTTTAATTTTAAAATTTTACATGATATATCTATAAATAATCTTTTTATTGGACTTCCTTCTATCCCCTCTCATCATAAAACTTGTGAGGGTTGCTTACGTGGTAAACAACATACTAACTCCTTTCACAAGAATCATGATGCAAATTCCTCACATCCTTTAGAATTAATTCATAATGATGTTGTAGGTCCTTTATAAGTTACTTATCTTAATGTATTTTTATATACTATTACATTTATTTATAATTATACTAGAATGATCTAGTCTTATTTCATTAAAAAAAAATTGATATTTTTTTTAAGTTTAAAAAATTTAAAGCTTATGTTAAAAATGCATCTAATTTGTCTATTAAGAGATTAATAACTAATAATGGTGGTGAATACGTTAGTAAATATTTTAATAATTTTTGCATTAGTTATGGTATTAAAAGAGAATTAACAACTCCCTATTCCCCTCAGTAAAATGGTATTGCTGAAAAAAATTGCATCATCATAAAAATGGCTAGAATAGTGTTACAATCTATAAATATTATTAAGTTCTTATGGATCAAAGCCATGAACAGTGTTATTCATATTATGAATAGAGTCCCTACCAAATCTTTGCATCTTTCTACCCCTTTATAAATGTGAACTAAAAAAAACTTAGTATGGCTCATCTCAAGATGTTTGGTAGTCTTACTTCTATCTTTGTCCCTAAAGTTAAGATGAAGAAGCTCAACCCCACTTCTTTTTCAAGCATTTTTGTAGGATACAAAGGTAAGATAAAAACTTTAAGTGTGTATAATCCCTCTAAACATCAGATTATTGAGAATATGAATGTTCTTGTTCTTGAAAAAAAAAATTGTGAGCCCTCTATGGATCCTCCTCAGTGTTTTTTATTGATCAATCTGACTCTCATTTTTTTTTTGTGATGAAATAGATGTCCTTAAGGAATTTGTTTAGTTATGGATAACTTAAAGTCTAAAAAAAATCTTGAGTTTTATGTTCAATCTAAAAGACTTAAATGGGTAGAATCCTTAATTTAATCTTCTAATGTTAATAATCTTAATAAATTAACTAAAAGTTAATATTTTTATCATGTTTTAATGACTATGTATGAATATGAACCTTAATATTTTGAGAAATCTACTCAAGATGATAGATGGAATGTTCCATTGTAAGCTGAATATAATACCTTAATTAAAATTTAAACTCGGGATCTTGTTCCTTCTCCACCTAAAAGACATATTGTTAGTTGTAGATGGATTTATAAGATCAAATATAATTTAATTGGTAAAATTGAAAAATTTAAAGCTAGATTAGTTGCTCGTAGGTTTAATCAAAAACCCAAAATTGACTATGTTGAAATTTTTGCTCCTATAATAAAAATGAGTACTGTTAAACTTTTTATAGTTATTGCAGCTCAATATGGTGGGTTTATCCACCAAATGGATGTCAAAAATGTATTTCTAAATAATGATTTAGAAGAAAAAAATCTATATGACTCAACCAAAAGTTTTCACTGATCCTAATAGAGAATATTATGTATGCAAGTTAAAGAAATATTTGTATGGTTTAAAACAAGCTCCTCAAGCTTGGTATTCTAAAATTACTTCTTTTTTCAAAGAATTAAGTTTTTTTAATTGATATTCAAATAATGATTTTTTTGTTAAATTTGAAAATGGTTATTTGATTCTAAATGTATTATATGTTGATGATTTGTTGATTACTAATTATCTAACTAGTTTAATTCATAAATATATAGATAAACTAAATTAAATATTTGAAATGACCGATTTAAGCATTCTTCATCATTTTTTAAGAATGACTATATTTTAAGATAAAATATCAATTATTGTATCACAATCTCAATATGCACATACTCTTTTTGTTAAGTTTAACATGCTTGATTGTAAATCTACCACTAATCCTATTGAAATTGGTATTAAACTTGATCCTAAACTTGCATGTGAAAAATCTAACCTTACTTTGTATAGACAGCGTATTAGAAGTTTGATTTGTTTAACCATTACTAAGCTAGATATTTCATATATTATTTGTGTTGTTTTTAAATTTATGCAAGATCTTTATTTTGATCATTAAAAATTAGCTAAACGTATCTTTTATTATATCAAAATAATTATGGTTTATGGTTTATTTTATTATTACATTGATAATGATAAAATATATGGATATTATGATGTTGACCATGCTGGGGATACTTTAGATTGCAATTTTACTTATGGATATGTGTTTAAGTTTGGTGTAGGTGCAATCACTTGGAGTAACAAGAAGCAACCTATTGTCTCTCTCTTCTATAGAATTTGAGTACATAAATGCTATGAAAGCTACTAAAAAACTATGTGACTATGAAGTTTATTGGAATAAATTCATTTGACTATTTTTTAGAGTACCATTTTTTATTATGATAACCAAAGTTGTATAGCTCTGGCAAAAAATTTAGTGTAGTACTAAAAAATTAAATATATTGAATTTCATGTGTATTTTATTAGAGAGAAAGTCCTCAATAGTGATATTGATCTATAGTTCTATCCTATAGATAAATAAGTGACAGATACCTTCACAAAACCACTTAGTGCTACCAAGTTTTATTAATTTTCGTGCAATGCTAGGCCTCTTAGAGTTGTCATTGAGGGAGAGTGTGGATGACAATGTCACTTGCTAATAGCCATGTATTTCTTCTTTTTTTCTATACGTCTTCTCATTGTAAAGCATTGTAATCTTTATGTAGAAGTTATGTGATTTAAGTAAACTTCATGTGGAATTTTTACTTTTATACCCCAATACATTTAAAAACATAATTTGTAATGGAGATCTTTATGTTATAAAAATCTCTAAATATGTTTAGTGATTATTCATGAGAAATAGTGAGATGTAATCTCATAAACATGCTATCCTAAATTTATTTTTGAGTAGTTTATGGATTATAATTCCTTTTGTGTCAAAAAATAATTTTTTGCATGATGAAAGTTTTTAAATCCTTCATATTTTGCACATAGTATAATTCTTTTATGATGACTATGGCCTTTTTTCTCACTTAGCATTAAGGGGGAGTGTTAAAAAAATTAATGTCTATGTGGTTATTATTAATCCTTGGCTTACATTGGCAAGTAATTAAATAAATAATAATATATTATTTATTTAGTCAAGGTGTAAACTTTGATAAAATAAATAATCTTACTATAGTTATTTAATATTTACCAAATGTTTATTAATTGGATTTATTAGGGTGGATGGACCCATTATTTTTACAACAGTCCCATCCCCTCGTGAATCATTATAAATAGGGTTTTACCCCTATTGTAATTATATCAAACACTAAAAATATTCAAGTATTCTTGCATGTAGAAAATACTCATTTGAGACAAACTTGTGAAGAATTTATTTGAGATGAAGAAGATTCGATGTATTAGGGTTATTATTATTTCTCAATATTGAATATCACTTTACTGGATTTTTTACCTCTTTGAAGTTTTTCTAGGATAAATACTTGTGTTGTGTTTTATTTATCTGGGCTCATTATATTATTTTTTGCTCATTAAATCTCTTCTAGATCCATGTTGATTATATTTATGTATTTTAAAAATATCACTCAACATCCCCCTTCTATCATCATTAACACTTTAGGTCAAGAAGTAACTCATCAAAAGTTTAAGGTTGAAATATTCCACAAAGATCTAGCTACATCATCCTCTACTATGTATCAAGAATAATTACCATCACAAAAAATCACACTACCACCATTGTTGCATAGACCTTGGATGCATGTTATATCTCGTCTACCTCCAATGATCAAGGATAGAATGTTGTCCTTTTTAAACCCAACAAAGGTGATTGTAACATAATAAGAATGAGATTCTCATTAATAGATGTAGGGCAAAATTAAGAAGGGGCAAAATCAAAGCCTCAATCTACTGCTAAAATGTGTGTGTGTGTGTGTGTGTGTGTGTGTGTGTGTGTGTGTGTGTGTGTGTGTGTGTGTGTGTGTGTGTGTGTGTGTCAAGGTGTTGTTGTTGAATCTTCCACTTTAAAGGATTCACAATCACTTATAATACTAGAATATACAACACCCATAGAAGAACCTAAAGAAACTAGTTTACCATAGTTATAACCATAACAATAAGTTGTGTGGGAACATGAAGATCTAGCAAAATCACAAAAAGAGGTTGAGATAAGGGTGAAAAAGGAAGACAAAAAGAGAAAGAGAAAAGAGGCAAAGTGAAAGGTAGCTAAGAAAGAATAGCACAAGCAATAGGAAATTGTGTAATAAGAGTAAAACATATAGTAAGTTATAGAAGAATAATGAAACAAACAAACTAAAGAAGTAGAGGTTCAAAATAAAAGATCTGAATAAGTAGAGGATACAAAGAAACAAGTTGAAGAAGTAGAGGATCACAAGAAATAAGTCAAAGGATCAGAGGCAAAGAAAAAGGAGAAAAAAGAGGTAACAATAAAACACCAAGAAGCATAGGCTTCACAATAGAATAAAAAGGAGGTAGAGGCACTACCAAAGTCTCAGGAAGATTAAAAGGCCAAAGATGAGCAATGCATCAAAGAAGAATAATTCAAATAAGCAATCGAATAAAATTTAACTAGAGACAAATACAAGGATAAAGCTAAATACAAGTCCAATGCATGTGTAGATGCCAAAGCCAAGGCTAAGGCAAAATCCAAAGCTAAATTTGAGGTTGAAGCTAAGGTTAAGGCCAAGGTGAAATCTAAATCCCAAGTTGAGATAAATGTTAAGGTTAAGGCTAAAGCTAAAGCTAAAATTGACGATGACAAAGAGGCAAATCCAAGAAAGAAGCAGAGAATACATAACAACATAAACCAGTGTCATAAGAAGGTGCACAAGAGTAGGATTCAAAGTCACAACCCTAAATCACTAGCCAGTGGTTATGGGATGTTCCCACATCATCCACCCAATACACCACCTTTTATCTTCCTTTGGTGTAATTCACATTAGCTACAATAATAACTATAACCACATCCATGGCCCTTGCCACCACTGCACATAAAACATATTTGGATGTTACCTCACACTCACCAAGTAAATTGAAGGCATAAATATGTTCTAGGAGTAAATAGAGTAGAATGGTTTGGAATTAGAGTAATAAGTTTTCTAGCTATGAGATGATAATACAAATTTGAACTTCCAACTTACAAATACACATTAGTTGATTGATATAAATTACCCCACACTAGGTACATAATTTCTAGGTGACCAAGTCATGTTTGAATAAAATCAACTCACAAATTTATTAGCACAAATCATAATAGAGTGGTTGGTTATACAATAGCTAAAAATACTACAAGCTCAAGGGTACAATATCAAATAAAAAATAGAGCCAATCTATAAGCTTATAGAGGAGTATGAATAGGTTTTGGATAAAAATATCCATCAAGCTAAGAAAATAACATAAGGTATGTTAAATTGGAGGTAGCACCTCAATAATTTATTGGTTTTTGCTAAGCCTAAGTTTGTAACAATATAAAAAGTCAAAGTTGCCATGGAGGATCAAACAAGTACTTCTAAATCAATGAGTAGTTCCCTTAAGAAATTATTGGATTTGAGGGATACTACAATGAAAAAACTTTAAACTTGACATAATGAGACTCTGTGCAGTACATTTGTTAGCCTCCAAGATCAAAGGCATGAGAATCAACTGAAGGATATGATATTGGACATCAAACTCAAAGTATCAAATGCTAAAGCACTAATCACCATCACAAAATATGAGGATGTTCAAAATTTTATGGTGATTTAGATCCTACTTCATATATTTCTCATTATGGTGTGAGAACTACTAACTAACTGGAAGATGCTCAAGAAATATCTCTCATAGATTGATCCTTTCATTTCCCAACTTGTGCATAAGCCTCAATTCATACCACCACAACAGATGCAATAGGTCATACAATAAAAGAAGATAGCCACAAATTCGTAACCAAGGAGTGAGCACAACAATAGTCTCTACCATCATATTCTATGCAATCAAGTGGTTCATCTGCAACATAAGCAGAACCAACACAATAACACCTACTATACATCCACTTCAAAGTATACCATCATATACTCAATAGAAACTGTGCACTCCAATTTGTTAGTTTTCACAAGTTTTGCACAATTTTTGAGGATAGCCTTGAGCATTAGTAATGGGGCTAATGTGGTTGAAAAATTGAAAATTATGGCCACCTGGATATACTAATATATTAAAAACTTGAAATGGTGGTAGGATAGTATGCTACATAGTTGAAAATCTAAAATGATAGATAAGTAGTGCATAAAGGGTGAAAATCAGTAAATGGCACCTTAACTTCAAGCCTATAAAAGACTCTTATTTTTAATTTATTCCCTCAAATTCATAAAAAAATATCTTGTTGTGACTTTTTCTTAAGATGAGACAATGGTTAAGTCCAAGAAAGTGTTAGGTGAAGAACATGGCCTACTAAAATTGTAGAGCATAGTTGATGGACACATATGTGAATTGAAATATTTTGTCTTTTGTATGTATTTGATGTATATATGCATAAATAAAAATATGTGTTGAAAATATAGTGCCAACATCTTTCCAAGTATACAGACTCCAGTTTGAAAATTAGTGAAATTAACTTAGTCGATAAATCATGTGTTTATCCCATGTAAAACCCGTGTCAGGTTGTATATAGTGATTGGATTATGTTAATTTAATTGGAGAATTGAGTTTACTTTTCAGTGATCCTAATATATCTTAACCCAATTTATCAATATCAAACTATATCATCCTATCTGATACCATATAACCAAATTCTGAAAACTTCCCAAAGGTCCAAAAATTACCTTAGATGTCAAAGCTACTACTGTGAGATAAATCCACTACTAAATTGACGTAAAAGGTAATAATATTATTGATATTGAGATATACATTAATTATTATGTCCCATTACCTAATTTTCATAGTGATGAATTTATCTTATAACTCCTCCAGACAAGAGAGTCTCAACCTCCATGCCAACATCATAAGCTTGGTCATTTTGAGAAAACCTCTCCTTGATTCTACAACTTTTTCATCAATGTTGATCCTATGTTAGACCCCCTTTCCAATTTTCCTCCCAAAACATATCATTTATAATATGGTAATGCAATTCTCATTGAGGAATCTAGTGAAATCAACTTAGGGACTCTTACAAATCCTCACCATGTCCTCATCTCTAAGGATTTATATCTTGAAGAGATGGAAAACTTGAGCTTGATCCTTGATAGTTTCAAGATAGATTTTTCTTGGTCATATGAGAACATGCCCAACATTCACCCTAGCATTTTTATCCATAAAATTTTTACCTATGTTGATGCAAAACCTATTTTCCAAAAATAATTGAAACTCCCTCCTTAGATTTCTAAGATTTTTCATAAGGAAAACATTAAGCTCTTGGATGCTAAGTTTATCAAACACGTATATTAATCTGAATGGATTTATAACCTAGTAACCATTCATAATTGAGTCACTATGGTCATTCACATTTATATTGACTTTTTAAATCTTAACTTAGCATGCCCTAAGGACAATTTTCCCCTACCTTCCCTAAATGCCTTTGTTGACTCTACAACTAGATCTAAGATGTTTTCTCTCATGGATAGTTTTTTGGGGTATAATCAAATTCACATAGCTCCTAAATATCAACATAAGACTACCTTGACCATCAATTAGGATATATATTTCTACATTAAGATGAATTTCAACCTTAAAAATGCCAGGGCCACTTACTAGCATGCAATGACTCACATTTTTCATGATGGTATCCATAAATTTTTTGAAACCTATTTGGGTGACCTCATATACAGATCCAAGCATTAAAAATATCATCTTCATGACATTTCTATCATTCTTGGTCATCTTATTAGATACAAACTCAAGTTTAATCCTTAAAAATGTGTGTTTATTGTTACCTCCAACAAGCTTTTAGGATTTTTTGTCTCATGATGGAGTGATGTGTATCCTTCTAAGATAAAAATTATTGTTATGCCTCAACCTCTACCCATCCCTCATATTCACTTACCTTGGCAAGCTTAGGGTGATTCAAATATTTGTTCATGAGTTGGCTTACCGTACTCATTCAGTAAACTCCCTTCTCAAAAAAGGTGTTAATATTAAGGGTAAATGTTTTTGTCAAAATGCCTTTCAAAATATGGATACACCCCTAATTCAACCTCCCACCTTATAACCACCTTCTAGTACTCTCCCTCTCATCTTGTATATGTCTTTTACTCCCATATTAGTTAGGGTAATGCTTTCAAAAAAAGATGATATTGATAAATATTATGTTACATATTACATGAGTCATGATTTGATACATTATGAGGCCCATTACACTAAGTTGAAGTATGATTATCTTGCCATCTATTTTTTGGCTAAAAAGCTTCAGCACTATATGTTTTATTAGACTACCTATGTCAAAGGTCATTTAGACACTCTTTTCAATTTATTTTCCAAGGCCCTCTTGATGAAGATTGACTTCTTGATTGAAGGAATTTATAAGGCTAATTGATCACCAATCAAATTTTCATTGCACCTATACCAACTTAATGACACATCCATGATATTATTTCAGATGAATATGTCCTCTTAATCAAAGGCATTGATCAGGCCATTAACCTTAAATACTATTTACATAATTTCATGATTGATCTCAAGGATCAAGCCCTTGAAGAACATGAATTGTAATATATAATCCTAAAACCTATAATAAATATATTCTAGAATAACTTCTCTAGAGGGCCCCATTTATTTTCATGAGTATACTTGGACATCCATTTCAACTAAACCAAGTGCATTCAAGGAGTCGAGGTAGGATGTTTCCTCTTCAATATTTTTGGCAAAATCATTGCTTTATATTTTTTATTGAACTTTAATGTTATAAATTACCTAAATGAATATTAAGATCTCATCCTTGGGATACAAGCAACCATTAATCTGGACATCTTATACTTACATGTTTTAGGTGATTCACAACTTATATGTCACCAAGTCAGTTGCATCTATCAATGCAAAATAAAAAACCTCATGATATATCATGAAATTACTACTAATCTTGCTAAAAAGTTCACATATTTCACTATTTAGGCAATCCCATGAGAGTAAAATGTTGTCGCATACTTTCTTGCCTCATTAGATTCACTTTTTCACCCTCATTAGCGACTAAATGATACACGATTCCTAATCCACATGATTGAATCTTCATGTAACTTAAATCCTAAGTGATATAATCTCTTAATCACTACTCGACAAATCTGATGGTATCCAGACATGATCCAATTTATTGAACACTAAAATTATCCTCTCAAAGATGACTCTCATGAAAATAGTAGACTTCATAAGCAAGCCTTCAAATTTATCCTTAAACATAACATTTTTTA
Source organism: Torreya grandis (assembly GCA_037957365.1). NCBI lineage: Eukaryota > Viridiplantae > Streptophyta > Pinopsida > Cupressales > Taxaceae > Torreya > Torreya grandis. The sequence goes on from JARHVA010003864.1 coordinate 782,505, forward strand.
TTATCATAATGATAAAGGCACCCTATTTCATTATGTTACTGAAGAATAATTTCCTTCTCTTATTGAGCAAGCACATGGGGATAATTATGATAGCCATTTTAGTGGATATGTTACAACTCATTATTGCCTATGTATGGGTTACTATTAGCCTACACTTGAGAAGGACACCATCAATTTTGTTAATAAGTGCAATCCTTTCCAACTCCATGATGATCTTATTCATTCTTCCCAAGCTAAGCTTTAGACTCTCAAATCTCCCTAGTTATTCTCTATGTGGGGATAAAATCTTCTCAACAAGTTGCATCAATCACAAGAGGGTCATGTCTTCATTATTACCACCACTTAGTACTTTACCAAGTGTGTAGAATCCATTCTATTTTTTAATGTTACTAGTGTCACTATCTCAAAATTTATCCTTAATCAAATTATTTATTATTTCTAGATTCCTCAGACTATCATATATAACAATTATAGGAATTTCAAAAACAAGGACATCAAACAACATTGTGCTAAATTCAAAATTACATAAAATTTTTCCACACCTTATCACCCTTAGTACAACGACTAAGCTAAAGCCACCAAAAAATATTAATATGATATTGTAAAAGACTATTATGGATTATCATAGGGATTGGCACCTTAAGCTTTATCTTAAAATATGGGCTTATTGTACTAGTATTTGAATTGTCATTGGGACAAATCCATTCTCTCTAGTCTATGGCTCTGAAGCCATCTTACCTATAGAAGTGGAGTTACCTTATTTACACACTTTTATTCATGACATATTTTTTAATGAATATATTCATGAATATCACCTTCACACCCTAGATCTACTTTATGAGTGATACATGAGTACTATATATATACATAATATTTTCAAACTTTACCACTTACTAACACTTTCTATCTTGCAAGAACCTGTCGAGTCTCAATCTCTTTGAGTGCACACTTTAAGGGGTGCACTAGGAAAGGGGTGGGCAGACCATTGATACTTTGCAAGATTTTTATACCTTTTTTCCACTTTCTATCTACACACTTGTCTCCTAAAAACCATTCCCCCTAGGATTTGTTTCTTATTTTGCAACCTCTTCTAGTATTTTGCCATCTTCATTAGCCCTTTACCTAACCTACACCCATTTTTGGTAGTTTACATAACTATGTCAACCACATCAACCTTGTATTGTTATTTACAAAAGCTTACTAAGAACTAGGTCAGCCATGGCCGACATCGTTCATAACCTAGTTAGTTTTTGCCAATTTTAGTAATAGGTCGACCAAGTCAACTTTGTCAGCCTAAAATTTCAAAAGGGTTTAGGGTTAGATCTACCTATATAAACACATTCATTTCTATCATTTATTAATAAGAGAATAATAATTAAGATATATTGTGTATCTGCATATCCACCATTCTACTTGAAGATCAAGCTTAGGGTTTCATACTTTCTTTGGAGATACAGATATTATCTTGTGAAAAAGTGTTTTGGATGCATTGATAGGTTGTGTAGCATATATCTGATTTATCCTTTTCATCCTTACATACCACAACAACCTCTTGCAAATCACCTTGGTGAAGGGAGAGATTGAGGCTCAGTGGGTTCATCTTTAAAAGTAAGTAATCCTAAATTTTTTCCTCCTTTGTAAGAGTAGATAGATATGCATTTTTACTTTGATTTTATGTATTAAGATTTTGTATACATTGACGTCAGTGTATGTCTTTTATGCATGTTTAATTTTCATGTTTATTAGCTCACTTTATGCCATAAGCTTTGGTGAGCACTAGATTAAATTTTTATTTAATTATTCTTAGTTTAGTGAATATGAAAACATAGGACTTAGTTAGGGTTACTACGTAGTTTTGCTTTACTAAAGATTTTAGAACCCTCCCTAGTGATATTATTTGTGGAAAGACATCCCTTGATTAGGTCTAGTAGATCAATATTGTTCATGATCCTGATTATCTAATGTATCCCTAATTAAAAGTGTAAGTAGGATCTATCTACTTCAATTTAGGATTTATTTGTAGATTTATTGTATTTTCCATTGTATACATTTTGGTGAACTCGACGTGAATCTAACCCTTGTAGGTTTTATTTCATGCTTTCATTTTTATCATTTTTATATATTTATGATACTATGTCGACCAAGTCAATATAATTCTAACTTTTATGTGCATGTTTAACACACAATCATATCAAAATGATTATATTCTTTCTGTGTAGGTTTTCATTAGATACAGGTTACTTGATCAGATAGATCTACATAGTACTCTTCTTCAGTTTTAGATTAACAAACTAAGTCAGATAGGTCAACTTAGTCTTTTAGTCAGCATCTAGATCAACAAATTAAGTCAAGTAGGTTGACTTAGTCTTTTACTCAGCATCCAGATCAATAAACTAGTTGAGAAGGTTGACTTAGTCTTTTAGTTAGAATACAGATCAACAAACTAAGTCAAGTAGGTTGACTTAGTCTTTTAGTCAGCATCCAAATCAACAAACTAAGTCAGGCAAGTTGACTTAGTCTTCCAATCAACATCTAGATCAACAAACTAAGTTAGATAGGTTGACTTAGTCTTTTAATCAACATTCAGATCAAAAAATTAAATTAGGTAGGTCAACTTAGTCATCTTATCTTGATTTATCACATAGGGATTTACAGAACTAAGTCAAACTAGCTAACTTAGTTTGTAGAATTTGAAAGCAACATTCAAGGCACTTCAATAAAAAATTTGAAATCCTCATCATCCTCCAACCCACCAAGGTTCCTCTCTTTCTCTCTATCAATTTAATACTCCATTATAGTTCTATTTTGTGCAAGTTTTTAGTCTTTAAAATTGTAACCCTACAACAAACTAAGTCAGCCTAATCAACTTAGTTCTGTAGCATGTCTTCTATCTAAAAGACTACGTTAACTTGGTTAATTTTTTATAAAAGACTTTTAATTCCATAAAATAGTAGTGACCCAGTCAAATCTATTTTGTATTGTTTGCATATAGTTTCATCTAAACTGACTCTGTACCATTCTTAATTTAGGAATATATAACTATTTGCTAGTAATTAATTCACACTTTCATTTTTAACTATTTGCATGCTTAGAGTAGCTCACATAATTTAAATAGGTGGATTTTTAATTTAATATTTAGTTACTCTATTTTTCTATTTTTGCACACATTACCAAATCACACAATATTCAAAATGCATTTAACATTTATCTTCCCAAGGCCAACCTATTTAGATTTCATCACCAAGGGGGAAGCTGACTTGGTTTTTTGACCAAGTATAAACATGTGGTTAATGGTATATATTGGTAAAGCACCCAATACCCTTATTATGTGTGATTGTGAAGTGAGGGGGTAGGCCTCAATACCAAGTTAGTACCATTTCCAACATAGATCTCTTTTAGCCTAAACATCCTGAAACCATCCATAGATTGCTTTATATTTCCCTATTTTTATCTAACTTTCCTATCAGACTTAAAATAAAACTATAACAATTTACCAACACTAAAAATGACCACTTAGAATTTACTTTTCAATTGATTGTTTGTTCTCTAATCATTGTGTATTATATAGCTAAAACTTGCATTAGCCAGCATTAGTATAAGGTTTTATGTTGTGTGCCCCAATTGGATCATTATCATTGATCTAATTGTTTGTGTGTGCTTCCATTTCTTGCTTCAATTACATTGTAAATATTTCCCTATTTTTATCACATTGTCATTTTGTTTAGCATAATCTCTTACAGACTGAGTTTTTCTAGTTGACCCTCCATCTTTCTTTGCTCAATTTCCTACTTTGTCTACAATAATATGTCAACTTGGTTGACCCTATACTCTTTTCTACTAGTCAGGTTACAGTACTAAGTCAACCTAATCAACCATGTATCCTTATTAGACTCAGTTTCATACCTAGTTTGTAGTACTAAGTTGACTTGGTCAACTTTGTTCTATGTTTGACTAATTTTATCTTCATTTTGCATCCTTCTATCTAAATAATACATATTAAACCTTGTCAAATCTGTACACCTTAGCTGATACTATATTGTGTGTGGTTATCTAGTCTTATTTCATAATGATTTCATTTTTTTAGCCTCTTCTTAGTCAACATTACATAATTAAGAATTTAAATCATAACCTCACTTATTTTATTACTTTAGATGAAATTTTTCAATTTCTTCCTTCATCTTTTCCTAATCCAAAACCAATCACTACACAATGTAATGCAGTTGAGGTCCTTCATCCTAGTCCTCTTCCCAATACCAATGTTGGGAAACCTCCACCCAATAATCCCCATCCTAAAAACACTAATACCCCACCTTTAAATACTAATGCACAAATTGACACAACTCAAATTATTTCACAAATAGTTCAACAAATGAACATCGTGACAATAACTAATCATACCCAAATAATGCAAATGCAACAACATTTATTACAAATGACTAATCAAACACCTCAAGTCATCATGTCTCAACCAAATCATAATTTTGGCTCCCATCCTCTTAGAGATACCAATGAGAATATCATCTCTCAACCTACTTTGTATAATAAAACTCTTCAACATATTCAAAATGAATTGTTTGCTCCAATCATTGCATCCGTAGATATTGGAAATATTTCTCCAACTATCACATATTATGGGACTAAGGACCCTACTATATTTCTTAAGTTTTTTGGTAAACTCTATAAAGAATGGATCCAAACTAACACCTTTGCTACCACCAAGATCTTAGCCAAAATATTTAATGGTGATGCACTTGAATGGTACAACCAACTTTATAGACATTCCATCTCATAACTAGAGGATTTAGTCAATGATCTAGTGAAGGAATTACAACATGATGACCTTATTAAAAATTACCTTAACCATTTCATCAATGCTAATCAATATTCCACCAAACCAACTTACACTTTCATCAAACAATGGAAGTTTCTATCTCACAAAGTGGACCATGACATGAATGATGATACTCTTTTGAAACTATGTGTTACTTCTCTTAAATCTCCCCTTAAATACAAAGTTTGAATCTTTTCACTTAAAACTTTAGAAGAAGCCTTAGACCAAGTAAAAGGCAAGACTTTCTTATGACTCAATTTGAAACACCTCAAACAACTACTAAAAAAACTTTTGAATCATTTTCTCATAAAATTGATTCATCCAAGCCTCCCCAACCTCTAAATGGATCATCTAATATAACCAATTTTAACCCAACCTACCCTCCATTCAGTCTAGAATAACTTAAGAATAAATTTCCACCCTCTAAACCCATGAGCTTTGATCTTTCCAAACCTTCTCCAAAATGGTACAATTCTGATAAGTTTTGTTGGTGTCATGCTACTATAGGTCATTTTCATGAGTCTTGTCATGATATTCACCAATTTATTCTTGATTCCTTGTTTGGTCCACATATCAATCTTGATACTCTCACAAAACAACATTATCAAGACTATATTCAAACTTTATAAATTTAATCTAAAGAATCTCAATCACATCAATATCAACTACATAATGAAAAACAAAACTTATACCATACCTACATGTAAAACATACTAAATCACATTAGGAAGCATGTAAAACATAAATGACAAATGAAATATCAATGCAAGAAAACTTTAATAAAGATATGTAAGTAAATGAAAAGTAACCATGTAAGATAAGCATGTCAAATCAAACATAAAGAAAAACATGAATGATTGAAAGTGAAATGTAAGTCAAGATGTAAGACAAACATGAGGAAATCATACATAAAGAGAAACGTGTAATCATTTAGTGGAATGGTAAGTTAAGGTATGTATATGGTATTTTAAATTACTCTCATTTCATTTTAGCATTACTTTATGTATGTCATTTTTAGTTATCTTAGTTTCATGTGTTTTTGTGTTCTTTATTGAAGCACCATCCCCTATTACACTCATGTGACACGTGACGAGCTTCAATTGGGGTAAATGTATACACATAATATTTTCAAACTTTACCATGTATTAAAACTTTTTATCTTGTAATTACCCATCGAGTCTCAATCTATTTAAGTGCATTCATTAAGGGGTGCATTGAAAAAGGGGTGGGTAGATCATTGGTGCTTCACAAGATTGTTGTCCCTTTTTTCTAGTTGTTATTTACACACTTGTCTTGTAAAAACCATTCCCATAAGCTTTGCTTCCTTTTTTCACCTTCCTATAGTATTTCACCATCTTCATTAGCCCTTTCCCTAACCTAAATCCTTTTTTGATAGTTTACATAACTATGTCAGCCATATCGACCTTGTATTGTTATTTTCAAAAACTTACTAATAACTAGGTCAGCCAAGGCTGACATAGTTCATAACCTAGTTAGTTTTTGACAATTTTAGTACTAGGTCAATCGCATTGACTTTGTCAAACTAAAATTTTGGAAGGGTTTAGGGTCAGATCTGCCTAAATAAACACATTCATTTCCATCATTTATTAAGAAGAGAAGAAGAATTAAGATATATTGTACATATACTTATCCACCATTTTATTTAAGGAACAATCTCAAGGTTTCATACTTTCTTTAGAGATATGGATCTTGTCTTATAGAGAAGTATTTTTGATGAATTTATAGGTTATTTATCCTAGATCTGATTTATCCTTATCATCCTTACATACCACAATAACCTCTTGTGAAGCACCTTGGCCAAGGGAGAGATTGAGGATCGATGGGTTCCTCTTCAAAGGTAAGTATTCTTAACTTTGTTCCTCATTTATAAGAGTAAATAGATATGCATTTTTACTTATCTTCCATGCATTAGGATTATGTATACATTGACATGATTATATGTCTTCTATACATATTTACTTTTCATGTTTATTACCCCCACTTTGTGCCATAAAATTTGGTGAGCACTAGATTATATTTTTCTTTACTTATTATTATTTTAGTGAATATGAAAACATAGGACATATTTAGGGTTAATGCATAGTTTTTATTGATTGGAGGCTTTGAAATCCTTCCTAGCGATATTATTTGTGATAAGAGATCATTTGATTACATCTAGTGGATCCATATTGGTCATGACTCTGATGATTTAATGTATCCACAATTGGAACTGTAAGTAGGATTTATATTCTCTGAGCTAGGATTGATTTATAGATCTATCATATTTTCCATTACATACACTCTCCACCAACACAATCATAAATACAAAAATCACATTACTAAGCAACATAACAAGAAGTCAAAATTTGCACATTTGATGTCAGATATTTAGTGTTGAAACTATATACCACCATGATAAAGAGGGAAAGTACACCCAAAAGTGGTGGAATCCTTACCTTATCAAGGACATACTTAGACCTAGCACTTATAGATTACAAACTAATGAAGGACATATCTTTAAAAGATCAAGCAACACTCAATTATTGAAGAAGTATTATGCTTGAACTATATTCTTTTTAGATTCCTTTTATTTATGTATTTCCATTTCCTGTACATGTCACTTTTTTCTTTATATTTTCTTTTTGGAGCTAATATTTTTTGTAGGTTATTTTAAGGCTCTCTTAAGTTTCAACTTAGCCTTGCTTTATCTAAACCTTTGGGTATTTTAACAACAACCCTAGTACATGTTCTTGGTTGTAATGAAATTACTTAGAGGTTTCATAATAATGGAATAATATATCATATAAATAAGATTAAAATAATCAAATACACGACAATAATTTATAAAATAGCAAATACTTTATAACTATGTCTGAACCATTTCGAGGGGGTAATATCCATAATAATGCAATAAGAAAAAATCACAATATAATGATAACAAACTAACCACTAGCTCATATATATACTTTACTTATCCATGGTTATTCCATAGGCAAACCATACTGACAACATAGAGAAATGCAATAAGATAATATGAAAGGTATGTAAGACATAAGTCAGCCACACATATCCCTTGAAAAAATATATGTTAAGTGTGTAACATGCCCCTCCCCTTTGAAACAACATTTATCTCAATGTTTAATCAACTATGGATGTTTTTGTAGGAAAGTTTCATCCTCACATGTTGCATCTTCATGATTTAGACTCTTACACTTGATAAAATACTCCTTAAGCTATCTTATTCATAGCCTATTTGTGCATGTGTGAAGGATCTCCTTAGTATCTAGAATTACTTTGACTTCTTCATCTAATTTAGGTAACTCAGTTTAAGTATAAAATCCTTATCCAATGACCTTGTTTAGGTAAGATACATGAAATAAAAGATGTGTGCAAGTGGGTTGGGGTGGCTCCAACTTGTATGCCACACTATCAATTTTATCTTGGATCTAATAATGGCCATAATAATTAGGATAAAATTTGTTATCATTTTTATTTTACTTCAAAGACATGAATATATAGTTGAAAACACACAAAGACCCAATCACTGATATCAAAATGCCTTTCACTACAGTGTTGATTACCTTGTTGCTTCATTTTATTATGTATCATTACTAATTTATCTTTTAAACTAGATAGTACCTCATGTTAATGTTGAGTGTTTTATTCAACAACACAGATCTTGGGTTTCGCATTCAAACATGAAGCGGTAGATGGGGGATGATATCCATAAAGTGCCACAAAGGGAGACATTTTAGAAGAGGTATGGAAGTGTTATACCACTATTTTGCTAGTAATAGGTAATGAACCCAATGTTTATGTTTATCTAATGCAAAATAGTGGAGATATCCTTTTAATAATTTATTGACAACCATTGTTTGCCTATGAGATTGAGAATGATAATACAAGATATAAGCCAACTGATTGCCTAAACATGTAAATAACTCAGTCTAAAATTCACTGGTGAAAATAGGATCATGATCACTTACACTGATTTTAGGGGTAGTATGCAACTTCTGGACTGTATTGATAAAATCAACAACTATTTTACTAACTACAAATGGTTATGATAAGGACCAAAAATGAGCATATTTTTGGAGGCTATCCAAAATACCATGATGACATTTTTACCTTTAGACCTTGGTTGATCCAAAAATCCAAGTTTATAAAACTTTACAGTATACTTGAATTGGATAATAGCTGAATTATTAATTCCAATTTATATTTAATTTAATCTAAAAATTAGCTTTAAAAATTTAGTAATTTAAATTTTGGAAATTGAAAAAAATTTAGATACTGGAGAATAAATAATAATGACACAAAAATATTTGTTTATGGGGTTCACCAAATGGCTGTCTCTGGGTCAACTCTATGAGTGTTTTGATCAATTGAAACTCATAAGAATAATTAAAAAATTATTCTAAGTGATACAATAAATATTTTTTACCACATAATCTGTCTGTGCAAAAAAATAGACTCCCTCAATTCAATGTAAGTCCTTGTTGCCTGTATAATACAGATTATTCTCTTTCTCTAGTAATTCTAAAAAAAAAATCATGCTACCCTATACAAAAAAACCTACTATTTATATTTCTCAATGCCTTCTTGGTGTTGGCTAGGCATGGAAATTCTTTCCTCTGCACGATCGGGTATGTTTTAACAATTCTACGTTGGATCTATTATTTTTTTTCCCACACCTTTATGCATTGGTTGGGTGCTAATTACCATTTTATTAAACTCCATTTGTGTTCAAAAAATCCATGTTGGTTATCTTTTTTAAGAATTAATCTCACATGTATCAAAAATAAAGATAATTCATCAGTTTATTTTAGGTTTCTATTCTGTTAAACATGCCTATAAGACATGCAAACTCTGCCAAATGCTTTGCTCATGTGGCTGCAATCTTCAATCGGTTGGCACCAAAGTGGGTTGTCAAACCCATGCCATGTAATAACTACCATGCCTATCATAGAGATTTGGTGGTTATCACTATCACCAATATGACTTGGAAAATCTATTCATGCATCAATATTAATTTGATTGGTACCAAAGACAAAGTGGGAGTCAACTCCATGTGTCCTTGGGTGGAACAAATACACATGCAACTCTTTTAATAAATATTAATATTATGGATAATAATATCCATGCAACCTTACATTTATAATGGATTATTATAATGAGATAATGTGGGAATATGTGTCATTGGCTATATTAAAATATTTTGGTAGCAATTAAATAAAATTATTTACAAATGTTATAGATGGAGGTGTGGCATTATTGGCCAGATAGTTTCATACTTGCAACCATAAAAATATATAGTTAATTCCAATACAAATAGATTAAAATAAACTTTTAATCTCCTTATATATATTCCACATTCCAACATATTGCCACATCATCCCTGAAGTTATCTGATTAGAACTTTTGTGGGATACCTTGGATCATTCCTCCACACTAAGAGCTTTTGGTCCTCCAAAAGTTACTTAATTATCAACCAAATGAGGATATTTTTCCCTTATCTTTTTGATTTCCATCCATTTTACCTTATTTGGATGTATTCCTTTCAAACCAACATGAAGATATTCAACATTACCTCTTCTCGTAGTTCTGATTTTACTATAAATAATAACATCTTCATATAACTCATGAAGAGATTCAGGAGCAAAATCATCGACATTAGGAACTTGAATACCCTCATCTTGATCCATGATTATGGGAGGTTCATATAATTACAGTTTTCCACATTAAACACTAAGTAAATTTGGATATAATAAGGAAAATATAATTGAAAAACATTTGTACCAATCTTTTCTAGAATCATAAAAGGACCATACCTGATTTATTTTAATTTTCTACCTTCACCTTTCAGTCTTTCCTTGTTAACATGAAGCCAAACTTGATCATCCACTTTGAATTGATAATCAACATGGTGTTTATTGTGCCTAGCCTTATATTTAGCTTAGCTCTTCTCTAACTTTTCTTGAATAGCTTTTTGAATCATCTGAACTCTCTAAATGAAATTATTAACCTTCTTAACATCACTATTTCCATCCACCACTGAGTCATATTTTTTTCCAAAAGAGAAGTCCAAAGGAGACTTATGTGAATAACCAAAATAAGTCTCAAAAGGAAAATTTAAAGTAGAATAATGTAAATCATTATTATCAGAATGTTGTACATAATATAAATGTCCATCCCATAATTTAGGATGTTTACCACAATACCCCCTTAGTAAATGTACCACTATTCGGTTGACCATTTATGTTTGAACATTAGTTTGTGGATGAAAGTTTGTTCTTTTCTTTATCTTAACATCCACCGAGTCCCACAAACCTGACCAGAACTCACCAAAAAATCAATAATCATGATCAGATATAATATAATATAATTGGGTAACCCAAAATGGATCCAAATTTTTTTGAAGAATAAATGTGCAATATCCTCACCTGTAACATGTTAAGTACAAGGAACCAAAATACACATTTTTTTGAATGTATCCACAACCACATATAGATAATCATGTTTTCTTTGTGACATAAGTAAACCTCCTAAAAAATCCATAGAAATACTTTCCCAATGATAGTTAGGAACAGGAAGAGATGTATACAATCCTAACTTCCAGTTACTAGGCTTACTTGTAGAACAAAGAATACAACCTTTGATATATTTAAATACATTTTATATCATATGAGGCTAATAATAATATCTTTATAACTATGCAATTGTCTTACCAATGCCAAAATGACTTGAAAAAAGAGAAGTGTGAGATTCTCTAATCATGTGCATTCTCTCATCCTATGGAATACATATTTTTCAAAGATGATAAAACATTCCATTATGCATATGATAGTCAAATTGATTATAGATGTATGAATAATGGTTTTATATAGAGACTTTTTTTTGAATTATTTTTTGCATTATATTTCTATCATTAATGAGTATTGATTAACCTAATGTTTAATATAGTGGATCATCAAGGTAATCCTAAATAGCTAATTTTTAACATGAGAATAGATTCAATATGATAAATAAATATAATTTTTAATAAAATTCTAAAACATATGTGTTTTTAAATCAATGAGATCAGATATTTCTCATCTTAAGTTAAGAACAAATTGGATTGTCTTTTTAGATAAATTATAATCTAAAAACTTGGATCATGCATCCTGACATTTAGTTAAGATATATTAGGATTTAACATCTTTGATAGGTCTAGGAGATTGACCACATTGACATTCGATGATGTGGTACATTCCCATTTAATTGAGCTCTCTCAAGCTCTGACATCTCTGACAAGTCTAAGGGACTGGCCCTCTTGACATTCGATGACATGGTGACTTCGCATTCATTTAGGCTTTCCTAGGCTATGGCATATCTAAAAGGTTTGACGGATTATCCATCCTAACATTTGGTGGCATGGTAATTTATCATTCAATTGGGCTCTCCTAAGATATGACATCTTTGACAAGTCTAGGGGATTATCCATCCTAAAATTTAGTGACATAGCACCTTCCTATTCGGTCAATCTCTCCCAAGATATAACATCTCTGAAAGGTCTAGGGGATTGGCCATCCTAATATTTAGTGACATGACACCTTCCCATTCATTCAGTCTCTCTTAGGATTTGACATCTCTGAGAGGTCTAGGTGAATAATCATCTTGAAATTTAATGATGTGTTGCCTTCCCATTCAATCGAGCTCTACCAATTTCACAAAATGACTAAATAAGAAAAATAAAAGGAATATGATACATTAAAACTTAATTTTTAGATATAAGGGTCTCATTTTTTCATAGAAGGTAATGTTGTATTACTCTGGGAAGGGAACTAGACTCTAGGAGGCTCAAATGATAATAAAATTGCAATGTTAGAATCATGATTTATTAAAAAGAACAAACACTCCTTAGTTTTAAAGAGAAATAAAAGAGGCATGTTTCTACCAGGGAAATTAAGGAAGTGCACATTTTAAATATTTAAGTAGGCATCACCAACAAGAATAAAATAAATGACACTAAAGCTCTAGTTAATAAGATTTTGTCAGAGATGTCAGAGCTTGAGAGATGAAATTATAATATATAGTTGAAATTATGTAGACAACAAGTGAAATATGTCTTCTAACAAATTATTGAAAGGATTAACCCATAACAAATTAATAAAGTCAATCCCACCCATAAGAATAACAAACATAAGAGAATCTAGCAGATAGTCCCCCATTGCTAACTTAATACTATGGCATTTTATACAATAATTAATTGTACTACCATCTGAAATCATGACTTGAAATAGTGAGTATCTACTCATTATATTAATAATGTCAAAAAATTATTGAAAATATTAACCCATAACAAATTAATAATGTCAATCCCACCCATAAGAATAACAAACATAGGAGAATCTAGCAGATAGTCCCCCATTGCTAACTTAATACTATGGCATTTTATAGAATAATTAATTATACTACCATCTAAAATCATGACTTGAAATAGTAATTAATTGTACTACTATCAATTGTTCTACATAATTTCATCAGTAGTAAGTATCTACTCATTTGAGTTATTTTATCTACCTAGCCCAAGAATTTCAAGTCATGATTTCAGATGGTAGTACAATTAATTATTCTATAAAATGCCATAGTATTAAGTTAGCAATGGGGGACTATCTGCTAGATTCTCCTATATTTTTTATTCTTATGGGTGGGATTGACATTATTAATTTGTTATGGGTTAAGACCATATGCTTGGTTTGGATAGTCTTAGGTCCAATAGTAAGAGGGAGCCAAATACAACCAAGTGGTTTTTGATTAGTTTTGTCAAATCCATGACATGTGAAGTGAGTTTGTTTGAGATGATATTTTTTATAGCCAAGTTGTTGAATAAGCCAAAGAGATCTCACATTAATATCAGACCCTTTATCTGCTAATACTTTATGAATCAAGGTGGTATTAATGGATACTCTAATGAAGAGGGGTGGATCATCAGCTTGAAAGAGGATCTCATCTTTGATAATGTCTTCTTAAATGAATTATATGGAGGGTTTTGAAGAAGGAAAAATAGATTCAATGGTATGCATTTAGGTTGGTTAAAGCTCATGAGAAGGTGGTTTCTCTTCTAAAGGAGATGGCTCATTTTCCTAATGTTGTTGCATGAGGAACTTACGATGATAAGGAAAGGTACAAACTAACTCCATGAGAGGAATTTTTCAAGGCATGGAGTTGATTTCTTCTAGGAAGTTCCAATAGGTTTTAGAAGAATAAGAACCAACATGAGGCTTAGAAGGTAAAATAGGCTTAGGAGGAAGAGAAGTGGTTAGAGGCATTTCTCTTAATGGAATTTTTAACATTTATCAGAGTCTTTATAATATACGATCAACCTATACATCATAACTATCAATAACATCTATCCAAGATTTTCAAATGCCCCATTTATTATGAGATCTAGAGAAGATGTTATTACCTATACAAAGACTTAGAAAGCACTCTAGCTACTTTTTTTAGATATACAAACCAACTATGCCTAGATTTTATCTTTGTGAGGTTGTTGCTTTCTAGAGCATATCTCTATAGGAGGAGTGTAGAGGCTATGGAGCTCCAATATTGGTCACCTCATTATTTCAACCTATTTAGGTGATTGGTAGTACTAAACTTCCTTTGGACACTAGTACATCACACATCAAAGTTAATATATTAGTTAGATGATGCTTGTGCTATATATATATATATATATATATATATATATATATATATATATATATATATATATATATATATATATATATATGGTGCATTTGGGTTATGATACTTAGACTATTTGGATGGATATTATGGACTGTTGATTAACTTTTATGGATTTTTGATAGAGTTTTATGGACTATTGATGGACTTTGTTATTATTACTTTTATTTATGCATGGTTTGTGGATAAATGGATAGATAGAGTACTGTTATATTTCTTGTATTTTGATTAAAAATAGCACATGACAATTATTTTTAGCTTTTTATTATGGGATATGACATATATGATTTGATTATAGATGTATGGATAATGGTTTTATATAGAGACCTTTTTTTTGAATTGTTTTTTGCATTATATTTCTATCATTAATGAGTATTGATTAACCCAATGTTTAATATATTGGATCATCAAGGTAATCCTAAATAACTAATTTTTAACATGAGAATAGATTCAATATGATAAATAAATATAATTTTTAATAAAATTCTAAAACATATGTGTTTTTAAATCAATGAGATCAGATATTTCTCATCTTAAGTTAAGAACAACTTGGATTGTCTTTTTAGATAAATTATAATCTAAAAACTTGGATCATGCATCCTGACATTTAGTTAAGATATATTAGGCTTTAACATCTTTGATAGGTCTAGGAGATTGAACACATTGACATTCGATGATGTGGTACCTTCCCATTTAATTGAGCTCTCTCAAGCTCTGACATCTCTGACAAAATATTATAATTTCACATCACACAATTTCAACAATAGTAAGTTGTCTACATAATTTCATCAATAGTAAGTATCTACTCATTTGAGTTATTTTATCTACCTAGCCCTAGAATTTAAAGTCATGATTTTAGATGGTAGTACAATTAATTATTCTATAAAATGCCATAGTATTAAGTTAGCAATGGGGGACTATCTGCTAGATTCTCCTATGTTTGTTATTCTTAAGGGTGGCATCACATAATTTCATCAATATTAAGTTGTCTACTCATTTGAGTTATTTTATCTACCTAGCCCTAGAATTTCAAGTCATGATTTCAGATAGTAGTACAATTAATTATTCTATAAAATGCCATAGTATTAAGTTAGCAATGAGGGACTATCTGCTAGATTCTCCTATGCTTGTTATTCTTATGGGTGGGATTGACATTATTTTGGGAGTACAATGGCACACCATATTGGGTACTATTGAGATGAATTTCCAAGAATTATTCATGTGCTATTATTTTGAAATCAAACCATTAGAACTATGAATATTAAGATTTAAATCTCCACAAGTGGTTAGTTCACATCAGATGACCAAGATGCTAAAAAAAGGTTTACCATTTCATAGGACTCTCATTTGTTGAATTGTGGGCCGCCATAAGGATTTTACTCTCATTTATATTCGTTTCATAGGACTCTCAAGGAATAATCTATTTACCATTTATTAAATCTTTATATACATCCTTAAAATCATCATCTCTAGCATATTGTTCCTTATAGCTTTCATTAACAAAATGACTATGCTGCAAAATAGTAGATGATACAATAGGAGGTCTAGAATGCATATCAACAATCTTATTATGTGTTCCATTTTTATACCTTATAAAGAAATGGAACTACTGCAAAAAATCTATCCATTGAAAGTGTCATGATTATTGTAGCTTGGATTGTGATTGAAGATACTACAAAGGTTGATGATCCATATGGATGATTGTCTCTTTGTCCATCAAATAGTGTTTCCACTTTTTCACACTCTACACCAAAGCATAAAACTCTTTATCATAATTAGGATAATTTTTACTGCACTTGTAAAGGTTTCTGAATGAAAACACACTGGTTTTTAGTTATGCATCAATACTGCCCCTATTTCATACCCACTAGCATCAATTTCTACCTCAAAATATTATTATAAATTAGGAAGTGCAAGAATTGGGGCATACTTATCTTTTATTTTAGAGTATTGAAATATTTTTCATGTTTTCCTCCCCACTAAAAGACCTGCTTAACACTTTTTAAAGCATGTAAAGGAGATGTAATGTAAGAAAAGTTAGCAATAAATTTTATCCAGAACTAAATTTCTCCAAGAAAATTCCTAACTTCTATTGCATTATTAGGCCTTGGCCAATTTACTATGGTTGAAAATTTTTTAGGGTCTATTTTTAGAGAACCATTACCTACATCATAACCTAAATAAACCAAATATGTTTTTTCAAATTCACATTTTGACATCTTTAAAAATAATTTATCCTTTTACAAAGTATCAAAAACTTTCCTGGTGTGTTTAAGATTATCTTCCCATGTGTTACTAAAGATTAAAATATAATCTAAGGACACGATTACAAAATCATTCATAAATGGTCTTATCACATCATTCATAACCCTCATAAATGTGGCAAGTGCTTTACAAATCCCAAAAGGCATAACAAGTAACTCAAAAAGATATTGATTAGTTTTAAAATAAGTTTTCAAACTATCACCATCACTAATTCTTACTTGGTGATAACCACTTCTCAAATATAACTTATTAAAATACTTTCCATTTTTCAACTAATATAATAAATCATTAATATGAGGAAGAGGTTAAGTGGTTTTTAACTATGATTTTATTCAAAGCTCTAAAGTCCATGCACATCCACCATGTACCATATTTCTTAGGTACTAAGATAATAGGTGAACCACATGGAGAGGTAATTGGCCAAATTAATCCTTTCTTAATTAACTCCATCACTTACTTCTCTATTTCTTCATTCTCAACTATGGACAACCTATACATGTCAATGTTAGGAAGAGAGGTATCCTGCTACAATTGAATTTCATGTTGAATTTCCTTCTTAGGAGGTAAACCTTGTGGCTCCTAAAAAACACCATTGTAGTTAGAAATAATATTTATATCTCAAATTTATGTTTAGTATTACAACCCTCTAAGGCCTTGGATTTTTCATTATCCTTGGCTTTTACAATCATGAGAACAAAAATTTGACTTGAGTTTACAAGTCTTTTCATTTGCCTTGCAGAAACAAGAGTCAAATTGGCTCTAACATGATGGGCTCTTACTATGTGTTCAATCCCATCCTTTACAAGCACATATTTGTTCTCTTCTCTATAAAATATTTCCTTTCTATCATATAAGTAAGGACTACCCAAAATAATTCCATAGATATCCAAATGAACCACATCTAATTCTATTTCATCAATGAATTTAGAAGTAATAGCAAACCTCAAGGTGCATGTTTTTGTGACCTGAAATTTTGCATCATCACACACCCATCCTAAAGGATATGGTTTTGGATGTAGTTTATTTTTGAGTCCTAACTTTTTAACAACCTCTTTAAAATTAATATTATCTTATGATCCACTATCAAAAAGAGTGTCTAGTTTAGTATGTTTACATATAACTCTTATGTAGAAAATCTCATTCCTTTCTTTTCAACATATTTAGATTTAGTTTTAGAAGAAAAATTAATAACAAAAGGTTTAGTGTTAGATGGGGAAGAATTTAAACCTTGCAAACCCATGGTAGTCACCTTTGTTTCATCACCAGAATATGATCCTAGGTCATGTTGAACCACATCATTAGCCATATTTTCCTTCTTATTCCATAACCTATATATTTTTAGTTCTAGATGGAGTTTCCAACACTTAGCTTCATCATGATTCTTCTTTCAATGATTACAGAAAGGTTCTCCTTCCTCTTTCTTAACAGTGTAAGTATATTTACTCTTACCCTTTCCTTTACCTTTATCTTTTCTTTTAAATGTCTTATGAGACTTCTTTACATAGCCTTCTTTGGTCATCTTAACCCTGGATTCATATGGGTATCTTGCACACAAAATTCATCAAGGTTAGAAGGACTAAACATGAGAATAGTATGTCTCAAATAGCTATCCAAACCTCCAATATACTTCAACAACGTTTATAGACTATCAAGAGGAATGCCTAACATTAATGCCTTCTTTCTAAACTCTTAAGTATAATTTTGCACACTCTAACCTTTATTTTGCCTTAAAGTTTGCCAATCCATAATAGCTTATTGCATATAGCCCAAAGGATCAAATTATTTTATTAGCTCAGAAATAAAATCATTCCAAGAGGAAACACCTTACCATGTTGTTTGAGATCCTCCTAAATATTACTCTCCCAATAGATGAGTTTTGTGCCACTCATATAGAGAGTAGCCAACTGAATTTTGATTTCTCACTGTCAATATTCTAAATCCTACAATATATCTCAATCTGCTTGACCTACTTATCTAATTTATCTACCCTTAGCTCACTATTGTAAATTGGCAAATAAAATTTAACATCTAGTTTCAAGTGTGGGATAGTTTTACCATCTACAAAAAAGGAGCCTTTCTTGGAAAGTGAAAGAGGAAGTTATTCTCTTATAGAATTATCTTCCTTTACTTTCTCCTTACTATGTTCCTCATACATTTCCTCAACCATGTCTTTCATGCTAAAGAAAGCACATTGTAAGTCTAACTTAGACATATCATCTCCCATACTTGACTGTTGGTTTGTACATCTTGTACCAATTTCAAGATCAAAATCTACAAGTTCTCCTTCACTATGTCTTGATTTAGACATGGTTAACATAAAAGACTATATTGTAATTTCTAGACAATGTTATACAACCTTGATCACTGGCTCTGATATTAAACTGATCCAAAAATCCAAGTTTATAAAACTTTATAACATACTTGAATTGGATAATAGCTAAATTATTAATCCAATTTCTCTTTAATTTAATCCAAAATTTGGTTTTAAAAATTCAATAATTTAAATTATGGAAATTAAAATAAATTCATATAATGGATAAGAAATAATAATGACAGAAAGATTTATTTACAGGGTTCACCATATGGCTACATCCCTCAGTCCACTCTATGAGTGTCTGATCAATTAAAACTCAAAAGAATAATTACAATTTTTTTTTGAGTGATCCAATAAACATTTCATACCATATAATCTATCTATGCAACAAAATAGACTCCCTTAATTCAATGGATGTCCTTAATACCTATATAATCTAGTTTATTCTCTTTCTCTAATAATTTTATAATGTTTTTCCATGTTGCCCTATACAAAAATAGATGTTTATATTTCTTAATGCCTTCTTGGAGTTAGTTGGGCGTGTTTATTCTTTCCTCCATATGCTCAGGTATGTTCTAATAGTTCTGCATTGGATCTATTATTTTTGTTCTCCCTTACTTTTATGCATTGGTTGGGCGCTAATTATCATTTTCCTAAACTCAGGTTCTGTTCAAAAAATCCATGTCGGTTATCTTTATTAAGAATGAATCTCAACTGTATCAAAAATAAAGTGAGTTCATCAATTTATTTTGGGTTTTTATTTTATTAAACATGCCTATAAGACATGCAAACTCTGCCAAATGCTTTGCTCGTGTGGCTGCAATCTTCAATCGATTGGCACCAAAGTGGGTTGTCAAATCCAATCCATGTAACAACTACCACGCCTATTTTGGAGATATTTAATGGTCAGTACTACCACCAATATGGCTTGGAAAATTTTTTCATGCATAAAGATTAATTTTATTGGCTCTAAAAACAAAGTGGGATTCAATTCCATGTGTCCTTGGGTGGAACAAATACACATGTAGCTCTTTTAATAAATATTAATATTATGGATAATAATATCCATGTAACCTTATGTTGATAAGGGATTATCGTAATGAGATAGTGTGGGAATATGCATCACTGGGTATATTAAAATATATTGGTGTCAATTAAATAAAATTGTTTCAAATGTTATGGGTGGAGGTGTGGCATTATTAGCTAGATAGTCCCACACCTGCAACCATAAAAATATATACTTAATTCTAATATAAATAAATTAAAATAAACTTTTAATCTCTTTATATATTTTCCATGTTCTAACATATTACCACATCATCCCTAAAGTTATCTGATTGAAACTTTTGTGGGATCCCCTGGATCATCGACAAACCTATAATGAAATCCATGAAAACCTCCTCCCAATACTAGCTAGGGATGGATATTGGTTGTAGAAGACCTAGTGTCTTAATTTTTTCTCCTTTATTTTGTTGGAAAAATCCATGCCACAAATATTTGTATATCATTTTCATTTTGCCATAAATATTTGTATATCCCCTTTGAATCCCTCAAAATATATATTAATTGATTTAATGATATGTCTAAAAAAATCTTAAGTGCCCCATTATTGGAGATACATGAAGCTCCTGAATGATCTTGTGTTTGAGGACATAATCCTTACAAGGTATAATTTATCTTTATACCATAATGTGTTCCCTTTCCACTCAATTTTAAAAAAATCACCTCAACCATGCTAAATATTTTGAATCATTACCTGTGTATCTCTATCATTCTCCCATTTTGATCTTGCTTCTTCTAACCAATCTTCTTTCTAAATAGTCATTGCGCATAAAAATGCCTCAACTGATTCATCCCTCCTAAAAAATGCATCTACTAGCACATTATCTTTTCCTTTCTTATAAACTATTTCAAATTCATATCCCAACATTTTAATCACCCATTTTTTTTTGTTTTTCTAATGACAGTCATTATTCCAATAAGTATATTATACTATCATGACCAGTCTTTACTTGAAAGTGTATACCCATCAAATAAGGTCTCCATTACATGCTTGCATGATTATTGAATGTAATGGGTCTTCCTTATTACATTATCACTTCCCTCATGTCATATCCTGATGCATCACATTCAATAATAAACATTTTGAAAAAATCAAGAATCATCAAAACTAGAGTGGTGCACATAGCCTCTTTCAACTTATCAAATGAATTGGTAGTTGGTTCAGTCCAATGGAAAGAATATTTGTTCAACAAGGTTGTAAGTGGAGTTTTGATAGTAACCTATTAGCCCCAAAAATCCATGAAGATTCTTGAGGGTTTTTTGGCACTTACTACTCCATCGTAGATTGGATCTTCTTAGGGTTGCCTTTGAATCCTTCATGTGAAATAAGATGACCCAATTACTCCACCTTATGGATTCTAAAATAACATTTTAAAGGTTTTAGATAAATATTTTATTGATCTAGAACTAACAGTACCTATTTCACATGCTTAAAATTTTCTTCCCAATTTTTGTTATAGATTAGGATGTCATCAAAAAATACCAACACAAACTTCCTTTAAAAAAGATTTAAAATAGTATTCATCAAAATCTAAAATATAGATGGTGCATTTGTGAGACCAAAAGGCATGACTATAAACTCATAATGGCCTTCATGAGTTTTTAAATTTGTTTTAGGGGCATCCTCATCTCTAATATTAATTTGATGATACCCAGAATGAAGATCTAGTTTGATAAAATATACAACACCATGTAATTCATCTAAAAAATCAATGACTGGAATATGGAACTTATCATTTATGTTTTACTTATTTATATATTTTTAGTTTGGGCACATCCTCTAAGTGTCAACCTTATTCTACACTATGACCACTAGGGACAGATATTCACTTTGACTATGTCAGATAATACCTACCTCCAACATCTCCTATACCATCTTTTTAATTTCAAAATTTTAGACATATGGATACCTATATGGTATAATGTTTGGTGATTTACTACCTATAATTAGTCTGATGGCATGATCATTTTATTTTTTTGATGGTAGGCCTTTTGCAATTATTCTAAAAACTATTGGGTGGTCATCAAGACTCAATTGTAAATTAAGATATATAGACATTTGTTGGTTGAACTTCTATAGAAAACAATCATGTTACAAATCCTTTAGACCCTTTTTTAATAATATTCATCATATGATGTGAACTAACTAATTGGGGAGACTTTGCTCATAATCCCTGTAGTTAAAATGTCCTACCTTCATAATTAAAGTGCATGAACAATTATTGTAAATTCATCTCTAATGTGCCCAAAGTCATGAGCCATTGTAATCCTGAGACAATGCCATCCCTACCAATGAGAATAGAAAAAATATGAGAATTAAGCAAGTAGTCCCCCATGGCAATCTTAATATTAAGGCATTTTATAGAATAGTTAACTATGCCACCATCTATAATCATGACTTGAAATTCTAGAGCTAGATAAATATAATAGTTCAAACAAGTAGCCAACTTATTGTTGATGAAATTATATGTATTTCCTAAGTCAATTAACCTTATCACCTTTTGTTTCTTGATGAATCATAGCACCTTAATATTTTGAGGAGTAATTATACTTGAAAGGGCATTATGTAAGATACTAGGGTGAAAATATTTAGATTCCTCTAATTGTTCTTCCATACCCTCACTTGAGTCATCTTCATTGGTTCCTTAAATGTAAAATAGATTATTTTTGGCACATTTATAACTTTTGCTCCACTTACTATAACAACCAAAACACAACCCTTTGGCATGCTTATCCTCAATTTTTTGAGGGGTCAATCTCGTAGGTTGTATGAATAATGTTTCTTTGAAATTACATTCATAGACATGAGTAAATTCCCTCCTTTTGACCAAATATTTTTCCTCTGCCTGAAACACAAATGGTATTTATTCAAAAATAAATGTTATATTAAACATGCAAACTTCAAGTTGGATGTTATCCTGTAGCCCCTAAGAACAATCCATTCATGTTGTTTTCATAAATATCATCCATGCATAATGGATAGATTATGAAATTATTGAATATAATCCTTAATATTACCTATTTTTTGTAACTTTAATAACTGACTGAAGTAATTTTCTAAGATGTTTTTGTGATAATGATTCTATTTATTCTCAGTAAACATTGACTAGGTAACAAGAGTCCCTTTATTTTTGTTTTGAGCACATAACCACCTATATCAAATGAATTACTTAGTTTATAGATATAGATATGTCATGATCATCTTCTACACATATGAGGTATGATGTAGATCAAATATATTTTATATTTGATTGATCCAAGTGATTGGATCCTTACCATAAAACTTGTGTACTTCCACCTTTGACAACATGTGTTTTGAACCAATATTAGATTTGTGATAGTTTAGATAAGGAGAACTCGATTAGAGTAGTGGAGGATTATTTTGTAGAAAATGAGCCACAGTAGTGTTCAATTGATCACTCATATTTGGTAAGTGATTCTTCATAAAATCAATTTCCACTTGTATTACATCGAGATCATCCTTCCTCACCATGTTTTTTTTTATCTAACTAAATTTGTTAAACCACTTCAAAAATTGACTAATATGAAGTTTTAGACTCCATGTCATCCTTTTGAGGATTTTTTGGAGTGTATTGACCTTTATCGCATCCATGAGTGCTAGGACTATCCATGCACACGCCTAGGAGGGGGGGGTTTGGGCCCAAAAAAAGGGCACCAATAGATTATTCCATTTTTATCATCTCACTAAGATGAATCCAATGGCTATTAATTTACACAAGGGTAAAAAAATACATATTTTTTTCAAAAAAAATACTTCAAACAATATTGCAGTGGAAAAAAATAAATTATTCCCAGATTTCAAGTTACATTTTTTAATCCTAAATCTCTTATGATTGACACAACACCATACCTAAAAAGTAAGACTATAAAATTGTTATAGTATTGATGCTCTAATACCACTTTTAATGAAATTAATTTGATATTTCACAATAATGGAATAATATATCATAGAATAATCTAATCCATAATAATAGTTGACAAAAGATCATAATAATTTATAATTATGATTGAGCCACTTCGACAGGAAAACCTTCAAAATAATGCAATAAGATCATAATTCACAATATGATGATAAAAATACTAACCACTACCTCCTACATATACTCTACTTAACCCTAGTTAGTATATAGGTTGACCATACTAAGAACATAGAGGAAGGCAATAAGATAGTATTAAATGTATGTAAGCTACTATTTAGCCACATATATCCTTAGACACACTATAGGTTAAGGGCATAGTATTTGTCCTTAGGTATCTTATCAGTTTTACACCTCTTAGTTTTTTAGTTTGTGAGTTGCATGGTAAGACATGGGGAATCAAACACACCCTCCTCACAAAATCTCATTCTCTTTATCTTTA
Source organism: Torreya grandis (assembly GCA_037957365.1). Classification (NCBI taxonomy): domain Eukaryota; kingdom Viridiplantae; phylum Streptophyta; class Pinopsida; order Cupressales; family Taxaceae; genus Torreya; species Torreya grandis. Next base: position 807,083 of record JARHVA010003864.1, read on the forward strand.
CCTTTTTTACACTTCTTTATTTTTTGGCCATTACTTTCCATATAGTTATTTGGTATCCTTTATCAGTCACTTTATTTTAATATTTATTTCAGCCATTATTTCCTATTTATTAATTTGGTATTTTTTATCATCATTACACCCATGTGGGTTTTGATATCTTTTCTATGCTTCATAGTTTTTCCTACTCATTTTGATGTCTCTTGGATTTTTAATTTCTGAGTTGCATGGTAATACCTTATAAAATATAATTATGCCCTCCTCATAAATGCCCATCTATTTTATATTTTGCTTCCACTAATAACAATAGCTATGTGTCTTCTTATAAAGATAAGGTAATGGTCAAGAGTGTGTTTTATCACTTAGATTCAGTCATATTCTATTTTAGTAAAACTATTGTAGTCTATCTACATGTTCTCATCCAAATTTTACCCTCTCTTATGATGCAATCTCAATCTATCTATCGTTATACCATATGTCTTTAAACATTTTTGTGATTGAGACAACCCAATTATTCTATACTCATTTCCATGATCTTCCTATTTTTCACCTCCTTTTTATCTGATCAAGGTTGGCTGACATTACAATCTTTTCTAAGGTACAAGTCTGAGGTATCTAAGCATCTTGGTCTCTAGATTCTCCTCTTGAGTGGTTATGTTTAATCTCTCTTATTAGTCATATTTAGCACCCATGGTTCATCTTTTAAATCCATATGAAGGAGATAATTATAAAAAACCCAAAGATTCAAAATTCATGACATCATAAAGAGAAATTAAAATATCTTTTAAAAATTAGATCACACCAAAAGATGTGATCTTATTTTTGGCACACCCCTTATTCTATTCAAAGCTCAAACTCCATAGTTGATTTCATATAGAGTTGAGGTCCATTGGGGTATGGTAAGCTAGTATATTGAGGTAGGAGGTTTGAAACATATTACATTATGGTTCCACCTATTTTGATCCAAAACTCAAAAACTTTTGTTGAAAGATAATTCAAGAAATAAGAACAACATAATTCAAATAATGTTATCTCTAAGAAGAGATGTTTTATTGATCAAATTTGCAGACCCAAACATATGCCTATCTCTAAGAAGAGATGTCTAATTTCCCTTTCAGGTTACATCTTCATTTATACATGTTTTGAAGGTGTGAGGATGATTTGGAAGGTCACCAATCTTGAGGTAGATTAAGTGGTTCAACTTCCACGATTTACAACAATACAAATTCAAGGAATTACTATTTTTAGAAACTTACTATTTTTAGACTACACTACTAAAATTGAAATTTGGGTCACTTACATTGAGGTTTTTGGGGTCAAACTTCATTTATTATAGATAAATTCCATCTCATGACATTTCCCTCATTATTAGCTTTCCAATGGTTTAAACAATGAGTCAATTGGAGCTACGATGCAAAATTTACGGCTCCCAGAAGTTCCATCATCAATTGGGGTGGACCCATCACTTGAATTGTCACCTAAATTGTTTCCTCGATCATTCTTCCCTCCTTGAGAAGCAATGGTCCCCATTACATCAAGATTTTTCATCAAGTGTGGTAATTATACTTCAATTTAATTCCTGATGCATACTTGGAAGGGACTGTGATTTATGGAACTATGTAGGGCCCTATTGTTCACCATTTCTATCTGATCATCAGTCTGTGGATGGAAGGACATGAACTTCTTTAGCTCAGTATCAATTTGCTTTTGTTGTTGTGTTGTTTGTGTAGTCAGGGTTGTAACATTGGCCCTTTTAGATTCTTGTGGCTTGACCACCATGAAAACAAATTACTTGGCACTAATCAGAGAGACAGATGTAGAAGGTGGTACCTCTGGTACCCTATAGTGTCATGTTCCAAGAGTTAGAGTGATCCTTCAAGTTTTTGATTCATAGATGCCATGTCGATCATACATGAATGGTTGACCAAAGAGTACATCACAAACATCTAGATTGACCACATCACATAAGACCTCATCTTGGAAAGGTTTTATTTCATATGAGAGAAGACATTAGTGGGTGACACAGAGGTTTCTCCCTGGACTCAACCATCCAATATTGTATGGCTTTGGGTGAGGCTTCATGGATAGATTTAGGCTTTTCACAATATTAGCAGAGATTAAATTCTTTTGACTTCCACTATCAAGAATGAAATGTAAAGGCTTTCCTCTCACCCATAACTTAGAGTGAAACAACCTTTCCTTGTTATCTAGCCTCTCCTCATGGGTCTGTGATGAAGCAATAATGGCTTCAGGATCAACATCTACAATTTCTTCTTCAACCTCTTTAATTGCAGGGTCTATATGAGGTAGAGTAGTAGATGTTGAGGATTTTGACTCAAAAAGCAAGGACTTGATGGCTCAACATTCGTCTTTGGAGTGAGTTCCAAATTTGTGATAATCACACCACTTCCCAGTCTTTCTTTCCTTTTGCTTCCAATTTTGGCCTTGTGTTAAACCTTCTTTATCACTTTTCTATTTTGAAGGCTGATTCTTCATATTCATTATTCCATGCTTCTACTCAATCTTCAATACAAACTTGTATGCCTCACCAATGGTTTCCAAATTGAAGAGTTCCATTTCTCCCCGTATGTACCATTGTATTCCACCATGATATTTGATAACCTTATATTTCTCACTTTCTTGGATGCCCAATCTCACAGATAGAGAATGAAAAATGTTAGTGTAATCTTGAACAGACTATTCTTTACCTTGGTGAAGTTATTGCCACTCTATATACAGATCATCATATGCTCTAATGGGGTAGTATTCTTCCTTTACAGCTTCTATTGATTCATCCCATGTAGGTTTCATCTCAAGGCCATATCATCTGCACTGAATCTCTTTTTGTACACTTCCCACCAATTTTTGATAGGCAATGATGCTTTTAGAAGAGCAAAAGTAATCTTCTCTATATCGGTGAATTTATTTATAGAAAAATAAGATGACAATTGGTCCAACCAATTTCTACTGCATCAGCATTGATTTTTCCTTCAAATGTAGGGATATCAAAATTCACCTGAACCTTGAATGGTGTTGGGGCATTAAAAGGATGTGGGGGTGTGGATGAGGAGCCAAAATTTCCCATTGAAATTTATTAGAGAATTTGAGAAAATTGTTGTAGCATCTATGCTTGCTACTGTTGGAGGGCTTCATTTACCATTTCTTTGAAAGTATCGGATGTCTCGGTGTTCTCCACCATTTGAAGTCATTTGGAGTGAATACATGGATATTCTATTGGTTTTATTTTCCACCCAAACTTCCTATAATTTGACCTCATCCTTGGGATCATACACGTGAGACAAACTGCTCTGATACCACTGATCCAAAACTTGAACACTTTGGTTGAAAGATAATTCAAGAAATAAGAACAACACAATTTGAATAATGTTATCTCTGAGAAGAGATGTTTTATTGATCAAATTTGCAGACCCAAACATATGCATATCTCTGAGAAGAGATGTTTGATTTCCATTTTGGCTTACATCTTCATTTATACATGTTTTGAATGTGTGAGGAGGATGTGGAAGGTCACAAATCTCAAGGGAGACTAAGTGGTTCAACTTTCATGATTTACAACAATACAGAATTTGAGGAATTACTATTTTTAGAAACTTACTATTTTTAGACTGCACTACTAAAATTGAAATTTGGGGCACTTCCATAGGGTTTTTTTGGGGTTAAACTTCATTGAGTGGATCTCCATGCCATCTCACAATGTTCCCATCATTATTACATTTCCAACGGTTCAAACGGCGAGTCAATTGGAGCTACGGTGTAAAATTTATGGCTCCCAAAAGTTTCATCATCAATTGGGGTAAACCCATTGCCCGAATTGTCTCCTAAATTGTTGCTCAGAACATTTTTTCTCATGCAAGTACCTAATCCTCATCATAGACCAAAAACTATGTAAGGGGTCTTGAGGAACAGGGAACACATTTTGGGAAGGTAAGATCCCTTTTATCATTCATGAAAAATAGCCTTCATGGGATGATATTTATACTTCATTATTTAGCCAAATATTATGATTTCTAGGTAAGGTTTTATAGGGCCATTGATGTTGAAAACTCTTAAGCTTTCCAAACTAATTTTTGTGGCTTTTTTCATGTAAAGACCATGTTTTCACCTTAGTGATGCCCTTTTTTCCCTCCCTCCATTTTTCTCCTTGACAAGTAGGTTTATTTATAAATATCTCCCATATTAATTTATTATTTTCCATTTATTTAAAACATGTTAGCATTATGACAATAATAATGTTTTCCATTTATGAATATAAGCTACATCTTTGAGTAGTTACGAGATGCTTTCTTGGTAACTACCTTATCTTTCTAGGATTTATATTAGTTATGTTTGGGACATTGAGTTTTATATTCACTTTTTTAGGACATCTTGTCTATTTTTACTTTTAATGCTTATTTTATATTGCTTGGTTACCTTTTTCCTTTGGTTCTTGAATTCTAATTTAACATTAATGTTTCAAATTGCTAATTTTCCCTTTTTATTACATGTTTCCTTAGATCTTATCATTTTTATTTAGCCTTAGCATTATTGGCTTACAATTTTTTTGGGTTTTAAAGTCTTCTCCTAATATCTTTTCATTTACATCCATTTATTGTCTATCTTGCATACATGCACACTACTTTTATTTCATTTTTAGCCTTGTATCTTCAAAGTTTCCAAATGCAATTTTTGCACTTGCCATTATTGAGACTGTGGTATTTTCATGCATCATTTATGTGAAAAGGTAAGTCAAGGTATGTATATGTTACTTTCATTTGTTCATTTATCAATATCTATTTAAATATTTTTTTTATGATTTTTTGTTGCTATGTATCGCTCCCCTTACACCATCCCTCATTACACTTGTGTGACACATGATGAGCTTCAAGTGGAGCATATGTATTAGCCTGATATTTTTAATATTTATCACTTTACTGATGATTTATTTTATGAAATTTGTTGACACATTATATGAATGCACATCCTAATGAGTGCACTAGGAAAGGGGTGGGGTCAATTGGTGCAAGCACAAGAGAGGGGGTCCACATAATAATTGCTTTTGTCTCTATGTTACTTAGTTTTAACAATCTTTCATGGACACACTTGAGCACATTCTTAGACTTGAAACATTTCAACACATAATATTCATTAAATTCATATTAAAACAATACAATTTAATTCACACACTCTCTCATGCTCCCACACATGTCTATTCATGTTTATTCAAACATAAACATGAAGAAGAACATGCATACATAGTATCTCATATATTGGTTACTCTCACACTCTCCCTTATCTCCTATTGGAGTTATATTTTTAATAACTTGGAGCTATATTGAGTGATGTAACTCACCCCTGTGTCTAATTTTAATCTTTCCTTACATTCATATGCCTTTTGCAATGTCTCTTCATCTTCTTTGATGCCTTCTAAATGTTATCCAACCATCTTTCATTATGGGTCATTAATTTTGTTTTAATTCGATGCATGGTGAAACCACCAATGTATGCATGGAAAAACCACCACTCATTTTTAAAACCATATCTAATTTTAAAAACCACTAGTGATTCTTTCATAACAACTTCTATATGTAGACTGACAATTTTGTCACTTTGAAAAACTACCAACTTTTGGAGGCCATAACTTTTGCATACAGACTCAAATTGAAATGATTTTTTATTTGAAATTGCATAACCTATCAAGTAGAATATAAATATTCAATCATATTTATGTGTAGGGAAGTAATTTATTCCATTTTTTTCCTTTGCCCCACTACCTATTCATTTTAGTCCTCCAACACACGTAGTAACATTTCAGATTGTACCGATGGTTATGAGACTCAACCAACTTTACTGGAATATGTAGCTATCCAAAAAAATTCTTTATTTGATATTATTGATGCTAATAAAGTGTAAGAGTATTGATATTCCCTTGGATTATCTTCACTATGTCAAAAATTACAAACACATAAATAAGACTACACGAACATACACCACTCTATTTTTGGTTGATGCAAGATTTCACAAACCCTTAGATACTCCTACATCAGACACCTAAGGTTTTTAAAATTTTATATCTTGATAACATGGATAAAATAAATGGTAAAACAACTCTTTTGGACATGAAGCTTAATGACCATGGTGTTCCCTTCTAACACTCTAAATACTTCAGCTAATTTTCATGTTTTTTTTCTACTTCCAATTTCCTCTTGTCTGATTCAAATATGTCCTCTTATTCTTATCTTTGCTTACTCCTTTTTTGGGGGATTTGACCCACCATATCCTAACATCCTCTACCAAAGGATTATCTTATTCTCTTTCAATTTTCTTGTGTGATTAAAACCACCTTCATACAACCACCTCCACCAAGATGCCTCTTCTTGCATCTTACTTTCTCTTGTGGCTTGTATGTACTATTGTCCAGCCACCATTAATTATATCTCTTATCCTCCTCTTAATATTCTTTACCATTTTTTTCTAATACTTATAAAAACATCTCCTTGATTACATCATCTTCCATATGTATCTATGTTGTGACCTCATTCTCTTCTCTTTCCACCATCATCTTGATTGTATATTTTTCATTTGAGATTCTTAAAAGACTCTTCTTTTCCTTCACTTCTTCACAGCTTGTGAATTCAAGTGGCTCACTCTCTTTACCTTCAAAGGCATATTTTATTGCCTTATTCATATTCATATCTACACCTAAAACATCATGCTCTTCTCTACATGCTTGGGCTCATGAAAAACTTAGTTTCTTTATCTCATCCTTGTCTTATTTCATTTTCATCCTCTTTACATTAGCTCTAGGTTGATTTTTATCTCTTTTCTTCACCACTTTCATGCCATGTGTAAATAACATTACACTCACCTTGTCCATATGAGAATAATGCATACCTTGACTCATATGAATCTCTTTTTTAATACTTATATGGGTTCCTCCCATATTTTCAATGCCACTTTCATCATTCATTATTTTTAGTATAAATAAGTCCACTATCTCAATCTCCTTGCTTGCCTCTATGCCACATGAGTAGCATTATTCATCTCTCCTTGCCTAAATGCTCTTTGGACCAACCTCTATCATGAATTTTGTAACTTTTCCATCCACTAATCTTCTCTCTATTCATCTCTCAATATATATATTTGATGTGTATCCTTCTCTATCCATTGTTGTCCTATTGAGAAGGTCTTCTTCTACTTGCCAATCTCTTTCACTTGATCTTGTAAGATTCTTATATCCCACCATTAGCTACTATAAATGAGTTCCCTCTTGTATATCCTCTTGAGAAATGTATTCTACATCACTTTTCCACTCTCTCTTGTCTCCATGATTACTTAAATAAAATATTCTATTATTAGTGTATCCTTACCAACCAACTCTTCAATCATTGCTGTCATATTATCCTCTTATTCTACTTCTTCACTTTTCTTCTCATACAAATGAGCATGCTAGACTAAAACACACTTTTTTATTTTATTTTCCATCTTCTCCATTGTTTTACCTACACATTAAACAATCACATTAAGGGAAATAATAGTTCCCACAAACACTTCATCATGCCTCATAAAAATGTTTTCTAACTTTTCTCCATTTCTTGAATGCTTCTCATGGATTCCAATCACATGATGGAATCCTAAATACATATTCTTAACAACCTCTATGGTTTCCCTCTCATCATTATTATTTATATTTTTTTCTCCTTCAAATAGTTCGAATTCAACCATACTCTCCTTGTATCCATTAACTTACACTTCATCCCTATCTATTGTCTCCTTCATGGAAACCTAAAACTTCTCATGGATAATCTCTTTTAGCACCTCTAATTTTTTCTTCATGAAAATATGTGTTTTTATTTGGTTATATTCAACCCATATACACTCCAAAAGAGAAAATATTAATGCATTGCCTTTATTCACCCATAATAATTCTGCTTCTTCCCACCTATGGGATACCATAAACTCATTCCCATCATCAAAAATTGGGTCTTCTTCTTATCATATAATAACTAGCACATCCAAATCCTCTTTAATGATGATTCTTTCCTATATGAGCTACTCATAACTTTCCTCATTTTTCTTTTTGAAATGAGATTTTGGGTTTCTCAAATAGAAACATCACTCTCTTGTTATTTTTCAATATAACCTTATTCTCCTCACTCATATCCTTCTCCTTGATACTACTTAGAATAGCTTTGATTTTCTCACATGGAAACTTCTCTATCATATTATCTTCCATGTAAATATTCTTCTTCTCTTCTCTCTCAAGCTTCAAGACATCAAACTTATTCAACCATTCTACTTGCATTCTTGGGTACACAATATGACTCATCAATTTAGAAACCATATGTTCCGAACTTCTCACCTTCTTCTTTCCTTTTCCTTGTATTCTCTCTTGGATAACTCTCAAATATTGAACTTAAACTCGAAATTGTCTCTTACTTATAACCTTTACCCTCATGGGGTCTTCAATATTATCATATTTAAAATTCATTTCTAACTCCACTATCCATTTCATATGCTCCTTTGGGATCTCTTACCACATATAAAAAGTATATTGAAAGCAGGCTTACCTATTTCCTTCAGCTTGACCTATGTTGGTCTCTTTACCCTTCAATTTTGTCCTCTCTCCAAGATATCCAACTTGTAACATCCCCATTGGGATATACCTAAAAATATGTGAATATTTTTTAAAAATAAACATACATACCATAAATAGATTATACCACAAGAATCTAAATAGAGATCATACAAAATACTCAAGCGTGATAACAGTAAATAAAATATATTACATCATAAATCACTGATCTCTAACATCATGAGAATATGTCATAATACTAATATAAAAGTAATTACATTAATTCACATACAGCTTATATAAGTCTACAGCCACTATTGTCAATGAATAATAAATAAGTAATTATACCTCTTCATGATAACATTTCAATGATAAGTACAATACAATACAATGTACATATAAAATACATGGCTTTTTCAAAGTTAATTCCCAAACTCTAGTATTTGTGGCAATCTCAAGTGTCGTCTCAAAAGTAGTATTGTTATGGGGAGGGAAAACATCATCTAAGCACTTTTTCACACTAACCATGAACTAAATATCCCCCAAACTAATCCCATAAAATAATGGCCCTCCCTTCATGGAAGAGTAGATAGTGATGATGCAGGAATCTAGAGAGACAAAAAAAGTACATGTGTGTTGTATGATTTATAAAACTAAACATGAATTGTAACATAAAAAGCTCGTTATATTGCAAGATATTGCACAAACATGTAAATCATACTCATGAAATGATAATGCCTCACTAAACATACTTTTACCAAATTTTTAAGAATATTAAATAATAGTGATCTATATATCACTCAAAATTCATACACACCACTTGATTGGATTGTCTTCATCTAGCATTGTGATGATAGTAAGCTAGTGAAGTCCATATCACTCCTTACTTAGTATCAACAATGCAAGATTGATCAACATAATTTAACCATAAGATTTATATAATTTATATTTAACTAGTAATCATATCACATAACATGTCAAACATAGGAGTAATCAAAGCATACATTTATTCCATCAAATGTATGAATGAATCTTACATTATTTTCTATCCCATACTAAAAATAATGACTATAGTTAATATCATCTGGGTTAAAATACACATTTAACTGTAGATTATAATTACCATAGTTTCCAAATATTTTACACCCCATGATAACCCATATTACCATAGCCTAGTGTTTTGAAGCATAACTACTAATAACCACAACTAGTCTAATAAAGTAGTCACATATACATGGAAACATACACTCTTATATAAATAGCTAGATATAACAAAATAAAACTCAGTTCACATGAAACATAGAGTAATCCAAACTAGCATTTTTTATACATTAAGGGTTTTAATGCATACATTCATTAAGTTTTATTATACATAATTCATTTGTTTATAACCATCCATGGAACTATAATTAGAGGAACACACCCCTTAGTTCAACTGCAAGCTAATAATCATAAGTAGACCTATGTTCGTTTGAGTATAGCATTAATAATCCATAGCTTTTATAATTTTACATCTGTATAACGAGCTTTGTGTCCCAAGCTATATAATAATTGATCTTAAGCATATCTATGAAATACTACATTTATAGTCCATAAGTATTTCAGGATTTTGGTAAGTTATAACTATAGTCCTTTATAATTCAACTATCAAATTTATATATTTTTTAATAAGATCAATTCTAAATTATATTAAACATTAATCATAAATCTTGTTCATGTTTTAATATGTACTCATATCCAAGATCATACACATCTCAAAATATGTTTATGATCTTAAATCAATCTCTTAGGTTTAATATTACTCAAAACATTACTTAACCCAAGTTAGCTATATAAGATGTTTAAATATATGGGTTTGTTATAAAATATACTGGGTTTAACTCGTTAAATAAATTATTTTAACTTCAATTTAATAAATTAAATTAGATCATAATTCATTCCCAAAATTAATAAAGCAACCTAACAAGCAATATAGATCCCCATCTTAATGATTCAGTTTACTATTTAAATCCATTATATTCTTTTATATATATTTAATCATCATACTTAGCAACAGGGAATATAACAAGTTAGAGTTTATTGGCTATATGTTTTATTCATATATGATGGAATTATGATTTCAAATACTCATTTGCATTTTAAATAGGTTGAGGACTAAAATACAGTGATGCCTTTTATAGCAACGCCATATTCAAACAATGATTCCAATAATAAATTATTTTGCAAAAGCTGGAATATAAAAGTTAAGTGATTCAAAATTCATATAGGTTAGAATATGATATTAACGATGTCATTTATTTGTCATATTGGCCTTTAGATAGGTGGAACACCTACAGATAAAAAAAGTGTCTTGGATATATATATATATATATATATATATATATATATAAGTATATATGTATATATATATATGTATATATATATATATGTATATATATATATATATATATATATATATATGTATATATATATATGTATATATATATATATATATATAAACAATGTCATTTAAACATAACATCAATGATGCCTTCTAGTATAATATTAACAATATTTGATACTAAAGTTCATTGATGCCATTAGTTTATATATTTAACATTACCTCCTGATACAAAATGCAGTGATGCCAATACATAAAATAGAGACTGTGAGTAGTGCTATTATAAACACAGTGATTCCCATACTTTCAAAAGAAACTCCATGCAAATTCCATTTATATAATGACTGGGGATTACATATAAGGTGATTACTTTAAGTCATATAGTTAACAATATATTAAATATATTAAATGGATTGGAGATAGAATATAAGTGATGCCACTGTTTGTTATGCAGACTGTGATTTGAACTTTGGTGACCCATCTCATAATATAAGGATTGAGAATGAGAAATACAAAAATTCAATATTAAATATAGTGACTTATCATTTATATCAACAATGCCTTCATTTACTATATTACATAGGCTAAAATATACAACCCCATTGCATAAATATGGGGTGAGTATTGGTTTCAACGATGCCAAAATAGTATGCAGCTAAGTATAGAATGACTATAGTGACTTAAGAATAAAATAGATAAAAATTAAAAGGTGCTAACTGATTTATTTACATAACATATAGTGATTTACAAGGTATATAATTGGATTTAAAATTCATAGGGAGGCTTCTAGTAATTAAAAATACACAAGTCTACAATTTAAGTTTATCAAACTCATATATAGTAAATTGTTTTCCCATTTATAAGATACACCATACTCCCAGGTTGTTGGGTAGGTTCTATAGTAATAGGTAATCTTTGTAATATACTATTTAATTTAATGCATACTACAGACCTCTAAAAATATACACATATTATCGACAATATCATCCCAAAAAATTTCCATAATCATATATTAAAATTGAAAATATTGCCTACCTGGCAAATAGAGCTAAAAAAATTCTTTTACGCTTCCTTTTTTTCTCTATCTTCTCCCCTTCTAGTTGTGTTATGCCTCTGTTTTGTTGTTCTAATTTCTTTCTTGATGTCTTATGATGAATCTTTTTTTTTCTTAATTTTTCCTATAATAAAATAGGCATATCCCTCTTTTTAAAATATTTTTCATTTTTTGTTTTTGTTATTTTTTTAAATATATTTATTTATTTTTTATTTTCCTAATTTTAGTCCTTTCTTTTTATTTTTTATTGTTTTTTCCATTTTTTCCTTTTTCATGGTAATTTTCATTTTTTCTATATTTTAACATTAATTATAAAAATGCATAAATTTACTAATTTGATTAATTATCATTTATTGTCATAAAATTTTAATGATAATATCAACAACTAACAATCCAAATTTTAATTTAGCAAAGCAAATCATATTTCTTCTAAGCATTTAATGACCACACACGTCAATTACACAAAACAATTTTCCTAGATCATTTAACCTATGTTTAGCAAATCATATATGTTAGGATTGTGGAGCTAAAAGCTTCACTGATGCAAATAGGAGAGGAGGTTGCTGAAGATTGCAGAGAAGTTGGGGTCGGTCTGATCAGCCGATGTCGGCAGGATAGCACAGGGAAGAAACCGACGTCGGTCATATATCGGCCGACGTCGGTCACCTCCAGGCAGACAGGGACCGACGTCGGTCGCCTGTGTGGTTCGACTGCGAGCTATTTACGGGTAGTTAGCTAACGAACCAAGTGTTTGCATGATGAGTGCTAATTTTAGACTCATAGCTGCGGATCTAATTATTGTAATTAGATGTCTAATTATTGTTTGGATGAGATCTATATAATAGACTCATGGTTGTATTGGAAAAGTGTGCTAGGGAGTAAGAGAGCATAATTATAAGCTCCTTCTGTGTGTGAGGTAGAGCAATGGTGCATTCCTCCTAGTGCCACAGTACCAGGTGTGTTGGTGCTGGATTGGAGAGCCAGCTGGGTTCTTCAGGAGTGTAGGATCTTGGTCACAGTTGCATGGCCTATATAGGAGATCTACATGGTAAGTAAGATCGTTGATCTGCAGGTGTATGTGTGTGCAAATTCGAGGTTCACAGGTGAGCAGAACCGTTGTTTGATTTGCAGGTGTGCAAGGTCATATAGACAGCAACACAACAGGGAGCAGTATCAGGCAGGATCTACTTGGAGTACAGGTGTGTAATCGGATAGAGCAAGAGGAAGGCAAGAAACTTCCTTCCATAAGTATGGTCTATTGAAGTGCAGGTTATTGCAGGTTCATGGGAGATCTACTTGAAGTACCCTGAGTACTTGTGGAGCACGTGGAGTGCTTGTGGAGTGCGTGGAGCACTTGTGGAGTGCGTGGAGCACTTGTGGTGTGCGTGGAGCATGGGAGGTGAACACCAACTCTGTATTTGAGTTGGGTGTTGTGACCTGTGAGAGGGAGAGCTTTGGGGAGAAGAAGTACTATTCACTTGAGGTGTGGGAAACCTCTGTAAGGTGGTGGAGAAGAAGTGGCATCTTCTTTATTGTATTCTTTTCTGTATAAAGTGTTAATACAAGTTGTGTATTGTCTCTCATATGCTGTGTTATTCTGAATTCTAGTTACTTGGTGAATCTGGTTTATTTTCGCATATTTAGTTGCTTGAAGTTTGGTAATCAATTGTATGTTTCCGGTTTCGCATCCTGACAAGTGGGATCAGAGCATGTTTGTTGTTCTAGATTCCTGACAAGTGGTATCAGAGCTAAGGTTGCAAGAAGCAGGTTGTGTTTTGGTTACAGGGCACTCTCAGGGGTTTCTGATTGAGTGGGAGTAGAGCAACGGCAGATCAAAGTAAGCTAAGAATGGAGGAATTGAAAAGCACAGACGGTTACTCACGGTCCGATGGAAAGAAAGAGCAGGTAAAAGAACATTGTTGGTTGGTAACAGAGCAGCATGAAGAAACTGAAGATACAGATGTAGCAGGTGTTGTTGCACAGGATGTGTTTGTAGGTTTCTTGGATAAAGTTGAATCTTGGATAAAAGATTCAGTTGCCTCTTTCCATGCAGCCCCAGGTAGAGGAGCTGGTAAGCCTTGCCAAAGAATTGGCAAAGGGAAAGTGAAGCTGAAATTGCAGGCGGCCAACACACAGGTGTTGATGAAGGTCATGCAGGTCCCAGGTTTGGAGATATGGCTAATTTCTTCAGAAAGATTGGGTGATGAGAGATGCACAAGAACTCTCACAGCGGTAGCACTTGAATTAGCTGGTGGTAAAAAAAAATAGGTATACTTTATCTACTTGTTTATATTACTGATTCTTCTTCTGTTGCGGAGACGTGGCTTCGTAGGCTTGGTCACATGAGCAGGAAGGAGATGCATGTTCTTAAGCGGAAGACAGATATATTTGACAGGCTTAAGAACTGGAAAGCCTTGGTGTTCTTGGAGGAGATGGCAGACAGAGTTCAGTGGATGAGGCTGGATACTTCTGAGCAGAGCAGTTTGGACATGGGTTTTGATTCAAAGAAGCTCGCGGGTAAAAAGTCATCACTCACAGGTGAACACAGACACCGATGTCGGTTAGGAGGAACCGGCGTCGAACAGACAGATGCCGATGTCGGTCATGTGCAGACCGAAGCCGGCAGTGTCGGGCAGGGTAAGACCGGCGTCGGTCATGGGACCGACGTCGGCAGTATGTAAGACCAATGTCGGTCAGGAGGACCGACGTCGACAGCAGGGACACCAGCGCTGGCAGGTTGGTAGTCAGGTACAGACGCATGGAACCGACGTCGGTCGGATGCAGACTGTGGAGTGACCGAGGTCGGTCACTGTAACGAATTTTGGGTGGACAGCATGCTGTCAAGGAGTCTCAAACACCCATACGGAGGACTGAAGGCGTAAGTAGGCCCTCAAATTCGTGTTCCTCTTCTTCATACTTGTTGCTGATTGTATAGCAGGAAGGATCCAGGAAACAGGTGTGAGCTAGGCAGGATTATGATGCAGAACCAGACTGGAGTCTTGGTAGGTTTGCCAGCTGGATGAAAGCACAGAGACGAATGGATTCCTTAGTAGAAGAATAGAGAGAATGGATACGTGAGACGGAAGACCAGGCATATGGTCTTGAGGAGCTACAGGACAGTGGTACCAGGTTTGACAGGGGGAGGACGAAGCATGGCTTCAGTCAGTGTCAGGTAACTACTGTGGTTTGCCTTACCAGGTGGATGATGAGTCGCGACATCATTCTGTTGCTGTATGTGGATGGTATATTTGCTAGCAGGGTTAGTACATACAGGGTTTTGCTGAGCTAAGGGTAAGATTAGTTCAGTGTCATGTCATGAGGAGTTTGGAGCAGCGGAATTCTTTGACATGGGAGGCATGGAGATCACAGGTTGATTTTGTCTCGAGTGGGAGCTGATGTGAATCAGGTGTTGGCGAGGTTCGGGATGCAGAACCGGAGCACACTAAGGGCTGGACAGGTATAGTGTCCGAAATCACATGAGGTCTGGTATAGACCTGAGTATTCCCATGCAGTGGGAGCTGTCAGAGTTAGGAGCCAATTCGGGGAAGTGGGTTTTCAGGTTTTTTGAGAGGGACCGGCAGCAGGTGTTGCTATGCAGGGTCAGGACTTCACTACAGGTGTTGTAGGTTCGGATGTGGCAGGTACTTGGATGACAGGAGGTACATCACAGGTTGTGTGGTGGGTTGTCTTCAGGGTGGAGCTTGAAGAGGGATACAAACCAGGAAACAGATTAGACAGAGTACAGGTACAGGTACAGTGCAGCTATTTATCTCCAAGTGGGAGATTGTTAGGATTGTGGAGCTAAAAGCTTCACTGATGCAAACAGGAGAGGAGGTTGCTGAAGATTGCAGAGAAGTTGGGGTCAGTCTGATCAGCCGACGTCGGCAGGATAGCACAGGGAAGAAACTGACGTCGGTCATATATCGGCCGACGTCGGTCACCTCCAGGCAGACAGGGACTGACGTCGATCGCCTGTGTGGTTCGACTGCGAGCTATTTACGGGCAGTTAGCTAACGAACCAAGTGTTTGCATGATGAGTGCTAATTTTAGACTCATAGCTGCGGATCTAATTATTGTAATTAGATGTCTAATTATTGTTTGGATGAGATCTATATAATAGACTCATGGTTGTATTGGAAAAGTGTGCTAGGGAGTAAGAGAGCATAATTATAAGCTCCTTCTGTGTGTGAGGTAGAGCAATGGTGTGTTCCTCCTAGTGCCACAGTACCAGGTGTGTTGGTGCTGGATTGGAGAGCCAGCTGGGTTCTTCAGGAGTGTAGGATCTTGGTCACAGTTGCATGGCCTATATAGGAGATCTACATGGTAAGTAAGATCGTTGATCTGCAGGTGTATGTGTGTGCAAGGTCGAGGTTCACAGGTGAGCAGAACCGTTGTTTGATTTGCAGGTGTGTAAGGTCATATAGACAGCAACACAACAGGGAGCAGTATCAGGCAGGATCTACTTGGAGTACAGGTGTGTACTCGGATAGAGCAAGAGGAAGGCAAGAAACTTCCTTCCATAAGTATGGTCTGTTGAAGTGCAGGTTATTGCAGGTTCATGGGAGATCGACTTGAAGTACCCTGAGTACTTGTGGAGCACGTGGAGTGCTTGTGGAGTGCGTGGAGCACTTGTGGAGTGCGTGGAGCACTTGTGGTGTGCGTGGAGCATGGGAGGTGAACACCAACTCTGTATTTGAGTTGGGTGTTGTGACCTGTGAGAGGGAGAGCTTTGGGGAGAAGAAGTATTGTTCACTTGAGGTGTGGGAAACCTCTGTAAGGTGGTGGAGAAGAAGTGGCATCTTCTTTATTGTATTCTTTTCTGTATAAAGTGTTAATACAAGTTGTGTATTGTCTCTCATATGCTGTGTTATTCTGAATTCTAGTTACTTGGTGAATCTGGTTTATTTCCGCATATTTAGTTGCTTGAAGTTTGGTAATCAATTGTATGTTTCCGGTTTCGCATCCTGACAAGTGGGATCAGAGCATGTTTGTTGTTCTAGATTCCTGACAATATAAATCAACTACCTATTGTAATTTAAAAATAAACACACTACGTTACCCATTTCACTATGCATTCTAACATGTGCTAACTATTGTGGTGTGTACAGGGTTCTCATTGGTTTCTCTATCATCCTCTGACATCTCCATCTATGTCACCCTTTCTGATGATGCTCTCCCTTTGGCACGTTCTGAGGGATGAGTTCTCCTGAATCAACTTCACAACAAGTAGATAATTAGATCATGTCAACATGATAAACATACAACATAAAATATAACCGAAATTACACATAAACATATTTATAATGTAAACACATACACTACAACTAACTCATAGTAATGCAACATATATCCTAAGAAATATCCTATTGTCCCATAACAACATATATCTCAAAGCTTAGTTAGAAGTATAACCAAATCAAATATCAACTATAAATATCTATGAATAATCAAATAGTTTGCTTAATGAGGAATTGAGGTGTAACATCTTTCCCCCTTAAAACTAGTGATCATTCTAGATGACTCTTATTCAAACATAAGTTTTAAATTAAAAATATTATTCGGCAGAAAAGAACTTAGTATAATAGATCTAATCAATCAAATAAATATGAAAATATCCTAAAGAACTCATCATAGTCCTCCTAAGTAACACTATCCTTAGAGTATTGAGCCCACTAGACTTTGCACTGTGACATATTTTTTTTATGTAAATGAAGTTTGTGTGTGTCAATTACCCTGATTGGTTCTACTATGACCAACCCAAGATATAGAACCTATAAATCATTCTAATTCAACACATGCATAAAATCAGCCATATACTTCTTAAAATAAGAAACATGAAAGATATTATGTATTAGAGCTAGGTATGGTGGTAATGCAAGCCTATATTCTACATGATTGACCACTTCTAATACCTTGAAGGGTCCCACATATTTCAGTGACAATTTTACTGACTTCATAAATTTAATTGAGCTCTTCTACAACTTAACCTATGAAAACACTTTATCACCTATTGTAAAGTATCTTTCCATCTTTTTCAAATCATCATAACTCTTTTGCCTATCATTGACCTTGACTAATATCTACCTAATTAATCTAACTTACACTTCTATCTCTGAAAGCATGTCAAGTCCAAAGACTACCCTTTCCTCTAACCTATTCCAAATAATTAGTTTCTTGCACCTTATTTTGTACAGTGCCTTAAATGGTGCCATCTTGAATGTTGATTGGTATGAGCTGTATGAAAACTCAACCAATGAAAGATAATCTTTGCACTTGTACTACTGATCCATGTGATACCTTTGAAGAAGATCCTCTAGCACTTGATTAACTCTCTCAATTTGTCTATCAATATCTAGGTGATACGCTATACTAAAATTTAACTACATATCCAAAGCTGAATTTGGAGTTACACAAAATCTTGAAGTCATCTTTGGATCATGATCTAAGATGATCTTATTTTTAAATCCGTGCAACCTATACACTTTTTCTACAAACTTGTTCACAAGGGTAGGTGCATCATTTTTTAATTGTCTAGTATAAAATTATCTGCCTTGGTTAGTTTTTCAATAACTATCAAGAGCATATCATACCTATTCCATGGTATCGATAAATCTTAGACAAAATATATATTGATCACTTACCACTTTTATTTGTATATATCATGTAGATATAACAATCTAGTAGGACACACATACTCATCTTTCACTCATTGACATTCTAAATAATGTGACACATAATATGCTACATCTTTCTTGATTTCCTTCCAAACATATAGTGGTTTAAGATCTATTATGAGCTTTGTTACTCCTGAATGTCCCAAATATGGGGCATTAGGTAATTCCTTCAGCATTGTGATCCATAGATTCTCTCGATCTAGCACATACATCTTTCCATTGTAACATAATATACCATCACTCTCTAATCTAAATCCTTTGTACCAAGGATTCTAAGCATTCTTAGACAATTTTTTTTTTATCTGATCATAGAATTCATCTCTTGATGAGAACTCAATCACCCAATCCCTGTAAGTACTCTTAATAGTAGCTATATCTACTATGTACCTTCTATGACTGAGAGTATCAGCTACTCTATTATCCTTCCCTTTGATATAGCTAATGTCAAAATAGTAATCAGACAAAAACTCAAGTCAGTATCTTTGATGAGAATTTAAATTAGGTTGGGTAAAAATATACTTGAGTCCAAAGTTATATGTCTTAAGCTCAAAAGGTTTTCCCAACAAATAATGTTGCCACACTTGTAAAGCATTCACAATCGCTATAAGTTCTAGGTCACAAGGGGCTGATTTTAGCTCATAAAAGTTTATCTTCCAAGAATCATAAGCCACCATTATACCATCTTTCATAAGGACTCCTCTTAGTCCATCCCCTGATGCATCTGTGATCACTAAAAATTAACCATTGGGTTTAGGAACTCTTAATACTGGTATTGATGTAAGCCTTCTTTTCAACTCCTTAAAATTTACTTTGCACTTCTCTAACTAAAAAAAACTATGGTCCTTACATTTCAATGAATTAATTGGATTAGCTATCTTGGAAAAAATTGGCACAAACTTCTTATAGTAGCCTACTAACTCTATGAAACTTCTTACCTCATGCACATTATTCATCATCGACCATTCCATAATGGCTCTAATATTTTTTGAATCTAATAAGATACCATCTATAGAGATAATATGTCACAAATATTGGACTTTCTCTTATAAAAATGCACACTTAGATAACTTGCCATATATCTTGTGTTTCCACAATTATTGAAAAACTAGTTCTAGATGCTAAAGATGTTCATCTTTATTCTTTAAGTATATAAAAATGTCATCCAAAAAAACTAAAATAAAGTGATCAAGGTAATCTCTAAACACACTATTCATGAGATTCATGAATGTTATCAGAGCATTAATCAGTCCAAATGGTAACACTATAAACTCATAGTGCTCGTAATGAGTTTTGAATGTTGTCTTTTGAATATCCTCATCTGAATCCTCAATTGATGGTATCCCGCTCAAAGATCAATTTTATAAAATACTATTGCTCCTGGCATTTAATCAAAAATATCATCTATACGAGGTAGTAGATACCTATTTTTGATAGTTTCCTTGTTCAACATTTTGTAATCAAAGCAAATTTGAAGGGTATCATCCTTGTTCTTCATAAAGACAACTCATGCTCCCCATGGTGATACACTTGGCATGATCAACCCTTTAGCTAGTAATTCTTGAATTTGAGCCTTTAATTCAACCAACTCAATGGTTTTCATCCTTTATGGTGCCTTAGACTATGGTTCTGAACTAGGTATGATGTTGATAAAAAATTAAACTCATATCTAAGAAGCAAACCCGATAATTCTTCTAAAAACACACCATGAAAATATCTAATAAATGGTTAATCTTTGAGATATGATTCTTTAGGTTCTTCCATTTCATTTTTCTTGATGATAGATGCTTGGCACCTTTTTCCTTGAGCCCTCTTAAACTGCGTTGCAAAAATTTGCATAAGCTTCAACTCTCTCTTCTCACCTTGAAGTTATGTCTAATTTTCAAAATCATCAAGACACTCAACCTTTTTCAGGTATCATTCAACCTTAAACTTATGTTTTAAAATATTTTTGACTCCTAAGATCACATCATATAACCCTAGTGGTGCTACATACAAATCCACAACTATTGTGAATTTGGGCAACCTAATCTCTGCTTCAACTAAACACTTATCAACCATGATTTTTGATTCATTCCCATAATGTACTAACCATTAATTTTACATTACAATATCTCTTATATTTAACTTAATAATCATCTTAGGATCTATAAAATACTCTATAGCTCTTTAATCTATCAAAATGGAAACTAGATGGTCAAACAATGTACCTGATAGCTCTATCAGTAATGCCTAAAATTTGGATTGTTGATTGTCACCTATTACATGAATATATTGTTGAAAAATACCCTATTGAGGATTAGGACCTTTTTCCTTTGAATTTTCCTGATGATAATCATAAACATAATGGTCCTTTCCTATCACTATGTCAGTTTCCCTTGAAACTGCCTTTAGATCTATTACCCTATTTCTTGTTACCTAAACCATTATTGAACTTGACATTTTGACTTTTAAACTACTTCCTGGAGTCTCAACTCCTTTATTTCCAATTATTCTTATTGAAGTTTGACTTAGAATTTCTAAACCTTCTCTTGAGCTTGTGCTTGGCCTGTAAAAAACTTTAACTTTTGATCTTATTTGATTGCCTTCGCAAAGCCCTGATTTATGGTAGAAGATCCATGAACATCTACATTTCCATTGATCTAGGGCCTCAAACCCATGATAAAATTTTTGATCTTGAATCAATCATCTCCCTGATACTAAGGTACATACTTCAAAAATTTGGTGAACTATTCCTAGTACTCATTCACCGATAAATCACCCTACTTTAGATTCTAGAAATATGTGAGTTTGTAGTCAAAATAAAGTTATGAGGGCCATCGTGATATGAATAATGCCATAAATTGATCCCAAATGGTGGTGGTTGAGTTAATATTTATTTTCAACCTCCTATTAGCCTACCACATAACTACTACTCACCAACCAACTAATATACTCTCCAAACTACCTTTGTGACCTTGGAGTAGTTTCAAATTTTCAAATACTTATCCATATTAGTCAGCCATACCTCAACTCCCTCACCTAAAATAGTCCCATCAAACTTAGGTGGGTTCACCTTCTTCATGCCTCTAGCCAAGTCCACAGCTACCTAAACTCTAGCATCTTGAGGATTTTCATGCTCAGCAGGATGCTCTTTAGGTACATCCTATTTTTATTTCTCTTCATGGCCATGAACCACCTATTCCAAAGTTATAATCTGATCTCTAGTCTCATTCATAGCTGTGAAAATTTGGTCCATATTTATTGACTTCTCAATTACAAATCAGCTAGGATTAAATGGAGGGTTTTTATCATTAGCATTCAATGGACCCTCTCCAAAAACTTTAGATTTCACCATCCTTCTTTTTGTCAATAGAATGATATGAAAATATTAGTGATCTTTGTTGGCAATGAAAAATGTCACACCAATGAATCAACCCATTCACTTATCGTAAAGGTCAAGATGGAATCATACTAATTTAATTTTAAGGGACCTATGACTAAAAAGCAGTCCTAAGACATGTAAAGGGGTCTTTTAAAGTTTTGAGAATTACTATGTTCAATAATAAATCTAAATCAAGCTTATAAATATTTATTAAGTTTATCAAACACAACATGAAAATCAACTATGTCAAGAAGAGTTACTCATAAACCATGTTTTGATCTAAGAAGCTAATCATTCCTTAAATATAAATATAACTCAATCTCAAATCTGATATAAATTGTCATCTGATCTATTTGACAAAATAAAGTTTATGAATTAGATAATCTCTTAAAGGACAAAATTTAGATTATTGAAAAGTATATCTTATGTCTATGCTCATAAATGATCATCAAATATAATAAAGAAAAAAGCATAAAAGATCAATATAACTCAACAATCCTAAAGAGATGATAAAAATAACATCTATCTACTAAGAAACTAAACAATAAACTAATTAAGAAAACTAAAAATAAGAAATATAATTTAAACTAACACTAACTAAAAAAAGAAATAAAAAATAAATAGAAACTATCAAAGAAATTAAACTAATGTTAATGAAAATTGAATTAAAAAATCAAACTCAAATAAATAACATACATTATAAAACAAAAAAATTGTGAGTCGTAATAAATAAGAGTCGTCTTAGCAAATAAGATCAATTTTATTTGAAAAATCAACATTCTGCATACAAAATATCTTCAAAGATAACTTTTACAATTAATTACATCAATAATTTGTTACAAAAAGTGATATTTTTAGCATTATTTAGGTTGAATACTTAGATTCTACACATAAAATTGAGTTACAATCATCAAAAGATATTAAACTTGACAATCTTCAGATAATCAATTATAAATGACAATATAAAACTAGATATACATGTATTGTCTAAGTAGTATACTCAATAGTCAAATAAAGCACCATTGGTCTAACTATAAAATTCATCTTATCTTAGATAAGTTGCATAGAAGAAAGAGATAAATGATTGACTTCATAATGTATAAGTCTTCAATATCTGTGTTTTTCATCTTCTTCAAATGAACCTTTGATCTTTTTTTTATCCTTCAGACTTAATTGAAAAATAAGTTATAAATAACCTTAGTTAGTTATTAGTTTAATTTAACTAATTGACTTTAAAATTTAATTAATTATAAATAATTATTAATTAAAGGCAGGTTTAATTAAGACTTAAAACTCTTAATAGATCAAGTATTTGATTATAGACTGGGTTCTATCTAATGGGTGGGGACCGTAACCACTTAATAATAAAATGTAATACATATATCAATCAATAAATAGACAAATCAAAGTTAATAAAATCTTTATTTATATAAAACCATAATGCATATTTCAAAATTAACTTAAGCATATATATTTCAAAAATCAAAGTCTGATATACTTTCCAAAATATTATCAGTAAAAATATCAAAATTTGAAAGTTAAAGCTTCAAAACTGAAAGTATAAAATTTTGTCATCTAAAATTTTAACTAAGAACAAAATTTTATCCCCTAGACATCCAATAATCATCAAAATCTGAAAGCACTTCAATTACAAGCTTCTCTTGTTCATTGACACATTCATTATACTTTATTTCAGCAGCTGAAACATGAACTGTATTTGTCCTTGTATCAGTTAAAGGATCATCAATCTCTAACTTAATATGTTTGAGCACTCTAAATTCAACAAGAGTATCTGTATTCTTCTGATTGTTTGGACATTATCCGAGAAGATAAACTAAATTGATTTCAAATCAAGATTTTATGAATTCCATTTCTAAAAAATATTTCTTAATTTAGAGGCACTTATTTTCTATATGTTGACTATCAGAAACTTATCAACTTATGATTCCTTGAAATATAGACAACATTGTGTCTCAAAACAATATTTTGTAAACACTTTATTATTAATGTCTTATGCATGTATTCTCTTAAATAAATCTTAATGTGAACCCTTCAATCAAGGAAATATTTGACATAACTATTCTATTTCCAATCCATTGTCTCAAAACAAAAATAACTTGTTACAGTTTTTCAAAAGCACCGATTATTTTGACCCTTAGCTTCAAAACAAAACCCAAAACTTTAAATCTTAGGTAAAATTTTAAAAATAACTTCATTATTTTTAAGATTTTGCTTATCAAATTTCTATATGCAGATCTACATAAATGTAGTTGCATTTATATGTTAGAACTATTTTTTGATATGCCTCCTCTATATAATGGTCAACCATAATAATTTAAAATTTCTCAAATATGTGGACAAAATTCACTTTTACATAGAAACCATAAATAACAAAATTGTAAAAAGCTACAATTAAGAGAATATTGTCATTTTGAACATAATCTCCCTTATCACTTATACATTAGACCAATGACCACTTAAAACTTTCTAAATTAAACAAATAAGCATGGTTTACTTCTACAAAAATCCATAAATATGAATCTTACTACAAAATCTTATTGAACCCATAAACCTTTTGATCATAATAGATTATCCAATATTTCACACTTCAAAAAACCCTAAGATGCACAAACTTATAATTTCAAAGACTGAGATATCATAAATTCAACATGATAACCTGTCGAATCTCAAATTGAAACACAAAATTCTCAGAAAACTTTCATTACTTTCAAATTTCAACATGCCATATTTTCTCAACATAGCATGCAGATAAGTAAAACCGACATGCATGATCATAACCCATCAATTCTTTCAAATATCCACAAACAGATGAGCAAAGTTTATTCACAAAACTAAAATCTTAATTAAACCTTTTAACCATAGATGTTTCAAAATGCACCTTTGAATATATTTGACAAGATCTCAATACTAAACAAATTTGAAAAAGATAAGCCTCAATTGTTCAAGAAAAATATGTCCATAACCCTCTAAATCATGGCCGATGATAAATATTAAAAACCTTCGACATGTCTATGAAAACATACAGATAGAAAACCCTTGAATGAAATTGAAAGAAGTTACAATTGAGTATATACAACATGCTTGATATGATTTGAAACCACTTCCAAAACCCTTTAAATATTCATGCAATAAACATGTATAATTTATTTTCAAAGCTTTAGTGAACCTTTTAAAACTGTAGATATTTCAAATACACCATTGAATATATTTCTGGATAGATTAAGCATAGAACGTCAACACTATGCATTTTGAAAAAGAAAACCTCAAACAATTCAATAAAACCATCTCAATAATAGCATATTTTATCTCATCTTCTGACAAGAAAATATTAGACCATAACTATTTACTTCAATATATCATGCATGGAAGCGACAACTAGAAGACCACAACCTTTCTTAATTTTCCAACATACATGCATAGACATATGTATAATAGAAACTATTTCTTATCATATAGGTGACAACTACTCAAAATATCAATTGGAAATTTCTCAAAACTTATTTATCTAGTTTGTGTCATACCTAAAAATGCTTCCATGTTACCTTTCTACCCAAAATCTCTATCTATAATTCACAAATCCAAACTGGAAGAGGTTCACTTCTGCAAACAAGCTTTATGAAATGACCATAATCATGAAAGGAGAGTTATTTTTAATTATCAAAGTTGATCATAAATACCTTACTAATGTGTCCACCTCTCATTGGTTCATCTAAATTGAGGGCATACTTAGCAATTCCACTAAATAAGTTAGCAAACAATCAAACTTAGTAATCACCAAATTTCCTACTAAACCCCTTACCAAGTTCTGAGAATCGAGGCATGTACACTTCACCATAACTTATTTCTTGCCACCAAATATCTAACTTTCTCAAAGCATTGAGATCATGCTCTACATTAAATTCCTTTACCAACTTGGTACCAAGACATTTGCCAACTACATGATGTCTGCCAAATGCCAACTCACCATCCTATCCCATGCAAGGTTCAAAATTGAAACAAGTCATCCACACTACTTATGCCCTTCAAAATGATTTGCATGAGACAAATACCTAATTCAATAATATTAATCCTTTCAAACAAGACTTATTTATATACTTTCTAAATCATTTCAATGCCCTCAGAATCACTAGGATTTGATGGTTATATTATTTGGAAACTTAGAATAAATGATCTTAAGATAGGATTTTTTAAAACCATAAGTCATATCATTTTAGAATTTAGGGTAGACAATATTTGATTTAGGAACCCTATTTAAATAAAAAAAATTAGGATTAATCATTTAGAACTTAGGATTCCTTTATATCTTAAAGAAATAATTCTCCCAAATCTCGAATCAATCCAAATATTTTCAAAAAGTCCATTATATCATGACTGAATTCTGACTGAATGGGAACCATTTATCAACTAATGGAATCATGTGATTTTTCAAAGTAAAGCTTATGATAAATCAAATAATGGATTTGATTTGAAAAATTATAAAATATAGGGCCTTCCCAAATGTAATATATATATATATATATATATATATATATATATATATATATATATGATTGATTCATCTGTACTCACATTTTGAAAATAAATTGACAGGATTATCATCATATACCATCTTTATCTATTTTGGACCAAATTTCACATTACCACTAAAAAAATCAAATTAATCACCATAGAATGTTCATATTGCCAAATGAGAACTAATTTAAAATTCATGTCACACTTAATGAAAATCAATGCATATATGAATCATCACCATAATCATATAATGCTTTCAACCATCAAAATGTTGTGTTGTGGAGCCTATTTCTAAATTACAATGTATTTCAAATACTGTATATTTAAATTATACTGTACACTCTTTATGTATTCTCGTCATGGTTTGGGGTCAGGTTGGGCCTTGAGCAAATTTTTTGGACTCCCTTAATGGGGAACCATTTTGGGTTGACTTGGCCCATGGTTTTGGTACCCATTGTTTTTTAAAATTGCTATGTTGATATATTATGTATAGATGGATATTCAGTAGGTAAGATATTATGAGAATAAGGATTTGATAAGGAAGAGCAGAGTGTGTGAATTTAGGTATAAATTTATGAGAGTTTTTAATACAGTTCCAAACAATATTTTATGCATTTTAATTGAAAGAAGACTGATCTGAGAGTGAATTATACTCTTGTGGCTTGTAATAAAATTTGATCAAGTGTTTCTTGGTGGATGTATCCCACATTTGATGAAACACATTAAATTTGGTCTTCTTATTGTGCATTTTTATTTTTGTTCTTTATACATCTCTGTTCATATCTTTTATTATTATGATTCTGTAAAATTATTTTCATATTAATTTCTAATTTATTCCTAACAACCGCTATCAAAGCTTTAGGTTGTATTTGTTGAAGTGTTGAATTGCAATAATGGTCATTAGTTCAAGTGGGAGTTATGGTTGATGATCACATATCAAGGGTTGAAAATTTAAATGGATAGAATTTTGGTATATAGAATATGTAGATGGAGGATTACCTCTGTTAGAAAGACTTCCATGCCCCATTGGAAGGAAAAATAAATCAGCCAGTGAGTATGACAGATGAGGCTTGAGAGTTGCTTGATAAAAAGGCGCTTAGGTCCATTAGGTTATGCCTTGCATCTTTGATCATGTTTAATATATCATAGGAGAAGACCATGAAAGGTCTCACGAATGCATTAGGGAAGTTCTATGAGAAACCCTCTACTTCCAATAGAATATTTTTTAATGAAAAAGTTATTTAATATGAAGATGTCTAAAAATGGTTTAGTTATTGATCATTTGAATGAATTTAATACTATTGTGAGTATGTTGAACTCTATACAATTTGATTTTGATGATGAAGTTAGGGATTTATTTATTTTATTTTCTTTATCAAAGAGTTGGAATAGCCTGGTAATGGTTGTAAGCAACTTAGTCTCTAATAATTCTAAGTTGAAGTTTAAGGATGTCATAGGAGTAATCCTTAGCGATAAAATATGATGAAAAAGCTCTGGGAAGTTTTCTAATTTAGGTGATGATTTGATGGTGGAGAGTAGAGGGAGATAAAATTTTAGATGAAAAAGAAAGTGTGGAAAGTCAACTGATCTTAGAAGGTCAAAATTAAGGAGTAGGATGGTATGATGGCACTATGGAAAGACTAGACATGCAAAGAAGGATTCTTGGACTCTTCAAAATAAGAACAAAAATTAGGAAGACACCAAGGAGGTGAATGTGAAAATAGGTAATGTTCATTGAGATGTAGTAATTATCTCTATTGACAATATTACTGAGTCTTGGGTTTTAGATTCAGGGGCTTCTTTTCATGCTACACCATATAAGCATTATTTTATTGATTATGTTCAAGGGAATTTTAGACATATTTATCTTGGTGATGATAAGCCTTACATCATAGTAAAAAAATGAAGTGTTCAGATCAAAATAAAAAATGAGAACACTTGGATATGGAATGATGTTAAGCATGTGCCTAAGTTGAGATGGAATTAGGTATCCGCATGACAGCTAGGCAGTGAAAGTTATATGGTGATATTTATAGCAGATTCTTAGAAGGTGACCAGTGGTGATCTTGTAATAACAAGAGGTAAGAAGGTTGGTACCCTATATTTATCAAGTAGTGTTGAATATTATAATTTAGTTTCTATATATGTAGATGCAACTTTGTGGCATAATAGGCTCAGTCACAATGGCCAAAAGAGCATACAAATTTTGAAGGATCAGTTACCCAAATTTAAAGGGTCTAATTTATATTTCTGTGAAGATTGTGTGTTCAAAAAATAGAAAAGGATAAATTTTATCAAGGTTGGACCTATGAGGAAGGAGAATAAGTTGGAGCTGGTTCATTCAAATGTATGGAGGTTAGCTCAAGTATCTTTTATTGGTGGGTCATCTTATTATGTCACTTTTATTGATAATATAACTAGGAAAGTTTGAGTGTATGGAATTAGGAGAAAATATGGTGTATTTGATACATTTAAAATATGTAAAGTCTTGGTTGAGAATGAAATAGGTCTCAAGTTAAAATGTCTCAGGTCAAATAATGTTGGGGAATATTACATTAATGAATTTTTTTGTTATTGTTCAAGAATGAAATTCACAGATAGAGGATGGTTCCAAGAACTCCACAGCATAATGCAGTGTTAGAAAGGATAAACAATATTATTATGGAGTGTGTTAGGATCATGAGGTTGCATGCAAAATTGCCTCTTCAATTTTGGATAGAAGTAGTAAACGCGGTTGTATATATGATAAATAGAGGACCTTCATCTTCTTTGGATGAAAGTATACCTAAGGAAGCTTGGTCCAGTAAGAAAGTTGATTATTCATTTCTTATACTATTTATATGTGAATCTTTCATTCATATTGATAAATATGATAGGACCAAGTTAGAGGCTAAGTCTAAGAAATGCAAATTTATTGGTTATGGCAAGGATGACTTTGGTTTCTAGATTTGGAGTTGTAAGGACAAGAAAATATTTTGGTATAGGGATGTTGTCTTTAATAAAAAAATTATATATAAACAATAGTTGTATGATCAAAAAAATGATTCCAAAAAAGAGTACATAGTATTGGAGGACATTGCAGATGATAAAGTGTTCAAACAACTAGTTTAGGCACCTACTCTATACGAACCCCAAATTTCTATGGTGATAAGGTATTCTAGGGTAAGAAAGTAACCTAAACATTTTTCTCCATATCTTAATTATTTATTACTTAGTGATAATAGATAATTAGAGTGCTTTGAAAAAATAATGTAAGTAAATGTTAAGAATAATGAAGAGAAAGCAATGGATGAGGAGCATTAGTCTCTCATGAAAAATTAGACTTGAGATTTGGTAAACCCACCTAAAGGTAAGAGAGCATTGCAGAAAAAGTGGGTGTAATAAATTAAATAGTATGATGGAGGCAAGAAAAGGTGCAAGGATTGGTTGGTGGTAAAGGGGTTTGTACAGAAGAAAAGAATTGATTTCGATGAGATATTTTCTCCAGTGGTAAAGATGACTTTTATTAGGACTGTTCTTAAGATAGTGGCAGTGAAAGACTTACACTTAGAGAATTTGGATGTGAAGATTGTGTTCCTTCATGGTGATTTATGGGAGTTATATATAGAGAAGCCATAGGGATATGAGGTCACAGGAAAGAAGAACATGGTGTGCAAACTAAAAAAGAGCTTGTATGACCTAAAACAAGCTCCATAATAATGGTACAAGATATTTGGCAATTTTATGATGGAGCAAGGATACTCCAAGTGTCATTTAGACCATTACATATATATTAAGAAATTTGATGATGGTGATTACATTATCTTATGTCTATATATGGATGACATGTTGGTTACAGATAAGAACATGTAGGAAATAAAGGTACTCAAGAAATAGCTTAGTAATTCTTGGTATAAGAATAACTTGAGATAGTAAGAAATGAAAGTTGAATTTATCTTAGGAAGAGTACATTAAAAAAATTTGGAAAGGTTAAGTATGCAGGATGGTAAACTAGTTGGAATTCTTTTGGCAGGGCATTTCAAGTTATCAAAAGAGTAGTGTCCCAAGATAGAGAAGGAAAGAACTCAGATGTCACACCTTACTCATCAATAGTTTGTAGCTTTATGTATGTCATGGTGTGCACTAGGCTAGATATTACCTATACAGTGGGAGTAATAAGTAGGTACATGAGTGATCCAAGTAGAGAACATTAAAAGGTAGTGAAGTAGATCCTTCGATATTTAATAGGGACTATGGGGACAGTTTTAAGATATAATGGATTAGACACTAATTTACATGGTTATATAAATTTAGACATGATTGTAAATTTAGACAACAAAAGTAATACAACAGGATATGTATTTAATGTAGGTGACACAGTGATGAGTTGGATATCATGACTATAGAAACTTGTGGCTTTGTCAACCACAAAAGCTGAGTATGTTATT
The DNA here is from genome assembly GCA_037957365.1 of Torreya grandis. NCBI lineage: Eukaryota > Viridiplantae > Streptophyta > Pinopsida > Cupressales > Taxaceae > Torreya > Torreya grandis. The sequence continues at coordinate 838,081 of JARHVA010003864.1, forward strand.
ATCACAAAGGCCATCAAAGAAATGATTTGGGTACAATAATTACTTGAAGATTTGGGGCATAAGTAGGAGAAAAAGAAGCTATATAGTGATAGTCAGAGTTATATACATGTAGCAAAGAACTATGCTTTCTACTCTAGGATGAAGCATTTACAATTGGTGTACCATTTTATCAAGGTAAATTTGGAGGAAGAGAAGTTGAAGCTAGAGAAGATACATCCCAGTCAAAATATTACATACATGATGACCAAAGTGGTCACAAGGGAGAAATGGAAGTTATGCTCAGTTTCGATTGGCCTTCACAGTTGATAGTGAAGGGTTAAGAAACCTGCTAAAAAAAATTAGTCTCCAGGTGGAAGATTATTGTGTTGTAGAGCCTATTTCTAAATAATAATGTATTTTAAGTACTATAAATTTAAATTATTCTATACATTTTTTATGTATTCTTGTAAAGGTTCAGGGTCAGGTCAAGCCCCAATCAGGGGTTTGGGAGTGGCAACCCTCAATAAACAGGGGTTCGAGGGTGGTAGCCCCCAAAAAAATTTATGGACTCCTTTAATGGGGAACCATTTTGGGTTAACTTGGCCCATAGTTTTGGTACCCATTATTTTGTAAAACTAATATATTAATGTATGATGTGTAGATAGATTTTAGTAGGTAATATATTACGAGAACAAGGGTTTAAGAAGAAAGATCAGAGTGTGTGAATTCATATGCAAATTTAAGAGAGTTTGTTAAGTGTAGTTATATATAATATTGATGTATTATAATTGAGAGAAGACTGATTTGAGAGTGAATTATACTCTTTTAGTTTATAATAAAATTTGAGCAAGTGTTTTTTGGTGGATATAACCCACATTGGGTGAATCACTTTTGGTCTTCTTATTATATATTTTTATTTATGTTCTTTATGCATCTTTGTTCATATCTCTTATTATTTTGATTTTATAAAATTATTTTTGCATTAATTTTTTATTTATTCTTAAAACAAAGTATCTTTATTTTATTTTATTATAATTTGATCATGAACTGAACACCAAGATAACTGATCACAGACATTCTCAATGATAAATATATATGCATATTTTATTCATTTATCTATTTATATTTTTTGAAACCACTTAAAATATAAAAATGAATTTATCAATCAATCATCATCAATTCAAAAATAAAAATATGTATCCAAAAATACTACTAATTGATTGGTCTTTGACACAATTTTAAATTTTATGACTAGGTCATCACTATGGAAAATAAGAGTATCAGCTTATTATTTCAAAAAATTTAGAGGTGGGTGTAAAAATTAGGCATAACACTGGAGACATTGCTATCCAATTTCAAATATGAAATAGGGTAGCAATCACATTGCCTATTATAAGGACATTAACTTGAGAGTGTGATTCAGGTAAATCATTTCTCAAGTAGCTATGTGTGAACCTCTTTTAATATATTTTAACAACGGATGAGAGTATGGCATGAAGAAAAGGAATGATATAACAAGAAAGTCTGAGCTAGATGCATACACAATTGTAAAAGCCTCAAATACAATATTTTAAAATAAAGTATAACTTTAATAACTAGTTATAAATCAGCATATATTGCAACTAAAAGGGGTAAAAATTTATTGAAAGGTCCAACCAATACGAGACATTACATGCCCAATTCCTGCTCAAGGAGCTGAGCCAGAACAGGGGTTAAATCATCTGGAATCCTCTGCTGATCCTAAATACACCAGCCCGGCCCATTCTCCGAGGCCCATTTGGCTAAACCATCAGCAACTCCGTTCCATTCCCGAGGGATATGTTTAAAGGATATAAACTCGAAATTAGCACTCATCTGACGAATCTGTTTAATAACCAAAGCCAACTTCCAGTCTACGCTATCCACGTTACCACTATTCAACAGGTTAATAATAATCTGAGAGTCGGATTCGCAAATAACTCTGAAGAAGGTCTTTTTACAGCAGCACTGAACCGCTTCCAGAATTGCAAGAGCCTCCATCAGATTATTGGTATTATGGCCTTTGAAGATGGAGAATAAGAACAGGATCGACCCATTGCTGTCTCTGCCCACTCCTCCAATTCCAGCAGGCCCCGGATTGCCTCTTGAGGATCCGTCAACATTAATTTTAATAATACCTTCTTCAGGCCTTGTCCACCTTCCCAGGCGATTGGTTGGTCGCTGCTATTGATTGTTCCTAGGCGCAGGCCGTGGAGTATGAGGAGAAGAGTTCGCAGCACCCAAAACAGGGGAAAGGCGTCTTACAATTTTTAACGCAGCTGGGTCTAAGTCAGCCGCCCTACCAAATTTTGTCTCCAACGTTTCATGAAGAGCATTTAGAATTTTTAACCAGATATGTCTGATGTCTTTACAACTCTCTCTAAAGATCCTACCATTTCTTTCAAGCCAAATATTCCAAAGAATAAAGACTGGACCAATATACCAAGCAGTCTGCAATAAAGGCACCTTTGAGGGAGGTCGACCCAGGCATTCCCAGAATTCAGTAACGGAAGAGACGTGCCAACATGGTCTTTCCCAGGCGTCCCACCACAGGTGCCATAATTTCTTAGCAAAAGAACATTGAAAAAATAGGTGTGCTCCATTCTCTTCACTGGTGTGGCAGAGAAAGCAAATTGACGGACCTTGATAGCCTCTTTTACACAGGTTATCCCATGTTAAGCACCTGTTATAGAAGAGGGTCCAGATGAAAAAATTGCATTTTGGCCATGAGGCAGGATTCCAAATTTGCTTTCCCCAGACAAAATCCCCTCCTCCAGCCTCATTCCTTAAGAGTTCATGATATCCCGAAGAAACAGAATACTGCCCGTTGGCTTCCCTCCCCCAGGCCAGAATATCATTCTCCATCAAGGCGCTACAGGTTCTACCTGCCAGAATTTGAGATAGCTCCTGTCTAGTTTCAATCGTACCTCCCTGCGGCCAATCCAGATGATCCTTCCAATGATAGGCAATACAGGGCCCCACCCTATAGGCTTCTTTATAGTGCTCCACAGAAGTCCAGCCAGCATTGATAAGGGATTCACGTAGAAGTTGAAGCTGAGGATGTGAGTACCTGAGGGGGGGGGCTCCATTCAAAGAGTCATCCCAAAAAAGTGCATCAGACCCACGGTTACAGATCCAAAATAGATTTGGCTGCACCAGTTGTGCTCCAAGCTTAAGGGTGTTCCACACCATGGAACCTCTACCCTCCAGCTTCATTCTGGGAATCTCAGTCGGGTTAATACCAGTGAAGTATTTGGAAGCAAGGATACGAGCCCAAAGCTGCGATTGGCTGGTACACCACCTCCAATATAACTTAGCCGCAAGAGCCTGACTAGACAAGATGGCCGATCTCAGCCCAAGACCTCCCTCCTTCTTGGGTCTGCAAACTATGTTCTAGCTAACAAGGCTCCATTTCAGATTTCTTAGATTACCACTCCACAGGAATTGCCGAGCCAGCGCATCATACTCCTTAAGGAAATACATCGGAGCAACCTAAACAATGCTTCTATAAATGGGCAATGCCTGAATCACGGATTGCAAAAGAGTCACCCTTCCAGCAGTCGTGAGCCAACGATGAGTCCAATGATTAATCCTCTGCCTCAGTCTATCCAGAACATTTTGCCAAAACATTCTGGGTTGCCTGCCAATCACAATAGGGACCCCCAAATAGGTGACTGGGAGAGTCTGAGCCTGAAATCTAAGGATAGCCACAATCCTCCTCTGGATAGCCTCCGGAGTGTTAAAGAAAAAGATGGAAGACTTCTGTTCATTGATTTTCTGTCCGGAAGCTGTAAGATAGAAATCCAGGGTACTACGAAACACTTTGGCCTCCTTAATCTGGGCTTTACCAGCCAGTATAGTATCATCCACAAATTGCAGGTGGGTTAGCTTTTCCATTCCAGTTCCCCACTGCCACCCCTGAATCATGTTCTGTGAAGCCCGCTTTTTAATAAAGCGTCCCAACCCCTCAGCCAGAATAATGAACAAATAAGGCGAAATCGGATCCCCTTGGCAGAGGCCTCTAGAGGCACCAAACAATCTGGACGGCGTCCCATTAATGAGGATTGAATACGAGGGTGTTGTAACACAGCTGAACACCCATTTTACCCAATCCTGCCCGAAGCCAAATGCCAGCAGAATTTTTCTCAAAAAATTCCAATCAACCCTGTCATAAGCTTTCGCCAAATCAAGCTTAATGAACATAGCTCTCTCTTGGGACGTGAACATCGAATGGATAGCTTCCGAGGCAATCACAACCCCGTCCAGAATTTGCCTGCCAGCCACGAAGCCTCCTTGTTCCTCTGAAATTATCTCCGAGAGCCAGATTTTAAGCCTTTTAGCCATAAGCTTGGTGATAATCTTATAGACCATATTGCAAAGCGCTATAGCCCTGAAACGGTCCAGTTGATCAACCTGTTTCTCTTTTGGAATAAGCATCAGGAAGGTCGCATTAAGTGCTTTGAGCATTTCTTTGTTATGGAAGGACTCCTGGACAACTTCCATTAAGTCCGGATTGATAATGCTCCAAAATTCTTGGAAAAATTCAGCTGGAAATCCATCCGAACCAGGAGCTTTTCCTCTGTTCATACTAAACACCACACGCTCAACCTCCTCCTTGTCAATCGGTTTCATTAGAGCATCATTCATTTCAGGCATTATGATAGAAGGTATGCATGCCAAAATCTCATTTTCCTCTAAACCAACAGGAAGAGGTGTGCCAGATAGGAGTTCAGAGTAGAACCTAACAGCCTCCTCAGTAATGTCGGAAGAAGAAGAGACTCGAGTACCCGCTGATGTCACAAGAGAAGGTATAAAATTTGTATTCCGCTTCGCCTGGACTGATTTGTGGAAGAAAGATGTGTTCCTGTCCCCCTCTTGAAGCCAGTCAATACGAGCCTTCTGCTTCCAAAAAATTTCTTCTCGAAGTTCCCATTCTGAAAGATCATTCAGGGCCAAGAATTCAGCCCTATGCAAATCCTCTGTCAAACCATTATCCCAAATTTGTCTTGTGATAAAATTCAGCCTTTCTTGCGCCTTATTCCTCATAACATGGAGATTCCCAAAGCTATTTCTATTCCAGTCCTGCAGCTTACGTTTCACAAATTGGAGTTTTTTAGCGAAAGAGTACATTGCTGTACCATATGCCGGTCTTCCCTGCCTCCACCAGCTGATCATGAGGTCATGAAGAGAGGGATCCCGAAGCCACATAAGCTGGAATTTAAACGGCGGTTTCTTGGGTCCGGATATAAATCTGGTTGTCAGCTTAATGGGCCAATGATCCGACCCCTGCCAGTCCAAGATTTCAGAAGCCAAAGAAAAGGCTCTAGAAAGCCAAAAACAAGACACTAAAAATCTATCTAATCTCTCAGATATAGCATCCTTACCTGATCTTCTATTTTTCCAGGTGAAAAGTCCATTAATGGGCTTAACATCCTCAAGGCGCATCGAGCCAATATTATCTCTTAACAGATCCGCTGAAGAGCCAAGGCGTTGAAGTCCTCCCCTTTTCTCTTCCAGATTCAGAACAGCATTAAAATCTCCACTCACTATCCAAGGCAAATAAGGAAAGCAGCTCTGCACATACCGTAAGTGGTCCCAAAGCTTGGTCTGTCCAGAGAAATCCCTCGGTGCATAGACATTAGTGATGAGAATCAGCTCCCCACACTCAGGGGAGGAAGCCACCATAGTCAGCGTCGAGAGGCTCGCCAACCATACCTGAGGAATAATCTTCATTGGATCCCAACAAATAGCAAGTCCTCCTGCACTCCCCAAGGCCCCCACACTCTGGCATTGCCCCCGGGCCCAGAACTTTGACGAACAACTAATCATATCATCTACAGGGAGTTTGGTTTCTTGAATGCAGATGATATCTGGAGAATGTTCTCTAAGCAATTTCCGCATAGCCTTTTGCCTGGGGAGACTATGCAATCCCCTTACATTCCATGATAGCATTATCATTGGGTGGGTAGGGTGAAATGTTCGTCCAGGGTCTTGACTGCCCCTGTCTCCACCAATAAATCCCCCATTCGCTAGATTTTCTCTTGATCCTTCTTGCGCCCTGCTTTAGCCGGGGTGGTGAAAGATGCTTTCTTAAGCGGCCTCTGCATAATGCCCAGCACTGTCAAAGGACCCTTATCTTTCCAGGATGTCTCCTTCTCTTTTACCAAATCAGCCCAACTGGTATCACTTTGCTGTTGCACTAAAATTGCTGCCAATACCCCTTCATCCAGGACATCCTCTAACTGCTTATTTGACTGGATAATCATATCTTGAGGCTCCATAGGGATGGAACCCACTTCCTCGCCTTCCATAGGTGCTGCCAGCTCCTCGACAGGGATGCCATCCTCAAGGGCCATACATTCCAAGGTTTCAAACCGATTAAAACCCCCTTCAAGAGGTCTGTCTTGGTTCCTACGTTTCTGACCTTTAACTCACCGTTTAACAAGGGTGAATCCTTCCTTATCAGGACCAAAGGCTTCTGGCTGCCCCGTAGCCAAAACTTCCAAATTCCCCTGAGGCTTTCCTCTTGGCGTCCTATTCAAGCCAGGTCTGGATGAGCCCATTTTGTCCGCCTGTTCTGAGCCCCTGCCTCTATTAGCCTCTATCCCAGTAAAACTTCTGGCCTGAGGGCACTGACGATGTAAGTGACCATACATATGACACACTCTGCATCGAAAAGGGATGGCTTCGTAGTCAATTTGCTGGATCCAGGAAGAACCTCCCAGGCAAATTTCCATAGCATCCGGAAGCGGGTTATTCAAGTCCATTTCCACACAGATTCGGGCATAGGAAATGAGTTTCCTGTCCAGCGATTGATGCGCTATAGCAATTGGGACCCCCAACAGTGCAGCTATTTGACGGAGAATATCCTCTCTCCAGAATTCCAAGGGTAATCTGGGAAGACGGACCCACACCGAAACCTTCGCTGGTAAATCCTCCGCTGAGTTGAAGCCAGAATGCCAGGGTTTGATGAACAGTCCTACTCTATCATAGAAATAGGGTCCCCCTTCGAAAATTCTATTTCTATCCGAAACAGAGGAAAAGTTTATCAGAAAATAGCTGTTTCCAGCCAACATTATATCCATGTCGCCCTCTATTTGCCAAGAATTGTGTAGCCAAGCTTCCAAAGCCATCTGGGAGATTCTAAGACCCGTAAACTTGCATATGAGGGTGTGCGCTGCCAGATATTCAACTTCTTCTTTGACAGCGTCCTCTGGAATCACCAGAACTGGTCTATCTTGAGACCTGGGAAAACATCTATTTACTTTCTGCAATCTAGGTCGCTCATTTTCAGCGACTGGCTCCTTTCCTTTCCGAATCTCCTCCTGTCGCGTCCTCCTGCTGCCAGAACCCTCGCCCGGACCGTCTTCTTCCTTCCCGCTGCTTCCAGCCATCGACTCCAATTTTTCTCATAAATCAGCATATATTATTCATATATAAAAAAATCAAATTTATAAAGAGTAATATCTAAAAATAATTGACACTTATAGAAGAATTACAACATATTTATATTCTTCCTTATAATATGAAAACTTCATCCACTTGAAATACTTATTGATCTTTTTAAAAGTAAAGTCAAAGAATAGTAGGAAAACAAACAAACAATAAGAAAAGAAAAGATCACAAACCCAAAAAGAAAAAAGAACATAACATCAAACCAAAATTAAAAAAATATTTATAGACTAAAAAAAATTATTAATTGACATCAAAAATTATCCACTATGAGATGAAAGGAATGATGCACCATAACTAAAAACTAACAAAAGAAAAGAAATAAATCTTAATAAATGAACGAGGTATAAGAATAAATGAAAAGAGATCTCCTCCAATATAACTATAATGTAAGACATTATTTTTAGTGTGCAAACATTTATTATAAGTTAAGCTATATGATTTAAAAGCAGTAAGACAACATGATAAACTCATTAAACAACCTTGAATAAACATAATTAAATCATGATTAAGCATACTTTTAGCCGTTTCTTGATTTTGTATTATATATGAAAGCTTATCTTTTTGATTTGGAATGAGATGAATATTTTTGAAATTAGGATAGAGAGAATTTTGATCAATAAATTGACTTATCTATTCAAATGTCTCTAAATAATTTTGAATGTCTTCTGATTTAACATATTCAGCAGGATATATTTTTTCAAACTCTAAAGGGTCTTAAATTTTGAAACATTCATAGTCAATGTTATTAAACAAGTCTTCTGATTTAAATTTTATACAAAAAAATTTATAAGAAATATCATACCCACTTGTTAATTTTGTATTGTGACCTGAATAATTTAGAAAATTAAATTTTTCATACTCAACTTCAGTCAATTAATTGCTTATCTCGGTGTCTACAATATTATGAACATATTTTTTTGTTATAGCACTAAATCCAGCATTAAAGAAATCAAAAAAATTGTTATCCGAATGATCTTTTGAATCAAAAGTGATAAGACAATTATTAGAAAGATTTGAATTAGATTTGATATTATTATAGATAGTAATAAAATCATAATTAGATGAATAATTTATGTTGGGAGAGTAATCAGATTCAAAATCTAAAGAAATTTTCATATCAAAGTCGAGTTTTTAGTTCAAAATTTTTAAAACATCATTATCTTCTTCATTAGATATGTTTGGAAGAAAATCAGGATTAACTTTATTTGACAGAGCCATCATTAAAAAATAAATTAGAATTAAGAAAAAATAAGTTATCGAATTATTGATCAGATTGATTAAATAAATTAAATTACTCTAATTTTAAATCTGATGCAAAATTTAAATTACAATATTCTAATGATATATATGAACTGTAATCTAATTTTTGAGAGGTATTTTTAGTATACCATGTCATGATTTGATCATATATATATATATATATATATATATATATATATATATATAATTTTTTGAGAAATTCCTGTTCAAAATGCAACATTAATGTAGAGAATTTTTTGCATTTGAACATATCATAATAGAGAAAGCAAAGCTTAAAAAAATCTTGATTTTGTCTTCAGATGTGAGTAAATTTCAAGGTTAAGTTAAAGTCAACAATATCAATTTTTTGAATAATCTAAATATAATTCTCAGATAAGTTATTCTTCCAAAAAAGAAAGAAAATATCACCACCTAGTCGAAAAGGAATAGAAATTTTATTTAATTTTGAGAGAAAGTAATAAATATTTTCCTATGAATTCTTTTTCTTTCAAATAGAGCATGAACTAAGCTATTAGACTTTGATCTACTTTATTTTCAATTAAGATTTTGATGTAAATCCATTTTTGAGTGAGCTCATCCATATTTTTCATAATTGAGTAAGAAACAATCACGAAATTAGAATCAAAATCTAGGCAACCAGTTATGATAACTATGAATTAAAAAATAGTGACTAGTAATAGTAATGTGAATCATTGATGATAAGAATGTATAAATAAAGATACTTGATTTAAAATTCCCAATGAAGTTGTCAAATTTGTTGTAGGTGAAAAAATCACGCCAACGAATCAACCCATTTGTCTATCATGAAGGTAAAGATGGAATCATACCAGTTTAATCATAAGGGACCTATGGTTAAAAATCAGTCATTAGACATGTAAAGGGTTATTTTAAAGTTCTAGAGATTACTATGTTTAATAATAATTCTTAATCAAGCTTATAAATATTTATTAAGTTTATCAAACACAACATGAAAATCAACTATGTCAAGAAGAGTTACTCATCAATCATGTTTTGATCTAAGAAGCTAATCATTCTTTCAATATATATATAACTCAATCTCAAATCTGATATAAACCATCATCTAACCTATTTAATAGAATAAAGTCTATGAATTAGACAATCTCTTGAAGGACATAATTTTAGATTGTTGAAAAGTATATCTTATATCCGTGCTCTTAATGATCATCAAAGATAATAAATAAGAAAGCATAAAATATCAATATAACTCAACAATCCTAAAGAGATGATAAAAATAGCATATATCTACTAAAAAACTAAACAATAAATTAATTAAGAAAACTAAAAATAAGAAATCTAACCTAAACTAAAACCAACACTAAACTAACACTAACTAAAGAAAGAAATTAGAAATAAATAGAAACTATCGAAGAAAGTAAACTAATGTTAATGAAAACTAAATTAAAAAATCAAAATCAAATAAATAAAATACATTATAAAATAAAAAAATTGCGAGTCTTAATAAATAATAGTCATCTTAGCAAATTAGATCAATTTTATCTAAGAAATCAACATTTTTCATACAAAATATCTTCAAAGATAACTCTTACAATCAATTAGATCAACAATCTATCACAAAAAGCAATGTTTTCATAATTATTCAAGTTGAATACTCAGATTTTGTACATAAGACTACAAGTTATAATTATCAAAAGATATTAAACTTAATAATCTTCAAATAATCAATTATAAATAACAATATAAAACTAGATATACCTACGTTGTCTAAGCAGTATACTCAATCATCAAAGAAAGTACCATTGATCTATCTGCAAAAGTTATGTTATCTCAGAAAAATTGCATAGAAGAGAGATAAATGATTGACTTCACAATGTATAAGTCTTCAATACCTATATTTTTCCTCTTCTTCAAATGAATCTTTGATCTCTTTTTATCCTTCAAACTTAGTTGAAAAATAAGTTATAACTAATTTTATTTAGTTATTAGTTTAATTTAACTAATTGACTTTAAAAGTTAATTAATTATAAATAGTTATTAGTTAAGGATAAGTTTAATTAAGACTTAAATGTCTTAATAGATCAAGTATTTGATTATAGACCAGGTTCTATCTAACGAGTGGAGACCCTAATCACTTAATAATAAAATGGAATATATATATATCAATCAATAACTAAATAAATCAAAATTAATAAAAAAATTATTTATATCAAACCATAACGCATATTCCAAAATTAATTTAGGCATATATAATTCAGAAATCAAATTTCGCTATACTTTTCAAAATATTATCATCAAAAAAATCAAAATTTAAAAGTTAAAGCTTTGAAACTAAAAGTATAAAATTTTGTCATCTAAAATTTCAATTGAAAACAAAATTATATCCTTTAGACGTCCAATAATCATTAGAATCTAAAAAAACTTTAATTATAGGCTTCCTTTATTCATTGACACATTCATTGTACTTCATTTCAACAGTTGGAAGATGAATTATATGTATGCTTGTATCAGTTGTAGGATCATCAATCTCCAGCTTAATCCATTTGAGAACTCTAACTTCAACAAGAGTATCTATATTATTTTGACTATTTGGACATTATCTGAGAAGATAAACTAAATTGATTTCAAATCAAGATTTTATGAATTTTATTTTTGATAAATATTTCTTAATTTAAAGGCACTTATTTTCTATATGTTGACTATCATAAATTTATCAACTTATGATTCCTTGAAATATAGACAACATAGTGTCTCAAAAAAATATTAAGTCAACACTTTCTTATTACTATCTTATGCATGTATTCTCTTAAATAAATATCTATAAGAACTCTTCAATCAAATAAATATATGACATAACTATTTTCTTTCCAATCCATTATGTCTCAAAACAAAAAGAACTTGTCAATTTTTTTCAAAATCATCGATTATTTTGACCCTTAGCTTCAAAACAAAACCCAAAACTTCAAATCTTAGGTAAAATTTTAGATATAACTTCATTATTTTTAAGATTTTGCTTACTAAATTTATATATACATATCTATATAAATTTAATTGCATTTATATGTTAAAATCATTTTCTAATATGCCTCCTCTATATCATGGTCGACCATAATAATTTAATTTTTTTCAAATATGTGGATAGAATTCACTTTTACATGAAAAGCATAAATAAACAAAATTGTAAAAGGCTATGACTGCAAAAATGTTACCATTTTGAACATAATCTCCCTTATCACTTATACATTAGACCAACGACTACTTAAAACTTTTTAAATTAAACAAACAAGCAAGTTTTACTTCTACAAAAAGCCATAAATATGAATCATAATTGAAAAATCTTATTGAACCCAAAAAAAATTTGATCATAATAGATTCTCCAATCTTTCACACTTCACAAAATCTTAAGATGCACAGACTTATAATTTTAAAGACTGAGACATCATAAATTCAACATGATAACCCATCAAATCTCAAACTAAAACACAAAATCTTTAGAAAACCTTTATTACTTTCAAAGTTCAACATGTCATATTTTCTCAACATAACATGCAAAGAACAAAAATCGACATGCATGATCATAACCCATCAATTTTTTTAAATATCCATGAATAGATGAGCAAAGTTTATTGACAAAACTGAAATCTCAATAAAGCCTTTTAACCATAGATATTTCAAAACACACCATTGAATATATTTGACAGAATCTCAATACTACACAAATTTGAAAAAGAGAAGCCTCAACCATTCAAGAAAAATATGTCCATAACCTTCCAAATCATGGCTGACAATAAGCATTTGAAACCTTCAACATATCCATAAAAACATACAGATAGAAAACTCTTGAATGAAACTAAAGAAAGTTGCAGTTGAATATATATTGCATGGTTGATATACTTTGAAACCACTTCCAAAACCCTTCAAGTATTCATGCAATAAACATGTAGAATTTATTTTCAAAACTTCAAAGCCTTAGTGAACCTTTTGAAACTGTAGATATTTCGAACACACCATTGAATATATTTCTAGATAGGTTAAGCACATAATTTCAACACTATTTATTTTGAAAAAGAGAAACCTCAAACAGTTCAATAAAACCATCTCAATAACAAATTTTTATTATCTCATCTTCTAGAAAGAAAATATCACACCATAACTATTTACTTGAATATCTCGTGCATGGAAACGATAACTAGAAAACCACAACCTTTCTTAACTCTGTAACATAAATGCATAGACATATGCAAAATAGAAACTATTTCTTATCATAAAGGTGATAACTACTCAAAATATCAATAGGAAGTTTCTCAAAAATTATTTATCTAGTTTATGGCATACTTGCAAATGCTTCCTTGCTACCTTTTTACCCAAAATATTTATCTGCAATTCATAAATCCAAACTACCAGATGTTCACTGCTGCAAACAAGCTTCATGAAATGACTAAAATAATGAAAAAATAGCTATTTGTAATTGCCAACCCTCATCGTAACTACCTTTCTAATGTGTTCACCTCTCATTGGTTCATCTAAATCGAGGATGTACTTAGTAATTCCATTAAATAAGTTAAAAAATGGTCAAACTTAGTAATCACCAAATTGCCTACCAAACCCCTTACCAACTTTTGAGAATTGAGGCATGTACACTTCGCCATAACTTCTTTCTTGCTGTCAAATATCTAAATTGATCTTGAAGCATCAAGATCATACTCTAAATTAAATTCCTTTGCCAACTTAGTACCAATACATCTACCAACTACACGACATCAACCAACTCCAATGTTAACTCACCATCTTATGTCATGCAAGGTTCGAACTTGAAACAAGTCATCCACACTTCTTATGCCCTTCGACATGATTTCCAAGAGACAAAGACCTAAGTCAGTAATATTAATCCTTTCAAAATAAGACTTCTTTATATACTTTATAAAATCATTTCAATGCCCTCAAAATCACTAAGATTTGATGGTTATATTATTTCAGAACTTAGAATAAATGATCTTAAGATAGGAATTTTTAAAACCATAAGTCATATCATTTTAGAATTTAGGGTAGACAATATTTGACTTAGGAACCCTAGTTAAATAAAAAATTAGGATTAATCATTTAGAATTTATAATTCTTTTATATCTTAAATAAATAATTCTCCTAAATCTCGAATCAATACAAATAATATCAAAAAATCCATTATATCATGACTAAATTCTGACTAAATGGGAACCATTTCTCAACTAATGGACTCACATAAATTCAAAGTAAAGTTTATGATAAATAAAATGATGGATTTGATTTGAAAAACTATAAAATACAAGGCCTTCCTAACAGTGTATATATATATATATATATATATATATATATATATATATATATATATATATATATATATATATATTGAAAACAAACTAGCATGATTAGCATTATATACCATCCTTATCTATTTTGGACCAAATTTCACATTACCATTAAAAATATCAAATTAATCACTATAGAATGTTCACATTGTCAAATGAGAACTGATCTAAAATCCATATCATACCTAATGAAAATCAATGCATATTTGAATCATCACCATAATCATATAATGTTTTCAACCATCAAAGTATCCTTATTTTGTTGCATTATAATCTGATTATGAATTGAAAAGGAAGATAACTAATCGCAAATATTCTCAATGATAAATATGTATGCACATTTTATTCATTTATCCATTTATATTTTTCTAAAACACTTAAAATATAAACATGAATTCATCAACCATTCATCATCAATTCATAATTAAAAATATGCATCCAAAAATAGTACTAATTGATTGGGTCCTTAACACAGTTTTAAATTTTATGACTAGGTCATCACTATGGTAAATAAGAGTATCAACTTACTATTTCAAAAAAATTGAGGGGGTGTGAAAATTAGTCATAATAGTCTCATTAGGTCCTAGAGTTTGAGCCTAGCTCTAATACCACATGTAACATCCCACCGGAATCTACCTAGAAATATATATATATATATATACACACACCATAAATAGATTACACTACAAGAATCTAAATAGAGATCATACGAAAAACTCAAGTGTGATAACAATAAATAAAATATATTACATCTTAAATCATTGATCTCTAATATCATGAGAACACGTCATAATACTAATATAAAAATTAATTACATTAACTCAACCATGGTTGATATAAGTCTACAGCCACTACTATTAATGAAAAATAAATAAGTAATTACATCTCTTCATGATAGTATTTCAATGATAAGTAGAATAAAATACAATGTACATATAAAATACATGGCTCCCTCAAAGCATAGTTCTCGAACTCTAGTATATGTGATGATCTCAAGTGTCCTTTCTTATACAAATAGCTAGATATAAAGAAACAAAACTCAATTCACATGAAACATAGAATAATCTAAACTGGCATTTGTTATACATTAGGCTTTTGAATGTACACATTCATTAAGTTTTATTATACATAATTCATTAGTTTATAACCACTCGTGGAACTATAATTAGAGGAACACACCCCTTGGTTCAAGTACAAGCTAATAAGTATAACTATATATATGTTCTTTTCAATATAGCATTAATAATTCATAAATTTTATAATTTTACATCTATACAACGGGTTTTATGTCCCAAGCTATATAATAATTGATCTTAAGCATTTTTATGAAAGACTATGTTTATACTCCATAAGCCTTTTAGGATTTTGGTAAGTTATAATTATAGTCCTTTATAATTCAACTATCAAATATATATATTTTCTAATAAGATCAATTATTTTGAACATTAATCATAAGTGTCATTCATGTTTTAATATGTACTCATATGCAAGCTCATGCACATCTTAAAATGTGTTTGTGATCTTAAATCAGTGTCTTGGGTTTAATATTACCCAAAACATTACTTAACCCAAGTTAGCTATATAAGACGTTTAAATACACAAAGTTGTTATAAAATATACTTGGTTTAACTCACTAAAGAAATTGTTTTAACTCCAAGATAATAAATCAATTTAGCTCAATTCATTTCCAAACTTAATAAATCAACCTAACAGGGAATATATATCCCCATCTTAAATGACTCGATTTGCTATTTAAATCAGTTACATTCTTTTATATATATTTAATCATCATTCTTGACAACTAAAAATTTAACAAGCTGGAGTTTATTGGCTATGTGATTTATTCATATATGTTGGAATTATGATTTTAGCGAGTCATTTACATTTTATATAAGTTGAGGACTAAAATATAGAGATGCCATCTATAGCAATGCTAATATTCAAACAACGATTCCAATAATAAATTATTTTGCAGAAGCTAGAATATAAAATTTCAACAATTTAAAATTCACGCAGGGTGCAATATGAAATTAGTGATATCATTTATTTGTCATATTGGCCTTCGGATAGGTGGAATGCCAACAGATAAAAAAAAAGTGTCTTTGATATATATATTTCATATCAGCAATGTCATTTAAACATAAAATCAACGACGCCTTCTAGTATAATGTTAACAATATCTGTTACTAAAATTCAGTGATGCCATCATTTTATATATTTAATATTACCTCCTAATATAAAATACAGTGACGCCAATACGTATAATAGAGATTGTGAATAGTGATGCTATAAACACAATAATTCTCATACTTTCAAAAAAAACTCCATACAAATGCCATTTATATAATGGTTGGGGATTACATATAAGGCGATGCCTTTAAGTCATATAGTTAACAATATACTACATATATTAAATGGACTGGAGACAGAATATAAATGATGCCATTATTTGTTATGCAGGCTATGATTTGAAATTTGGTGACCCGTCTCGTATTATAAGGACTAAGAATGAGAAATACAAAGATTCATTATTCAATACAGTGACTTCACATGCATATCAATGACACCTTCATTTACTATATTACACAAGATAAAATATACAACCCCTTTGCATAAATATAGGTTGATTATTGGCTTCATCTACACCAAAATAGTATGCAACTGAGTATAGAATGATTAGGGCGACTTAAGAATAAAATAGATAAACAATAAAAGATGTTAGCTAATTTATTTCCCTAACATATAATGATTTACAATGTACGTAGCTAGATCTAAAAGTCATAAGGAGGCATCTAGTAATTAGAAATACACAGGTCTGCAATTTCAGTTTATCAAATTCATATATAGTAAATTGTTTTCTCATCTATATGATGTGTCATACTCCTAGGCTGTTGGATAGGTTCTGGAGTAACAGGTAATCTATGCATTATTATTTTCAATTGAATGCATACTACAGACCTTTAAAAACATATTGATATTATGGACAATATCATCCCAAAAATTTCCTATATGATTATATATTAGAATTGAACACATTGCCTACTTGGCAAATAGAACTGAAAATCTTCTTTTACGCTTCCCTTTTTCCTTTGTCTTCTCCCCTTCTGGTTGTGCTACGCCTCTCTTTTGCTCTTCCAATTCCTTTCTCAATGTCTTATGATGAATCTTTTTTTTTTGTAATTTTTCCTATAATAAAATAGGCGTAGCCCTCTTTTTAAAAGATCTTTTCTTTTTTTTTTTTAATATATTTATTTCTTTTTTATTTTTCTAATTTTAGTCATTTTCTTTCTTTTTATTTTTTATTGTTTTTTTATGTTTTTTCCTTTTCAAGGTAATTTTTAATTTTTATATATTTTAACATTACTTATAAAAATCCATAAATTTACTAATTTGATTAATCATCATTTACCACCATAAAATTTTAATGACAATTTCAACAACTAATAATTCAGATTTTAATTTAGCTAAGCAAAGCACATTTCTTTTAAGCATTTAATGACCACACACGTTAATTATGCAAAATGGGTTTCATAAATCATTTAACCTATGCTTAGAAAATCATGAAAATCAACTATCTAATACAATTCAAAAATAAAAACACTATGTTACCCATTTCATTATGCATTCTAACATGTGCTAACTATTATGGTGTATGCAGGTTTCTCATTGGCATCTTTGTCGTCGTCCGACATCTTCATCTACGTCACCCTCTTTGATGATGCTCTCCCTATGGCATGCTTTAAGGGATGAATTCACCTGTGTCAACCTCACAACAAGTAGGTAGTTAGATCATATCAACATGATAAACATACAACATAAAATATAACTGAAATAACACATCAACATATTTGTAATATAAACACATACATTATGACTAACTCATAGTAATGCAACATATATCTTAAATAATATCTTATTATCCTATAACAACATATATCTCAAAGCTTAGTCAGAAATATAACCAAATCAAATATGTCAATCATAAATATCTATGGATAATCAAATAGTTTTGCTTAGCAAGGAATCGGGATGTAACACAACTTTTTTTATAGGGATAACAACATCTCCAAGATTTAATTTTCTTCACTTACAGCTATAATATCTTCACTTTGTGCATCTTCTATCATGTTCAATCTTGCTTGGACTCCCTTCAACATCTCAGCCAAGTATTCTACTTCATGTTTATATGAAGTGAGTATCAAGGTTGAGGCTAGGTTGATACTCTATCGAATGAAGTGAGTATTAATCTCACTCAACTCATCATAACACATTTATATTTAACTCAAAACATAAGGTATGTTACATATATTAAGAGATCACATCAGGTGGTCTCCCTATCCCCATGTATACATTCAGCTTACCCACCCCCACCTAACCTAGCTCAGGCTCAGCTTAGGTTGAGGAGGTTTGTGCTAGCTTAAGTTAGTGGGCTTGGGCCAACTAGGGTTGAGTAGGGTTGGCCACCCGACCCACCCATAGGCTTGGGCTACTTTGGGCCAGCTTGAGGTAGTGGGTTTGGGCTTGTTGGGGTTCGGTTTACTCAGGTTCATCTAGCACATGAGGGCAAAGGGATCATAAAGTGCATCCCAAAGGCCCTTCCTTGAGGGAATAATCTAATTAATTGGATCAAAATAATTGGCCCCCTTCTTAGGGGGATTATACCCAAGGCTCTCTTCAAGGCATTCAAGCAATCAAAGGGATTGATAGACTAGGGGTAGACTAACCAATCAATATAGAAAATGTGGTTCCCATACCCTTACTCAACCAGGTTCCCCCCCTAACCCTCACCCTTACACCCTTTCAAAATAAACATAAACATGAAGAAGAACATAAACATAAACATGAAGAAGAACATGCATACACAATCTTGGCTCATGGACTAGTTACTCTCACACTCTCCTTTCTCTCCTCTTAGAGTTACCTTCTTATTAACTTGGATCTCTCTTGAGTTATGTAACTCACCCCTCTATCCAATTTGGATCTTTCCTAACATTCTTATGCCTTCTATAATGTTTATTCACATTCTTTGATAGCTTATAAATGCTCAAGATCCAATCAATTTCCATTATAGGTCGTTACTCTTGTTTTCACTCCATGCATGGAAAAACCATTGTTATATGTAGAGCAAAACTACCACTAAGTTATAAAACCATGAATAAGTTTCAAAACCACCACTAACATGTTCAAAATTCTTATTATATGTAGACCAATAGTTTCGTCACTGTGAATGATGTAGGAGTATCCAAGGTTTTGGCCAATCTTGTGTCAACTTAAAATAGAGTGGTGTGTTTGTGTGTTTTTCATTTATTTATTTGTTGTTTCATCATGGAGAATTTGATGGGAGACAAATCAAGACTCAATAAATTATGTGGCCTTTATTACATTAGATAAAAATCGATTTCAAGAAGCTACATGGTTCCAAGTAAGTTGGTTGAGTTTCTCAACCATCCGTGCAATCCAAGATTTCATTGCATGCATCAAAGGACTAAAATGGATAGGTTTTGGGGCAAAGGAAGAAATGGCATCAAGATCTTTCCTAAATCCAAATTGGATTGTAGATTTATATTCCTCTTGAAGGGTAGTGAAAATTAAAAAAATATATCTCTCTCTAAGTTTGTATGCTCAATTTATGGCCTTTGGAAGTCGGCAACATTGTCTTTGGTTAGTCATATTATATTTGGTCTATGACATTGTCTTTGTTTGGCAGCATTGGCTTTGTTTAGCAACATTGTCTTTTGTTGGCTCCATTGTCTTTAGTCTATGGGATTGTCCTTGTTATTACATGACATTATATTTGGTCAACGACATTGTCTCAGGACTATGCAGCTTTGGGAAGCCCATTTTAACATAGGGGTCATTTCTATATGTTTTGAAATGTTTGTAAATCTTTTCAAATCTACCCAAGTCTGAAATTCATAAAGTGCATTTAATATGAGATTGAATGTTTTAAAAAGACTCATTCATGTCTATTGTAGTTGTTTAACACCATATTGTGACTCTTGGAATTCATCATGAGTCATTTTGGTTTGCAACGCCATGGAAGGTGAAGAGTCACCTAGGGAAGACACAGGTTCAAAACATTCCTACCTTAAATGGAAAAATGGCATTTGTTTGTGGGGCTTCCGCTAGAGATTGGATAGAGATTTGGTATTGTAAATTTTCATCTTTTTTTTTATTTAAAGGAGTTGTTATGTTGCCAAATTAAAGGCATAGGTCTTTGGAAAAACTAGATAGGGTATTGTGTGTTTCTTCCTCCATGTTTACACATTCAATAAGCCTGATTATGGCATGAAATGAGAACATGTGTTCCATTGTAATGAATGCAAGAAATAATATATGTTTATATGCGTCATGTATTGTGAATTATATAAATGTGTGCCCATGAAATGGTGAACCATTACAACAAGGCATTAATGGTTGTTCTTAATTAGATAAGCTGCTTTGTGATTGCACCAAGTGGTATCATAGCAATGTTTTTTCCTTATGGGTTGTGTGTTTAAAACTCATGTATGAGTTTGTTACAAGTTTTGAAAGAGAAGTTTGTTTGAGTGTGTTGAAAGTTTTGAAAGAGAATATTGCATAAGTTTTGTTGTGGGTGTTGGGGGTGTCCTTCAAGTTGAAGGGGAGTTTGAGAGGCTCTATTTTGATTCTATTATTGATTTTGAAAGAAAGGCCTATTGATTGTGGTGAGATATGACACACAAGAGAGGAGCATGATAGATGGATGACTTAACAGAGATGTTGAAAATATTCCAAGTAAAAATGGACATGATGGAAATGACTCCACAAAGTGGCGGTGTTATAGCAGTGAGTGAAGAGAATGAAGAAGAGATAATGGTGGGGTTGATGTCCCTACAAGTGAGATTAGGTGATTTGGAGGGAGGCCAAGCAAGCAGAGGAAAATATACCAATAGAAAAAAAAAATTAGTTAAAGTAATGGTGAAGGAAAGAGGTAAATCTCTTGTGATATTGTTTTAATTTATATAAATGAGAGTCCTAATAAGCTCATGAAATGAATAGTTGAGCTAGAGATATATTTTGAAGCTGAGAATGTTGTAGACCCTATGAGGTTAAAAGCTACATACAAGATATTATGTGATATTACAACTATGTATTGGAAATATTTCTAAGTGATGAAATAAAGGAGAGGTAAGAAGAAGGTAAGTGGTTGGGAACATATGGTTTCCAAGTTGGGGTGTTTTGTGCACCCAAAATTGCATCCAGAATGGTTGAAGAAGCTTCATGTAACAAGGCTTGAGAGAGATGAGAAGAAAAAGATTAAAATAGAAGCAATAAGAATGGGAAGTTGTGTGAGCAATTGAAGACTACTTTGAGAAGTATCAAGGAGAAGGCTGAGTGTGAAGAAGAGAAGGTTGGCTTGGAAGACAATAAGAAGGCAAGATTTCTATGTGAGGATCCCAAATATAATTTTCAGTAAAACAAGTTGAATGAGAGTCATAATCAACCCATAAAGGAAGACATCCCTATGCAAGAGGATATGGAAGTGATATTTGTTGAATCGGAAGGAGACCCATTGTGTGATGATGGAAACGAGTTTGTGGTGTCTTATGAGTGGGAATATTCAGAACCATCCTTGGTTAGTGAAGGTAATTAGTTTGTCTCTTTTGGAGGGAATAAATATTGAGGACAAACAAGGAATGATACGGGTTTTCATAAAGGAAATAATGGAGGTGAATGAAAAATGCAGCCATGAGGAATTGCAAGTTTCTATGGAGGAAACAATGGAAGTAGTTTTTGTGCAAGCAAGTGCATATAAGGAGAGTATGGTCAAAAATAAGCCATGCTAAGGAGATGAAAACAAAGATGAGAATAAGGAGAGAAGCATAAAGGTTGTTGATATGGGGCTTTTTAAATCCCATCATGGGAGAGTAAGCCATGAGAAGCATGCAAGTAATTAAGAAGAGTTTTATAACATATCCTTAGGGTATGATGAAGTAGTTGGTGAGATGTTTGTGAGAACTCATGATTCCGTTAATGTATTTATTCAATGTGTACGTTCATCAATGGATAATAGACAAAGAAAATGATGAAGTGTAGTGCAGTCTAGCATGCTCATTTGTATGAGAAGTAGAGTGAAGAAGTTAAATAAGAGGAAAGTATGGCACTGGTGGTTGATAATGATATACCAATAATGGAATATTGTCTTAAAATCATAATGGAGACAAAAGAGAGTGGGAAAAGTGGGAACAATATTGTTCTCAAGAAGATACATGTGAGGAAGATCATTTGCATCAATTAGAGTTGGGAGAGAAAACTCACAAGATCAAATGAAGGAGATTAGCAAAGAGAAGGAGAGCTGTCACAAAAATAGTTGAATATTGTTCCAAAGAGCAGGCAAAATGGAAAAGGCTTTGAGAATCCCAAGCTAGATGAGAAGTAAGCTTATAGTGTGGAGATGAGGGATGAGATGGGGCAGTTGAGTTTGATATCAACCTAAGCATATATTCAAGAGCATGATGTTGCAAGTGTAAAGGTGAAGAGAATTGAGGTATTCAAAGAGGCCTTCCAAGGTGAAGAGAGTGAGTTTATTGATCTCACCAAATGTGAAGAGGAGCTACTGATTTGTATGACAACAATAACATGAGGAGAAGAGAATGTTCTAGTAGAGATTAAGAGGTTGCTTGACATAACAATGCAAACAACAAAAGATGAGAAGGTAAACATTATCCTTGAGGTGTTACTAGTGTAGACACCGAAATCGTGTCTAACCCTTGTTCATTCCTCCCCCTTGGTCCATTCCTAACCCATTCCTAACCCATTTTCAACCTATACAATTACTAATTTAAAATAATAAACTTATTTTGAATTAACCCCCCTCCTTTGACACATCACCCATGACACCTCGCCTAGGACACCTCGCCTTGGACTATTTTCCATCCTATGACTCACCCAAGACCTATTCTTACTCCTCTCCAACCGCCTAACCAACTCTCATGCATATTTATCCTTACCTTCGACATATCTCCAACGAATTAAGCATCTGGCGGATGGAGAACGGGCTTGCTGGCCCTTTTACTCGCTCTTCACCCACCGACGTCGGTCAACTGTCGATCGACGCCAGCGGGATCGCCGACGTCGATTTACTTAAACCGACTTCTGGCCCCTTTCTTGGCTAATCACAAATTCGTGATCAGAAATTCTAATCAAAAACTCTGAATCTCGAGAGCTAATCACGAATCTGGAATCTGGAGTCTTGGACCATCCGCCATTCTGCTAATCTCTCAGTGAAGCCTCTCACTCTCTCCCTCAGGTGCAGCAACAGGAATTTTGCCTTCACCAACTCCGTCAACAACAGGGATTTCACACCAGCAGTGCCAACAATAGGTACACCAGTCTGCAACACACCTTCAAGAAGGCACAGGTATGTATATTGTCTGTGTTTTCTTTGTGTTTTCTAGTCATTTGCTTCTAAGTATTATGAATTAGATTCAGCACTTCTTATCCCCAAACCAGAATAGACCTGAATCTTTACTTCTCCATCTCCCTATTGCCTCCGTCCTCCATCGGACCATACACTCTGCCCATTCAACCAAGCCCAAAACTTTGTCTTAGACCACTCAAATAGACCTAGACCTTTCCTTGGCCTTGTCCACAGACTAAAGCCCTGACCAGAACTTGTCCATGGACCACAGACCCGACCAGACCCCATCCAAGCTTACTACCCTGACCGATGCCGGCCACTGCCCCAACCGACGTCGGCAGACCTCAACAACCGACGCCGGTAGGACCACCGACGCCGGCGACTGTGACCAGTCCGACAGCATCTTTCAGGTAAGCCTTTGCTTCCCTTTTTCATTTCAATCTTTTATCACTTCAGTTCTTTATCATTCTCTTGTTTATCAGACACTTCTTTTTATTGACTAGTGGGTTGATATCCCTTAAGAAAGTCTTCATACTTCTGGGATCAAGCTTTCGCTTGGCAACCCACCATCTCCTTATCTAACGCCTTCTTTTGTCCAAGTCCCTTTTCTTTGCAGGTGTCATTCCTCCATAGCCAAAGAGGAGTTCTCACAGTGTCTAGATTATGGTGCGCACGACTACATCCAGGTACACACAAGCCTTGACCATCTTTTAGTTTCTTTATTCTTCTCTTTGAATGTAGAAAGCGAAATTAGCATAAAAACATTCTGGCATGCCCGGTGGGACCCTTAGGGCCTTCCTTGGGTTCCTTTCCTTCTTTTTCATTTAGGTGCATTAGGATCCTCCCTTTTTACCTCTTTCTTTTCTTCCAAATGACATTATAAGCAGGAATAAAAAGAACCTTTCTTCTTTTCTTGCATTTCTAGACTAGTCAAAACTCATATTCTTCGACCCTTTCTGCATTTGTCTTCATACGAACTTAACATTTCGACTTGGGCTTAAAACTTATTGCACTTGCATTTCTGCTTGTGCTTGCATTTCTTAGTCCACACTTAGTAATTAACAAACTGCATATTGAATTAATCTAGTCCACTTGATGTTACACAACCTAAACCACTTGCACTAAATCAAAAATCAAACTTACCTGAGACAAGGCCCGACTGGGATTTCATCCCCCAGCGGTACCTTACCCATCCCGATGATCCTACTTGGATTTCATCACCAAGGGGAAAGCCCACTCTATTCTCTGGCAGAGTCTAATCTCTAGGGAAAGTATATTTTGGCTAAGCGGGCCCAGCTTATCACTGGACTCGTGAAGTGAGGGGAGCTTGCTCCTTAGCACTAGGCCATGTACGGAACCTAACCCAGACTTCTTGAGTGCCTAAACAAAAGTTGAAACCATCTTTAGACTACCTCTTCTAGGACCCTTCTACAGCCAACCTCCCAAACATCACTTTAAGGCATAAGCCACAGGATTCTAAAAAGTTGATTCTTAGGATTTAACGCTTAGGGCATGTCTATCTCCATCTCTATTTTTTCTATTCCTATCTAGTTTTTTGAGCTAGTGAGGACGTTCTCTTCCTTTTTTCCAAGAATCTTCAAGTTTTCTGAGTTTCTAGAAACCACAGTCACCGACATCGGCTTTACCACCGGCGTCGGCCACCTCCCTCCACCGGCATCGGTTATCTGACCGACGTCGGCCATCTTTCTCATCGACATCGGTTTTTAAACCGACGTCGGTCACTGTCACAGTCCTTTTTTCTCAAAATATCAGTCTAAAACCTGACCCTTTTTTCTTCCAAAACCCCATTCTGAGTTTTTAAAATTGAAAAAACACAGTTTTCTAAAACCTGACCCTTTCTTGCCTTGAATGGTTTTGACACGCAGTCAAACCAAGGCTCTTCTTGACCACGCTAGACAACAACCACTTCCACCTTCACCATCCATTGTCAAGCGATCTGTAGCTCTACCAATTAGAGCACAATTGATTACTTTCTTATATGCAATTAAACACAGAATTATACCAGAATGATAAAGTAGCTAGAAACTTGAGACAACAAAGAATTTGAGAGACAATACACACTCTTGTATTAAATATTACTAGAAGAAAATACAATAAGGAAGATGCCACTTCTTCCTCCACCTCAAAGGCTTGCCACACCTCAAGACCTTCTTCCCTCTCTCTCTCTTACTCAACACAACAACTCTAAAGCCTGAGTTGCTATCCCTCCTTGAATGCTTCAGCTGATCTCCTTGACCTTACACCTATAGATCTCCTTGACCTTGCTAGCTTCAATGCTTTTCCTTGCCTTAGAATTATGATTACAATACATGCCTTATGGGTCTTTAAATAGGATTCCATGCTTACAAAAATAGAACTGTAACTACTAAAATTAGACACACAGCCCACGACTTAAATTAGCCCCTTAGCATGCAAACACTCGGTTCAACTAACTAACTGTTCGTGCAACAAACAGTTTTGGACCGCACAGGTGATCGACGTTGGTCCCTACTTGTCTAGTGCTGCCAACGTCGGCCGACTCCCTACCGTCGCTGGTTTCCTTCTCCACTGTCTGTGACCGACGTCGGTCATGCTGCCGATGCCGGTTCCTCTGGTTCTTCAGCATCCTCCCTTGTGTCTACAAACAGTTGAAGCTTTTAGCTCCACACCTTAACAATCTCCCACTTGGAGATAAATAGCTACAACTATACCTATACACCATCTATTTTGTTCTTTAGGCTCTGTATCCCTCTTCAACGTCACTCTTGAAGACCAACCACCACGCAAACCTGTGATGCTATACCTGTCTCTTATGCCACAAGAATTTTGCTGCTCCCAAATTCTCCATGACATACTTCTGAACCAACTCTACCCTTAGCTCAGAAAACTCCCTGTATATGAAACCCTGCAACAAGTAACACAATACAGTAACAAGATAATGTAGCTAATATTATCCAACCTGGTAAAGATAAAATACAATGGTCAAACCTCCATTGTTCTGCAGCGTACTCAAGACCATATACCATAGCCTTCTGTCTCATGTGTCCATCCACTCTCTTCTCTAAAACGGGAATCCATCCCTCTATCCAGTGCTTCCTTCCAGCTGACAACACTACCAACAAATATCTGTTTGGTTCTCCAAGGACTCACACTCCTCATCCATGCCAAGCTCTCACTGTTTCTGGATTCTACCTGCATTGCTTCTTCCATCTTCGTAGTTCATGACTATCAGTAAGCAATATAAAGAAGGTGAACAATGAATATGAGGTTCACATACCTTTTCTAACCTCCACATGGGTGTTTGAGACTTATTAATTCACCCAACATCTGTTCTAGTGACCGATCTAGGCCATCTCCCAGTCTACTCCTGACCGATGTCGGTTCCCTGCACTGACCCTGACTACCGACGTCATTTCCCTGGCCGATGCCGGTGTCCCTCCTGTCGACGTCGGTCCTTATGACCAACGTCGGACTTCTCCAGTCCAACCTATCGACCCTGCTGCTCTGCACATGACCGATGTCGGTATCTGGATGACTGACGTCGGTGCCAAGCTACCGACATCAGTGTCTGTGTGTTCTTGTAAGTGATGAAATTTTCATCCGTGAGATCTTCTTGGATCAAACCTCTGTCCATGTTGCCCTGCTCAGATTTATTCAGCCCCTGTGACTGATCTCTGTCCTTCATCTCCTCCATAAACACCAAGGCTTCTTTGTTCCTGTCAAAAGCATCAAGTTTCCTCTTTCTGCAATGAACTGTATCTGTGCTTTCCAAATTTGAACACATACCTTTTAAATCAAGAACTTCCATTCCCTTCCTGTTCTTGTGACCAAGCCTATTAGGCCACATCTTCGAATCTACACCAGAAGTAGAATCAGTAATACAAGTAGATAGATAAAGAGTACCTACTTTCTTACCTCTTGCTAGAATAAGTGCTCCCTCGATAACTTCTAAGAATCTATTGTGAGGGTTATTGTGCATCCCTCATCTCCCAACTTTCCTACGGAAATCAGACTCTGCTTCAGAATTGGAGCATGCATGACCTCTTTCAACACCCACGTGATGTCAATCTGCAATCTTAGCTGCACTTTCCCTTTGCCAACTATCTGACAAGGCGTACCATCCCCTAAATAAAGAACTCCAAAGTCTCCCTGTTCATACTCATAGAACAAATCTCTGTTTGGGGATGCATGAAAAGATGAACCAGAATCTAAAATCCATGATCCTACCTGACTATCTGAAGAAAGTATGAGAGCATCCTGCATCACAATATTTGCATCCTTTTCTTCTTCCATACCTGCATGTTGATTCTCTTTATCTCTCAACCAACACTCCTTCTTTGTATGTCTTTTCTTTCCACAAAACCAGCATGTAATACCTTTGGACTCGGATCTCCTTTCCGACCTTGATTTCCCTTGCTCAACCTTCTCCCTTTGCCTTTCCCTGCTTTCTGCACTTAGAGCATTCCCTGATGATTCACCTATGCTTCTCCTGCATATTTCCTCATTCAAGATCACACTCACAACATCATCAACTTTTAAGATTTTAGAAGCAGATGCAGAATTACTTACTGCCATAACCATACTGTCCCAACTTTTAGGCAAAGAACATAAAATCAAGAGAGCCTTTACCTCATCATCAAAAACAATATTGACTGAAGCTAATTGTTTACCAAACCATGGAAATCACTGAGATGAGTATGTACCGATCCACCTTCCTGCATTTTCAAAGTAAAAAGTTGCTTCATAAGATATACCTTATTAGAAGCCGAGGGCTTTTCGTATAAATTCGCCAAGGACTTTATCAACTCTTTTGTTGTCTTACACTGTGATAAGTTGGAAATCACAGACGATGCAAGGCTCAACCTTATGGAACCTAGAGCCTTCCGATCAAGAATGTTCCATTCTTCATCCTTCATATCTGTGGGTTTGCATGTAACCCCACCCAACGGTAAGTACAAATCCTTCTGATACAGATAGTCCTCAATCTGCATCCTCCAATGTTGATAATTCTTTCCGTTAAACTTCTCCATTCGTAGTCTACTTTCTTCTGCCATTGTTGAACTCTCACTCAATCAAAAAACCCTGTGAATGACCTGTAATCAAAAACAATACCCTGCTTTCTGCAAATCGTAGCTCTGATACCACTTGTCAGGCGATCTGTAGCTCTACCAATTAGAGCACAATTGATTACTTTCTTATATGCAATTAAACACGGAATTATACCAGAATGATAAAGTAGCTAGAAACTTGAGACAGCAAAGAATTTGAAAGACAATACACACTCTTGTATTAAATATTACTAGAAGAAAATACAATAAGGAAGATGTCACTTCTTCCTCCACCTCAAAGGCTTGCCACACCTCAAGACCTTCTTCCCTCTCTCTCACTTACTCAACACAACAACTCTAAACCCTGAGTTGCTATCCCTCCTTGAATGCTTCAGCTGATCTCCTTGACCTTACACCTATAGATCTCCTTGACCTTGCTAGCTTCAATGCTTTTCCTTGCCTTAGAATTATGATTACAATACATGCCTTATGGGTCTTTAAATAGGATCCCATGCTTACAAAAATAGAACTCTAACTACTAAAATTAGACACACAGCCCGCGACTTAAATTAGCCCCTTAGCATGCAAACACTCGGTTCAACTAACTAACTGTTCATGCAACGAACAATTCTGGACCGCACAAGCGATCGACGTCAGTCCCTACTTGTCTGGTGCTGCCAACGTCGGCCGACTCCATGTCGTCGCTAGTTTCCTTCTCCACTGTCTGTGACCGACGTCGGTCATGCTGCCGACGCCGGTTCCTCTGGTTTGTCAGCATCCTCCCTTGTGTCTGCAAATAGTTGAAGCTTTTAGCTCCACACCTTAACATCCATAACCAGTCCTATAATGGAGTTCCACTCGGAGACTGAAAGAACTCCTACTCGCCCAACCCCGCCTCAGACTCCCATCGTCCCAGAAGGGGACCAAGATTTCAAAAGATTCTTGGACCTCAACATCACAGCCCTCCAAAACTATCTCGCGAGAAACTCAACGC
Organism: Torreya grandis; assembly: GCA_037957365.1. Lineage (NCBI taxonomy): Eukaryota > Viridiplantae > Streptophyta > Pinopsida > Cupressales > Taxaceae > Torreya > Torreya grandis. Next base: position 867,538 of record JARHVA010003864.1, read on the forward strand.
GAGACCTTTCGGGTGAAGTGGCGATGACATCGACACCATTCGCTACCCAACCTTTTATGACTCAGCCTTTTGCCTCAACTGTTAACCCGACCATGGCCAATACGCAAAGTTTGGCCTCTCTGTCTTATTTTAGACCAACCTCCATCGGGGTTCCATTACCCCCTCAGCCACATGCAATTCAACCAAGTTCTACATCATACCAGAACTTGATTGTCTCGACCCCTCACACTCTTGCGCCCATATATGCAGGAGTACCTACCTCGCCCTTTGTCCATGCCACCACACAACCACTTTTGGCAGTATCTAGTCAATTTATGCCTTCTACTTCCATAACCCAACCACACTTGGTCTTTACATCTATCCCTACGACTAGTCATCCATACGTTGCGCCCCTACAACCGCAATCGACTACGTTGTATGCCCCCTCTAGCCTCTTTCAAGCGCCCTACAACTTAGGGGGCGCCCTGTCTGCCAATCTGTCAGCATACGTCATTAAAATGCTGATGGATAAAATGTCCAGTCTTGAGACCTCTATCTCTGGTTCACGCAATGCTCTCTCATATGACCAAATTTGCAACGAGCCCATCCATCCTTCTGCCCCTATCCGACCATACCCCAACCAATGGGAGCTTCCTAAATTCACTCGCTTTTAGAGTAAGGAAGACCCACAATAGCATCTACGGGCATTCAGACATGCCTGCTATCTTATAGCGCATGACGATGCGTTACTTCTACGCACGTTCCCCATGTCGCTTGCTGGCCCTGCCCTTGACTGGTATAGCTCTCTTTCCAGACATTATATCTTCTCATTCATTCAACTTGCCCAATTATTTCTCAACCATTTTTCTATCAACATCACCAAACAAGTCTCAATCACAGACCTCTACTCCATCAAGCAATTCGACGACGAATCAATAGTAGATTTTGTCGCCCGTTAGAGGGGCCTGATTAACCAGCTCTCCTTTTCCTTGCCTCAACCTGAGCTCATTGAGATCTTTTCTTGAGCATGTGCCAGGCACATCTCTTCTACCTTGCAGATTCAGACATTCCGCACTTTTGACGAAGCTTTCACCATGGCTCGAAAGCTTGAACTCTGTGCCATTGAAGAGGATAAGGTCAAATTGCGTAATACCAACGCAAAAACCAATGACCCTTCTTCTTCCAGACCTTCTTCTTCTGCCAACTCCAAACCCAAAGAAGTGGCCAACACTGTGGTCATTAGATCACCATCCTCGACAACAACTAATCAATCTCAACCTTCAACATCTCAAAGCATCACCAAACAATTCCAACAACGGTACATCCAGCATTTATACACTCCGCTTGGAGAATCATACGCTTCCGTTTTGGAAAAACTTGTCAAGCAGGGGGTCCTCAATCTCCCTCCAATTTGACCACCTCAATTCAACCCTTCAAAAGCCATCCCTACATGGTATAGGGAGGCTGACTTCTGTCACTTTCACCGCATCCACGGCCATGACATCGATAATTGTCGAACCTTCAAGAACATCATCCAAGACATGATCGACAAGGGAGATCTTATTTTAGATAACCCGAATGCACCACCCAACCAACACATTGACATCTTCAAACAACCATTCTCGAACCATCCTCCTACTCAAAACCATGACCAATGACTCTCACGACCATGATATTCACACAATCAATACTATCTTGCCTCTTGTCCCTGACCAACCTCTTCCATCACAGGATGAAGAACTTTTTTCTTCTATTAGTCCTCCATCTACCACTCTTATACTGGAGGACACCTTGGCCATGCCAACGCCATTAGCCCTACCTTTATCCGAAGACCCTACCTTGCCTACTCCTCAAGCACAAATAGAAGGCACCATCATCCCTGCCTTCTACCCTCTTGAGGAGCCACACTTTCTTATTTCTTCTCCACCAGGAGAAGAACCAGTCTCTTCACCCATTTCGACCGAGGAAGACCCAGTCACAGTTTCCTCTTGCCTTTTGCCTGAGATTGCTACATCTCACTCACCTCCATCCACATCCGAACCCAAACCCGCATCTAACCTCACCTCGCACAAAGGTGGTCCTCAACCCAAACCAAAGAAGACCACTAAACCACATCGGAGAACTCCTCCCCCACCTTCCTCATTACCTTCAATCTTGGGCCCGCATCCGTCCACTTTAATAGGAGTTCTTCCTACTCCCATACTTCACAGAGGCAAGTCACCTCCATTACTCCCTCAACCCGTCAGACATATATCTCCTCCAAACCATCGACCTATGCCTCTTACACCTCTCAAACCAAAGTCATCAACCCCCACTGCAACAAAATATCCAGACCCATTAGCAGGTTCTTATGCCTTGCTGTTACGGCAATTGTTGCAGTCCTCTCGCATCAATCTCCCACCTCTTAAACCATATCAATCTCTCAGACCAAAACCACCCTGGTTCGATGACACTCGCATTTGTGCGTATCATTGCATGCTTGGACACGACACTGAGCATTGTTGTGCCCTCAAGGTTGTCATTCACCAATGTCTGGAGAATGACACCTTTCTTCTTGACCACATTATCAATAAGCCTTCAACACCATCCCACTCATCAACTCTCAGATCAAGGCCATCTTGGTGTGACAACTCTAAATTCTATCACTATCATCACACTCTGGGACATGACACTAAGCATTGTTGTGCTCTTAAAGCTGTCACTCATCAACACCAGAAAAAGGGTACCTTTCTCATCAAGGATCCTCTCAACCTCCTCTTCGACAAATTATCAACACCGACCCATGCTTCTCAAACCTCATCACCTAAATCGGGATCTCCATGCCAGACTATGGTCCCTTTGCCGCCTTTAACCCCATTATTCGACATCAACACGGTCCATTTGACCACCAAGCCTCAACCGCCCTTGACCAATCTATCCAACATTCTCCCTAAGCGACTGGGGGGATCTAACCTTATCCTAACCTCGACCAAACATTCAACCAAGCTTTCGACCAAACATTCGACTAACTTGGACCAGACATTTGACCAAACTTTGACCAAGTCTCGACCAACCATCAATCAACCTTCCTATCATGACCCTGACCAGCAGCAACCAAACTTTGACCAAACTTCAATCATCCAACATCAACCAACCAAGCACCTATCACTTCTTCAAACAATCATCAATCATTGTGACCAATTTGGAAAGAGGCAAATGGGGCACCTTTTGCTCTTAATTGACTTGAACCTTAACGCACTAGCATGGCCCAGGGTCTTATCAGAACCTGAGCCCTTTTATGCCTTGCGTCCACGACCATTCTTCTGTTAGTTGAGTATTCATCACTTGATGTTTTACTTGAGCTCGTCCCTTGAGCAACCCCATCCTCTTAATTCCTATTCCTTTCAACTTTATTCTCCTAAACAAGTCCTATGTCAACCCCTTTTGTCAAGCATTAATGCTCTGTCCTAATAACAGGGAACCCTTAAACCTCTACAGGCTCGTCCATGGCTAAAAACTTCAGTCAACAATATTTCAATATCTATCATACCAAGTCATTAAACTCTCTAAGTGTAGACTGCTCCCTTGAAGAACAGCTACACAATTGTTGTATTATTAGACTGCTCTCTTGAAGGACAGCTAGGCCAAGTCATTATCAAACATTTAAAGCAAAATATAGACCACTCCCTCGAAGGATGGCTATGAATAACTATTGCTACAGACATCACGTCTTTTTCTGAAGCTTCCCGCATTGATCAGCTTCACATATATGACCACTAAAGCAAACAACATCCCTATGCAGACTTCTCGCTTCGATCAGTTTGCACCCAAAAAAAAGAGACGACATGCTATCAAGTCATGGACATGCCTATGGTCGTTCTCGGGTCACCTATACAAGGGGCAAGGTTATTCCTGCCATAAATGGGTTACTCCTTCTCCTATCACATCACCCGCTCAAGGGATTTCGAGCTAACTTAACGTCAAGTGATTCGATTACTTCTCTAGCACAACACTGGTCCACGACGTGATGCATAAATGGGGCTTTCGTTCTAACAACCCCCATCCATGCCATCATTATGGTCCTTGTTAATGAAAGAGCAATTCACCTTTGGTCACATTCAACCTATCACAGCTAAGTCTTTGGTCACACTTGGTCACATTCAACCAGGCCTTTTTTGCCAACCCCAAACCTTTTCAAACCAGCAACTTGACAATAGGCATCATCACCATCATTGTCCATTTCACATAGTTTCTATGGACACCAATACACATGGAAACTATCGACTAAACACAATTTATGTTAAGCATAAACCAATACTTGCTGAAGCATAAATAGACCCCAGTTCATTTTTAGCATACATCCATCACGACTATGGACAATTGCTAGGGATGAAAGACCCTCGACCAATGTTACAGAATACACCATTGGAAAAGGCTGTAACATCTTCTTCTCCTCATCATTTCGACACATGACCGCACCCGTCATCGACCTCTTTGACCCTCTTTCCAAACTACATTGGTCTGAGGCCCTTCACACAAGGGCTATGTAGGCAGCACTCAGTCTTCTGGGGTTAGCTCGGCCATTCCTTCATCGCATTTCTTCCATCACATTTTTTTTCATCACCTGCCAATCACATCACAAACAATCACCTATTTTCATAATCATTAACATTAATCATTTACATCCATATCATTAATCATTAATTCTAATCATACATTCATCATCATATCAACACAACAATATCAGTATCATAATCCTCAACATCATATCAAAACATCTATCAAATAAAAATAACATACAAACACATCCATAACATTTTTTTATAACACATCAATGATCAAAATCACATCATATATATATATATATATATATATATATCAATGTTTTACAATGGCATAATCTGTGCCTCTATCTCTCTTTCAAAAAATCAAATACATCTCGCATCAACGGCTCGCAGGCCGGTATATACATAGTGTCAAAATATACCCTCAAGGCTGTGGCTGTGGTGGTGGTGGCGGTGGCCGAGAAGATGTTGTATCCTCTCCCCCCTCTGATCTGTGTCGTCTGCACGAATCGGTAGCAGTCGCCCGTGACATAGACCGCTGTCGGCTCAACTCTGCCCTCATCTCAGAGTATCAATGTATCTAAGGGAACCCCCTAATGGCCCTCTCATAATAAGCAATCTCATCCAGTGCATCATTATATCTAATTATAGATACAGTTTGTGGTGGACCCATCAGACCTGCTGCCGTGCCCTGCACTGAACCCTGCGGCTGTGAAAACCCTGGCTGCACTGACGCTGACTGCGTAGGCTATTAAGCTGGCTGCTGCATCGGGCCCTATCCTCTCAAACCCTATCCTGCCAATGCCTGTGCCTGGGCTGAGGCTAACTGCCCCTGCAAAATGATAACCTGTCCTCGTGTTGCATCCCTCTCCTGAATGGCAGCGTCTCTCTCCTGTCGGGCCACATCCCGCTCTCTAATCACTGTCTGTAAATCAAGCTGTGGTCTCGCCTACACCCCTGTATACTGACCTGCCCACCATGTCGAGTAAGCCTCTATGCATCCTGGATCTCCTATCCCAAGACCGACCGGTAACTCCTCAAACTCTAGCCCCTCTGTATCCTCTGGTAGTGGAAGTGGTGCCTCTATGTCATCCCACCTGTACTGCGGAAACGCGAGAGGTACATCCTGAAGCAGCCCATACTGACGCCGCACCCTCTCTACTAGCACCCTCTTGAGCTCACCGGCCCATCTGCCCCTGACCCATCGCATACTCTGAGTCCCGACCAGCTGCTCTCCCTGATCTCTGAATGCTGGATACACCAAGTATGGTCTCCAAATGATATCTATAGGGATCAGGGCCTCTAGTACCCCTCTGTAGTGGTCAATATCTTTGACCACTCCATCCACCCGCGTCTGCGCCATCACCTCACGCCATTGCCTAAATCCAACTCTGAAATTGGCCTGAATTGCCACTGGGAGGCTGAGAGGTCGTGTGACCACGATGTGCTCGTAAGCCCAACAATGTAGGAGGTGGCCGACACACAAGCTATATCGTCACCACCGCCTAATGCCCCATAGCTCTTTGTATACCTGGGCCAAAAATACTAGTGCCCAGGCAAACACTGTCTGCCGCTCAATCATGTCCATCAGCACTCCGGTCATAGCAATCAGAAACCTGCCTCCCTCTGCATCTGGCAGCGCATAAACCGTGATGCCTATCATCATCAGGATAGCCAGTCGATGTACGTCCTCATCCACCGCGTACAGAGGCTCATAGGCAAAACTGGCTGAGTGATAACTCGCCTCCGTTGCATGCTCACTAAACAGCATAACCATATGAATATCATGCGTCTCTCTCGAGCACGCATATAGGTATGCTCCGTGTACTGGCAGTCACAAAATTTGGTATACATCCTCCACTATGACAGTCATCTCTCCTGTGGGTAGGTGGAAGGTGTTGGTGGAATGGTCCCACCACTCGATCAGCGCCACCATCATGCTCACATCCCATGCCACTCTGCAGTAGCGTCGCAACCCGCCGAGTCCAACTGCACTCATCTGCGCCCACTCATCGACTGTCACCCCTCCGCGCATTTGCGTCAGCAATGTCGAGAGGCAATCTCGCAACATCAAAGTCAGCCTCACCTGCATCCACCCAAGTCAATCTCATGTTAAAAATTTTTCCTATTTCATTATCTATGCCTGACCCCACACCCAAGAAGCCCTTGGCGTAGCTTCGACCCCTCGACTTAAACATTTTTCATCCCTCTTTTGACCAGGCAGCCAACCGACATCAATTAGCATGCCAGCGACGGCACTCACCTAACCGACGTCGATCACTTAGTGATCGACGTCGGCAGTTTAGTGACCGACGCCGGTAGCTGGTCGGCCAACGCCAGCAAACCCGCCGACATCGGTGACTGGTTCGGCCCTAGGGCCGAACGAGGTGAGCCCTAAATTTAGGGCTTCCCCATTTCGCCTCCCCCAACCCTCCTAAACCCTCCTAAATCACTCCTAACCTATCCTAGACCCTCTACCCACCTTTCTAGCTACCCTCCCCCCTCAATTTCTGCCTAAAAACAACTAAAATTCCAAAAAATCAAATCAAACAAAAAATAGTTAAAATAGGGTTCAAGGCCCTCCTACCTCATCCCGGCGTCGCCGGCGTGGTGGCACAATGGGTGCCGCTGGTGGTGGACCTCCCGCGGGTCCTCTACTACCTTCTGCCATCTCTTCTCCGCCAAAGTCTCTCCAAGTCTTTTCTGACCCGCACACGCTTCTGTAGTGTCCAACCCGCTCTCTCTTTCCACCAATCTCTCTCTGCCACCTAGCACTGCTAATCCACTCACTCTAAGTCACTTTCACTCATTCAACTCCAGAGCTCTTTTTTCTTTTAGTCAATAAGTAGCAAATGACCTTTGGTGGGCCGCCAATCTGATTTTGTCGGATTTGGTATGCCGCCGACGTCGGCATATGCGTGCCCTGGTCCGCCGACGTCGGCCGATTGTTTATCGGCGTCGGTTATGTCACCGACATCGGCATTATTCAAACCTCTTCATTCCATGGAATCATGCCCCCCGATCAACCAATGTTGCCAATGTCGAAGTCATTTCTGACTCCTCATGGGGCCCATTTGAGATCACTTATATCTCAACCCGACCAGCGACCATGGAGATCACGCCTATCTCCTCAGACCCTGACCACTTCCGAGACAACTTTGTCTTGGTTTTGTTTGCACGCATGCCACCTCATGAATAGATAGCAAAATTGTTCATAGACCTTATTTTTGGACCTTCACAAGTATAGGATCGCAAGCCGATTGATCCGCACTCCTTGTGACATTTTTGTGTTTTCAAGAGCACTTCCTGAGCTTGGGATACCTGGAACACGACGACCATTTAGAGCTACAGCTTAGATTGAATAACCCGATCAGCTACGACTAATGTTGGGGCCCAGTTATTTCAATTTTGGCACTCCTCGACCTTTTGACTGCGACCATTTGACCTACCTGTCTCATGAAGTGGTATGCGCGCAATCACAACTATTGCAGCGTTTTCACTCACTCTTCTCTTCCTCATCCACCTTTTGTCAAAATCAGCACCCGACATCAGGTTCCCTTCCCTCGACTCCCACTTTGAGGGGGAATACCTCATCCATACCTCAGGGCAATCCACATCATCCCATACTTCGGGCAACCAACTCCTATTTTTGTCTTGCAGTTCGTCCAGAACAACCAACAAGACAAAAAGGGGCAAATGTAGACACCGAAAGCGTGTCTAACCCTTGTTCATTCCTCCCCCTTGGTCCATTCCTAACCCATTTTTAACCTATACAATTACTAATTTAAAATAATAAACTTATTTTGAATTAACCCCCCTCCTTTGACACATCACCCATGACACCTCACCTAGGACACCTCGCCTTAGACTATTTCCCATCCTATGATTCACCCAAGACCTATTCTTACTCCTCTCCAACTGCCTAACCAACTCTCGTGCGTATTTATCCTTACCTTCGACATATCTCCAATGGATTAAGCATCTGGTGGATGGAGAACGGGTTTGCTAGCCCTTTTACTTGCTCTTCACCCGCCGACGTCGGTCAACTGTCGGCTAACGCCGGTGGGATCGCCGACGTCGGTTTACTTAAACCAACTTCTGGCCCCTTTCTTGGCTAATCATGAATTCGTAATCAGAAATTCTAATCAAAAACTCTGAATCTCGAGAGCTAATCACGAATCTGGAATCTGGAGTCTTGGACCATCCGTCATTCTACTAATCTCTTAGTGAAGCCTCTCACTCTCTCCCTCAGGTGCAGCAACAGGAATTCTACCTTCAGCAACTCCGTCAACAACAGGGATTTCACACCAGCAGTGCCAACAACAGGTACACCAGTCTGCAGCACACCTTCAACAAGGCACAGGTATGTATATTGTTTGTGTTTTCTAGTCATTTACTTCTAAGTATTATGAATTAGATTCAGCACTTCCTATCCCCAGACCAGACCAGACCCGAATCTTTACTTCTCCATCTCCCTATTGCCTCCGTCCTCCGTCGGACCATACACTCCGCCCATTCAACCAAGCCCAAAACTTTGTCTTAGACCACTCAAACAGACCCAGACCTTTCCTTGGCCTTGTCCACAGACTAAAGCCCTGACCAGAACCTGTCCACGGACCACAGACCTGACCAGACCCCATCCAAGCTTACTGCCCCGACCGACGCCGGCCACTACCCCAACCGACGTTGGCAGACTAATCAACGTCAGCAGACCTCAACAACCGACGCCGGTAGGACCACCGACACCGGCGACTGTGACCAGTCCGACAGCATCTTTCAGGTAAGCCTTTGCTTCCCTTTTTCATTTCAGTCTTTTATCACTTCAGTTCTTTATCATTCTCTTGTTTATCAGACACTTCTTTTTATTGACTAGTGGGTTGATATCCCTTAAGGAAGTCTTCATACTTCTGGGATCAAGCTTTCGCTTGGCAACCCACCATCTCCATATCTAACGCCTTCTTTTGTCCAAGTCCCTTTTCTTTGCAGGTGTCATTCCTCCATAGCCAAAGAGGAGTTCTCACAGCGTCTGGATTACGGTGCGCACGACTACATCTAGGTACACACAAGCCTTGACCATCTCTTAGTTTCTTTATTCTTCTCTTTGAATGTAGAAAGCGAAATTAGCATAGAAACAACTAGAGGCTATGGGTTATCGTTTGGATTCCCAAATATATGTTGAGTCTATTGTAATGATATTGGGATTGAAAGAGGAGATAGAAGCCATGAGAGAGGAGCTGCAAATAATGAAGAGTGACAGAATGAAAAATCCAACAAAAAGTTGAAGAATGTGGAAACATATCCAAGAAGGCTTTAGGAGGAGGTAGTCGGTCAACGGTGGGTTTAATCCCACAAGGGAGAGGAAAATGCAAGAACAAACATCTTGGTGGAGGTGCTCGAACAAAGGTGGGTTTCAGCCCACAAGCGTATGGGAAGACAGATGGATAAGCCTTTGGTGAAGGAGGATGGACTATGGTGGGTGTAATCCCACAAAGGAAGGAGAAAATGGACTATGGTGGATATAACCCCACAATAGGAGTGAGAAAAGGTAATGAGAAGAAGACAAATTTGAAACCAACAATAAGGAGTTAGAAATAGAGAAGAAAGAACGGCAATCATCTAAAGTACTTGGTTTATTGGAATGGAACACTATGGTTATTTTAATTTGTGTCTAAAAGAGTGATTTTACCACTTATTCCATCCATGTGAGTGGGAACTCACATTTTTAAACCTTGGGTGTTTGATGCAAGAGCATCCAAGGTTTTAAGTAGTCTTGCGTCAACCAAAAATAGATTAGTGTATTTGTGTAATTATTATTTCGTCATGCAAAAGTTGATAGAAGACAAATCAAGACTCAAGCACTTATGTGGTCTTGATTACATTAGATGAGAATAATTTTCAAGAAGCTACATGGTTTCAAGTAAGTTGGTTGAGTTTCTCAACCATCTGTGCAATCTAGGATGTCATTATGTGCATCGAATGGTCAAAACAGATAGGTTGTGGGGAAAAGGAAAAAATGGCATCAATATCTTTCCTAAACCCAAATATTATTGCACATCTAGATTCCTCTCGAAGAGTAGTGCAATTTCAAAAAAAAAAAAATCTCAATCTAACTCTGTATGCTCAAGTTATGGTCTCTAGAAGTTGGCGGGATTGTCTTTGATTGGTAGTATTGTCTTTGTTCAGCATCATTGTCTTTGTTATATGGCATTTATCTCAGTGTTATGCAACTTTGGGAAGCCTATTTTACCATGGGGGTCAATTCTATATGTTTTGAAACATTTGTAAATCTTTTCAAAAGTTGCCCAAGTATGAAATTCATAAAGTGTGTTTAATATGAAATTGAATGTTCCAAAAAGACCCATTTAGGTCTGTTGTATTTGTGTAATGCCATAACGTGACTCTTGGAATCATCATGAGTTGTTTTGGTTTACAACATCATGAAAGGTGAAGAGTCATCTGGGGAAGACGCAAGGTCAGACCATTCCTGCCTTAAATGGAAAAATGACACTTGTTTGGGGGGCTTCTGTTAGAGATTGGATAGAGATCTGGTATTTATATTTTCATTTTTCTTGTTATTTGGAGGAGGCGTTATGCTACCAAATTGAAGGTATAAGTCTATGGAAAAATTAGATGGCGTATCATGTGTTTCTTCCTCCATGTTTATGCATTCAATAAACCTGATTATGGCATGAAACGAGAACATGTGTTCTATGGTAATCATTGCAAGAATCTTTGTTTGTATGAGCTAGGTGTTGTGAATTATATAAATCTATGTCCATAAAATGGTGAAGCCTTACAACATGGACAATAATGGTTGTCCTTAATTGGATACCTTGTTTTATGATTGCACTAGAGAAAAACCACCAACTTCCAAAGGCCATAACTTTTGCATACGGACTTGGATTGAGATGATTCTTTTTTTTGAAATTACACAACTTTTCAAGGAGAATCCAAATATGCAATCAGATATAAGTTTAGGAGAGTTTTTGATGCCCTTTTTGTCTTTATCCCACATGCAATGACATCGCAGATTGGACTGATGGTTGAGAGACTCAACAAACTTGCTTGGAACCATGTAGTTATCTGAAATAGATCCTTCTTCGATCTGTTTAATGCTACTGAAATGTAGGAGTATCGATATTCCCTTCGATCATCTTCACCATGCCAAAAATGACAAACACACAAACAACACTATACAAACACACATCAATCTATTTTTTGTTGATGTAAGATTGCACAAATCCTTGGATGCTCCTACATCATCAGTGCACAATATTTTACAAGAGATGTTTGACACTATTTTATCATACCCTCACTGCTATCAATCAGACCTCCTCTGAGTCTCTTTATGTCTTCCTTCTTCATCTTCTTATGTCTATTTATGCTAGCCACTCTATATTCCTACTATATCGGTCTGGGCGATATAGTTTGTTTCTTGCTTGTTTATCCCTATATTGTATTGGCTTTGCCGATACATTTTGTTTCCTGTTTATTTGTCCCTATATTGTATCGGCCTAACCGATACAGTTTTGAGTTTGTCTCTATCCTCCCTATTGTATTGGCCTGGCCGATACAGTACTGAGTCAGTTGACACCCTTTCGATTATAGTGGCCTGGAAGATTCCAACCTAGATAGAGTTACCAAAGCATGACAAAGAGGGAAAAGTCATCTTGGAACCTAAAGCAATTCTCAAGACATGCACTAAAAGGTTACGAATGAGGGTGATCACAAAGTATCTGATCAAGTCAAATAACCTAGCGGGAAAAGATACAACATGGGAAGATGAAGCTTTTATACCGAAGCATCCACAAATGGTCAACATTGAGAACAACACTAATTTGAAGGGAGGGGCAGGGGGCAAGGGATGTAGGGCATGTTATGCCTTTAACCTTTGGCTTCTATTGGGATATGTGTGGCTAACTTGTATCGTGTGTAACCTTTAACTTAATCATTTGATAACATCTAGGTTGCATACTGGTAGGAGTAATTAGCCTATTTGGCTTATGCATTTCTCATAGCCTAATTATGGTATAAATAAGAGATAGTATTAGGATATTAGTTATCATACATTCAAAATTCTCTTATAATTGTAAGGACTTGGGAGGTTGCCCCTTTGAAATGGTTGAATTCTATATTCAATTATTTTTCTCTTCATTTCACTTTATTATGTAAATTTGCTCTCATTTGTGAATGAATGTGTTATTTTACTTATACAATCTAGGTTGCCCCTTTGAAATGGTTAAATTCTATATTCAATTATTTTTCTTTTCATTTCACTTTATTATGTAAATTTGCTCTTATTTGTGAATGTGTTATTTTACTTTTGTGATTTATTGCTATGATTTAGCTTTTGCGATATAGTAAATTCATTACATAATTTCAATCACCTTTTTTGATTTCTTGGGGATCAATAATTGACAATCTCAAACATGAGAATTTCCAATGTCTATTATATTATGTTATCTTAGGTCACCTCCATGGTCTATTCATTTTGTAGCCAATTGATCTCAAATTGAATTCTTAAAATTCTTCTAGGCACAGGTAGATTGGCAAGTTTGATTTTATTACCAGATTTGGTCACAAGATTAAAACCTAGGGGTAAAAATTTCAAACAATATACCATTTTGGTGATGACCTAAAAAGCTACCTTTACCTTTAATATATACTTTTGAAAGTAGTAAAAATAACTAATAGAAAAAACCATTCAAATAATATATAATTTTGGGGAAAACCTAAAAAGCTACCTTTACCTTTAATATATACTTTTGAAAGTTATAAAAATAACTAATGGAAAAAACCTTGATCAAGAGCCCTTCTAATATTTAACTTATTTCATATTGAAAGTGCCTCTTTGCGTAGCTGTTTCCAACTGTGACGAGAAGTACATTAGAAAAAGGCAATAATGATGGCACAAAGATTCTCAAGTCTTAAAAAAAAAGAGAGATTAGGTGGAGATCATGAATATCCCAGGAATCAATAAAATAAGTGGCAACTCTATTACAGTATGTGATATATGATGAGAGATTGGAACCACCACTGTACCACATCTCATTTAGATCATAGAATCTTTGAGATTACATTCTCATTTAGATTAAGGAATCTTTGAGATTACATCAAATCTATAAAAAATCACTAAATAAACTGTATCTTGACTTATTCTGACATTTCCCTTAGCATGAGATCCAGGAAAGGTCCTTTAAGCTTGACTTGTTATGAAGGTGCCATTATATGTTATTGTATTTCTTGGCAACTTCCTTCACCCTTAACAAAATTTGGAGTTTGACAACTTTAACCTTGATCCAAATATTGGCAAAGAAAACTCAAACTTACTTTGCATGTAATAGCTACTCAGTTAATCAAACTGAAACAACAATTTCACAAAGAATGGTAACTAGTAAGAACAAAACTTGTACAATGATCAAAAAAGATTACAAAGCAAAAAAATTGAGTTGTTTGTATATAAACAAGACCATCTGTAGCAATATAAGTTGTAATCATGTCAAAACTTCCAATAAGTATTAGTATAATGGATACAATAAAGCATATTGGTTATCCCAAGAATGAACTTCACAAGATGTTTAAGGCTTCAGTGAGTTTTTGAAAATAATACAGTATTATTAACAAAATGAGAGAGGATAAATTAAAATATTTTTTTCTGTTTAGATGTTTCCCCCTGAGTTAGGTCTGTTGTGGTGTTCCTCATGAAGTGTTCCTTTCAAGCTCTGTGCCAACCAAATAGCAGTCTCTCTTGGCGAAACCTTCTCCTTTCCAAAAGGATTTAGTACACCTGCTAGCTCTTCTAGTCTATGTTGTTGAAGTAACTGTGCACAGAGCTCTAATAAAGCTTCAAGAGCATCTGCTCTTTGACGATATGACCGAACATCGAGTCCCTTCACACAGTTCTCTTCTTCCTTACATGAGACATTTTGTGAATTTTGTTGTTGTAAGACATGGCCAGTGATAGTAGTTACTGACGGCATGGCTAGTACTTCTAAGCCATCCCTTTTCAAATCTAGCAATGGTTCAATATCCATATTTTGCACATCCACTCCCCCTGTCTGCACACCTGACTGCTCGCTACCTACTTGAAATGTACTATGACGAATCACATGAATAACATTATTGAAAGAAGGTTGGATATGTACAGGAGGTTTCTCATTAATCTGGATGGTTCCTTTTTCCTGAGTTCTGTCTTCATTTTCAGTCCCCTGATCTGCTATACCCAAATGTTTACTATGACTGGTAAACATTGAATAATTTGCAACATCAGAGTCCTCCCTCATTAAAGATGACAAGCAGGACTCGTTATCTCTTTCACAGGGAGAAAGGTGAAAGTGGGACTGCTCAATATTTGTCTGTGACCTTATCCCATCCTCTCCCTTAACAGCAAACCTGTCATAATCAGCTGACCTAGTCTCAGAAAATGGAAATGAAGGTACATTGATCTCTGGAGTTGTGGCCAACCTTGGCACATTTACAGAAACATCATAGAATCGGTCTTTTCCTTGTGTTTGAATTTGGTTTGGTTCCAATTGCGGTGTCTGCTTATGAGATACTATAGTTGAAGGTCCCAACATCTTCTTCATTTCACCCACATTGGTTGTACACATCTTTTGTTTCGCTGTCAAATAGTTGTCACTGTAACTTATCTTCTGGACATCAAAACATACCTCAACATTTCCATTGGCAGCTGGGTAGCAAGCTTGAATTGCATGCTCTTGAATATCAGGGAATGATTGCCCAGATGATACATTTGATGTTTCAACTGGTCTCTGGCCATCTTGTACCATTTGCATAGATCTGTCAATAGACGTTATCCCTTTGACATAAGGAGATGCATTAGCATTTGCAATGCCTATCAACGGAGAATACCGCTCCAGCTCTTCCCCAAATTCAGATCTATTGCTCTCTTCTGCTGATTGTATGCATGTATCTGGAAAGCTCTGTACTGCAGAGAATGCTTTGTCATCTATATACGTGTCTAAAGAGTATGACTGCATTAGAATATTAGGAATTTCTTGAAGACTTAAAGTGTTCTCTCCCTCTGTGTGGACAGATGCATCATCCAAAGTCCTTTCGAAACCATAAGCAACATCAGTAGCAGCAGTAACTTCTACAGGTAGAGAAGATACATGAAATGCTTCATCTGTCTGTACAGATACATCATTTGATATTACTCCTTTTACAGCAGATACCGATTCAGGCTTTGCATTACTAGCTGAAGGACCCAAATTGAGTGGTATTCCCTCTTTTTCAGGATAGACAATACGCTCTTCTTCTGTCTGTATAGAGATATCACTGCATAATACTCTTTGTAAGCTGGGTAATACAGGTGTATCTGCAGTTTTAATAGATGAAGAAGATTGTACTGAAACACTCTGGCTCTCTGAATCGGATGTAACAAATGCACTTCTTGAAGCGACTGAAGCTATGTTATCACCTAATACAGTTCGAGTTCCAGTCTGAAGCATATGATCTTCTTCCTTTGTTTGCGTATATGCATCTTTAGACGTCAGGCTTGTTTCAACAGGAACTGGACCATGGGAATTCTTTGACACTACCTGTGCTTCAGCAGGATATGGGTTACCTTCTAGTGCCGTGTGGACTTGTAAGTTATTCGGTGTTAGAGAGTCACTGCTAGCTATAACTCTTTGTGAAGCAGAGATGAACTGACCATTCTTATCCGTGCCTAGAGAAACGTATGTTGATACATTTGGAATTTCAGAAGGAAGTAACTTACACTCTGCCCTCTTCCCTGAGCAAATTTCATCTGCAAGCTTTATTTCATCAACAGGATTTACTGCTACATCTTTTCTGGCTGGCGAGCAAAAATGTGTAGACAAACTTTGGCCCTCATGTTGTTGCTTACAAGATGTTTCCTCATCAAGATACTCCTTCTCACAGTTGTTAGATACTTTATCATTTTTTGGTGAACTAGAGGTATGATCAGAACCAGAAACGCCTACTTGTGGTGAATTCCTTAATGAACCTGAAGGTTTGGAAGGAACAGGAGGTAAAGATTTTCTGGAAGAAGTGGGAGAGGGCGAAGTACGTGACTTTATCTTAGCAGCCTTTGCTCGGTCTTCCACAGCCTGCCTCACTTGTGCAGCTGGCGGTGTCACTTCATGTCTAGGTTTAGTTCTTGGTGAAGATTCTGTGATAGGCAACTGCACCCAAAAGACAATTTACAGTTTAATGTTATAAATTGTATTTCTTATAGAAAGATAAAGTACAGTCCACCCTTAAATTGTAAATCTTATAAATAAAAGAAGAAATATAAGTTGGATAACTCACAGGGTGCTTCGGAGGAGATGCTGGTGGTGGTATTTTGGACACATGAGTCTTCGATTTTGGTGTATTTCCAACCTTGAATGAATTGCCAGCTGGGCTGCCAGAAACAGGTACTCGGCTTACTCTACCTTTTGGTGTGGATATTTTTTTGGTCTCTTCATTCAAATTCACTCCTACATCTTTTTCATCCTTGTGCTGCCTGTCAATTTTAAATTTCTTCTCATCTGTAGCTGGTAACGGAGATAATTTAAATCCATTTTCTTCAGGAATGATGTTTTCTGTGAGGCTAGGTACTGCAACTGTCTCCAGTCCTGAGCTATCGGAAGGCCATGATTGGCCAACATCCTCCACAAAACCATTTAGATTATCCCTGGACAGCATATCTCTACCACTGCCTCCATACTCACAGACCACACTTTGGCTTGCTTTCCCAATTGAAGCGAAGCTATCCCTATCAGTGCTTGAATGGCTACTGTTCTGACTTTCTTCCATACTTTCCTCAACATCGTGCACCTTACTAATCCGTCTAGAAGGCGAAGCACAAACTGTGAAGTTAGTTTGTGCACGACATTGAGAGATATATGGTAGCAGAAAAGGATCACTCAAAAGTTCAGCAGCCTGGGATACATATATGCATTTATGACTGGTATTAGTGCAAAGATAAAACTAACAGTCCAAGATTACAGATCAAGATACATAGCATCTATTATAGAGAGAACATAAATGAAGCCAGAGACTTAACAGTGGGCCGATGCTCTGGGTTCTTTCTCAGCATGCATTTGATTAGACGCTTCCTGCATTCCATGTCAATCCATGAATTAGAAGTTAAATCCATCAAATTGCTTGGCCTAGCATGTAAAATCCTTTACTAGATTTATATTCTCTTGTACCGACTTAAAATCATGTTTTGATGCAAAAGGAAACCCAATGGTTAAAGAGGAACTTCTAAGCATGCAATAGGCTAAAGCTATAATTAGAAACATTTACCAAATCACAGAAAGGCTGCTGCAAACTATTGAGCAAGCCCCTAAAAAGTAATGATTTTACCAATTTAGCATTTGTTGTGCAAGCATTATTCACTTAATAGTAGTACTTTACTTCAGCAACACTGTTTATAACTGAAATTGATCTATATAAGAAGATGAATTGGCACTTACAAGGGAGAAGAGTACATGCTAGGCAATGGGCCAATAGCTGAGCGGTTTATCTTGCTTATAAGTCCCGCCATATCCTTAAAAATCCAAAAATAAGACAGTAAGGCCATTGTTAAACTTGATCTTCAATTGCAGAATAAGTGATCAGAGTACGCAAGCTATTACCTCCAACACTTAACAAGCCTAAAACATATAGTGTTGACATACATGTATGTGTTCATCATGAATTACTGTTAGTTTTCAGTCATTCACACAACTCAACAATATATCAAAACAAAAGCTTATAACATTAGTTTTACATTATGATTAAAATTTTCTCAAGGACACAACCATGTACAGAGATAAGCTTACAAATGCTCTGAATGCAGGTCGATGTGCAGTCATCTCAAACATACAGCAACCTGCAGAAGAACAAACATGTAAAAATGCAGGTAACAAAATTGCCCAGCATTTATTAAAGAACATAAACACAACTTAGGTTATGTGCATTCTTGAGAATTAAACAGAAAAAACATCACACCTAATGACCAAATATCCGATTTGAAGCCGTAAGGAATATCAGCAAGAAGTTCAGGACACATGTAGTTTGGTGTGCCAACAACCTGCATGGTCTAATTACTAGTCAGAAATTCACCAATTCAGAAAATATTGTTTCATATTGATAAAATCTGCCGTCATTTATATTTTTAAGGTCACAATATAAACAAAATTTCCAGATTTGTCTTATAATATTTTTTCTGACTAAACATGTCAGTTTGAGTTCTTGAGTTTATAGTAGTCTATGTCCCTGGTTACCAGACAATTAGATCCTGTGTGTTCCTGTACCGAGTGATTGCGTGACAATACCTTTAAAAACTCTTGAATTGCAATATGGTATACAGGGTAAAGTCCATTTATTCTACACTTTTAATGGAAAATTAACTCATGTTGATTGGGTAGTGAATTCAAACTGGAAGCTAGAAGAATGCATGATGCAGACAAATCAATCTAAAATAATGTTCACTTCCTAATTGATTTTATCATCAGATCCCTGAATTTCCTATAGAGACAACTTGTCCTTTCCAGAAACTTTATTGACACCACCCTTGTTAATAGGGTATATTTACAATTGAAAATTAACACTCTGCAAAACTTGTACTTGAAAAATAATGTCCAAAAGTCTCCCAATTCATGATAGGAAACCATCTAGACATGTAAACCATAACATGAGAATACATAATTTTCTACTACATTTTTTTCCGCTCAGTATTTTTGTGGAGTTAGTAGAATGGTTGAGTTAGGAAATCCTACAAACAGTAAACAACAAAATAAGCTAAGTTGGAAGAAACCATAACACAGTTTGTGTTTACTTCAAAGATTGCACAAGGAGCTATCACTTGAGGAGGAGTTACAATATAACTTACCGAGGAAGTAAGGTCATCTGCTTTGAGCAATTTTGCGAGGCCAAAATCACCTGCACATGATTTAATTATTAGAGGGAGGCCCATCAGTGCAAGAGAAAAGAACACTGAAGCCACAAGTGTTTGTGGAATCATTTTTTCCTTGCTATCTTGGTGCCCATTGGGCTATTTATCATGTTTTTATTTGGGACTTGTTCAAATTTTTTAAATTTAAAAGTCGCTGATTTAAGCCTTTAAAAACTTTTTTTCTCGATCCTTGGATCAATATGATAAATTGGAGAGTGATTCCATACCACTCATTTTTGGTACGATTAGCTATGTATAATCTGTATTATTAATCAAAAACGCTTCTCAATTTTAAAAAAAACATTTTTTCTGATCTCTTATTTTCTCAAAAAACTTTTTCTCAGCTGCTACATTGAATTTCCACAGCTCAGTTTAAAACAAGAAAAGTGAGGCGCTTTGATGGCTCCATATTGCAAATTTATGGACACAAGCATAGCTCTATAAACCTACATATTGTCATCTAGAATTCAACTTACCAAGACGAACATCCTGCTCCTTTGTTAGAAAGATGTTTGAACACTGGACCAAAAGTAATCATAAAGAAATAAATTAGGGTCCTGCATAAAAACTGGTCACTCACAAATACTTCAACACCCATGGAACATTAAGATATACCTTAACATTTATAGCCTGATGTGGTTGCGAGATTACACACCAACTGTAGTAAAAACCTTAAAGCTACACCAATAACCAGTTACCTAAGTGAATAGCTGATATACCTTGAGATCTCGATGGAGAACATGATTCGTGTGAAGATAATCCACTGCCAACAACAACTGTGTGAACCATCTACACAATCTCTGAGGAAAATACAAAATACAAAATATTTCATATTCACATAAATAATCCCAACAGACCCCAGTAGTGAGGTAAAATCTGACAAGGACAAATAATAACGAATTCTATGGGTATAACTATTCTTCTGTATAGAGTCTATATCTAAGTCTTTTATCCTAGTTTATATTTGATATTTTCAATAAGCCATAGAAATAACATAGCCAATACTGCATAATTGCTGTAGGAGAAATAGGATACCATTGAATGTATATAATAAAGATAAAACTCACTTCTTCAGGAAATAGTATCCCGTTTGCTTTCTTAATCAGTTCTGCCCTGCATTTTCAAAAAAGGAAAAGTTTGGTTATTAGTTTTCTAAGTAATCTATAAACAGTATAATTAACCATCCAGCAAAATTTGGAAGACAATTCAAAACATTAGGAAATGGACTTGTATTTTAGGCAGGTATTTAGCAAAATAACATTAGCACTCACATGTCTCCGCCTTCACAATATCCTGTTACAATGCAGACATAACATCCCTGAAACGCCAACCAGAATTAAATTCATTAGAGAATCCTAATATTATTGTTTGTCCATTCAATGCTAACCTAGAGTGTTGCTAACGGTTAGATGCAACTTTGGTTCTGATTGTCAGTTATGGGTTCCACAACAGAGGGTGGACAATAAAGTACAGACTACTGCAGTTCCCCATGAGGTAGGGGCCAACATTGGCTGTGAGTGAGGAACCCGGCATATTAATAATTTAATTTATTGCTAATTTTCTCAAGATTAATCTGAAATCATCAATACAATGCAAACCTGAAATTACAGCAGAAAGAAATATATACCTTCTCCACCCAGGCCTCCTTATATTCCACAATATAAGGATTTCTAATGCGTGAGATTAAAGCCATCTGCAACCCATCCAAAAGGACACGGACTTTGTAAGGAAGTCGTTACTCCGTGTGGAAGGGTAATAAGAATTGAGAAATTAAATAAAGTGTTGTAAAATAAAGTGGATACCTCTTGATGAGCAGAACGCCTGCATCTGTCCGTTTGGCGAGCTAGACGAATCTTCTTAAGGACATATCTGCAAAAACAATTGAAGTTTTGGTTGGCCCATTTTAAGCTGTGATTAGAGGGAAAACAAAAAGTGGGATTATCACTTCATGAAGTGAAACAGCTTAATATGTGTTCCTTCTCGTAGAATATCAGGTGATGGAGCATTTTAGAGAAGCCACCCATTTTAGGGATTTATATTCCACACAATTTGGAGGAGCCTGACAAGAAGGAAAGAAACGTCACTCTCAAAATGCATAGCCATTGTTTAGGTAAGTTGCTATGTGGGATTGCTGAAGCCTTGGAGTGAAAACTAAAGATACAGTCACATTGGCGTGCTTTTATAAGGGGGCTTCTAACTTGGTCAATCCTCCTAAGAGTTGGGCATTTTTACTGTAGAGGCATATCACTAACCTTCAGCCAAGAAGCATTGCCCATCCTAATCAAAACTCTTAATCTTAGCAGTCAGATGCAGTCCCACAGATTCATTTATCAAATGCATAAACAACTCTAGTTATAAGAAGCAGCATTCAGCTGCAATTAAGGATCCGATACATCCATAATTTCATATACATTTTCTCCAAGATTCAGACAATGGTTCCTAAGCAGACATTACAGTTGAATTAAGCTGAATACTTTTAATGTAGTAGCATGTTACCAACCTTGTGCCAAGGATAGAATACCCTCAACCACCCGTAGGCATGGAAGTAAACAAACCACAATTCAGAGGGGTCCACATAACACAAACACCATTTGGCAATGTTAGTACCAAACGGGGAGGAAGGACGTCATTTCAGAATGTTTTCTTCCACCAGGGGTAGATCAGAGTTCTGAACAGAGAGATCTTCTTAAATTTAAGAAGGTATTAAAGTGGAAACATATCCACACCGAGGGATATGACATGCTGGAAGTCAGCTAGTTTGTAATTAAGAAGGCTAATTACGACGGTCTAGGACAAACGACAGGCACAAGGCAAGGGGATTCACAAAGCACATATGTGTACCAAATAAGGAGACGAAGAGGTAGCTGACACCACAACCTAGAGACTTGTCTGTGCTTGTTTCTGCATTGGCGAAGCTTTTGGTCCATGGAGTGATTCATGTGAGAAGCACTTATGTAACACTGGTACAGGTTTTATTCAACACTGCAGTCCCTATCTCAGCAGTCTGAGTGACAGACAAGCATTGCCTCCTAGAATATGTCTAACCAATCTAGCATATACCCAATTTTTTGTGAAAAATCAAAACAGTGTGCAAAAATCACAGACTATTGAAACCTTAAAAAAAAATTAGCGGATGCTACATTCAGCTACTTCTGGGTAAGAAAAAGCTTATAAGCTCTCTCCTTCAATGAGACTCGGATATTACTAAAGATGGGTATCCAGCCCACAAAGGCAAGGTCTTGCTAAATCCCTACCCAACGGATTCCAAAGTCCAGAAAACAAAACTACAACTTACTTTTTCTTTTCTGTCTTGTGATGGACAAGGATAGCAGCACCAAATGCTCCTCTGCCAATCTGCTCCATCATCTCATACTGCTCCATTGTCTTCAGATCTCTCTGCAACTCCACCCTTCCAGCTTCCACACAGGCACCCAAAAAACACTCACACAAAATGCATCACTTTCTGCATATCTGTTATCTGATCTAAAGTTTTTGTAGCATTAAAAGCTTCAAGCATATGTTCATAGAAGTCCACAAAATGTCAAATAATCTGCATGTCATTATCTCCATCATAATAAACCTCCAGATCCCGCCCCACAACACCGCCAATTATTCAGCTCACAATATGTCTCACAAAAATGCAACAAAAAAGCAACCTGTTCCAGCTTCAAATTTCAACAACCTAAACCCATTCAATGTCTGCTTACCAGACACACAAATTATGGCATTGATTGCAATGACAAATGCAAGATAAAAAATGTGGGTGTCTCTGTGAGAGATACAAATTTATTGTTAATGAATGTCAATGGAATTACAGACAGAGTTATAGCAGAATCCAGATGCAGTGATCAGAGTTAACACTTCGTTATGAAGCATTTATTTGCCATGTGGTCTGTGTTTTATCTTATTGTTTACTTGATTAAAATAGCCCACTTGAGAAGGCCCATTTCATTGGAAGCTTTTTATCCCTTGTCAGGCCCCACTCAACAACCTTGTATTCTAAGTCAAGCAAATGAATTTGGTGGGGATAAAAGGTACCATTTAACCCCCTTCTCTCTTTAAGAATGAAATCCCCACCATAACCATAATCACCAAGGTCCTTCACAAAATTGTGGCACATCAATGGTGGAGAGTTGTTCCAAATATAATGGGATTGATTGGCAACATTGATGGTGCAATTTCTCTTCAGTGTGTGGTATTCCCATTTCTTCCAACCATGTAGTATGCCATTTTTGATAATATGGTCCATCCAACTTTTTAATATTTTTACATCCACACCTTAGTCCATGCTTGTGTCATTATCATCCAATGTTGTGTCATTATTATATGCCCATGTGTAGATATACTAATATAATATTGAGAAGGTGTGTTTTAGCTTGCAATTGAGGGTTGTGTCATCTTCGTTCGGGTTTTTTTTTAATTAGTTTATGTTATTATTTTATTTATTTTATTTTATTTATAGCAGATTCGTTGAAGTTTCACCAAAGAATTTAGTTTTCTCATTTGGATTTCTTGTTGCTAATACACAGAGGTTTGGCAACCTGTTGTTTTGCCTTTCCTTTGAAGTGCCTTGCTCTCTTTGTGATAGGAGTTTTATCGTCTTTAGTAGTTTTTCCATTTTTTGTTACTTTTGCGTATTCGTGTCGTCGAAGACTGGACCCCTTTTATATCCCAGTCTCAGTTCATAGCTCTAGTCAAAAGCATTTACCCTATCTAATAAAAAAAAATAGATTTACAAAAAATGTTTCTAACATTCCTAGTGGATTTTCTCCTATGTGTGGTGGTTATTGATGATTGTGTTTGTTCGTTTAAATTTCCCTTTGATCTTCTACAATTTCATAATCTAAGATTAAAGAAATCTCATTCAAATATCTTTAAAAAATATGTGACTACCTTAAGTTAGATGTCTTTTTAATACAATTTAAAAATGCTTTTAGAACTCTAAAATCAGTGTCCATTCAAAAATATTAATTTCACATTGTTTAGTAGCTCTGATATATGATAACATATAAAATCAATAAATTGTGATTTTTATATTAATAAGGATGATGTCATAATCAAAATAACCCTCCAACTAGTATAATGGTTGGATGCATCTTATAATTGCTTTTACAATTATTTAATTCCTTCATATTTTATGATGTTTATATTCATTTTATACTTTTAAGATCTTCATTCATATTTCGTGATATGTTGTAAGTGTTTCATTTTTTACTGTTTTTCTATGTGTTTAAGTATATAGAATTTAGTCTCACATACAAATTTATCTTAATCGTTCAATTCGTTTACTTAAAATCAAATCGAATATCCCCTAAAATCACAATCAATTTTTACATTGTTTTATAGATTCAAACCTTTAAAAACACTCTCAATATCATGTTTCAAAAAAGTGGGGGAGGATCCAATTCCTAGAATGATGTGAGAGAGCCCAACCAACACACTAACCCTCAAGTATGAAGCTTTGCATAAAAGGGCCCTAAAAATTTTGGACATTTGCTTAAGCTGCAAACATTGTCTTTTTTTATATTCTTATGTTTTGGGACCCCATTGGATGTTCATTTTTAAAACATTATGTTAGATTTTAGATTGTTTTCATACTATTTAAATTTTGATTTGGCCACTTTTCTAGTCCATTTGTGGGTGGCTTGACCCATCCAACTCATACACAAATTTTTAATATTATAATATGTAGTTGAATGATACAGGGAATATTGAATGTTCCCTAAATTTATTTTTTATAAAACCATTATCACTTGCTTTTACCCTAGATAAATTAAATTGCATGAGCT
The DNA here is from genome assembly GCA_037957365.1 of Torreya grandis. NCBI lineage: Eukaryota > Viridiplantae > Streptophyta > Pinopsida > Cupressales > Taxaceae > Torreya > Torreya grandis. The sequence goes on from JARHVA010003864.1 coordinate 892,761, forward strand.
CCCCAGGATTGGTGGCATTTCACTTGATATTATTAATGTTGTCCAACTTGGAGTAATGTCACCATCTTGGTTGGAACCCATAAGAGTTGTAAATGACAACGTCACTTGTGAAAATTTATATATAGATGGTTTTTTAAAGTTATAGAGATAGTAATTTTTAAAAAAAAAATTGAATAATATATTATATTAGATTTTGAAAGGATTGTAGTTCAATTAATGAGGAACATGAGTTGTTACATCATTTATTAATGTATAATTTTTTAATATATTTAGTGTATAGAAATTGTTGAACGGATAGGATCAGGGTTAATTTTTAGATGAATTTGACAGATAAATATATGATTGCTCAACGTTATGAATCGTTATATGTAATCCAAAATATGTAATCGAAATGTTTAAAAAAAAATTGGACTATGTTCTCACAACTCCGTATGATGATATGTATCTTGATAAATGAGACTAAAGAACAATCTCGCCCATTGAAGTGCAATCCTTTCTACAATATAGTGTTAAATTTTTTTTGATATGGGTAAATGCTATTGGAGGGAGGCAGTGTTGGTTGGAGGTATGAACCAGTCTAGACATAAAAGGGAGGCCCAAATCCCCTTATATCCACCGACATCACCAGCATCACCTACATCATCGGCATTACAACATACCAAACGAGATTTAAATCTAGGTTAGATTGGACAAAACCAAACCACTTAACCAATGTACCCTCATCGACTTTATAATGTTAATTTTTATTAGAATTGGAAAAAATCAAACAAATTTGGTTTCCAATGTTTCTTATGACTATGATGATTATAAGTACTTCAAATAAATTTAGTTTTCGCATTATATCATAAAAAAGTGGCCAAAAGAAAACTTTGATTTATATGTATGTTTGCTTAGCATTGGAAATCATTATATGCAATCAACATGTTCAAGATTTTGACTACGTTATCATGATTATATACTTTGATAAATGAGATTTCAAAAAACTTCCTCACTCATTGAAGTACAACCCTTTCTACATTATAGTGCTATTTTTTTTTAATTGGACGAGGTAAAATGTTTTTTTACGAGAGCAGTGAATCGGATTTGGGGAACAACAAGGGGTCCGATGTCTGCAACTATCGAAATACAAACGATACCATGCAACCATAAAAAACTAAAGTTAACTGAAGATCAAAGATAATGGGCTTCAACCAAAACAACAACTAAAAGTCTAAAGACAAGACACAGTACAAAACAACAGATCTCTACCCAGAGCACAACAAATAATAAAAACAATAAAAAACTCACAGAAAAAAGTCAGAGATCTTCAACGACAAGTTCGAACCTATTTTCTTTCACACCTTAAAAGACGATCTTTTACCATATTGAATCTTCAGCCCAATATTAATTTTTATTATAATTAAAAAAGCCCAATTAAACTTGGTTTCCAATATTTCCCATGGTATGGGTCCCTCAAATAAATATTCTTCTTCAAGGAAGCTTTTTAAAGTGAAAGCGAGGAAGGTAAATAAATATTAAAAAATTTGTTCTTCCCTATGCAAACCGTTAAAATAATTCCGTCTGCAATAAAAAATTACATGGCATAATTACACCATTAACGACCGTTGACTAAATGGTACAAAGTTTGAAATAAACACGCGGAAAATAAAGAAGATGACGCCACCAAATTTTTAAATAGTGACTGATAAGCCATTCATTTCCTGGATACATGTCCACTTTGGGTCAGTGGTGGTCGGAAGGGGAGGTGGGCTCTAGGGGGTGCAATTCATGAAGTCAAATTTAGTTAGCATCACAACAAATTTACATATTTTTGATATATGTTATGTCTCGGAATAAGTTGTGATTTGAAGATAGTTGTTTGAATCTGAGTTTTAAGACGATTAGATTTTTGCAGAGAGTTTTAATCGAAAAAAAATTGGGTTCGATTTAAGATAGTGTCATACGTATCGGAAATGTGTCAGGGGTATTAGAAATGTTTGACGAGTGTCGGCGCTTCTAATTAGGTGATAGAGGACATTGAAATAAGTTGGCGACTGAGTTTTCCCAGCTCTGAGCCTCTGTTTCCTTGCTTCACGTTGTGTTGCAACTCCTGTGTACTTGCAGATTAGACTTTTCTCCTTACCCGCGAATGGCTCCAATGCCCTTGTAAGATCTAAAGACTTCAAAGAAAACAATGTGATTCTAGGGGCCTACGTTAGTCTTGATGAATAGTGTAATTGCCATGTTATTTGTCAGGGACATAAAGGGCGAGAACTGTGATATAAAGAATGTCAGAGAATAGTAAATTTGCATGAAATAAATGACTTCAAAGATAAATTTTGCACAAATAAAACCCCAAGATATGCACTAAAAGTGCTCTATGGGAGACGTTAGCTTTAAACAATGATAAATGCTTTAATATTTGTTTGATATGTTTTGAATGCTAGTGAGTGCTCAATAAAATCATGTGAATGCTAATAATCTCTTACATCTCTTAAAGTTAAATGAACTACAATGCTTGTGTATTTGTAGACAACTGAATTCAAATTAGGGCCCTAATGGCATGTAAACCAACATCAAATGACTAGAAGTGAAAAATGTCGAATGAAGAGGATGAATGAACTCTGACTTAACTGAGACCAAAAAAACTAAGACTAGAAGTGCCAACACTTGTGATCATGTCCCAGAAGCATTGTTGTTTCTCGCACAAAGTCCAATAAACATAAGGGAGATAAAATGAGAGGTCTAAGGGCTTGAAAAGAATGGGAGGCTCAAAACAACATGCCAATAGAGCCTAATTCAAACAAACAATTGATAAATAGACAAGTAATCTAAAACATATGATTTAACACAATAAATACCTCAATGCCATTATTAAGTGTCTGCACACACCTGGATGCATTCATATCCCTTATTTCAATTACAAAATAAAATCAAACACAAATAAATGATGATGATTACTTGTAATGTCCAAATTGGTATGATTTTTGATGACTAGGTTTTCCAAGTTCAAATCTCTTATTTCCTCGCTTCGATTTGTGTGTTACAACTCACTTTATAAAGGTGAGGGTTTTGACAGGAACCCATAACCCAACAAGGAGAGATTTTTTCAGAGATCGCAGCTCCAAACCGGAATGAGGGCACAACAAGGGGCCTAGTACCCAACAAAACTAACCCAATAGATAAATGTTATATCACAAGAGCTACACAATGGTCTAAAAAGAGAGACAAAGAAAATGATACAAAATTAAAAAACACAAGGTGACAAGTTAGCAAAAAATCTTAAACCGGTCAGCAAGTAGATAAAGAAAATATCAAAAATCTCATAAGCACCTCCCAACCAATAATGAACAACACCTAACACAAAAATCAAGACAAAGAGACCATGAAATAAAGAAGGGAATCACCTACATATGGGGATTAATAAGATAAATTATTTAAACCATTGATATTTTCATAATTCCAAAGAGTTTGAAATACTTTATTTACTTATTTTACTCTATATCAACAACATATGAGAGGATTATTTTGATGTGAATGCCTATAAAATTGTATTCATTTATCAAAGTCTTTGTTCTGACCTAATTTTAGATGAAGATGTGTTAGGCATGATTGTTAGGAAATGATAAGAAGTCTATATTGTTCTAGTTGATACAACTTATGTTTCTATAACATATACCTTTATAAAGGTATTACATATGTGTGCAACCCTTCTCAAGGATATGTGATTCAGAGGTTTGAACACTCTTAACAATGGGGAATCTAAAGCAAAATCATCAATGTGGTCAAGTTGATATGCATGATTTGTAGTCATGATGAGGAGAGTTAGGGAAACTCTCAGTATGATGGTATGTGTGTGAATCATGAGGATTTAGATTAACCCCATTTAGAATTAAGACAAGATGCAATACAATTATTAAAGTAAAGTGTGTATGGCATCATAATTTAGGGGGTGACCGGTTGGTCTACTTAGTATAATTGGAACGACATCAAAGAAAATTATTCCATCAAACATGAAAGTTTCCTTAGTTATGGAGAGGTACCTCCCAAGCCTTTGCACTCTAGGAGGTCCGCATGATGAGGTTAGGCCCTTAGTTGACTTATACTAAGCTTCCTTCAATTATCAACACCCAATATTTGATTTAGAATTGAGTGAGATTTACTAAGTTTACCTTGACTTGGGGGCAAGTCAATGGTTTTAAATTAACTCTTCTTGATAACGACATACTTTCTAATATTCTTAATCTACATTTAGTATTTTGAAAGAAAATACAAGAATAAAATGGCGATACATACGAAATTCATTATTGATGGTTCTTGGACAACTACTATGTATTAGCACCTGCAATAATAAGTTAGCTTAAATACCAATAACCAGCAAGCCCCAAGGGTTAAGCAATAGTGGTGATAACATGACATGCAACTAGTTAGAATGTGATCAAAGTGAATACCATGTATAAACATAGAGGTAAAAGTAAAGGTAGTTTTTAGGACACCACTGAGTGAGACATCAATTTGGTGTATGGGACCCAACTTATAAAAACCACAAAAGGATTATTTTTCTATTTACATTATATCTTGTTCAATGAAGTGTACAACCCTACTCCATTTGGATTCAAACATATGTCCTCCTATATGGTTTACATGTCTTCACCATCAAACCCACTTAGGTATGGAAAATATCAAAATACAATATAAAATAAAACATGTGATATGCCTATATAAGGAATGCAGTAATGTATGTTATGTAACTAGGCATATGAATGTAACTAGACATGCAACATATATAAATGTGAAATTCAGCATGATATACATTGCAACCAAGTGCAAAGTGTGTTAGGACACAAAGAAAATTATTTCATTTTTTAGACTCAACTTGTCGATTTGAGTGTCTCTTATAAGGTTCAAGTGTGTGTGTGCTTTTATGTCACAGAGTGTAGATGAAATATAACCTATAGTCAACTTTTCCTTTAAGTATGAAATGAAATATAATTCATAAGCTAAATAAATAAGCAATGTGCACTTAAAGTATTGCATGTATTTTCATTAATCCTTTCAAACACAATACTAAAGTGACTTATAAGTTACATAGTGAAATTAAATGCACCTAAGTTAGAACATAAGTGGACCTAATCTATAACATACAACGTCAAATATAACTTTAGATAAATGTGTCTAGGACCTTACACATAACACCTCTCGAATATAAACTCAACATAAAGTAAAATACATATTTTTAAATGTTTATTTTCTAGGTGTAAAATACAATAATATCTCTCAAGAATTGCCTATTAAAAGTGAAATTAGAAACATTACATCATACACCTCACAAAATAAGTATTTAATAAATAATTTGGCAACTCTATAGTGTATGTTTACTTATGGAGTTATGACTTGCAAAGTTGAAATCCACAAAAAATAATCAAGATTGAAGGTAAAATCAACCAAATAAGTGTATAATATGACTTGTTCAATGAAGTGTACAACCCTACCTTGTTTGGATTCGAACACATGTCCTCCTTAATGGTTTACACATGTCTTTGTCACCAATCCCACATATGTATGCAAAAATTCAAGATGCAATATATAATATAGCATGTGATATACCTATACAAGGAATACATTAATTTATATAATGTAACTAACCGTATTAATGCAACTAAACATACAACATATCTAAATGTGAAATGCAATGTGATATACAATGCAACCAAGTGCAAGGTGTGTTAGCACACAAATAAAGTTATTTCACTTTTTTAGACAAACTTGTCGATTTAAGTGTCACTTAGAAGGTTCAAGTGTGTATGTGCTTTTATATCATAGAGTGTAGATGCAATGTAACTTATTTCTAACTTTTTATTTAAGTGTGAAATGAAGTAAAATTCATATGTTAGATAAATAATTAATGTGCACTTTAAGTACTATGTGTATTTTCATTAACCATTGAAACACAATCTAAAAGTGACTTGTACGCTATAAAGTGAAATTAAATGCTCCTAAGTTATAACATAAGTAGACCTTGCCTATAATGTACAATGTCATATAGAACTTTAGATAAATGTGTCTAGGACAATACACAACACCTCTCGAATATGACCCTCAACATAAAGTAAAAGACATATTTTTAAATGTTTATTTCCCACAATGTAAAATATAGTAAGATCTCTTAAGAATTACATGTTACAAGTGAAATAATAAACATTACATCATACACCTCATAAAACATTTATTTAATAAATAACTTGACAACTCTATAGTGAATGTGTGCTTATAAAATTACAACATGTAGAGTGAATTATGATTTACAAAGTTGTAGCCGACAAACAATGCTAGATATTGAAGGTAAAACCAACTAAATAAGTACACATTATAAATTTTTATTTAAATTGTACAACCATGTCTCATTTGGATTCAAGCATATGTCCTCTATGGCTTACACATGTCTTCACCATCAAGCCCACATGGGTACGCAAAATGTCAAAATGCAATATACAATATTGCATGTGATATGCCTATACAAGGAATACAGTAATGTAACTATGCATATTAATGAAACTAAACATACAATATATCTAAATGTGAAATGCAACGTGATATACAATACAACCAAGTGCAAAGTGTGTTAAAACACAAAAAAAGTTATTTAACCTTTTTAGACAAACTTGTCGATTTAAGTGTCACTTAGAAGTTTCATGTGTCCATGTTCTTTTATTTCATATAGAGTAGATGAAATGTAACTTATTGTCAACTTTTTATTAAAGTGTGAATTGAAATACAATTCATAAGTTAGATAAACAAGCAATGTGCATTTTAAGTACTACATGTATTTTCATTAACCCTTTCAAACACAATATAAAATTGACTTATAAAGTGAAGTTAAATGTGCCTAAGTTATACCTTAAGTGGACCTAACTTATTATGTACAATGTCAAATAAAACTTTATATAAATTTGTCAAGGACTTTACACATAGTACCTCTCGAATATAACACTCAACATAAAGTAAAACACATGTTATAAAATGTTTATTTCCCATAATGTAAAATAAAGTAAGATCTCTTGAGAATTACCCATTACAAGTGAAATAAGATACATTACTTCATATACCTCACAAAATAAACATTTAATAAATGATTTGACAACTTTATAGTGATTGTGTGATGATGACATTACAACTTGTAGAGTGACTTATGACATGCAAAGTTGCAACCCACAAACAATGTTGGAGATTGAAGGTAACACCAACAAAAAAAATGTATAATATTAATTTTTCAATGAAGCGTACAACCTTATCTCATTTGGATTCAAACATATGTCCTCTATGGCTTACACATGTCTTCATCACCAAGCCTACTTAAGTATGCAAAATGTCAAAATGCAATATACAATAGAGCATGTGATATGCCTATGTAAGGAATATGATAATGTATGTAATGTAACTAGGCATAGTAATGTAACTTAACATACAACATATCTAAATGTGAAATGCAATGTGATATACAATGAAACCACGTGCAAAGTGATTTTATATCATAGAGTGTAGATGCAATGTAACTTATTGTCAACTTTTTATTTTAGTGTGAAATGAAATACAATTCAAAAATTTGATAAACAAGAAATGTTCACTTGAAGTACTGCATGTATTTTCATTAACCCTTTCAAATGAAATATAAAAGTGACTTATAAGTTATAAAGATAAAATACATGCAAATAAGTTATAACTTAAGTGGACCTAACCTATAATGTACAATGTCAAATAGAACTTTAGATAAATGTATGGACTTTACACATACCTCTCGAATATAACACCGAACATAAACTAAAATACATGTTTTTAAATGTTTATTTCCCACAATGTAAAATACAATAAGATCTCTTAAGAATTGCCCATTACAATTAAAATAAGAAACATTAAATCATACACCTCACAAAATAATTATTTAATAAATAATTTTACAACTCTTTAATGAATGTGTTCTTATAAAATTACATCTTGTAGAGTGAGTTGTGACTTAAAAGTTTACATCCCACAAATAACACTGGAGATTAAAGGTAACACCAACCAAATAAGTGTATAATATTAATTTTTCAATGAAGTGTATAACCCTATCTCATTTGGATTCAAATATATGTCCTCTATGGCTTACCCATGTCTTCACCATCAAGCCCACTTAGGTATGCAAAATGTCAAAATGTAATATGCAATATAGCATGTGATATGCTTATATAAGGAATGTAGTAATGTATGTATTGTAACTAGTCATGTGTGTAGATACTAAAACTAAATATTTATAGCATCTAAGTCTTGTAGATTTGGCAAATATCAATCAGACTCTACCTTTTACTTATAGACCTCCATGTTGTTGAAAGGCTTACATTCACCATCTCACTTACCTAAATGTTTATCTCTTAGTATGGTGATGAACCAAGTCTCTTGCACTGCATAGAAAGCTTAAAACTTGATAAATATCATTCACTATTAATTTTAGTTCCATACCTATTTTCTAGCCTTCTAGACACTACTGGTCGTAAAGGGTCATTACTACTAATGGTAATGTCTAAATCCTTATCTAGTGTCTAGTAGCCAAAAGTCATCCAAATTACAAAATGATCAAAACCTGTGGGTCAACCTAATTATCTTATTGAACCCCACCGTGACATATTTTGAAAAGGTGTGATATAAATATAATTTTAAGCCTTCTTATTCATCATCTATAAAATCCCAAGCATACACCTACTAAATCTAAATCAATCAACTGTACAAGCACTCTACTCTACCCTATTCATCCTTATTTTTGTATTGACAAGCATTGGAGTAGTCATATTAAAATTTTGAAGCATTCAAAGAGTAGCCCTTAAGCGATATTTGTTAAATTACAACCTAGGTCACTACAAACATCTTCATATAGTTATTGTACCCTTGTGCACACACTTTCCCACACAGGGGAGAAATACATAAGTTTGAGGCCCTCCTTCGAGTATTGGTTATGTAGGTAGTGTTTATTGATAGAGGGGTCTTTGGGATAGCTCAACACCTTATGTAATGTCCCCTTCCTTTGAATGTAAGATATGCAAGAAGATCGTTAGCCTATTTAATTTCTATAGGTTAAGTTGGGTATTGTAATGAAATAATTGTGTGTCAGGTCATTATTCACACAAGTACTATTCATGAATTATTATTCACTATCACTATTCATGGTGATGTAGTAGGCTATGTAGTTGATGATGTATCAGGTGATATGGCTTGTGGGTGAGGTGGCATGGCCCATGGGGGATCTCACATGTGCTAAAGTTGATGTTAGAGAAAGTGGGGTACAATTATAATGGGGTTGCTTGTGAAGAGGTGTTATTGGAGTCAAAAGGTGTTTGAGAATATATTGACTTTTGTGTGCATAGAGATAAAAGAGATCTTCATGTTCTTGTCTTCACATGAGTAGGTATGGGTCAAAATTATATGGAGGACCCATGATTCATGTGTTTTATCTTGAGTCTAAATGTGTTTTAGATCTTAGTGGATAGGTGGAAGACAAAGACAAGAAGTTCACATGGGGATGGTGGATCTTGTCTAAAGTAGATTCTCTACTTTATGGAATTTTGCACATAGTCTAAGACAAAAATAATGAAATGGTGGAACAAGACAAAGGAAGTGGAGGAAGCATGGTCTGTCTTTTTGACTCTTGCACATGGTGACAAGCTTGTCACTATAGATCAATAGTGATCTCACTTTAAGGGGATGCATTCCTTTGCTTGTCCATGAAGTTTCCTTTCTCTCTTTCTTTCTCATGCATTTCCTATATAATGAGAGCTCTCTTCCATTTTAATTAATATTTGGATTATATTTTAAAACCCCCCATTTATGAGATTTGAACTTGTGTTCATTATTTCACCTTTCTTGAATGAAAACTCATTGGAGATTGGGGTCATTAGATGAAAACCCCTTGATGTTTTGGATCATAAAATGAACCCCTTTGGTTTAGTAGGACAATCTCACTTAGAGATTTTGATTGTGCTTCTAATTGATGTAAGATGTTGTGAGTTATTTGTATTCTACATTATTATTATGTGTAGCAAGTTCATGAAAAGAATAATGAAATTGAATATTTAACATTCAATATTATATGTGTCATTTAGTATTTAAATTATATTAAGTATTTGTAAGAGTTATTTAATAAAATTTAGAATTTAGCAGTATTCACATTTGGGGATATTACTGTGGTATCAAAGCTATGTATCCTACCCCCTGTTTGGGGAACTAATCATTTTGAATATCTTCAAGATGAGCAACATTGATATGATTAGCATAGTGAAAAATCTCACCGAACTTTCCCGACGATAGTAGCAACATTGGGAGAGGCTACTTCAAAAGATGGAAGTAGAAGATTTATAGGCAGGTGCGAAGGTATCCACCATCCCATTGGAAGTTGAAGAAGATGTTCCTATTCAAGGAGAACCCATCAATCTTCTAATAATCGAGTCCATGCCACATAAGGAATATTTGTAAACAAGTGAAGAGAGAAGCCGAATAGAAGAGCCAATCTCCATAGTGTAAGCATTGGATGTGGAGGTTTTGCATGCAAATATACACAATAAACAAACAACCATGTGTGTTATGTAGTTGTGTGTTGAGCAAAATTATTTTACAGATATTACTCAAGTGCCTAAAGAACTATAAGTTTTAAAACTGGTTTCAAAAGAAAAAATTATGAAAGAAGAGTTGTCCCAAGAACAATTGCTTATTTTCCATGAGAGTGGGAAGAATGAAGATGCAGGCTTTGAGAAGCCAAATTTTGACTTGGAGCCAAATTATAAACTTGTTTCAATGCAAGTAGTTTTAGCCATTATGTTTGTTTATGGCACTTGGATGACTTGCATGAGAGGCATTATTATTGGAGAAAATGAATTTAATTTCATGATAAGGTCTTATGATGAGGCACACATGAATATCAAAGTAGCACAACATAAGCCACAAACAAGATTGAGGATTGGGAATTGCCAACCCCAACAACTAATTTTGGATCCTAACATTTACAACCAAGAAGTGAACCAGATTACTTGAGGATAAGTAATATTTCGAAAGGGAGGATGTAATGTCCCCTTCCTTTGAGTGTAACATATGTAGGAAGACCATTAGCCTATTTAATTCTCATAGGCTATGTTAGGTGTTATAAGGGAATAATTATGTGTCAGAACACTATCCATAAGTTACAATTCACTAGCACTATTCATGGTGAGGTGTCAAGTGTTGCAGGTGATGATGTAACAAAGGAGTTGACTATGGATGATGTGGTATGACCTAAAAATAATCTTCATGGGGGAAGTTGATTTGAAGAGTGGGGTGTATCTTTCACTAAAGGACAAGTTTTTTTGTCCTTACGTGACCCATATTACTTTCTCTCACATGGGTGAATAGTTGAGGCACCATCCTTGAGAAGATGCATGATATAAAAGGTAGGGAGAAGTCAAAAAGTAGATTTGGGAGTATGTGTGCACATGGGAGGAAGATACAAAAGTTATTATTGTTGATTGCTCTCACATGTGTGAGTGAGGTGTCCTTTTTTAGAAGCACATGAAGTTAGAAAACAAAGATGAAGGAGGTGGTGTATCTTTTCCCCTTTGATTCTTTTCTCTTTGACCCTTACACATGGGCTAAAACATGCCCAATAGTATACATTTTGGCTCACATGGAAATGTGGTGCCACATTCTCTCTCTCCTAATAATTCCTCTCTCATTCTTTCTTCTTTGTAAAATTCAATAAGTACGAGTCTTACTCTCCTTGTAAATCATCTTTGTTATATTATATCTCTCTTTCATGTCTTCATGACATTGTTTAAAATTATGTTCATTCATGCTCTTCTATGGATGAAAACCCATTGAAGATTGATATCATTGGATGAAACCCCATTGATTTATTGAATCATAGGATGAAACCCATTTGTTTCAGTAGGACAATCTCACTTAGAGATTGTGATTGTGCTTTAGAGTTATGATCACATTGTGATCAATTTTATGTAAGTGTGATATTGTAATTTAACATTTTAATGTAATATATATTTTAAAGTTGTGTTGTGTTTGGATGTGCATTTTTATGTGTAATTTTAAAAATATCTCATCAAGAGATATTACTATGGTATTAGAGCCAAGATCCTGCTAGTCTATTGGGAAGCTAATTCTTATTACAGATGCTTAGTGTGAGTGACTATAATGGATTAGAAACTTAGGTTCTTTCCAAAAGAAGAATACAAATATCCCATTCAAAAAGTGGGAATGAAGAAGAGGATAATAGATTAAGCCATGTATTACTTGTTGCAGGCTATAGAGAGTTATCAGAAGGTACTGAGGGAAATGAGCCCTAAGGATTGGATGAAGGCTATAGAGTTAAACCCTAGATGTCAAGAGTCTCCATTATAATAAGAAAAAAGAACAACAAAAGTGATGAAGGCTTCATCACCTCAAAGGATGCAAGTTGAAGATACATTGCAAGCAAGTGCAGAAGGATCCAACATCCAAGCAAAAATTGGAAAATATGTGCTTGTTCAAGAAGAACCCATCAATATCCTAAAGATTATGTTCATTCTATGTGATGCATCTGCTAGCAAAGAGGATCATAAAGAACTAGAATTTCTAGGGAAACCAAGTGAGGGTTTCTAAGAAGCTAATGAACAACAAGAAGGGTTGCAAGTAGAAGACATTAGGGAAGAAAAATCAAGCATTTTGGGGCAGCCAAGCGTAGAATTTTTTAAGCCTTAAAAACTTGAAAATGTAGAATAACAAGAAGAGTTGTTTCAAGAGTAGCCAAGAGTCTTCATATACAATAGTGAAGAACTTCATCAAGAGGTCTTCCTTCTATGGGAAGAATTAAGGATCGAGAATTGAATAAGGCCCATGGCTGGAACAACCCATTAGTTGTTACAATTACTTGAGATAGATGCAAATTCTTCAAGTTCTTCAACTTATGATAATATCAAAGTGGAATAGTAGAAGCCACAATCAAGATTGAGGATTGGGAAATACCAATTCCCACAACTAGTTTGTGATCTTAGTATTTGGATTCTTTAAGTTAAATAGATTACTTGAGGACAAAAAATATTTGGGAAGGGAGAATGTATTATCCCCTTCCTCTGAATGTGACATATGTAAGATCGTTAGCATATTTCATTCATGTAGGCTAAGTTGGGTGTTGTAAGAGTAATTATTTGTTAGGCCACTATTCACATATGCATTATTCATTTATTACTAATCACTATCATTATTCATGATGATGTAGCAGGTGATGTAGTTGATGATACACACGATGATATGGCTTGTGGGTGAGGTGGTATGGCCCACAGGGGATATTGTAGACACTTAAAATTGGACAATTTGTGTTGATTTTAACCTTTTTTCACTAATACCTAATCATCCCTAAACATCACTAATCATCCCTATTTTTTCCTAATTCTAATTCATCATCACTATTCATCTTCTCTATTCATCATCCTCAATCATCATCACTATTCATGGTTTTACTATTCACATCTTTATTAAGTTAATTAATCTAAATTAATTAACTAATCCTTCCTTAATAAGAAATTCTTTGGATTTTTGAATATTCATAATTTCTAGAAATCTATAAATCAAATTAACCTCCACTCTATAATTTTATGATCCATGTCCAATTCCATTGTCCCCCATGATTTATTTTCCTCTAATTTTATAATCCTCATATTCCTATTTCCTCCACATGTGTCTCATATTATTCCTTGATAGGATCCACATGTCTTCCATGATTTCAATTTAAAAATCAAGATCATCCTCAACCCTTGATCCTCATCTCAAGATGGATGGTTCAAATCTATTTCAAAAGTCTATAAATTGTAGGTTATTCCTCCAATTTAGATAAGCTTCTCTATTCTAAACTTACTATGCAGGAATCATTCTAGGAGCTTCAATTTCTTCAACATTTTCATCAATCTTTCATCCTAAGCCAATGCAAACAATCAAGGTGAACAAGGAGAGATGCTTCCCACAAGGAACTAACATTACCAAATAATTTTATATCACAATCCAATCTCAACATATTCAAAATAATTTTTAAATCCTACTTGAATCGATTGGTAAGAAGATAAATCACAAGGTAATATTTATTGTTTTCGTGTTTGCATTCCTTCTTTCAATTCATATTTGCTCACCCCCGATAAAGGGCTACTAGATATTTTGATGTTGTAATGTTTGTTTAATTTTTGATCATACAAGATGGCTATTCTTCCATAATGACACACCTGATGGGACTCGTTTGTGCAAACCATATTTGATTTTTAATTATTTTTTTAATAATTTTATGTGGAAAAAGTTCATAAATATGGTCATAAAAATAGATTTAACTTTAGTTATGTTCATTGGTTCTTTTAGATTTTTATAGGGTAGTACATTTTTGTTTTATCGAACACATATACAAATTTCATAGTGATTTGAGTTATAGTTTAGGAGATATTGTTATTTTACTCATTGTCAAATTTTATAGTTAAAATGACCGTGAAAATGGCTATAACTTTTGATCTGTTGGTTATTTATTTTTATTTTTTCAAATTTTATCCAAATCTCATTAAAATCTAACTTATAGGTTTTTATATGTAGCCATTTTACTAACTGTCCATTTCTTTTTATTTATTTATTTTATTTGGTTGTTCTCCTAACTTTTTATGTTTGCAAGTTTTGTTGTATGTACTTTCTAACTTATTGAATTTTTGGTGTTTGTTGTTTATAATGTTATTGTTTTTTCAGGTTAGATTTTTTTAAAGATCACTCAAAGCAAATAAAAAAAAAACTACTAATTGGTTTAATAAAGGACCTTGGCCAAAGAAGTGGCATTTTGAGTTAAACAAATCAATTCTATTTCACATTTTAATTTGGGAAATAAAACGAATCCACATTTCAATTTGGGTTTTTAAAAAAAAATCATTTTTCATGTTCTTTAATTCCTTGCAAGTTTTGTTTGAAGTGTGTTTTGTGAAGAATTTTTAAGCGTATGCTCTCTCCATTTGGATGACTTAGAAATATGAAAATTCTAAGTCATTTTGTCCTGAAGATTCGTTAGTCCAAATAATACCTTCCATGATTTTATTTTAGGCTTTGCAATTGGAATTTCATCACCTTCTTGCAAGCTTCATAGGGCATGATAATTGGTAATTGATACCCCAACATATGTATGAACCCTGTACATTTTTTTGGGTATACAAATAGAAGATAGTTATCATTACGACTAAGTGTGATTCCTTGAGGAGAATTTCATGAAGGTAAAGGGAAACCCTACACTAAGCCATCATACAACATCTTCAAAGAATCTAATTTTGGTAGTGTTACTATTTAGAAGGTAAGGCTGGCACGGTCGTGGTGGGGACAAGACCCTGTGGATTGCTTGATTTGGATTTCTTCTTCGATGGATTTTTATGCCCACGTACTGCTTATTATGGGTTGTATATAGAAACCATCTAGATAACCCATTGTAAAAAAAATTAGATGCCTCTTTTGCTTCTGATCATACATTGATGCAAGGGTGCAAAGGTAACAACCCTCTAAGTTTACCTTTATCATACAAACCTTGAGAGAGAAGGGGGACCTAAAAACCCTACCAATAATTGAAATAATTTATTTAATGAATTTTAAAATTTATAATCCTCTCTCAAGGTAAGTGTTTCAAAAGATTTAATGAATGTGATGCAAACCTGGGTCAATTACTAAAGTGCCTTGTAATGCTTGTGTGGTGTTGCTTGATTGTTATATGGAAACTTTATTCAAACTTGAGACCAAATCAAACAAACCAAGTCCAAATCTAAACCACTTTTATACCCACATAATAAGGCGTTACTCTACCAAAATTTTGGGTCAAATAAAAGTGATATGTTAAAACTTGGTCTCAATACCTATTTTACTTATCCAAAACACATCGTTACATTGTCTGATTCAAACCAAAAAGTGTTATCTTAATCCAAATTTCACACTAAGTCAAGACAAAGCTTCAAAGTATTCAAGCCTTTTCAAAGAGCCATACATGTGTCATACTTTTTCTTTTCTGTCTTGTGATGGACAAGGATAGCAGCACCAAATGCTCCTCTGCCAATCTGCTCCATCATCTCATACTGCTCCATTGTCTTCAGATCTCTCTGCAACTCCACCCTTCCAGCTTCCACACAGGCACCCCAAAAAACACTCACACAAAATGCATCACTTTCTGCATATCTGTTATTTGATCTAAAGTTTTTGTAGCATTAAAAGCTTCAAGCATATGTTCATAGAAGTCCACAAAATCTCGAATAATCTGCATGTCATTATCTCCATCATAATAACCTCCAGATCTCGCCCCACAACACCGCCAATTATTCAGCTCACAATATGTCTTACAAAAATGCAACAAAAAAGCAACCTGTTCCAGCTTCAAATTTCAACAACCTAAACCCATTCAATGTCTGCTTACTAGTCACACAAATGATGGCATTGATTGCAATGACAAATGCAAGATAAAAAATGTGGGTGTCTCTGTGAGAGATAAAAATGTATTGTTAATGAATGTCAATGGAATTACAGGCAGAGTTATAGCAGAATCCAGATGCAGTGATCAGAGTTAACACTTAGTTATGAAGCATTTATTTGCCATGTGGTCTGTGTTTTATCTTATTGTTTACTTGATTAAAATAGCCCACTTGAGAAGGCCCATTTCATTGGAAGCTTTTTATCCCTTGTCAGGGCCCACTCAATAACCTTGTATTCTAACTCAAGTACCATTTAACCCCCTTCTCTATTTAAGTATGAAATCCCCACCATAACCGTAACCACCAAGGTCCTTCAAAAAATTGTGGCACATCAATGGTGGAGAGTTGTTCCAAATATAATGGGATTGATTGGCAACATTGATGGTGCAATTTCTCTTCAGTGTGTGGTATGCCCATTTCTTACAACCATGTAGTATGCCATTTTTGATAATATGGTCCATCCAACTTTTTAATATTTTTACATCCACACCTTAGTCCATGCTTGTGTCATTATCATCCAATGTTGTGTCATTGTTATATGCCCATGTGTTGATATATTAATATAATATTGAGAAGGTGTGTTTTAGCTTGCAATTGAGGGTTGTGTCATCCTCGTTTGGGCTCTTTTTGATTAGTTTATGTTATTATTTTATTTTTCAAATTTTATTTATAGTAGATTTGTTGAAGTTTCATTGAAGAATTTAGTTTTTCATTTGGATTTCTTGTTGCTAATACACAGAGGTTTGGCAACCTATTATTTTGCCTTTCTTTTGAAGTGCCTTGCTCTCTTTGTGATAGGAGTTTTATCGTTTTTGGTAGTTTTTCTATTTTTTTGTTACTTTTGTGTATTCGTGTCGTCGAAGACTGGACCCCTTTTATATCCCAGTCTCAGTGCATAGCTTTAGTCAAAAGCATTTACCCTATCTAATAAAAAAAAGTAGATTTACAAAAAATGTTTCTAACATTCCTAGTAGATTTTCTCCTATGTGTGGTTGTTATTGATGATTGTGTTTGTTCGTTTAAATTTCCCTTTGATCTTTTACAATTTCATAATCTAAGATTAAAGAAATTTCATTCAAATATCTTTAAAAAATATCTCTAACTACCTTAAGTTAGATGTCTTTTTAATACAATTTAAAAATGCTTTTACAACTCTAAAATGAGTTTCACATTATTTAGTAGCTCTGATATATGATAACATATAAAATCAATAAATTGTGATCTTCATATTAATAAGGATGATGTCATAATCAAAATGACCCTCCAATTAGTATAATGGTTGGGTGCATCTTATAATTGTTTTTACAATTATTTAATTCCTTTGTATTTTATGATGTTTATATTCATTTTATATTTTTAAAATCTTCATTCATATTTTGTGATATGTTGTAAGTTTTTCAATTTTTACTGTTTTTCTATCTATTTAATTATATAAAATATAATCTCACACACAAATTTATTTTAATCGTTCAATCCGATATCTATCTAAAATTAAATCGATCATCCTTTAAAATCCCAATTAATATTTACATTATTTTCTAGATCAAACCTTTAAAAACACTCTCAATACCATGTTTAAAAAACAAGGTTAAAATCCAATTCCTAGAATCAAGGGAGAGAGCCCAACCAACACACTAACCCTCAAGGATGACAAAGCTGAGCTTTCCATAAAGGGGCCCTAAATTTTTTGGACATTTGCTTAAGCTATAAACATTGTCTTTTTTTTATTCTTATGTTTTGGGACCCCATTGGATATTCATTCTTAAAACATTATGTTAGATTTTAGATTGTTTTCATACTATTTAAATTTTGTTTTGGCCACTTTTCTAGTCCATTTGTGGGTGGATTGGCCCATCCAACTCATACACAAATTTTTAATATTATAGTATGTGGTTGAATGATACAGGAATTCTGAATGTTCCCTAAATTTATTTTTTATAAAACCATTATCACTTGCTTTTACCCTAGATAAATTAAATTGCATGAGCTCCCCAGGATTGGTGGCATTTCACTTGATATTATTAATGTTGTCCAACTCTGAGTAATGTCACCATCTTGATTGGACCCCATAAGAGTTGTAAATGACAACGTCACTTGTGAAAATTTATATATATAAGCTGGTTTTTTAAAGTTATAGAGATAGTAATTAAAAAAAAATTGAATAATATATTATATTAAATTTTGAAAGGATTGTAGTTCAATTAATGAGGAATATAGGCTGTTATATTATTTATTAGTGTATAATTTTTTAAATATATTTAGTGTATATAAATCATTGTACAGATAGGATTAGGGTTAATTTCTAGATGATTTTGATAGATAAATATATGCTTGTTCAATGTTATGAATCATTATATGTAATCTAAAATATGTAATCGAAATGTTTAAAAAAAAATTGGACTATGTTCTCACAACTCCGTATGATGATATGAAGGATTGTAGTTCAATTAATAAAGAAGATAGGTTGTTATATCATTTATTAGTGTACAATTATATATATATATATATATATATATATATATATATATATATATATATATATATATATATATATATATATAAAATTGTACACTAATAAATGATATAACAACCTATCTTCTTTATTAATTGAACTACAATCCTTCATATCATCATACGGAGTTGTGAGAACATAGTCCAATTTTTTTTTAAACATATATATATATATATATATATATATATATATATATATATATAATTGTACACTAATAAATGATATAACAACCTATCTTCTTTATTAATTGAACTACAATCCTTCATATCATCATACGGAGTTGTGAGAACATTAGAAATCATTGAACGGATAGGATCAGGGTTAATTTTTAGATGATTTTGACAGATAAATATATGCTTGCTCAGTGTTATGAATCGTTATATGTAATCCAAAATATGTAATCGAAATGTTTAAAAAAAAATTGGACCATGTTCTCACAACTCCGTATGATGATATGTATCTTGATAGATGAGACTAAAAAACAATCTCGCCCATTGAAGTGCAATCCTTTCTGCATTATGGTGTTAAAAAATATATATATATGGGTAAATGCTTTTACATAATCCAGAGCTATGAATTGGAGGGAGTCGGTATTGATTGGAGCTATGAACTAGTCTAGACATAAAAGGGAGGCCCAGATCCCCTTATATCCACCGACATCCTCAGCATCACCTACATCACCGACATTACAACATACCAAACAAAATTTAACGACCGTTGACTACATGGTACAAAGTTTGAAATAAACACGCGGAAAATAAAGAAGATGACGCCACCAAATTATTAAATAGTGAGTGATAAGCCATTCATTACCTGGATACATGTCCACTTTGGGTCAGTGGTGGTCGGAAGGGGAGGGGTGCAATTCATGAAGTCAAATTTAGCATCACCACAAATTTCCATATTTTTGATATATGTTATGTCTCGGAATAAGTTGTGATTTGAAGATAGTTGTTTGAATTTGAGTTCGAAGATGATTAGATTTTTGCGAAGAGTTTTAATCGAAAAAAAATTGGGTTCGATTTAAGATGGTGTCATACGTATCGGAAATGTGTCAAGGGCATTAGAAATGTTTGACGAGTGTCGGCGCTTTTAATTAGGTGATAGAGAACATTGAAATAAGTTGACGACTGAGTTTTCCCAATTCTGAGCCCCTGTTTCCTCGCTTCATGTTGTGTTGCAACTCCTCTGTACTTGCAGAATGGACTTTTCTCCTTACTGGCGAATGGCTCCAATGCCCTTGTAAGATCTAAAGACTTCAAAGAAAATAATGTGATTCTAGGGGCCTACATTAGTCATGATGGATAGTATAGTTGCCCTGTTATTTGTCAGGGCCATAAAGGGTGAGAACTGTGATATAAAGAATGTCGAAAAATAGTAAATTTGCACGAAATAAATGACTTCAAAGATAAATTTTGCACAAATAAAACCCTAAGATATGCACTAAAAGTGCTTTATGGGAGACATTAGCTTTAAACAATGATAAACACTTTAATATTTGTTTGATATCTTTTGAATGCAAGTGAGTGCTCAATAAAATCATGTGAATGCTAATAATCTCTTACATCTCTTAAAGTCAAATGAACTACAATGCTTGTGTATTTGCAGACAATTGAATTCAAATTAGGGCCCTAATGGCATGTAAACCAACATCAAATGACTAGAAGTGAAAAATGTCGAATGAAGAGGATGAGTGAACTCTGACTTAACTGAGACCAAAAAAACTAAGATTAGAAGTGCCAACACTTGTGATCATGTGCCAGAAGCATTGTTGTTTCTCGCACAAAGTCCAATAAACATAAGGGAGATAAAATGAGAGGTTTAAGGGCTTGAAAAGAATGGGAGGGTCAAAACAATGTGTCAATAAAGCCTAATTCGAACAAATAATTGATAAATAGACAAGTAATCTAAAATATATGATTTAACACAATAAATACCTCAATGTCATTATTAAGTGTCTGCACACACTTGGATGCATTCATAGCCCTTATTGAAATTACAAAAGAAAATCAAACACAAATAAATGATGATGATTACTTTTGATGTCCAAATTGGTATGATTTTTGATGACTAGGTTTTCCAAGTTCAAATCTCTTATTTTCTTGCTTCAATTTGTGTGTTACAACTCACTTTATACTTGTAAAATAGATTTTTCTCCTTGCCCTAGAATGGCTTCAATACACCTATAATATCTGAAGACTTTAAAGAAAGCAATGTGACTCCATATTTTTGGGAGTGTCCATCTACTGCTTTCACTATGTAGCTCATGTGAGTTAAGTTTTAGCTTTACAAAAATAACTTTCTTCTTGAACTTGATAATATTATATGAGTATAATGAATGTTCAAGTTTAAGAGTGTTGATATCTTTTTAATAAAACAACTTTTTTTTGGTACAGATAAAGGTGAGGGTTTTGACAAGAGCCCACAACCTAATAAGGAGAGCTATTTTCAGAGATCGGAGCTCCAAACTAGAATGAGGGCACAACAAGGGGCCTAGTCCCCAACAGCACTAACCCAATAGATAAATGCTATATCACAAGGGCTACATAATGGTCTAAAAAGAGAGATAAAGAAAATGATACAAAATTAACAAACACAAGGCGACAAGTTAGCAAAAAATCTGAAACCCATTAGCAACTAAATAACGAAAATATCAAAAATCTCATGAGCACCTCCCAACTAATAATGAACAACACCTACCACAAAAATCAAGACAAAGAGACCATGAAATAAAGAAATAGGGAATCACCTGCATGTGGGGATCAATAAAATAATTTTTTTAAACCATTGATATTATCATAATTCCAAAGAGTTTCAAATACTTTATTTATTTTTTTACTCTATATCAACAACATATGAGAGGATTATTTCAATGTGGATGCCTATAAAATTTTAATCATTTATCAAAGTCTTTGTTCTGACCTGATTATAGATGAAGATGTGTTAGGCATGATTGTTAGGAAATGATAGGAAGTCTATATTGTTCTAGTTGATACAACTTATGTTTCTATAACATATACCTTTATAAAGGTGTTACATAAGTGTGTAACCCTTCTCAAGGATATGTGATTTAGAGGTGTGAACACTCTTAACAATGGGGAATCTAAAGCAAAATCGTCAATGTGGTCAAGTTGATATAAATGATTTGTGGTCATGATGAGGAGAGTTAGGGAAACTCTCAATATGATGGTATGTGTGTGAATCATGAGGATTTAGATTGACCCCAATTAGAATTAAGACAAGATGCAATACAATTATTAAAGTAAAGTGTGTATGGCATCATAATGTAGGGGGTGACCGGTTGGTCCACTTAGTATAATTGGAATGACATCAAAGGAAATTATTCCATCAAACATGAAAGTTTCCTTAGTTATGGAGAGGTACCTCCCAACCCTTTGCACTCTAGGAGGTTTGCATGATGAGCTTAGGCCCTTAGTTGACTTATACTCAGCTTCTTTCGATTATTGACACCCAATATTTTATCTAGAATCGAGTGAGATTTACTAAGCTTACCTTGACTTGGGGGCCAGTCAATGCTTTTAAATTAACTCTTCTTGACAACAACATACTTTCTAATATTCTTAATTTGCATTTAGTATTAATGGTGATACCTATGAAATTCATTATTGATGGTTCTTGGACAACTACTATGTATTAACACCTGCAATAATAAGTTAGCTTAAATACCAATAACCAACAAGCCCCAAGGGTTAAGCAATAGTGATGATAGCATGACTTGCAATTAGTTAGAATGTGATTAAAGTGAATACCATGTATAAACATAGAGGTAAAAGTAAAGGTAGTTTTTAGGACACCACTGAGTGAGACATCAATTTGGTGTATGGGACCTAGCTTATAGAAACCACAAAAGGATTATTTTTCTATTTACATTATATCATGTTCAATGAAGTGTACAACCGTACTCCATTTGGATTCAAACATATGTCCTCCTATATGGTTTACATGTCTTCACTATCAAACCCACTTAGATATGCAAAATGTCAAAATATAATAAAGAATAAACATGTGATATGCCTATACAAGGAATGTGGTAATGTATGTTATGTAACTAGGCATGTGAATGTAACTAGACATACACCATGTATAAATGTGAAATTCAACATGATATACAGTGCAACCAAGTGCAAAGTGTGTTAGGACACAAAGATCATTATTTAATTTTTTAGACTCAACTTGTCGATTTGAATGTCTCTTATAAGGTTCAAGTGTGTGTGTGCTTTTATGTCATAGAGTGTAGATGCAATATAACCTATAGTCAACTTTTCCTTTAAGTATGAAATGAAATATAATTCATAAGCTAAATAAATAAGCAATGTGCACTTTAATTATTGCATTTATTTTCATTAACCCTTTCAAACACAATACTAAAGAGACTTATAATTTACATGGTGAAATTAAATGCACCTAAGTTAGAACATAAGTGGACCTAACCTATAACATACAATGTCAAATATAAATTTAGATAAATGTGTCTAGGACCTTACACATAACACCTCTCGAATATAAACTCAACATAAAGTAAAATACATATTTTTAAATGTTTATTTTCTAAGTGTAAAATACAATAATATCTCTCAAGAATTGCCTATTACAAGTGAAATTAGAAACATTACATCATACACCTCGCAAAATAAGTATTTAGTAAATAATTTGGCAACTCTATAGTGTATGTTTACTTATGGAGTTATGAATTACAAAGTTACGATCCACAAAAAATAATCAAGATTGAAGGTAAAACCAACCAAATAAGCGTATAATATGACTTGTTCAATGAAGTGTACAAACCTACCTTGTTTGGATTAGAACACATATCTTCCTTAATGGCTTACACGTGTTTGTCACCAATCCCACATATGCATGCAAAAATTTAAGATGCAATACATAATATAGCATGTGATATACCTATACAAGGAATACATTAATTTATATAATGTAACTAAGCATATTAATGCAACTAAACATACAACATATCTAAATGTGAAATACAATGCGATATACAATGCAACCAAGTGCAAGGTGTGTTAGCACACAAATAAAGTTATTTCACCTTTTTAGATAAGCTTGTTGATTTAAGTGTCATTTAGAAGGTTCAAGTGTGTATGTGCTTTTATATCATAAAGTGTAGATGCAATGTAACTTATTGCCAACTTTTTCTTTAAGTATGAAATGAAGTACAATTCATAAGTTAGATAAATAATTAATGTGCACTTTAAGTACTACGTGTATTTTCATTAACCTTTCAAACATAATATAAAAATGACTTGTACGCTATAAAGTGAAATTAAATGCTTCTAAGTTATAACTTAAGTAGACCTTACCTATAATGTACAATGTCCAATAGAACTTTAGATAAATGTGTCTAGGACTTTACACAACACCTCTCGAATATGATGCTCAACATAAAGTAAAAGACATCTTTTTAAATGTTTATTTCCCACAATGTAAAATATGGTAAGATCTCTTAAGAAATACACATTACAAGTGAAATAATAAACATTACATCATACACCTCACAAAACGTTTATTTAATAAATAATTTGACAGCTCTATAGTGAATGTGTGCTTATAAAATTACGACTTGTAGAATGAATTATGATTTACAATGTTGTAGCCCACAAAGAATGCTAGATATTGAAGGTAACACCAACCAAATAAGTACACATTATAAATTTTTATTTGAATTATACAACCATGTCTCATTTGGATTTAAACATATGTCCTCTATGGCTTACACATGTCTTCACCATCAAGCCCACATGGGTATGCAAAATGTCAAAATGCAATATAAAATAGAGCATGTGATATGTCTATACAAGGAATATGGTAATGTAACTATGCATATTACTGCAACTAAACATACAATATATCTAAATGTGAAATGCAGCGTGATATACAATACAACCAAGTGCAAAGTGTGTTAAAACACAAAGAGTGTTATTTAACCTTTTTAGACAAACTTGTTGATTTAAGTGTCACTTAGAAGTTTCATGTGTCCATGTTCTTTTATTTCATATAGTGTAGATGAAATGTGACTCATTGTCAACTTTTTATTAAAGTGTGAATTGAAATACAATTCATAAGTTAGATAAACAAGCAATGTGCATTTTAAGTACTACATGTATTTTCATTAACCCTTTCAAACACAATATAAAATTGACTTATAAAGTGAAGTTAAATGAACCTAAGTTATAACTTAAGTGGACCTAACTTATTATGTACAATGTCAAATAAAAATTTATATAAATGTGTCAGGGACTTTACACATATCACCTCTCGAATATAACACTCAACATAAAGTAAAAGACATGTTTTAAAATGTTTATTTCCCATAATGTAAAATAAAGTAAGATCTCTTGATAATTACCCATTACAAGTGAAATAAGACACGTTACTTCATATACCTCACAAAATAAACATTTAATAAATGATTTGACAACTTTATAGTGATTGTGTGATGATGACATTACAACTTATAGTGTGAGTTACGACATGCAAAGTTGCAACCCACAAACAATGCTAGAGATTGAAGGTAACACCAATGAAAAAAGAGTATAATATTAATTTTTTAATGAAGTGTACAACCTTATCTCATTTGGATTCAAACATACGTCTTCTATGGATTACACATGTCTTCATCACCAAGCCCACTTAAGTATGCAAAATGTCAAAATATAATATACAATAGAGTAGGTGATATGCCTATGTAAGGAATATGATAATGTATGTAATGTAACTAGGCATAGTAATGTACTTAACATACAACACATCTAAATGTGAAATGCAACGTGATATACAATCAACCCACATGAAAAGTGACTTTATATCATAGAGTGTAGATGCAATGTAACTTATTGTCAACTTTTTATTTTAGTGTGAAATGAAATACAATTCAAAAGTTCGATAAACAAGCAATGTCCACTTTAAGTACTGCATGTATTTTCATTAACCCTTTAAAATGCATTATAAAAGTGACTTATAAGTTATAAAGAGAAAATAAATGCACCTAAGTTATAACTTAAGTGGACCTAACCTATAATTTACAATGTCAAATAGAACTTTAGATAAATATATGGACTTTACACATACCTCTTGAATATAACACTGAACATAAACTAAAATACAAGTTTTTAAATGTTTATTTCCCACAATGTAAAATAAAATAAGATCTCTTAAGAATTACCCATTACAATTAAAATAAGAAACATTAAATCATACACCTCATAAAATAATTATTTAATAAATAATTTTACAACTCTTTAATGAATGTGTTCTTATAAAATTACATCTTGTAGAGTGAGTTGTGACTTAAAAAGTTACATCCTACAAATAACACTGGAGATTAAAAGTAACACCTACCAAATAAGTGTATAATATGAATTTTTCAATGAAGTGTATAACCCTATCTCATTTGGATTTAAACATATGTCCTCTATGGCTTACCCATGTCTTCACCATCAAGCCCACTTAGGTATGCAAAATGTCAAAATGTAATATACAATAGAGCATGTGATATGCCTATACAAGGAATGTAGTAATGTATGTATTGTAACTAGTCATGTGTGTAGATACTAAAATTGAATATTTATAGCATCTAAGTCTTGTAGATTTGGGAAATATCAATCAAACTATACCCTTTCCTTATAGACCTCCATGTTGTCAAAAGGCTTGTATTCACCGTCTCACTTGCCTAAATGTTTATCTCTTAGTTTGGTGATGAACCAAGTCTCTTGCACTACATAGAAAGCTTAAAACTTGATAAACATCATTCACTATTAATTTTAGTTCCATACTTATTTTATAGCCTTCTAGACACTACTGGTCGTAGAGGGTCATTGCCACTAATGGTAATGTCTAGATTCTTATCTAGTGTCCAATAGCCAAAAGTCATCCAAATTATAAAATGATCAAAACCTGTGGGTCAACCTAATTATCTTATTGAACCCCACCATGAGATATTTTCAAAAGGTGTCTTATAAATATAATTTTAAGCCTTCTTATTCATCATCTATAAAATCCTAAGCATACACCTACTAAATATAAATCAATCAACTACAAAAGCTTCTACTCTACCCTATTCATCCCTATTTTTGTATTGACAAGCATTGGAGTAGTTATATTACAAGTTTGAAGCATTCAAAGAGTAGCCCATAAGTGATATTTGTTAAATTATAACCTAGATCACTGCAAACATCTTCATATAGTTATTGCACCCTTGTGCACACACTTTCCCACACAAGGGAGAAATACATAAGTTTGAGGCCCTCCTTCAAGTATTGGCTATGTAGGCAGTGTCCATTGCTAGAGGGGTCTTTGGGATAGCTCAACACCTTGTGTAATGTCCCCTTCCTCTGAATGTAACATATGCAAGAAAATCATTAACCTATTTCATTTATGTAGGCTAAGTTGGGTATTGTAAGGGAATAATTGCGTGTTAGGTCATTATTCACACAAGCACTATTCATGAATTAGTGTTCACTATCACTATTCATGGTGATGTAGTAGGTTATGTATTTGATGATGTATCGGGTGCTATGGCTTGTGGGTGAGGTGGCATGGCCCATGGGTGATCTCACATGTGCTAAATTTTATGTGAGAGAAAGTGGGGCACAATTCTAATGGGGTTGCATGTGAAGAGGTGTTATTGGAGTCAAAAGGTGTTTGAGAATATATTAACTCTTGTGTGCATAGGGATAAAGGATATCTTCATGTTCTTGTCTTCACATGAGTAGGTATGAGTTAAAATTATAAGGAGGACCCATGATTCATGTGTTTTATCTTGAGTCTAAATGTGTTTTAGACCTTAGTGGATAGGTGGAAGACAAAGACAAGAAGGTCACATTGGGATGGTGGATCTTGTCTAAAGTAGATTCTCTACTTTATGGACTTTTGCACATAGTGGAAGACAAAGATAATGAAATGATGGAACAAGACAAAGTAAGTGGAGGAAGCATGGTCTATCTTTTTGACTCTTGCACATAGTGACAAGCTTGTCACTATAGATCAATAGTGATCCCACTTGAAGGGGATGCATTCCTTTGCTTGTCCATGAAGTTTCCTTTCTCTCTTTCTTTCTCATGTATTTCCTATATAATGAGATCTCTCTCCCATTGTAAGTAATTCTTGGATTATATTTTAAAACCCCCCATTTGTGAGATTTTAACTTGTATTCATTCTTTCACCTTCCTTGAATGAAAACTCATTGGAGATTGAGATCATTGGATGAAGACCCCTTGATGTTTTGGATCATAAAGTGAAACCCCTTTGGTTCAATAGGACAATCTCACTCAAAAATTGTGATTGTGCTTCAAATTGATGTTAAATGTTGTGAGTTATTTGTATTTTATATTATTATTATGTGTAGCCAGTTCATGAAAAGAAGAATGAAATTGAGTATTTAGTATTCAATATTATATGTGTCATTTAGTATTTAAATTATATTAAGTATTTGTAAGAGATATTTAATAAATTTTAAAATTTAGCAATATTCCCATTTGGGGATATTATTGTGGTATTAGAGCCGTGTATCCTACCACCTATTTGGGGAACTAATCATTTTGAAGATCTTGAAGATGAGTAACATGGATATGATTAGCATAGTGAAAACTCTCACTGAACTTTCCCAATGATAGTAACAACGTTGGGAGAGGCTACTTCAAAAGATGGAAGTAGAAGATTTATAGGTAAGTGCGGAGGTATCCACCATCTCAGTGGAAGTTGAAGAAGATGTTCCTATTTAAGGAACACCCATCAATCTTCCAATAATCAAGTTTGTGCCACATAAGGAATATTTGTAGGCAAGTGAAGAGAGAAGCTGAATAGAAGAGCCAATCTCTATAGTGGAAGCATTGGATGTGGAGGTTTTGCATGAAATCACAGACAATGAACAAACAACCATGTGTGTTGTGGAGTTATTGTGTGTTGAGAAAAAATATTTTGCAGATATTACTCAAGTGCTTAAAGAACTAAAAGTTTTAAAATTGGTTTCAAAAGAAAAAATTGTGAAAAAAGAGTTGTCCCAAGAACAATTGCATATTTTCCATGAGAGTGGGAAGACTGAAGATATAGGATTTGAGAAGCCAAATTTTGACTTCGAGACAAATTGTAAACTTGTTTCAATGCAAGTAGTTTTAGCCATTAAGTTTGTTTATGGCACTTGGATGACTTACTTGAGAGGCATTATTATTAGATAAAATGTGTTTAATTTCATGATAAGGTCTTCAGATGAGGCACACATGAATATCAAAGTAGCATAGCAAAAGTCACAAGCAATATTGAGTATTGGGAATTGCTAATGCCCACAGCTAATTTGGGATCTTGACATTTAGAACTAGGAAGTGAACTGGATTAATTGAGGATAAGTAATCTTTGGGAAGGGAGGATGTAATGTCCCCTTCCTTTGAGTGTAACATATGCAAAAAATCATTAGCCTATTTCATTCTCATAGGCTAAATTGGGTATTATAAGGGAATAATTGTGTGGTAGAACACTATCCACAAGTTACTATTCACTAGCACTATTCATGGTGAGGTCGCAAATGATGTAGGTGATGATGTAACAAAGGAGGTGACTATGGATGATATGGCATGACGTAAAGAGAATCTTCATGGGGGAAGTTGATTTGAAGAGTGGGGCATAGCTTTCACTAAAGGATAAGTTTCTTTGTCCTTAAGTGACCCATATTACTTTCTCTCACATGGGTGAATAGTTGAGGCACTATCCTTGAGAAGATGCATGATATTAAAGGTAGGTAGAAGTCAAAAAGAAAATTTGGGAGTATGTGTGCACATGGGAGGAAGATTCCAAAGTTAATATTATTGATTTCTCTCACATGTGTGAGTGAGGTGTCATTTTTGGAAGCACATGAAGGTGGAAAACAAAGATATAGGAGATGGTGTATCTTTTCCCCTTTGATTCCTTTTTCTTTGACCCTTGTACATGGGCTAGAACATGCCCAATAGTATACATTTTGGCTCATATGGAAATGTGGTGCCACATTCTCTCTTTGCTCACAATTCCTCTCATTCTTTCTTCTTTGTAAAATTCAATAAATATGAGTCTTGCCCTCCTTGTAAATCATCCTTGTTATATTATATCTCTGTTTCATGTCCATATGACATTGTTTAAACTTATGTTCATTCATGCTCTTCTATGGATGAAAACCCATTGAATATTGATATCATTGGATGAAACCCCATTGATTTATTGAATCATAGGATGAAACCCATTTGGTTCAGTAGGACAATCACACTCAAAGATTGTGATTGTGCTTCAGAGTTATGATCACATTGTGATCAATTTTATGTAAGTGTGATATTGTAATTTAACATTTTAATGTAATCTATATTTTAAAGTTGTGTTGTGTTT
The DNA here is from genome assembly GCA_037957365.1 of Torreya grandis. Taxonomy (NCBI): domain Eukaryota; kingdom Viridiplantae; phylum Streptophyta; class Pinopsida; order Cupressales; family Taxaceae; genus Torreya; species Torreya grandis. The sequence continues at coordinate 923,142 of JARHVA010003864.1, forward strand.
GGATGTGCATTTTTATGTGAAATTTTGAAATATCTCATTAAGGGATATTACTGTGGTATTAGAGCCAAGATCCTACCAGCCTATTAGGAAGCTAACTCTAGTTACAAATGCTTAGTGTGAGTGACTATAATGGATTAGAAACTTAGGTTATTGTTAAAATAGGAATAAAAATATCCCATTCAAAAAGTGGGAATGAAGAAGAGGATAATAGATGAAGCCATGTATTACTTATTGCAAGCTATGGAGAGTTATCAGAAGGTAGTGAGGTAAATCAACCCTAAGGATTAGATGAAGGCTATAGGGTTCAACCCTAGATGTCAAGAGTCTCCATTAGAAAATAAAAAAGAACAACAAAAGTGATGAAGGCTTCATCAACTCAAAGGGTGCAAGATGAAGATACATTGTAAACAAGTGCGAAAGGATCCACTATCCAAGCAAAAGTTGGAAAATATGTGTTTTTTCAAGAAGTGCCCATCAATCTCCCAAAGATTGACTTCATTATATGTGATGCATCTACTAGCAAAGAGGATGATAAAGAACCAAAATTTCTACGGCAACCAAATGAGGGTTTCTAAGAAGCTAATGAGCAACAAGAAGGGTTGCGAGTAGAAGACATCATGGAAGAAAAATCAAGCATATTGGGGCAACCAAGCATGGAATTTTCTAAGCCTTACAAACCTAAAAATGTAGAATAACAAGGAGAGTTGTTTCAAGAGTAGCCAATAGTCTTCATATACAATAGTGAATAACTTCATCAAGAGGTCTTCCTTCTTTGGGAAAAATTAAGGATCAAGAATTGCATAAGGCCAAGGCTAGAACAACCCATTGGTTTTTAAAATTACTTCAGATAGATGCAAATTAATCAAGTTCTTCAACTTATGATAATATCAAAGTGGCACAGTAGAAGCCACAATCAGGATCGAGGATTGGGAATTACCAATTCCCATAACTAGTTTGGGATCTTAGTATTTGGATTCTTTAAGTTAACTAGATTGCTTGATGATAAACAATATTTGGGAAGGGAGGATGTAATATCCCCTTCCTCTAAATGTGACATATGTAAGAAGATCGTTAGCATATTTCATTCTCATAGGCTAAGTTGGGTGTTGTAAGAGAATAATTGTTTGCCAGGTCACTATTCACAATTGCACTATTTATATATTACTATTCACTATCATTATTCATGATGATATGGAAGGTGATGCAGTTGATGATACAAAAAATGATATGGATTTTGGGTGAGGTGGCATGGACCATAGGGGATATTGTAGACAATTGAAATTGGACACTTCGTGTTGATTTTAACCTTCTTTTCACTAATACCTAATCATCCCTAAACATCTCTAATTATCCCTATTTTTTTCTAATTCTAATTCATCATCACTATTCATCATCTCCATTCATCATTACTATTCATCATCACTATTCATGGTTTTACTATTCACATCTTTATTAAGTTAATTAATCTAAATTAATTAACTAATCCTTAACAAGAAATTCTATGGGTTTTTGAATATTCACAATTTTTAGCAATCCATAAAGTAAATTAACCTCCACTCTCCAATTTTATGATCTACCTCCAATCCCATTGTCCCCCATGATTTATTTCCTCTAAGTTTATAATCCTCATATTCCTATTTCCTCCACATGTGTCTCCTATTATTCCTTGATAGGATCCACATGTCTTCCATGATTTCAATTTAAAAATCAGGATCATCCTCAACCCTTGATCCTCATCTCAAGATGGATGGTTCAAATCTATTTCAAAAGTCTATAAATTGGAGGTTCTTACTCCAATTTCGATAAGCTTCTCTATTCTAAACTTACTATGCAGGAATCTGTAGAGTAAAAATTTACTCTACATTTCATTCTATTTTTTCAGTCACGCATCGTGAAATTTTTTCTTTGCATACTTTGGTCTGAGAAGGTAGAGTTTGAAACAGAGCATGGGCTCTATTTTTCTTTTGATTCATTTTTGTCTAAGTGTCGGGATCAAGTGGAAGCTGACAAGTGTTGTTGTCTGAGGCATCCTTTCTCAAACAAAAACTGCCAAGTGTCATTTTTCGAGGCACCTTTCATATTTTCTATGAGTTGGTTGGAATGTGCCACATATCTCATAGTGACTCAGCAGAACGTGCCAAGTGTCATCATCCATGGTTTCATATCGGCACCTGCATTTCATCTCTTTTTAGTGAAAGGTTTTAACAAGCTAAGTATCAGGATCAAGTGGAAAGCGCCAAGTGGCAGTCACGAAAGGTCTCAATTTTGCTTGTCTACAAGCAATGGAAGATGCCATGTATCCTAGCAGAAGAGAGCGGAAGCCACCACGTGTTGTGATCTGAATTATCTTTATTTCACTTCACTAATATAGCAAAGACTGTGGTGGGTCCCAAGTTTTGTTTCTTAAGCAAGCGAAAGCCGCCAGGTGTCGCTGTCCATGTAAATGTGAAATGAGACCCAATTGTTTCTATGGTATAAACAGAGTAAAGCAGAGACTGCCATGTGTCATCTTCCACAAGTTTCTAAAAGGGTATCTAAAAGTAGCGGAGATCACCACATAACCCCAGATAAGTAAAGCAGAGATTGCCATGTGTCCTTTAATAAAAGTAGTAGAGATTGACACCTGTCCTTGTGGCCCTTTTAAAGTTACTCGGGTAAGAAACGTTGTGGGTCTTATTTTCTTTTAAGCTGTTGAATTTTTGAGGAAACAGATAGCGACAAGTGTCAAAGGTGGAACATTCCTGAGCAAAGACACAAAAGAGTATAAGTTATGTGGAAAGTGTTGCGTGTCTTCAATAGGTGCTACAGAACACACCAAGTGTCATTTTCTGGTGTCTGCTAAGTAATAGGAAGATTTTCAAAGAATTGGCTAAGTGTTATCTAGCATTTAAGAGAAGGGAGCATCCTACAATCTGTTTCAGCCAAGGAATTGCTAGAAGATGAAGCATTTCAAAATCTATAAAATATCTTCTGTTAGACACTACCAGTTTAGTTAGATTTCAGTTGGGCCGTTAGATTGGGAACAAGCAGACAATTTGGAGTGAATCCAAGGCTATAAATAAGGGTGCAGAGATCATGGTAAAAATCATCATCAGAGACCAGAGAGAATTTTGAGAAAGAATTATTGTAACAAGTTTAGACTTTCTAGAGCTTTGACTAAGTAATATCATTTGCTTTTATTTTATCTTTTAAGTCGGAAGGTTTATGTAACTGTGCATGTTTCTGTGCCTCTTATGTGACTGGAAAATTAATGAGAAGATTGAATCCTATTACTTTGTTGGTATTTTCTGTCTCATTTGCAAAAGTAGTCTAGGCTGTAGACTTTCTAGAGCTGTGATTAGGAATGTCATTTTCTTTTGTCTCATTTTCTTGAGTTGGAAGGTTTATGTAACTGTGCATGTTTCTGTGCCTCTTATATGACTAGAAAATTCAAATAAGAAGATTGAACCCTATGCCTTTGTTGACATTTTCTGTATCACTGCAAAAGTAGCCTATGCTGTGAGCCTCTGTTTCTATCATTTCCATCTTTTACATTGATCATGCACTTGTTTGCTCTTAAATGTAAATGAATCTTACATATAGTTTTATTGTGCTTAGGATTAGGGTTGAATTACATTTAGGTGCATCACCATAGATTAGATTTTATTTCTTGCATTTGTGTTTCTGTTAAAATCCCTATCCCTTTTCCCAATATATACTTAATATAGAGAAGAACCAGCTTCTTAAAAATCTGGAGGTTGTTTCAAGTCGTAAGTCTGACATATTGAAACTTCCCATTATTGTTGATTAGAATCAAGCACAATTTTAAATCATCAACAATTTTTGGCACTCTCGATGGGACCAATCTTAAAGTTTCTTTCAAGATCGTATGAACCAGAGAGCTACAAGGAGTCATAGCTGTGGACTAGTAACTAGATCATAATCTACTACAAATCCAGGTATTCTTTTGCCACCTTTGGTAACTAGTCCAAGAAGAAGAGTCAACCAGTTTATATCAATACCAAGAGCAAATATGGGAGCCCCTATACCCCCAAGAAATTATGTGAGCTGGAACACTGGTAGTCCCTTGATTCTCCCAATACCACCAGCCACTTTGGAACCTATCCCAGTGAATGCCCTAAAAGCTTTGCCCAAATTTAGTGGGCAAGACTTTAAAACACCTAAGGAACATCTTCAAGATGTATCAAATGTCTATGCTATACATGTTGTCACACAACAAAATGTGGCCATAAGATTATTAGCAGCTTCTTTTAAAGGGAAGGCTATAGAATGGTATCGGTCTTTGACCCCAAATACCATATCTACATGGGATCAGCTCAGAGATATTTTCTTTGAAAGATTTGAAGAGAAGGGTGATAAGTCTTCTTTGTTACAACAATTAATTACCATTCAAAGGGCACCATAAGAAGCCATGACTGACTTCAATTCCAAATTTCAAAAGACTTGGGAAAGATTCCCTACTATATCTAGACCATTACTAGGTATGGCTATAGTATTTTATCTTAAGGCTTTGAATTCAGATATATTTGTTATGATTCAATCACTTGGAGGACACACTTTTCTTGAAGCTTATGAATATGCGGTCAAAGCTGAGAATAATTTGATAGATGCTGGAAAGTTACCTCCAAGGCCTCCCATGCCCATGTTCTCAGAAATTTCCTTACCATTACCCCAAGAAGCCCCTATATCTATAGCCTCACCTATGTCTATGTACACCTATCCTCAATCATCTGCTAAAGAAATTGTCCCCTCTCAGTCATCTGAGCTGGATGATATCAAGAATATCCTAAGGACATTTTCTAATGAGTTGATCATTATAAAAAGATAGCAGAATACTTTCCCTAAGCCTCCATATCAAGGCTATCAAGGAAATAGATGTCATCTCAGCCAAACCAATATCAGGGTCCTTCAAGACAAACTAACCATCAGCGAGCAAACCAATTGGTTGCAGTCCCCACACCCTCACAGACTATTCCTCCCAATTCAAATAGGGAGATTGTTCTAGGGAAAAATAACTATGTAGATAACACTAATGCATGGTGTTTTCCTTGCAATAATGCTCATACACCTATATATTGTCCTATAGGTAATCTACAACAAAAGGCGGCAGAGCAAAGAAGAATGGATGGTCAATTTGCAAGTTCCAGTGACAATCAAGCCTACCAGTCTTTTGGTATGCAAAATTTAGTCCTAATGGCTCAGATGCAAGGGATGTCCTTATAACAAAAGGAAGAAATAGCCCTAGAACATGCTTTGTTCTCATGGGTTTAGATGAAGAATCGGTTTTCTTGAACGAAGCATCTACCTCCAAAAAACTAGTGGTGCAATCTGATTATTACACCAGATCAAAGAGAAGGATGGTGGAATACCTTGAGGTTATAAATAGTCAAGTCATGGAGAATCCTCCATTTCAAGGACAAAGAAACATAACTGTCAGACAAGAAGTGCCTCAGCCGGTACAGAATCAAGGGATTCCTGCACAAATTCAAGAAAAAAGAAGATATCCTTATTTTCAAAGAACTTAGACTCTGGGACCAATAAATGTGGTGGATCAATTGAAAAAGACTCCAACAAAAGTATCAATATGGGATATATTGGCTATTCCTAAACAGAAGACACTACTAAAAGAAGCTCTGCAAGGCCAAGCAGTGCCTAAAGGTACTGTTATCAAAGGACCTACTAAAAAAGAAAAGCTCAAAGATACAGTTCATCTACAGACAACAGCCCTAGTGAATAATACAACAGAGGTAAGCAAATCCAAATTGGATCCCTTTTATTTAACTTTGATAGTGGGTAAGAAACTAATGCATAATGTAATGATTGATTCAGGGGCTAGTATTATAGTAATGCCCAAGCATATAGCTAATGATTTATAAATTAAGTATGAACCACTCACTAAAGAAGTCATACAGCTAGATGGAAAAGCAGTACAAACAATAGGGAGAATTAAACAACTCCAATTGCAATTATATGCTTGTCCTAATATTATTGTAAATCAAGATGTAGTAGTGATAGATATACCTCCTATTTTTGGCTTATGTTTGTCAAGAGACTTTACAGCCAAGATAGGAGTATATATGTCCCTTGATTGATCTCACCTCATTTTAAGAACCAAATATGGTTCAAAGATGAAGATATTATCTGAGCCATTATATAAGGATCATATCACCAATGAACCAACTGCAAAGTTAGAGGCATCCCATGCTATGATGAATAAAGAAGAAAGGGTTTTTGTTGAGGAGCTAGGTGAATGGACTGGATATAATCATGAAGAAGAAAATGATCATTTATTAGCTATGATGCAAAGTGACCCATATGGAAATTATGATTCTATTAGTTTGGGAACTTATGTATACTTGATGAAGATCATAAAATCCCAAATGTTCTAGAAGAAGAAAAGTCAAAAGATATCTCTTCTATCAATTCTCGGGTCTCTCAACATGAATTCAACATTCTGAGTGAGAAGTCACAAGCGTATGCCTTAATCTCTGATGAAGAAGAAATAATTTCTGACTTTATTCTTACTTTTCATGATGATGAAGAAGAGTATGGACATTTCCTTGATCATGATTCAAATGATTTGTTTGAAATCATTGGATCAGGTTATACTATTTTTTAGGGAAGCTATGAGCCGATTGTAGAGGAACAAGATAGCATTGAGAATCAGTTACATATGAAAAATTATTGCACTCTTTCAAGATTATTATTTCAAGAGGTTGGTAATTTTTAAGTTATTAAGGAGGATGATCATGCAATAAAACCTGAGTTTGAAGCAGAAGGAGTTAAGTCAATAAATGATATATGTCGAAAGGCTTCTGTTAATGAGAAAATAGTTGTTAATTTCTTGATAAGACATAACAATATCAAGAGCTGGCATTTGACAAGCTTCCAAAAACAAGGAGAGTCTATATATGTTGGAAGTAGGTTTAACTTAGACTCACCCAAATGTAGGCCAGACACCATGGCATACAAAGAAAGCAAGCCATCAGAGCTATATCGAATTCAAACACTTGCTCGACAATATAAGCTGGCTTGTCATGAAAGAGATTTTAGAAATTCTTTTGATATAGGAGGGAGATACAGATGCTATGTATTATAGTTAGATAGTTTCCCATTTCCGTATTGCTTTTGTTTTCCTATTTTGTTTTCCCACTTTTCTTTTAAATAAGTGTTCTTTGAACACGTAGTCGACAGCTCAAAATTTTCAAAATTTTCAAAAATTCTCCAATACATTGAATGTCTCCCAAATCTTTAGAAATCCCCAAGGTACCTTGTGCTACCACTTGCATAATGTGTCTATCTCATTGTTCCATAAAGATTGAGTATGATCTGCTAACGGTTATCCGAGTTTAATGCTATTTTTGATAGGTCAATAAATACTTCTTAGCAAGAGTTAAAGCTTACAAGTTCTCAAACATTCTTGCATCTACAAAAATATCCTGCTACTTGCATTTTCTATGCCTAATAAACTTTCTTCAGCGATAGCATTTCTATTTTACAAAAGTTCCTACAAGTTACCATAGAGAAGATATAGAGATGGAGGGGGCACAATCTTCACAACAAGGAGCTGGGATGTATGAGTCCCTTGACATGTTTCTTGCAAGCAAGTCTATGCTTCAGCTCCCACACAGCCATTGAAGACCTATCCATGAACTAAGTTTCTTGAAGGTGGTCAAGCAAGTGATCCAGTGAAAATAAAAGATTATGCAGATGGCATCATGGACCCAATTCTTCAGAGAGCTAGTAGCAAAACTCTTAGAGAAGGGGCACATCAAAGGTGTCTACAGAGGGCCAGAGTAGGGCAATATGAAACATTTGCCATGAGAATATGGACTTCACAGCTAGCACAATTCATTATTCCAGCTATGCATCCATGCCCTAACCTGGTTGAATTATGTGCAGACTTGCTCCATGCACCCTCATGCACCATTCAATGAGGTCCATTCATGGTGCAAATCACATCACAAGCTATCAGGGATATGTTAGCCCTGTATAATGATAGTACAACTACATTTCCCACTATTGCTAAAATGCAAAGAACATGGGAAAACATCAACACTCAGTCAAAGTTCTTGAGATATGAATTACAAATGGGTGATGATGACACTACGGTACCCACACTCCCTGCACCAAGAGCCCAATTCGCATAGGCTAGCCAAGACACATTGTCTATGATGGCTTTCATCTTTGGCATGAAAGATGATATGACAGTCTATGCAGAACAAATGGCTATCCTTTTCAAGCTGAAGACTGTTGACAAAACCTAGGAATATCAGCTTGACTTTTCTGAGAAAATTGCTTTCTCAATGGTAGAACAACTGGCCCATTTCAAGTCAAAAGGAGTATTCAAGTATTCTTCCTATTTGTTCCACCTCATGCTTTTTTAAAACTCTGACCTCTTCACCCAACATATGTATCTTAACATGTATGACCCAGATCTTGATCTCCAAAGGACCATTCCTGTGCCTGCATGGACACACATTTTGTCAAAGACTAGTGACCCATATGAGTTCTGGGAATTATTTGTTACCCCTGCTTTTTGCCACCTCAGCTCCGAGCTAGTTATGAATAGATTATTCCTAAGTGTTTCAAATCTTCTAGCGAGCTACCCGATTCCTTGTGATTTCTATTTTGGATTCCACCATACCATTATAAGAGTCCATGGTTTTTGTGGGGAACCAATATTGCTACCTAAGATTTTGACTCTTAGGTTAGCATTCCTAGAGGTCACCAGGCAGGTATCCATAGTTGACAATGAATTTGGTTCTAGGAAGAGGAAAAGAAAAATGTATAATCTACCATGGATGACAACCAACATAGTTTTGGAAACCAGAGATGCTGAAGTTGTGTTGCTCAAAAAGCTAGCCTTTCTGGGTTTCCTTTTAATAGAAGACAAATGGGTTTATGACCCAAATGATTTCATAGCTTCCTGGATAAGAACTAACAGAGTCACAATCAAAATTTCACATGAGGGCCACCCTTTCTGGGAAACTAGGAAAAATCCTAGGGAAGATACTCCTGGATTTTATGTTGAGTTAACAGACTTGCCCCTTCCACAAAATAGACCCTGGGAAACATTCTATGTTAAAGAGAGATTATGATCCTAAAGTCAGAGTGACTTCTGGCTTAAGAAGGACATTAAAGAATAAAGATTGGGATACTGAGAAGATAAAGGCCTATTGGAAATATAGGTAGGAAATTTGTCAAACAACCCATTCTTTTGGGAACATAAACACATATGAGAGATGGGAAGAACTATGGGATGAGTGCCATCTCTCCCCTGTATCTAGCCCAGAAACAAGTAATTTGCTGACACTAGGTGAAGAGCAAGAAGCTAAGGCTGGGTCAAGACAAGAGTCTTAAGCCTCAGAGCAAGCTATAGCTATAGTAACTGTATCAGTTTGGCCCCAATCTCTCAGTGTCATGGAAAATCAAAAGAGTGTCGTGTCTACACCACCACAAGCTTCCCCATCAACAATGGTTATAGATATTCTCAGTTCTCCACAAGAAGTATATGTCAAAGGAAAAAGGATGTAGCCAGAAGAGGAAATACCTAAGAAATGAAAGAGGGTGCAGTTTCAATTTGGTTCAGAAGAAGAGATGGACACCCCACAACACCAATTATAGGGTTATGTAATTGCTCCTTAGTTAAGTATTATTCCTCCCTCTCCTTCTCAGTCTATTTCTTCCCTTGTTGGCATGATGATTTCATCTAGCCAAATGACATCGCCTGCCACTTCTGCCATTCCCATTTCTCACTTCGCCTCATCTGTGCCACCTCAGCCTTAACATTACCTCATTTCTCCCCCTCTGTTCCCAAGAAACTTTGCCCTCAGATTACCCATAGCCAATAATTGGCTATTCAATATGGTCTACCACAAGGACATCCTTTTGTGGGTGGGCACATTGCCTCTCCTTCCACCTTCTAGACCCAAGCAGATGCTGCTAGGAAGGTAAGGGAAGCCTGAAGAGAGAGAAATAGGATTAAATAAAATAAAGCATTAGCTACGCCCCATCTGTGGTCACAATTTGACCCCATCCAACATCAATTAATGGTGACTCATTTGTCACCAAATGTAATAAAGCCAATGGAGTAGATGCAGTCAAAAGATTACATGATGGATGCAGTGGCCATTGACATGTCCCTCTTCAGGCCACAGGATAAAATTGAGCTGCTGACTGAATCCACTTCTGTAGTTACTGAAGACTGCTTGAAGATATCAAGGAGGCTATAGAAGATGGAAGCTGAGCTAGCCAAGGAAAAGGCAAACTATAACAGTTTGACCTTAGAAATTAATAGAAAAGACAATGAAATAGAGAATTTGAATAAACAGTTGCAAAATATTATTTCTCTTTAGACTCACTAGGCAATTCAGGCCCAAAATGATTCTTTAAAGGCTGGGCTCACACAGGTAAAGGATGCAGTGATGACCTTAGGCATGAAAAAGTAGTGTTGTAAGAAAAGTGAGAGGAACACATGTTGTAGGTTACCCAATTGCAACAAAAGCTGCTAAGTGAACAAAATAATACTGCGGTCATACAAGCTCAATTTCAAGCAGAGCAATAGAGAACAACACAATTGACACTGGAGCTAGCTAATAGGCCAAGGAATGTTAGAGTATTAAGTTTGGCAAAGGAGCTCTATGAATCCATGTGGAAGAGAATCTCTTCAGAGATTATTCAGCTCAAGCCATCTCTCACCTTCCTGCTAAATGCACATAAATTATGCAAAAAGGTGGAGAGTTTAGTTGTCAACACTCTGGATATAGTCTCTAGGAGAGTAATGGACTTGTAAATGTTGCTGCAAAAACTTAATGATACAACGGATGCAATGTTGTCAGCAGTAGGAATCAATGATAGAATGGTCGCTACCAAGCGAGTAAATGAGGTTCTCAGTTGCAATTCTGTAGCCACTAGTTGCAGAGAGCTTCTAGATGTCATGAAGGAAGGAATAAATGAAATGAAACATGTTGAAGATCTAGTAAAATTAGGTTTTCTTTCTCCATTTCCTGATGACAACACTGTGCTGATGGTAGAAGAAATTGAACCTTTGCTATTGGCAAAACAGAATGATCAAATAGTTTTCTAGGATCTAAGGGATGATTCATCAGTCCCTAAAGTAGAAGCTGTCTTGGTTCCTGTTTCCTAGCTTGAATTCAAATTAAAGGCTACGATTCAAATTTTGCAACATTTTTCACACAAGGATATTATTAACCTTGATTTAGCTATCAATGAATTGCAAAAAACAAGGGTTATCTGATGATGAGTGGTCTGCCTACCAAACAACATTACTAAAGCTGTGATTTTGAAATTTTGATCTATCAAGAGTTGTGGTTTCTTTTTGAGCAGGCTCAAAAGTCCTTGGGTCGCCAATAATTATAGAGTAAAAATTTACTCTACGTTTCATTTTATTTTTTCAGTCGTGCACCGTGAAATTTTGTCTTTGCATACTTTAGTTTGAGATGGTAGAGTTTGAAACAGAGCATGGGCTCTATTTTCCTTTTGATTCATTTTTGTCTAAGTGTTGGGATCAAGTGGAAGCTAAATGGTTTCATCATCTGAGGCATCCTTTCTCAAACAAAAACTTCCAAGTGTCATTGTTTGAGGCACCTTTCATATTTTCTATGAGTTGGTCAGAATGTGTCATGTATCTCATAGTGACTCACTGGAATGCACCAAGTGTCATCATGTGTGGTTTCATATCGGCACCGTGTTTCATCTCTTTTTAGTGAAAGGTTTTAACAAGCTAAGTATCAGGATCAAGTGGAAAGAACCAAGTGGCAGTCATGAAAGGTCTCAATTTTACTTGTCTATAAGCAACAAAAAATGCCACGTATTCCAGCAAAAGAGAGCAGAAGCCACCACATGTCACAATCTGAATTATCTTTATTTTGCTTCACTGATATAGCAAAGACTGTGGTGGGTCCCATGTTTTGTTTCTTAAGCAAGCAGAAGCCGCTAGGTGTCGTTGTCCATGTAAATGTGAAATGAGACCCAATTGTTTCTATGGTATAAATAGAGTAAAGCGGAGACTACCACGTGTCATCTTCCACAAGTTTTTGAAAGGGTATCTAAAAGCAACGGAGATCACCACGTAACCCCAAATAAGTAAAGCAGAGATTGCCATGTGTCCTTTAATAAAAGTAGTAGAGATTGACACCTGTCCCTATGGCCCTTTTAAAGTTACTTGGGTAAGAAATGTTGTGGGTCTTATTTTCTTTTAAGCTATTGAAGTTTTGAGGAAGCGGATAGCGACAAGTGTCAAAGGTGGAACATCCCTGAGCAAAGACACAAAAGAGTATAAGTTATGCAGAAAGTGTTGTGTGTCTTCAATATGTGCTGTGAAACACACCAAGTGTCATTTTATAGTGTTTCCTCAGTAATAAGAAGATTTTCAAAGAATTGGCTAAGTGTTATCTAGCGTTTAAGAGAAGGGAGCATCCTGCAATCTGTTTCAGCCAAGGAACTGCTAGAAGATGAAGCATTTCAGAATCTATAAAATATCTTCTGTTAGACACTGCCAGTTCGGTTAGATTTTAGTTGGGCTATTAGATTGGGAACAAGTAGACAATTTGGAGTGAATCCAAGGCTATAAATAAGGGTGTAGAGATCACGGGAAAAATCATCATTAGAGACCAGAGAGAATTTTGAGAGAGAATTATTGTAACAAGTTTAGACTTTCTAGAGCTGTGACTAAGTAATATCATTTGATTTTGTTCTATCTTCTTAAGTTGGAAGGTTTATGTAACTGTGTGTGTTTCTGTGCCTCTTATGTGACTGAAAAATTAATGAGAAGATTGAATCCTATGCCTTTGTCGATATTTTCTGTGTCATTTGCAAAAGTAGTCTAGGTTGTAGACTTTCTAGAGCTGTGATTAGGAATGTCATTTACTTTTGTCTCATTTTATTGAGTGTGAAGGTTTATGTAACTGTGCATGCTTCTATGCCTCTTATATGAATAGAAAATTCAAATAAGAATATTGAACCCTATGCCTTTGTTCACATTTTCTGTATCACTGCAAAAGTAGTCTATGCTGTGAGCCTCTGTTTCTATCATTTCCATCTTTTACATTGATCATGCACATGTTTGCTCTTAAATGTAAATGAATATTACATATAGTCTCACTGTGCTTAGGATTAAGGTCAAATTACATTTAGGTGCATCACCATAAATTAGATTTTATTTCTTGCATTTGTGTTTCTGTTAAAATCCCTATCCCTTTTCCTAGTATATACTTAATATAGAGAAGAACCAACTTCTTAAAAATCTGGAGGTTATTTCAAGTCGCAAGTCCCACATCTTGAAACTTCCCATTGTTGTTGATTAGAATCAAGCACAAATTTAAATCATCAACAGAATCATTCTATGAGCTTCAAATTCTTTAACATTTTCATCAATCTTTCATGCCAAGCCAAAGCAAACAATCAAAGTGAATAAGGAGAGATGCTTCCCACAAGGAACTAACATTACCAAATAATTTTAGATCACAATCCAATCTCAACATCTTCAAACTTATTTTTAAATCCTAATTGAATCGATTGGTAAGAAGATAAATCACAAGGTAATATTTATTGTTTTCTTGTTTGCATTCGTTCTTTCAATTCATATTTGCTCACCCCTGGTAGAGGGCTACTAGATATTTTGATGTTGTAATGTTTGTTTGATTTGTGATCATACAAGATGGATATTCTTATAGTACGTCAAATCCCTATATACATAATGACACACCTGGTGGGACTCGTTTGTGCAACCCATATTTGATTTTTAATTATTAATTTTATGTGCAAAAAGTTCATAAATATGGTCATAAAAATAGATATAATTTTAGTTATGTTCATTGGTTTTTTTTTTAATTTTTTATAGGGTAGTACATTTTTATTTTATCTAAAACCTATAATTTTTTTTAATAATCTGAGTTATTGTTTAGGATATATTGTTATTTTAATCATTATCAATTTTTATAGTAAAAATGACCATGAAAATGGCTATAACTTTTGATCTGTTGGTTATTTATTTATAATTTTTTTACAAGTGGTGCACTTTTATTCACCATGTTTATTTCATCTACATTCTGTCCAAATTTCATTAAAATCTAACTTATAGGTTTTTATATATATCCATTTTACTAACTGCCAATTTTTATTTATTTTATTTGGTTGTTCTCCTAACTTTTTATGTTTGCAAGTTTTGTTTATGTACTTTCTAAATTATTGAAAATTTGGTGTTTGTTGTTTATAATGTTCTTATTTTTTTAGGTTAGATTTTTTTAAAGATCACTCAAAGTAAAAAGGAAAAACTACTAATTGGTTTGATAAAGAACCTTGGCCAAAGAAGTGGCATTTTGAGTCAAACAAATCAATTCTGTTTCACATTTAAATTTGGAAAATAAAACAAATCCACATTTCAATTTGGGTTTTAAAAAAAAATATTCATTTTTCATGTTCTTTAATTCCTTGCAATTTTTGAGTGGTAAAGTTGTATTCTAATGTGGTTGGTTAACATAAATGGTAGGCACGATGGATGAAGACGAGCAGGAGGGTGCGATAAGGTAGAAAGTAGGGCGCAACTACATGGAAGCGCTTGGACTGTAGCAGGCATCCTAGGGAGCACGTAGCAGTGGGAAGGCTCCAATTTTGTAAGGTTTAGGTTCTTTTACTGCTCTTGAGCAACCAAGTATACACATCCCCAAAGTCAATGGCTGTCTGGAAAGATGCAAGGAGAGGCCCAAGCTAGTCATACCAATGGAAATGATTGCTGAAGACATTGAATGCTATTCTAATCACTCCCTATACTACAAGTTTTTGGGGCTTAGGATGTCACTGTTATTCCTGGAAGCATCGGCTCAGAGGACATGGGCATCGAAAGGAGAAGTGGATATTACATTGCTAACTAATAGCTATTTCATGGTCACTTTTACCTATATAACAGATTGTCAAAGAGTTTTTGCTGGAGGTCCTTACTTCCATAATCAAGTGGGACTGTTTATCAAGCCCTGGCATTCTGGTTTCATACCTTCAGAGGAACTACCAAACTGTGTCCTAGTGTGGGTGAATGTACCCCACTTTTTGGTAAAATGCTATTGAGAAGACACTCTCCAATTGCTTGCATCCTTGCTGGGAAGGCCAGTCGGTTCCTTAATGTCACTCCTACAGAAAAAGGTAATGACTTATGCCTACATTTGTGTTGAAATTGATCTTAGTAAGCCATTACTAGATGCTGTTGAAATGAGTGTGGGCCCTTTTTCATGGGTATAATAGTTGGATTATGAAACCCTCCCTTTCCATTGTCGTCTATGTCATTCTTATGGGCATTTAAAGTGATGGTGTCCCACCTCAAAATCTACTGCACCTCAACCATCTCAATCTACTCACACTCCTTCTAGTACTGACAAGGAAAGGGGTCGGATTCCAAGTGAAGTGCCTAAAATTGATGGTTTTATGCTGGTTAAAGGTTGATATAGAAATAGAGGCCAAAAACGGTCCTTGAAGGAAAGACAATTAGATGACTCACTCAATAGATTTTAAATATTGGACGACCTTAATCAGCAAGAGGTGAATCCTGGGTTGATGATTTTGGACCAGGGGATTGAGGGACTAGCTCAAGAGACCAATGCTTCAGGGGATTTAATTGAAACACAGGATGCTGGAGATTGTCATATGGATATGGACTAATAGTTGATAATTTTGGAAGGAATGACTTTCTTAGTTGCTCCCCTTAAAGAAGATAGAAATATGCCCCTTACCAGGAAAATTAGGGACTCAGGGGCAGCAAGAAGTAGTAAATCTTCTCCTCATCTCAGACTTCTACAAAAAGACCTTAAGAAAGGAGGGGAAAGAAATCTGGCAAGCCTGGTAGAAAAAAGGTCCTGGAAAAGATCAAACTAATGGGAGAGACTTTGATGGAGTCGGGGTCAGTAAAGACTCTGGATGCACACTTTTTGAACCCTTTGAAATGATTATAATATCTTGGAACGTAAGGGTTTTGAACAATAACCCCAGACAAAATGATGTTCACAACCTAATTAAAAGTCATAGGCTGGATGTCCTTTTCTTGTAGGAGACTAAGATTTCAGTTGAAGACATGTCTAGACTAGTGCCCAAGTTGTGGTGGTAAGGAGAATGTCAATGCATTAACATTATCAGATACTCAGGAGGACTAGCTTGTCTATGGAACCCATGAAAGATTGGCCTCATAGGCTGGCTGACTTCTAAGTACTCCATGACTATGATTGCTTCTAGCTTTGAGACGGGGAAAGCCATTCTCTTCTCTAATATCTATGCTCCCAATGATTGGTGGGGTAAAAACTCATTATGGGGCCACATAAGTTTTGTCCGTAGCCTAGCCCCCTTCCACCCTTGGATTGTGGTAGGTGATTTTAATGCTATTCTTGATTTGACTAAAAAGAGTGGTGGCACGTCAAGGCTAGACTCATCTACTTTGATAATGCGCAACTACATTGAAATTTTGAATTTAGTTGACGTCAGGCCCAATAATGGATAGTTTACCTAGAACAACCGCAAGAGTGGAAAACTTTGCATAGCTGAGAGACTTGACCATTTTTTGGTCTCAGCTTTTTGGGTTAGAGGTATGTGGTCTACGAGGTCTAAAATTTTGGACTGGAGAGGATCGAACCATTGGCTCATCAAGCTCAATAGTGTCTCATAGTATCACCTGCACTCTCCTTCCTTTAGATTTCAACTCATGTGGCTATGGGATCAATCTCTACATGAGTGTGTTGCCAATTGGTGTCATTGGGGTAGGCCTGCCCATGGTATGGCGATGTACATTTTTTCCAAAACATTGCAATATGTGAAGTACAAGCTCAAGTAGTGGAATCACCAAAGTTTTGGGAACATTTTCCATGCTAAGGTTGCTACACAAACCAAACTTGATGGTATCATGAGAATAATAAGGGAAGAAGGATTAACTAAAGACTTACTGCAAGAAGAAACACAGGCTATGAAAGACCTGGAAGAATGTGAGCTATGGGAGGAGATTTTTTGGAAACAGAAAGCTCAGGTCGAATGGCTCTAGGAGGGGGACATAAATAGATCCTTTTTCTTCAATTCGTCTAAAGCTAGGAGACATGGAAATTATATTTCAACCCTAGTCAATGAAAGAGGTGAGCAGCTTAACTCTTTTTCAGTAATTGCAGAGGAGGTAGTGCAATACTTCTCTACTCTCTTCAGGGAAGATGCTAATGGGGAATCACCAGAAGAAGCTCATGTTCTCTTCTGCATTCCATCATTGGTGACATGTGAAATGAATGAAAATTTAATGAAACTAATCACACTTGGAGAACTTGAGGAAACTATTGTTCAGATGAAAAAAGGGAAAGTGGCTAGACCTGACTGCTTCCCAGCTGAATTCTACCAGGAATTTTGGGATATCATCAAATTTGACCTTTTAGTTGTCTAAGAATCTCAGAGGAATAAGCAAATGCTTAAGGCTACAAATGTGACCTATCTTACTCTCATACCCAAATGCGAAGGTGCTGATAGGCTAAGTCAATTCTGCCCTATATCCCTTTGTAATGTTGTTTACAAAATTATATCTAAAATCATTGTAGATAGGTTAAAAAGAGGGCTGAGTGCTATGATCTCAGAAGAGCAGAGTGGTTTTGTGGAAGGTAGGCAAATCCTGGATGGTATTGTTATTACTATTGAGTCCATTCACTCCATGGCCAACTCAAAAGATAAGGTGATGTTTATTAAATTGGACATGGCCAAAGCCTTTGATAGGGTCAAATGGTCATTCTTGTAGAAGGTTATTAGTGATTTTGGCTTTGCGGATGAATGGACTCAATGGGTGATGAGCTACATTTACTCGACTTCCTTCTTAGTGTTATCAATGGAGAACACACAGAGCTTTTTGGTGCTACAAGAGGGCTGCAACAAGGTGATCCTTTATCTCCATACCTTTTTCTTCTCCTTGCTGAAGGTTTGGGGAGGTTGATCAACAGGAACAAAGAGGAAGGACATATCCAAGGATGGTGATGGGGAGGGGAATTTTCGGTGCAATCACACATGTAATTTGTTGATGACACTGCCCTTATGGGCATGGCCACCATGACTGAAGTTGCTAATTTACGCAGGGTGTTAGATGTTTATCTAATGGCCTTGAGACAAAAGGTCAATGAAGATAAGTCATCCATCTTCTTCTTCAATACTCGAGGCCCTATTCAGTAGTGGATAGCGAGGACTTTGCATTTTTAGATTGGGACTCCCCCTTGATTTACTTGGGTATCCCTATCTTAGCCGACTGTACATCCAAAGAATCTTGGCAGACTATTTTGGAGAAATTTTGGGTGAAAGTGAATCATTAGACACACAAGTGGTTATCCTTTGCGAGCTGAGTTCAACTTATCCAATATGTGGTGAAGGCTTTACCTATTTATAGGTGTATGATCCAGGTTACCCTGATGGGAATCATTAAGGAGTTTGATTTGGTTACCAGACAATTCTTATGTGCAGGTAGTTTAAACTCCACTAAATGGAGCCTTATTAGATGGGAGATTATTTTCAGCCCCAAATAATATGGCAGGCTCAGTCTGAGGCAGATGGACTTAAATGGTATTGCTTTGGTGGCCAAACTTTATTGGTGATGGTGCACTAAAAAAGACAAAGCTTGGGCCAAAATTCTCTCACAGAAGTACTACTTTGGAACCATTCAGAGGGACATTCCTCGCTATCCACTTATTGGGAAAGGTTTGACAATATGGGGTACTCTCAAAAAAGGGGCTGCTCTCATCAAGGATGGCTTATTTTGGATTTGTAAATAGGGATCCAAGGCTCTCTTTTGGTCTGACTCTTGGGATGGTTATCCTCCCATCATTTCTTAGTTTCCAAATTTGTTGATCCTTTGTCAGATATTCCTTGATGCTGGCTGGTCTCAGGTGAGTGACTTCAAAGTTTACATTACACAAGGACAGGTGGAGGTAGCTCACTGGAAAGCTCCTAAAACTTGGCCTATTAATGGGACACAAAAAGAGAATGAGGAGCTATTGAGCATCCTTTCTAGGCATCGCTGTAGTCCTCTTTAGGATGAGGATGAGCTAGCTTGGTCTCCCAATCCCAAGGGAGCTTACACAGTTTCATCTAGATATCAGGCTTTACTTCTTCAGAGATTGGGTAGGGGGAAGTGTATTGGTGGAGATAGGTCTGGAATAAATTCACATGGCCTAAATGCAACTATTTTGCTTGGATGCTGGCTTGGAATAGGTGCTTGACCTGGGACAATCTCTGGAAGAGAGGTTTCCAAGGCCCTTCACTATGTGTTATGTGTAGAGTGGCGAAGGAGGATTTAACACACCTTTTTTTGTGATGCCCCTTTGCCTTGCAACTCTAGCATTATTGGTGGGATGTTTGGCAGCACCCATGTTTTCATGTTCAATCTATGGTCAATTTTTGGAATGGAATGGGAAAACCCCCCTCAAGGATGCCCTTCCTGCAGGACATATGGCTGGGCAGCCCTATTTTTCTATTCTGGCAGATCTGGCTTGAGAGAAATAGGCAAATTTTCTGGGGGGTGAGGGTCATGGTGCAACAAGTATGATAGAAAGTGGTGGAGATGATCCAGGAAACCATCCAAGTAAAGAGCATGATCTACCTTTCTTTGACCAAATAGGATGCTTAGGTGGTGGTGTGACTTGGATTCCAACAGTTAACTAGTAAGTCAGCGTGTGTCAGGTGGAGCAAGCAGGTCAAGGAGCAGATTCTCAAGACTGGTTAATGGAAACACCCCCTAGTGGGATTCTCAAGATCAATATAGATGGTTCCTCTAGAGGTAATATGGGACCCGCAGTACTAGAGGGATAGGAAGGGATTCTGAAGGTACAATGATTTTTCTTTTTGCAGTTCCTGAGGGGCTATAAACCATTAACATGATGGAAGGCTAGGCCATTCTTTATGCCTTTGAGAAGGCCCAGGAATTAAGTTAGCGTAGGATTATCTATGAATCAAACTCTCAAGTCTTGATTAACTTGCTCATTAAGAGGAAAGTGGTGGACGTCAATTGGCAACTATTTCTGATTGTGCAACAGATTTTGTGGATTTGCTCGCTTATGGATAGCGTTACTTTTGCTCACATTCCACATGAATGGAACAAGGCAGTGGATTTTTTGGCTAAATGGGTTTTCAAACCATTTGGATGGTGGAAACATTGAGGATTGAGGGTCTCTCTCCCCGATGTTCCATTCTGATTTGGAAAGAATTCTAGAGGTTGATAGGGAGGTTCATAATATTGTCTAGTGGGGCGTGTGCCTAGTTTTTCAATTTTTGCTACTTTCTTCTGGGGGTTTTTGCCCCCCGTTCTTCTTGTAATGCTTTTCTTTACATATTAATTTTATTTTTACCCCTTTAAAAAAAAAAAAAATCCTTGCAAGTTTTATTTGAAGTGTGTTTTGTGAAGAATTTTAAAGCGTATGCTCTTTCCATTTGGGTGACTTAGAAATATGAAAATTCTAAGTCAATTTATCTTGAAGATTCATTAGGCCAAATGATACCTTCCATGTTTTTATTTTAGGATTTTCAATTGGGATTTCATTACCTTATTTCAATCCTCATAGGGCATGATAATTGGTAATTGATACCCCAACATATGTATGAACCATGCATATTTTGTGGGGTATACAAATAGACAATAGTTATTGTTACGACTAAGTGTGATTCCCTGAGGAGAATTTCATGAAGGTAAGGGGAAACCCTACACCAAGCCATCAAAAAACATCTTCAAATAATCTAATTCTGGTATTGTTACTACTTAGAAGGCAAGGCTAACATGATCATGGTGGTGATAAGACCCCTCCTGTGGATTGCCTGATTTAGATTTCTTCTTCGATGGATTTTTGTGCCCACGTACTACTTATTATGGGTTGTATATAGGGACCATATAGATAGCCCATTGTAAAAAAAATTAGATGCCTCTTTTACTTTGGATCATACATTGAAGCAAGGGTGCAAAGGTAACAACCCTCTAAGTTTGACTTTATCATACAAACCTTGAGAGAGAAGGGGGGCCTAAAAACCCTACCAATAATTTCAATAATTTATTTAATGAATTTTAAAACTTATAATCCTCTCTCAAGGCAAGTGTTTCAAAAGGTTCAATGTATGTGATGCAAACCTGGGTCAGTTACTAAAGTGCTTTGTAATGCTTATGTGTTGTTGCTTAATTATTGTATGGAAACTTTGTTCAAACTTGAGACCAAATCAAATAAACCAAGTCCAAATCCAAACCACTTTTATTCCCACACAATGAGGGGTTACTCTACCAAAATTTTGGGTCAAATAAAAGTGACATGTTAAAACTTGGTCCCAATACCTATTTTACTTGTTCAAAACATATCTTTACAATGTCTGATTCAAACAAAAAAGTCTTGTCTTAATCCATATTTCAAATTTCATACCAAGTTAGGACAAAGCTTCAAATTATTCAGGCCTTTTCAAAACAAAAATCATAGCCCTAACCATGCCTAAGTACACACATAGTGGGGCTATTTATAACCCCTCATTTGATGAGTAAGTGATTTACAACCCTTATGGATACGACCATTATGTAGAAGATGAGGATGAACAACCATATCTTGGTAATGTGTCATCCAATACTAAGTTTGAGCCACATAATCCATTTCTTCCAATTGTGTCAACTATTTATAAGTAAGGCCAATGATACCAACAATATATTCCAAGTATACCAACCCATGTTGAACAAGGACAACAATACCTCCAACATGTGCCATTTGATATCGAATAAATACCCAAAACCATGTCCCTTGAAAACATACCATCTAGTGATGAATTTAGACAAGATCAATTCACTCAACAACTATTTGAAAACAAAGATTAATATCTTGTCAGATTGCTAAAAATGGGGGCAAAATTTCCTCCTAACTTTCCTGTCAATAATTTACATCACTTGGTTAGAACATCAAAAGAAACATCCCTCAAGTTGATAGAAATCCAAGCTACCTCTAGCCAAAATCAAGGTTTTATTAGAGCTTCTAATAAATCTCTAGTCGTGTCACATAAGGGTAAGGGTCAACTCATTGATCAATATTCTCATGTCCAATTTCTTGAAAACCAAATCCAACAAGCTAAACAAGTTTTGGCTAGTCTCACAAGTTCCCTTGCCACATTGGACATTCAAAATCTAACATTGATAGAATCAAATCCTCAAAGAAAGCAACCATTAAACTTATCAAACTATACAATGTACAATCCAAAAAACTTTACTAAAAATGCATTAGTTACAGACATATTTAATACACCTCTAGTTGAAACTAATTTATAAATAAATCTTGATTTGGAGGTCCTTTTAGACTCTAACCAATAGGTGGTGGAAAATTCTCAAATGAAATATTTCAATCCATACCAAGTACCATCTATAACACAATAAAATATTATTCCATCTTCCCCATAGGTTCATCTTTCTAATGTTCCAAGTACCTTGACATGACAAGTTGATGATACATATGTACCACAACAACAAGTTTCAAGTACTACACCTCATCAAGTGGCAACTAGTACCCCACCTCCAAAGGGGGTAGTTAATTCATCACTCCAACAAGTGCCAAATAATCCCCCACCTCAATAGGTGGTAACTAATGTTTCGTTACAAAATTTCCAACTAATGCCTTACCAACATTGTCTAATACACAATGTGTTCCTATTAGTCAACCAAGAGCTACTTCTATTCAATAAGGGGATTCTTCAATTCAAAAATAGGTTCTTCCTATGTGGTGGATTATTATCAATTAACATTAGGTCCATTTCCAATCCACATAAGTACCATCATGTGTTCAACAAAACATACCTCGATCCAAACCTCAATTCCTTCCATATCAAAATTTTTCTCAACAAACATAGTTCACCAATAAGTACCAAATCAATAATATAACTCCAATCCAAGAGTGACTATTATTGATAAAACCAATTGCGTACCAAATTTCCAATAGTCTATGTTAGATCCTTTTCAAGGTCAAGGTAATCCATCTTTGACCATACAATAAAATGTGACAATTCCATCTCATTCTGGCCCTACCTTCCAAGATTCGCAAGAGATTAAAGACATAATTTCAGCCATTAAATCAGGGAATCAGACTAAGAAATTCAAGCTTGGTGATATATGTTTGTATCCATTTGACATGAGCTACCTGCAAGTACCTCCCTACATCACTTGAGATGCCCAAGTTTGATAAATACAAAGGTAAGGGTGATCCAAGGGAGAATTTAATAGATTTATTTATCGCATGTTAAGAAGTTGCTTATAGTGATATATGTTTGCTTCGCTTATTTCCTCATAGTTTGGTAAGGAAAACATTAGAATGGTTCCCAAAGCTACCCAAGAATTCTATTGATGACATGGATGACTTATCCGATAAAATTTTATGACATTTTCATATAATTTAGAGCATGAATTAACCATGGTTGACTTATGTCAAGCTAAACAAAGAGGAGGAGAAAGCTTAGTTAATTATGTTAAATGATGGCATACATTAGCTAGATGGATTCCACATAATATTCCTAACAAATAATTAACTACAATGTTCATAACCAATCTTTAATTTGATTTGAATCATAATCTCAAACTCAACTATGCCAATAGCTTTGAAGAAATCATTGCTAAAGGATTAAAAATTAAGTGGATGCTCATTGACAAAGGTATTATAAAAATTTACTCTCATAACTAATCGTAAAACAAATTTTACATAGTTTATACACAAGCACAAACAAATACGATAGAGAAACCTAAACTCTTTAACAAGAACAAGAATGTTGTAGGAGATGGAGTGATAAAATATTGACATGTACAAATGGTGCATCCACCACCTATTTAAACCAACCCTCCTCCTCAATAGTGCACTTTGAAAAGGCTACCTCCAAGAATGGGTCATAGACATCATAGAACTTTTAGTGACCTAAATGAGCCTATTGAGATGGTCTTTTAGAAACTGTTCATTACCAACATGATCATATGGCCAATACCAAGACCTTTTCCCATAGATCAACCTAAGCTTGATTGGTATAGGGATAATTATTTTTGTGACTATCATAACGTCAAAGGTCATACTATTCATACTTATGCATAACTTCATCACCTCATTCAATACTTGCTTAATAATGGTGAGATAGAGTTGGATAATACGATAATGGCAACCAATCAAAATTTAGGTATATATCAAAATCCATTCCCACAACACAATAATAAAAATTAGAACCAGTGACAACTCACTAGAATTAGAATAGGTCATCAAATAATCAACAACAATGGAACCAAAATCAAGGTCATGATACCCAAGTCAGTTACAATATTGTCCTTTATGATTATAATGTTGTGGGTCACATTACAGGTGGGAGAGTAGCTACCATTAAGATTAAACCCCCTACCAAAAATACCTGTAGACCTATAGTGTCCATTCTTAGATCTCCACCTTCATCATTTAGTAACCCTCCTTTGGTTTGACCAAGGGTTGTTATATTAGATTCTCATCTACCTTCATATAATTATAATAACCCTCTACTAAATCAAGGTTACACAGTCACAACCCAACATGGTAAGGTTACCATTCAAGGTCCTGTACCTCCTTCCAATCATCCTATTCAAGGTCCCCCACCTCAAAAATTTAAGTCCAAGTGTCCCCATTAATGATAAACCATATGATATTTTGGAATAATTACATAAAATAACTACACAAAATTTCCATTTTAGATCTATTATGTACATCTGATGTCCACAAAAACATATTAAATATGGTTTTGGGTTAGTCCAAAGTTCCAATTGACATTATGCCTGATAAATTTCAAACTCGTGTAAGTCATTTGACTCCTAGCCAACAAGTTACATTTGATCAAATACATATGTCACCCATTGGACCTTTGCATAATAACCTACTATACATAGAGGCCATAATTTCTCATAACAAGATTAAATGGGTCCTCATAGATAATGGCTTAGGACTCAACATTATGACATTGAGGTTGATCAAACATTTGGGCTACATAGTTAAAGATCTTTAGCCAAACACCATTACCATAAAATCATATGATAATGAGGAGTGTGAGTCTCAAGGTACCATCTATTTACCAATTGGCATTAGGCCTTTAACCCATGATACACTATGCCATGTTCTAGATATGGAATTATCATATAATTTGTTTTTTGGGAGACCATGTATCCATGAAGTGTGTGTCATGCTATCTACCCTTCATCAGTGTATTAAGTTCTCCCATTCTATGTTAGAGGTTACCATTTCTAATGACATGCAACAATACCAGTTCTGTAAGCATTTGTAGGTGGAATATGAGAGATATAATATCATTTCAACCTAGAGTTAGTTCCAAAGAAAGGTAAAGAGGTGGTTGATCAACCACCATAATCTAATTATGTAGATCTAAGTATATTTGCCTCCACTTCAGCTACCCTACCCACATAATTACCCAATCACTTCACTATTCAAAACAATGGCCTTGGGGAATATTAAATTGGTGATGATTTTCACATTGACAAATTGCCTAAAACACCAAAGGCATATGTTAGGCCTAAAAAACAAGTTCCCAAAATGGAATGGCATAAGAAGATCACTTCCCCTCAAACATTACGATTATATTTTATCAAGTTACTTATCAAGAACAAGAAAAAATCCAAGCTGATGATGAATCCTGGTTGTATAATATGACTTCACCACCTATTATTATAATATAAAATATCATATCCCAAACTTGATAATGGATCATCAAGCTTACAAAGGAAATCCCTAGGGGAAACACAACAAGGAATCATTGAACTTGTATTACCTCTCAAGCACAAGGTATCTCAAGGTATTGGATACATACCACCTGGGGGTGGCCCCTTAGATCTCTTAAGTGAATTTGATTTATTGACTAAAAATGACAATGTTAATAGTGACATAGAGTCCTATCATAACATTTACAATGATTTGGCTGAAACTAACCTATTTGATCCCAACACTATCTATACTATTACCATAGTACCATCATATTCCCCTTTGTTCCTCCATCACCCACAATTAATCAATTGAGACCAACAAAATGCGTATGTACCATTAGATAATTTCCAAAATGATGAGACAATATAAGAATTCATGGGCCTCAAAGATAATGTACCACTTAGTGATCATAAACAAAGATTTGATATTACATTGGACACTGTTGCCTATTTTGGAGAGCAAGTGAACTTCTTTGGTTAGAAATTAAAAGAGAAATAAAATAAAACATTGAGGACCCAAAGTGAAAACTTCTTTGAGTCACTTTTGGACCAGGGTAAAAGTAAGATAAAGATGAACCCCATGGTGAAAACCTATTTTAGGCACCATTAGACAGGGAAGTTCATCCTCTTTCAAATGAAGCCCAAGCCTCCTCTAGTCCCAAAATTTCATGCCAATTAAGAATCATTTCAAAACAACAACAAACATTTGATCAAATTTGTAGCTCCAATAATCTGAACATAACCACTAGTGTTTACATAGGGTGCTAAAGCAAACCACTAAGAGGCTAGAAGGCTCAGGGCTTCTATGGGCTATATGATATCTATAATGTCTATCTAGTTTACCAGTTTACACCAAGATATAGATAGAATTAAAAACTAGGTTAGGGATATCATGATCAAGTGCACAAAGGATGAAGGTATCTCTAGCATATCCAACCACAGTAAAGAAAGTAACTAAGACTAGACTATTGATTACACATGAATTGTGAAAACAATAATCAAAGTAAAGAGAGCTAACAAATGAAATGTAAATCTGAAATTTGAGGCACTTTTAGGCCAAATGAAAGACATTTTAAGCAATAAATATGTTTTCAAGAAAGGGTTTAGGAGCATGCCTAGTCTAATTTTAATCTATCTTTCACTATCAACACTATTGTTTCCTAATAATGTAATGTTTTAGTTTAGCAAAAGAGAGAGAATGTTTAAGCAAGTTATATAGTTCATTTTTAGCATGTATAATTCTAGTATGCAATGAGAAATGCCTCCAAAAAGAGTAATGGCATGTAATAAATGAATATTTCAAGCAATAAAAGTATTATTTAACCATATACAAATGTAAGAAACTTTAGGAACTACTCTAAGCAATACACAAAACAACTAACTCACTAAAATGAATCAAACCCTAGCATGTATACTATAACATATAAATAAAGAGTTTCACTTTGAAAAGAAAAGTTCCCTCATATCAAGCTGAAGAGAGATTTGCAGAATTTCTACCAACTAATTTTCCAAGCTAGGAGGTAAGAGAGGAAGAAGATCAAGTTGTGTGTAAGCTGAGTCTAAACCAAGAGGCAAAAGTTGTGGAAGAGGTGAAGGAGAAGCTACCAATATTTGGAAGATCCAATGTAAGGAACATAAGAGATAGGTGAAATGGAGTCTCAAGGGAGCAAGTAACAGCCCATAAGATTTAAGAAAACTATAGATAACAATTTGAATCACCAATGGAAGTAGCAACAGAATAGGGCATCCCCTATCACAAATTGTGCCAAGCAAGAACCATGAGAGATTCAAGGAGGCATCTAAGCTTTAAGTGTCAATGATTAAGTGAGAAGATTAGAGTAGAGATGTAGGAAAGAGTGAATGTTGAGGCCCATATGAATGAGGAAAAAGACATATAACTCAACCATAATTTGCCAACAAGCCAAAAACTAGTCATTTCTAACTGTTTGAGACCAAACCAGGGTCTTTTTCAGACATTCTACATAGGCCATGGCTTTTGTGAAGGAAACATGTGACCTATGCCATGGGTTTATTCCCTAAGATGTGTCTTGGGTTAAAAAGAGGCTTAGGGTGGTCGACAAGTTCCTAAAAGGGGCCTGGGGGGTCCTTAAAGAGCCTGTCTGGTGTGAGAAAAGACCAAGATGGATTGGGGATGTGTAGGGGATGAGAATAACATGTAGGAAAGGTCTAAACAAATGAAAAATGGCTCTAAGTGGGATAAATAGGGTTGATATTCTACACATGAGCTGATATGTAATCATATGGAGGAGTAAGGTCACAAGAAGTATGATTACAAAATTGTTTAATATGATATAATCCACATGTCTTTACCCAATGTTCTTTACTAGATCTCAGGGATTCAGACTCTTATTGATTAGAAGAATTCAATGAGCTTGTCCAACTACTAGATGAAGATAAATATCAATGTGCCACTCTACCTACTATTTTATAGGATGGTTCCACATTATTTTTTAAAGACACCATTGAAGTTAATATTGGAAAACCTGATGCTCTTAAAGGGATAAAACTTGGAGCATCCCTCACATAAGAAGAACATGAAGTCATTATTGATATTCTCAAATAATTTTTAAATATTTTTGCATGGTGTTACTCAGGTATGCCATACTTAGACCCCACCTTGGTTGTGCATCACCTTATTGCACATCCTGATGCCAAGCCAATCAAACAAGAAATGATAAAGATGCACCCCATATATCCATTATTGTCAAGAAATAATTGGAGATAGGATGCATTCATCTTATTGATTATTCAAAGTAGATTTTCAACATAGTTTTGATCAGCAAAAATATTCAAAGAATCCAATTACGTACTAATTTTAGAGATATCAATAAGGTATGCCCTAAGGATGATTTTCCTTTGCCAAATATTGATATGATTTTAGATTCTATGGCTAGGTATGAGATGTTATCTCTAGATATAAATAGATTAAAATTACACCTAAAGACCAACACAAAACAATGTTTACCACTCCATGGAGAACATTTTGTTATCATGTAATGTCTTTTAGCCTCAAGAATACTAGTGCCACATACCAATGTGTAATGAATGCCATTTTTCATGACATGATGCATGATATTGTTGATGATATCCTCAGAAAATCCAAGACTAGAGCAAGACATCTAAAGGTATTGGGTAGAATATTTCAATGTCTTTGTGAATATAAAGTACAACTTAAGCCTAAGAAATGGGTCTTTGGAATTACTTTGGGTAAATTTTTAAGCTTCATCATCTCTCATATAGACATTAAATTCGATCTACCCAAGGTTAAATCCATTACTGAAATGCCTCCACCTTTTAATCTAAATAAGCTCCAAAGTTTTTAGGGCAAAATTCAAACTATCAGGAGGTTCATATATTAATTAACAAATTGATGCCATCCATTCACACATCTTCTAAATAAAGGATCCACATTTTCATGGAATGTACATTATCAATAAGCCTTTGATCAATTGAAATATTATCTGGCCAATCCACCCATTTTGGTTCCACCTACCTTAGGAGAACTATTGATTCTCTACATTTCAATGACCTAACATGCCCTGGTAACACCCCTGGCATAACATGATGATCAAGGGAAAGAAAGAACATTGTACTATTTAAGCCAAACATTGGTCACATATGAACATAATTACACATCCATTTAAAAAGATTATTTAGTCATGGTGTTTACATCCCAAAAATTGTGACATTACATGCTCAACAATAAGACCATATTCATTTCCAAAGTGGATCCTCTTAAATAACTACTTTCCAAGGCAACATTGACTAGTTGTATGGCCAAATGGGTAATACTATTAAGTGAGTTTGAGATCGAGTATGTGCATCATGTTGGAAACAAAATGATTGAGAGGAGGGGTGAATCAATCTTCAAATTTTTTTTTAACAATCTTACTTAATCAATCATAGATCATTTAAACAAGCATGTACATCTTAGCAAGCATAAGCACCAATCCATAAGAGCATAAAACACATGAACATAGTATATATGTGGGAGAACCTCAAGGGGAAGAAAACCCATTGATGATGAAAATGGACTATAGTACTATAAGACAAACACCAAATTTAGTGAAGCACCAACTTCACATGGAGCACCAACCGCAACTAGTTGAGCACCAACTCATCTAGGCTTTAACAAGCACCCACTTGTAAAGAGGCACCAATCCCCTAGATGACTCAACACAAACTTAGTCACATAAAACACTTGATCACCTTCAGAATACCTTATTTCTCATACAAATGATGATGATGTTCCTCCTCAACTCTTTTCACACTTTTATCCCTCTCAAACTAGGCTCTAGCCTTCTTTGCTCAACTAGCCCTCTTCGTGACATGATTAAGTCATATGAACTTGATCCTCATATGCAAAACTTATGTATGTTGTCCCCAAAAAATGTCACTCATTTTTGGGACAACATAAAAACTATTTTGGTCTTGCAAGACTGAAATTGTCTCTTCCCTTTTCAAAAATTGTTATGAGCCTTCAAATCCTTCATTTTTAAAGCTTTTTCAGAAAACTACGGACTCTGTAGGCTCATTTCTATGAAATATGTAGGCTCATTTCTACAGACTTCACAAGTTAGTTTCTATGGACTCTGTAGGAGAGAAACAAGTTCAACACTTAGCCATTTTTTTCTATCAAAAAGTTTAAAAGACCATCTTGCAAGGCCCTGAAGAGCAAGTTCCCTCCGAGAAAGATCAAACCTCAAAGAGCAGTGAAAGCTGCCAAGTGTCGTCTATTGGGACATAGTTTCTAGTAAGTATCAAAGTAGTGGAATGTGCCACGTGTCCCATTATAACTCAGTAGAGCGCGACAAGTGTCTGCATCCACTTTTTAGGTTTTTAATAATTTTCAAATCTTATTTCAATAAGCTTCTCTCAAAGTCCAATGAAAGCTACCAAGTGTCATTTGTCGAGACCCATTATAATTTGCTTCTAGATATGGTGGAAGTCACCTCATGTTCCATTATAACTCTGTGGAAGCTGACATGTGTCAACATCCATAGCTTCTTCCTTTTGTGTCGTAAGGACTATGGTGGGTCCCAATGAGTGGCTAAACTCGAGTGGAATGCGCCATGTGTCATTATCTGCATGAGTCCAAATGAGTCCCAATGTTTCTATATTATTTCTAAAGCTCAGTGGAAGCCACCATGTGTCATCTTCTACGGGACTCTCAAAAGACATCTAAAGCCTCTATAAGTTAAGAGGATGTTGCCACGTGTCCTTGCCTATTTCACAGTGGAATATACCATGTGTCACTTGTTAAGATCAATAGAAAGTGGCCAGAGCAAGTGAGAAAGACATGAAGGAATTGCTAAGGAGGATGATGGGCCTACAATCATCAAATTCAGGGAAACTAAGTAGCCATTGGCTTTCAAATGATGATGGATCTAAAGGCATTTAGATACCTATAGGGCGAAAGGAAGAACCATCGAGAAAAGGAACCAAGAGAACCAGAAAATGAAAAAGATAGCTCGAGGGCTCAAATCACAGTGAAAAGAGGGAAAGGCCAAAATATCTGTAGGAGTTATTTCTAGTAGGTGAAATAGTCCACTAGGTAGATATTAGAGCCTGCAAACATTGAAGACGCAGCCTATTTGCCTCCTTTGGATTAAAGGTGAAGTGGATAGCTACGCTGATATCAGGTGATAGACTAGATGACTCAAGCCCAGGAGAAGTTATTTGAGATGAACCAACATGCCACAGTTACGACAACTACCCTATTTTAGCATGGCCCTCTTTGATAAAATTGAAAATGCATTTAATGCATTGAGTGTAGCATAGGCTTTTCCATGGGACAAAGCACTAAGACTTTCTTGGCTGCTATATATTGTAGTCTCTTGTGTCATTTTAAGGGAGATCTTCCCAATACAGAAGCAAAACTCTACCTAAATTGAAAGGTGAATACTGAGACTTTGAGCTTAGATTGTTGTTCATATTATTTTATCTAGATGAGAAAGCAAGCTACTTGCCGACTTTGTGCTGTTATAACTTCTGATATTTTAGGAAATTGTTCTTATGTCTGTTTCTTAAGAGCATTTTTGTTTATTTTAACTAAAAAGTAGAACTAGTGGAAGTAATCAAGATGGTGTCCTAAAGCCAACTGTGGAGAGACTTTGTGCCCCCATAATTGCCTTTAGTGTGTTTTCTTTCTATTTCTGTGTAAAGGACCTTGTGATTACTTTGTGCCCTCATTTTCCTTCGTAACTCACTCTTGGTAAGTTGAGGTGGAGAATTTGTGCTACATCTCAATCTACTGGTTACTATGCCCTTGGTTACCAGTTACTTGTCACTACCTGAAAGAACTCCTGCTATTTCTTTTAAGAACACTTTTGAAAGAAGAGAAGTGCCTTCAACATTTTCACCAAGATTTTCTCCTCTGTTTGTTAACATCATCTCTAAAAAAAGAGAGATGGATGGTTTATTTTACGCCTGAGTGTTATTTTCTACTTATATATATAGTATATAACACCATATATTTATAGGGAACCTCCCCTTGATGAGAGGAGAGATTTGTCCCCTTTTGATGTGGTAAACATGCACACTTGGCTGACCAATATCCTTATGCTGTGGTTGAAGAGACCTATTTTGCTCACTAGTTAGCTGGTTGACAAAATATTCACCCAATAATTTTTGGTGACTTTGCTAGGGATTTACGTGCAATCTGAAGCCTCAACTTTTAGATTGAAGTAGTCCTTGCCCTTATCTGTTATAGAGTCTAGTGACTCCATTCTGTGTCTTACCCATTATCATTATAGCCTTACCATCTCCCTCCACCCCCACCTCTGCTAGGAAAGGACAAGTAATTTGAAGCCTCAAGTTTCAAGCTAAAGCAAGACCAGTTCTTTCCTATTTTTGTTCTACAATCTGGCAACTCCATGCTATACTAGAAGCTAGAGAGCCCAAGGTGTTGTTGATCCTATTTTTGAGTTGGTCCAGCAGGGTTATTTTGACTTGTTCCCTCTCCAAATTCAAGTTCAAAGATCTAGAAGTGTTCCTCCTACCCATACCAGGACACCAACACAAGGTATAACTACATTTCCATAGTCATACTATGGCAATTCAAGGCCCCTGGGGTAGCTCATTTGGCCCACTCAATCTTACTCCACCTCTACATGAACTTCCACATAGCTCAAGGGAGAACTTCCCCAAATTATTTGGTGATGGGTGAGTTCATCCTAATGAACACATTGCAGCCTTCAACATACCCTGTGGCATAACAGGAGTGGAATTTGAAGACGTGGTAGTTAGGCTTTTCATGGAAACACTACAAGGTGCTACTGTAGACTGGTTCTACCATCTACAGGATAGATCAATGACTGACTGGGACACACTTAAAGATAAATTTGAAGCCAAGTTCAAACTTGTAAAAGATGCACATGCCTTGCTGGCCCAGCTCATGCATATGAAGAAGGAGCCTCATGAGATTATGAGGTATTTCATTGCCAAGTTTGACAAGCTCAGGAACATAATTCCTATAATTACTCAGCCAACACCTGAAAACCTCAAATGCTTCTTCATCAACTCACAGCTACTTGAAGTGAGTTTTTTGCTGAGACGTGCTGGCCACATAGACCTTGAGGCTAGTCAAGAATTGGATACTGAAATGAAAGATGACCTTATCTTAGCAAGAAATATAAGGAGAGATCCAAATAGAGGTAAATCCTCTTCATCTTTTGAGTATCCATCTAAAGGCACCACGGGTCAAATGGTGCAAAATATAGAAAATGAACTACTAGCCTTGAAGAGAAAAATGGCCTAAGGTATGTCTGCTCTTCCTAATCGAGATATGCCAAGGAGGACATTTTAAAATTAGCCATATCAAGGCAATGTTACTAGGAATCAAAGGCAGCCAAATCATCTTCCTCCCCTATAGAGAAACCTTTCCCTTAAAGCACCTCCAACTAACTTAGAAGTTGGATATCTGGAAATAGAACATGATTTCTCTTTCCAACCTAAGTTTAAGAAAGAAAATGACACTGATTTCTTTATGGAGGATCAAGAAGAATAAGCTGGCAACTCCCACATTGGTTTCCTAAATTACCAGGATGAACCTAGAAGTAAAGGTGAAGCAATTGAGGGATCATACGTAGTATTCACCTGGTCCAAGAATTATTTAGCCCAACAGGCTAACAAAGAGAAGATAGAGGAGTAAACTCAACCAACAATTTCAATTTCTAAGCGTGGAACCACTCTGCCTTTCCAGCCAAAGGACCTAGTGATTGCCAGAAAAGTAAGTGCCTCAAATATCCCTATGCCTTCTACTTCAAATTTGCAGGGTAGTCCTTCCCCTCCCAAAAAAATTAAAGGATGAAATCCCATCCTCTCTTTCTAGTCCATTTTAGTCATTTGACATAGTCGACCATGTCAAGAAAACTAAAATCTAAATGACTAAATTTGAATTCCTACAAGCCAATCTTGAGCAGTTGGACAAGTTGGTAAAGTGTGTGAAGAATAAAGTCATCCCTATAGGACAAGAGATTAGAAAGGTAACTCATGATCCCCCAATGAACATACCCATCCCAAAAAACCTTGTCATGACTCCTCTTGCTGCCCCTGGGAAAGTAGATCCTTTCTATGTTTCCCTGATGCTAAACAATCACAAGCTGAGCAACTACATCATTGATTCTTATGCTTCAAATAATGTCATGCCTTCCAAAGTAATAGAATCTCTTGGTCTCACACTACCAAAATATTTGGTAGATGATTCTCCATGGAGAACAAGCAAGTGCCACTACTGGGACAAATCAAGGATGCCCAATTTGCATTTGTGGCATTCCCAGACAAGAGAATCAAGATGATAGTTCTAGTGGCTGACGTCTCGACCTCCTATGGCATTCTGCTTGGATGAAATTTCTACAAGGATGTGGGAGGAGAAATAAGCATGGACCTATCTGAGGCAAGGATCCCTATCAAAGGTGTTATGAAGAGATTGCTTCTTGAAAAGGAGGAAAAATACGTGGTCACCCAAACGTCGGCCCCTACAGCTCAAATTCTATTTGAGTCTTCAAGCAGGGTTAATTATTTCCTGACCACAAAGGGTGTTCATGTTTTTGCAGATGAAAGTCCTATAGGTGGAAATCTGAAAATTAATTCAAACAAGACATCAGAAGAATCGGTAGGGTGCAGTACAGATGAAAAAGCATCTTCCACTTCCAATGAAGAGAAATCTGATAGAAGATCAGTTTCTGATGATGTTTGGATCCTGAAATCTGATGGCAATAATTCTTCTACCAATGTTAGAGATGGGATTGTGTTGATATCTCCTCAAGGAGATATTTTTCCTTCATGCAAGTTACAGTTCAACAACACCAACAACATAGCTGAATGTGAATCTTTGTTGCTCATATTGAAGACTGCTCAAGACCAAGATGTCAAACTCCTTCACACCAAAGGAGATGCTGAGCTGATGGTTTGTTAGGAGTTTGATGCTGACAATCAAAACATGTGCTAGACTAAGCCAACAGAATAAAAAGATATGGTAGTAGACCATACTACTATACTCCAAAGTTAGCAAAAGGAACTCTTCACCAAGAGAGCAAGGAGTTACGGTTTTTAGATTGAAGACCATGTCTTGCCATGGAGCAAGAAGAGAGAGCCAAAAGGAGTGCACATAAAATGTGATTCTTGTTGAAGAATTCCATTCTCCCATCACCGATTTTGAAGACAAAATGGTTTCCTACAGGTTTATTAAGATGGAATGCCATATTCATTATCTCAAAATGGGCA
The DNA here is from genome assembly GCA_037957365.1 of Torreya grandis. NCBI lineage: Eukaryota > Viridiplantae > Streptophyta > Pinopsida > Cupressales > Taxaceae > Torreya > Torreya grandis. Next base: position 958,615 of record JARHVA010003864.1, read on the forward strand.
GCGTCTGAATCACTTTAATTCTTGAAGTATCAGATGAGTTCACTTGTACATATGTATATTTGTAGTCTTTAGTTCTATTTTGTACTTTTCATTTTTATTTTTTGCCACCTTTATTTTTTGGGTAGCATGACTCTATAGCTCAATGACATACTTGAAGGCACTAGAGATTCTAGTTTCTACTCCCCTCAGCTGTTTCAAGTTACTGAAGGAAGTTCCCCAATTGGAGCCAGCTATTATCTCCAAAAAATGTCACTCATTTTTGGGAAAACATAAGAACTATTTTGGTCCTACAAGACCAAAATTATCTCTTCTTTTTTCAAAAATTATTATGAGCCTTCAAATCCTTCATTTTTCAAGCTTTTTAAGAAAACTACAGACTCTGTAGGCTCATTTCTACAGACTCTATAGACTCATTTCTATGGACTTCATAGGTTAGTTTCTACGGACTCTGCAGGAGAGAAACATGTTCAAAACTTAGCCATTTTTTTCTATCGAGAAGTTCAAAAGACCATCTTTCAGGGCCCCAAAGAGCAAGTTCCCTTTGGGAAAGATCAAACCTCAAAGAGCAGTGGAAGCTGCCAAGTGTCATCTTCCAGGACACAGTTTCTAGTAAGTTTCAAAGTAGTGGAACGTGCCACATGTCCCATTATAACTCAGTGTAGCGCGACAAGTGTCTACATCCATGTTTTAGGTTTCTAATAAGTTTCAAAGCTTATTTCAATAAGCTTCTCTCAAAGTTTAGTGGAAGCTACTAAGTGTCATGTATTGAGACCCATTATAATTTGCTTCTAGATATGGTGAAAGTTGCCTCGTGTCCTGTTATAACTTTGCGGAAGTTGACATGTGTCAACATTCAAAGCTTCTTATTTTTATGTCATAAGGACTATGGTGGGTCTTGGGTGAGTGGCTAAACTCGAGTGAAATGTGCCATGTGTCATCATCCACATGAGTCCAAATGAGTCCCAATGTTTCTATATTATTTCTAAAGCTCAGTGGAAGCCACCACATGTCATCTTTTGTGGGAATCTCAAAAGACATCTAAAGCCTCTATAAGTTAAGTGGATGCTACCACATGTCCTCACCTATTTCATAGTGGAACGTGTCATGTGTCACTTGTTGAGATCAGTGAAAAGTGGCTAGACCAAGCGAAAAAGACATGAAGGAATTGCTAAGGAGGATGACAGGCCCGTAGCCATCAAATTTAGGGAAACCAAGTAGTTGTTGGCTTTCAAATGATGATGGACCCAAAGGCATTTAGAGACATATAGGGTGAAAGGAAGAACCACCGAGAAAAGGAACCAAGAGAACCAAAAAAGGGAAAAGATAGCTTAAGGGCTCAAATTACAACAGAAAGAGGGAAAGACCAAAATATCTATAAGAGTTATTTCCAGTAGGTGAAACAGTCCACCAAGTAGATATTAGAGCCTACAAACATTGAAGGTGTAACTTGTTTGTCTCCTTTTGAGTAAAGGTGAAGTGGAAAACTATGTAGATATCAGGTGATAGACCAGATGACTCAAGCCCAAGAGAAGACATCTAAGATGAACTAACATGCCATAGTTAAGGTGGCCACCGTATTCCAGCATGGCCCTCTTTGACAAAATTGAAAATGCATTCAATGCATTGAGTGTAGCATAGGCTGTTCCATGGGACAAAGTGCCAAGCCTTTCTTGGCTACTATATATTGTAGTCTCTTGTGTCATTTTAAGGGAGATCTTCCCAATACAGAAGCAAAACTCTGCCCAAATATGATAGGTGAATATTGAGACTTTGAGCTCAGATTATTGTTCATATTATTTTATCTAGATGAGAAAGCAAGTTACTTGCAAACTTTGTGCTGTTATAGCTTGTGCTATTTTAGGAAATTATTCTTATGTCTGTTTCCTAGGAGCATTCTTATTTATTTAATCTAACAAGTAGAACTAGTGGAAGTAATCAGGAAGGTGTCTTGAAGCCAACCATGGAGAGCCTTTGTGCCCCCAAAATTAGCTTTAGTGTGTTTTCTTTCTATTTTTGTGTAAAGGACCTTGGGATGACTTTGTGCCCTCATTGTCCTTTGTATCTCACTCTTGGGCAGTCGAGGTGGAGACTTTGTGCTACATCTCAGTCTGCTGGTGACTACGCCCTTGGTTACCAGTTACTTGTCACTACCTGAAAGAACTCTTTCTATTTCTTGCAAGAACACTTTTGAAATAAGAGAAGTGCCTTCAGCATTTTCACCAGGATTTTCTCCTCTATTTGTTAACATCATCTCTAAAAAAAGAGAGATGGATGGTTTATTCTACCCCTGAGTGTTATTTTCTACTTATATATATAGTATATAACACTGCATATTTATAGGGAACCTCTCCTTGATGAGAGGAGATATTTGTCCCCTTTTGATGTGGTAAACCTGCACACTTGGCTGACCAATCTCCCTATGTTGTGATTGAAGAGACCTATTTTGCTCACCAGTTAGCTGGTTGACAAAATATTCACCCAATAATGTAAAAGATCCATATATGATCCTATATATTCATATGATTGTTTATAAGACCTTTTTATACCTACTAAGTGTTATATTCTTTGCTTTCACTCTTCATTCTCTCTACTCCTCAAAATAGGCCTAAAATTGCCTAGTATTTATACTAGTCACTTGATCGTATTCTTCTTAGTCGGCCAAACATTATTATCTTATTAGGTCAGCCATGGAATGGATATTAAGACATCTCATAAACATGGATAAAATGTGATTTGAGTCCATCTAGGTCTGACCTATTTCAAGTAGGCCTTATCTCTTCTTTAAATCTCATGGAGACCTAATTCCATTAAGCCTACTTAACACATGTTACCCGTTGATATTCATGGAGAATATTTAAACACCTCACATGATAGGAAAACATCATATTACAATCCAATATACATTATCCAAATCCACTTTATGTTCATAACACCTTCTAGTTCTAACTACCACTTAAACCCCTTCTCAAAACACTATTCACAATAGGCCTGTGCATACACAAAAAATCTATTTTGAACAACTGAAGCATAAACTCAATTTTGAAAAACAACCATGGAAACAAATAATATATTCAGAAAGTAATATCTTATGGTCATCACAAACTTCATAATATGCTACTTCAACTTAGGGTATATAGGCATAAACTCTTCTCTACAAGAAGCTTACTCTGAACTACCAACTGGCTTCAAAACACAGTCAAGGAAACTTGATATTCAACTCCTGAAAGAATAATTTCTATGAACTCTAATACTTTAAGGATATTTTTTTACATCTCTATGTCAATATCAAGTACAATAATCACAAGGTCCACTATCAAATATTTGTTTTGTAGACCAATCTTTTATCTTTAATAAATGCAGTTAAATCTGAACCAATTAACCCATTTTAGATTTACCATTTCAATAAATTTCACTAAATTGAAAGCTTATGAAAATTATGTATAGGTAACTTAATTTTTGAGAAACTTCATTATGTTCACCAAATCATGGCATGGAGTCTCAAACTCATTGCTTCTACTTGCTTGTCAAGAACTGCCAGTTTACTTTGAAGACTAGTCATGGTAATTTTGGCTTACAACCCTTGTATGACCATTTAAAGATACTCATAATACATGTGGATGATATTATTATATCATTACAGAATTAATATATATATAAATATGACATTGTAAAATAACAATATTGGTCTTGTAGACTAATCTCATACCCTTGCACCTTCATTATTTCATATGCACTAGACAAGTCAACTTATGAGCAACATTTTCATCATATCTAGTGACCTTCAAAACATCCATCAGCATGAACATGTATTATAGGTTTTGAACAACTTATCCATGCACTTTTATTCATCCTTAGTCCATGTTCAGACATCCCTAATCATCTTCTCACTTCTACCTGATATTCTCATTGTTTGCACCATTAGGCCTGTTAATGACTAGTGAACTTATAAGACTAGTTTAGCTCACATGAGGGATAAAAACTAATAATAAACCACCATGGACATATAATAAAATTATTAATCTTAAAAATTCATCCATTTAATAATTTTGACTTGGTCAACTCTAAATTCTACAATAAATCTCCAAGAAACAAACACTTTCCTATAGGATCTACTCACTCACTTGAGAAACCAATCACACCTAAAGGTACCTAAAAAAATTGTCTACAACATCCAATCACATTTATAGCCATACCAAACCATTATGGGAACTTTAGAATAATATCTTCAACATTAGGTCATTATTAGGGTTCTTTGAGGATTTAAACCATCTTCCAGTCTTAACGATCATTCATAAAGCTTAGCCCCTCATTCTAAAAAATAATGATTGAAAATTTGAGCGAGGACCCTTCATAATCTACCATTAACAACTTAGGTCATCATGTAGATTTTGCATGTGCCAATGATCACTTTAAGAACCTTATTGGGTAGACAACTCTTTCTCTTGTGCACTCGAGAGACCTTAAGACACTTTTTATTAAATTTAACCTTCAATTATTGACCCAAAACTTCATGAACATGCTTAAAAACACCTTAATCACATTTTTCAATGCTCACATACTATCAAGTGATATTCATATCTTCAACATAACATCTTTGTAGCTCGATAGAGCATCTTTGGAGTTGCTTACATAAATCTTTGGAGATGACCTTTTAACTATTGTCAAAGCTCTCAACACTCATGTACAAATGTCAAAGCTATCAAAACCTCATTTACAAACTCAAACAACCTCTATCATGATAAAAAATTGTCAAGTATTCTTTGGAGCTTCAATATAATGTCTTTAGATTTACTTGGTAGATCTTTAGAGCTTGACTAAGGATCTTTGTAGCTCACTATGTTCTATGCCAAATCTTCATATTAGGCATACAGTCTCATAACTTGCACACCATACATCTACATAAAAAACTTAAACATCAATTAAAACATCAATTCCAAAACTCAATAATCAATGATAATGCTCAACAATCTCCCCCTTTGTCATTGATGGCAAACATACTAAAAAAACTATGACAACCACTCTTGATGGAAACCATCTCTTAGATATAGATCTTGCCTTATCTCACCCTTTCTGATATTTATCCCGCTTTTAAATTATTGACAAAGGGTTACCTATAACTACTAGAATCACATTTTATCCCCCTGAGCTGATACTACCTCTCAAAGACACTAGATGACACACACTCTTTAGAAACTATGGCAACCACTCATGACAACCACTCTCAAAAACTTCTCTTAATCAAGTCACTTCTCCCTTATTATGAACTATCTTCCCTTAGCTCCATACATACCTATATGGTGATATCAAAATAAACCACTCTCTTGACAAAGAACTTAAAGCTATCAAGCTCTCTCTTAGACCAAGCATATCTCCTTTAAATGAACTAAAAACTCAAGATCACTTACCTTCCTTTACATCACTGAAGAAGATCAAACTCTTGACACCAAATTTAGAATTAAGGACTCCCCATTTGTTTTTATTTCTCAAAACATGATTCAATAGGACTTTTAATCCATCCTCGACTTCCTTCAAGCATCTTAACACCAAACCCCTTCTTAACATAGATCAAGCTCAACTACTCATATAACAAATACCAAAATCTTACCTCTCATATTCTAATTGACTATACTTTGACCTTTGATACTTGATATAAACATTATATCTCTCATCATTCTACCCACTTCACTTCAAACCTCTGAGCTACCAACATAGAAATGGATAATATTCATCTTCATCTCCTTGCTTACAACATAGTCAACATAGAATCTTCTCAAGATGAAACCTTCTTTGATTTCAACCTCATGCTTCTACTGATAAAATAATGTCTCCATGAAGTCTAATAGATCCACCCATTTTCATAGGGCATTAAAACCCATGAAATTAGGAGATTCCTAGATCTCCATACTCTCACAAGGTTGAATATTCTTAAACATCCTTCTAGGCTTGATTGACACTATAGGCTTGATCTCATCATCAACCATTTGATCATCAATGTGAGTTGACAATAAACATTCTTGACTTGATTTCATACCTGAGGCATGCTCTATCTTAACAAGCAGTCAACTTGAGCTTATAGACTAATCATGACTTATCTTTACTACATTTGGTTTCCATACATTCATTTGCCTTTTTTTTTTTCACTCTAGGGGCTTCAAACTTTTTTTTTGACTTGATGAGATTATAACTCCGTTAGGACAAAATATTTCAATGTGTCCCCCATTATGACAAATATAATAAATTATCTTTTACATACCATTTGATTGATGTGAATTTTGACTCCTTCCATAGTTCTATGAATACTCATTCTTGGAGGGTCTTCTACATTCTCTTGCTCTATGACCAAACTGATTATATACAAAACATTAACCCTTAAAATAACTAGCATACCTTATAGCATTATACTGTTTGATAGATCTTCTCATGTTGACTTTTTTGTCTTCAATAGTCTTCTCCTTGACTAGAGGTACCTCTTTTTGGTCTTTTTTAAAACCAAGACCTGACTTATCACTAGCAAACTTTTGACTAATCAAAATATCATATAGATCCTTAGTTATATTTTCAAACTTCATAAATCTCTTCACCTTGATATATTATTGATGCAACTTAGCTTCAAGAATTCTATTTTAGTTTCATACCTGATGCATTCTTCCTCTTTAGCCTTTAAGTTTGTATTGACTATCTCCATCTATGGCTCAACTTGATTGATGACATCATCATACTCTTTGTAAGTGTTACTCAATTTCTCCTCAAACATGCTATTTTGATCCTCATAGTCCTTAACTAATGATCTTAGTATGTGATTATTTCTTTTTTGAAATTTCAACTTCTCTAGGGAACTTACCAGCTCTACCTCAAGATTCACTTCTACTTTTTCTTCATCTAATTATATATCAACTATAAGACCTTTCTCACTTGAGAAACCTTCATTATTTGATTCTATGGCCATGAACAAGGTTTCATTATTGTCATGTTCAGGTTCATTATTGCTATTATCATTGTCAGTTGTACTTGAATCACTTACATCATCTGAGTTATCTTCTTTGTTACAGAAGCTCTTCTTATTTTTGAATGACCCTTTCCTACCTTCATTTTTCTTGAAATTTATCTTGTTATTGTTATAATTATAGGAATTTCTATCATCTCCATGATGTTCATCATGTTTTTCATTATACTCATATTTATCCGTAATATGACACTTGGATTCAAAGTGACCAATCTTGCCATAGTTGAAACATTTAAAGGGAAACTTACCTTTGTACTTACCAAATACAAAACTCAACTTTCTTGAAAACATGGCTATCAGTTGATCATCATCAACATCTAAGCATTCCTCATCCTTGACCTTCTTGGCTTTTTAATTATTCTCAACTTTGAAAGCTGGTTCTTTTTTGAGAGGTCTTCCTTCATTAGTTCTCATTTCATAGGCAGTCAAGATGCCATGAAGCCCATCCATTTCTAGCTTGTCCAGATCTTGCATCTCTTCTACTATATACACCTTAGAGTCAAATTTAGGAGTTAGTGATATTAACACCTTTTGGACAATAGTAGATTCTTTCATTTCTTTTCCCAATCCTCTAATGACATTGACAACTTCATCAACCCTCAATAGGTAATATGCAATGGTTTCATCTTTAGGCTTTCAAACTATCTTCAGTGGGTCTACAACTTGGCCATATTCACCTTGGTATCTCCTTCATATATATTATTCAACTTGTACCATATATATTTATATTATTCGTAGTGCATTACCTTCACAATATTTGCCTATGATATGTCATAAAGAATGACATTCGTTGCCTTGGAATTGTTTTCACTAGTTTTCTTACCTACTACATCAATTGGTGGAATAAAAAGAGCACTATAGCCATCCAAAATTGAATACCATATATCATGATCTTGATACATCAAATATATATCCATCATAACATTCCAAAAGGCATATTTGGATCCATTGAATAATGAAGCCTTTCTGGTAGAGAAACCACCTTGAGCTTGCTGACTAGCCATCCTTGCTTCTAGGATCTCTTCTAGGATTTTGACCTGATTTAAAGGACCATGATTTCATAACAATTATTTGAATTAAAATTATTGAGATGAGGGGGGTGAATTATTCTTCAAAACTTTCTTTAACAATCTTACTTAAGCAATCATAGATACAAACATGTATATCTTAGTAAGCATAAGCACCAATCCACAAGAGCATAAAACACATGAACACAGTATATATGTGGGAAACCCTCAAGGGGAATAAAACTCATTAATGATTTAAATGTATTGAAATCATATAATACAAACACTAACTTTAGTGAATTACCAAATTCACATGGAGCACCAACCCCAACTAGCGAAGCACCAACTCAACTAGGCTTTAACAAACACCCACTTGCAAGGAGGCACCAACCCCCTAGATGACTCACACACCTGAAACAATTGATCACCTTAAAAATAACTTATTTATCATATAAATTATTATGATATTCTTCCTTAGCTCTTCTCACACTGATATCCCTCTTAAAGTAGCCTTTAGCCTTCTTCGCTCAACTATACCTCTTCATGACTTGATTAGGTCATATGACCTTGATCCTCATATGAAAAAATTATGTTAAAGATTCATATTTGATCCTCTATACTTATATAATGGTATATACAACCTTATTTTTCTTACCAAGTGTTATATTCTTTGCTTGTACTCTTCATTCTCTTTACTCCTCAAAATAGGCCTAAAATTACGTAGTATTTATACAAGTCACTTGATCATATTCTTATTGGTTGGCAAAACATTATTATATTATTAGGTAAAACATGGAATTCATATTAATAAATGTAATATACATAAATAAAATGTGATTTTAGTCCCTTTATATCTGACCTATTTCAATTAGGCCCTATCTCTTCTTTAGGTCTCATGGAGAACTATTTCCATTAGGCCTAATTAGCTAATGCTACTCTTTGATCTTCTTGGATCATATTTAAATATGTCACATGATAAGAAAACATATTATTCCACTAAAATATACATTATACAGCTTAAATTTAGGTCTATAACACCTTTTATGTCCAACCACCACTTGAACCCCTTCTCAAAACACAATTCACAATAGGCCTATGCATACACAAAAAATTTGTTTTGAATAACTAAAGCACAAAATCAATTTTGATAAAAAAACATGGAAATAAATCATATATTCATAAAAATCAGGAACTTAGGTTCATAAAAAACTTCATAATATGATTCAACTCAGGGTATACATGCTCAAACTCTTCTCTATAAGAAGCTTACTCTGAACTACCAACTGGCTTCAAAACACAATCAAGGAAACTTGATATTCAACACCTGAAAGAATACTTTATATGAACTCTGACACATTAAATATATTATTTTACCTATCTATATCAATATAAATTATAATTATCACAATGTCTACTACCAAATATTGGTCTTGCAGACTAATCTTTGGTCTTTAGTATACATAGTTAAATTTGAACTAATCAACCCATTTTGGCTTTACCATTTCAATCACTTTCACTGAATTCCAAGATTATAAAAAATATGGATAAGTAATTTAATTTAAAAATAAAAACATCATGTTCATTATGTTCATAAAATCATGGCATGGAGTTTCAAACTCATTGTTGCTACTTTCTTATCAAGAACTGCTAGTTTACCTTGAAGACTAGTCATAGTGATTTTGGCTTATAACCCCTGTATGACCATTTCTAGATAATACTGATACATATGGATGATATTATGATATCATTAAACCATTATTAGATATAAATATATCATGCTAATATAATAATATTGGTCTTTTAGACCGATCTCATACCCTTGCACCTTCACTAGACAGGTCGACTTATGAGCAACATTTTCATCATATCCACTAACCTTAAAAACATCCATCAAAATGAATAGTATTACAGGTCTTGAAAAAATTATATATGTACTTGGATTCATCCCTGGTCCATTTTATCGCATCCTTAATCATATTCCTACTTCTGCCTGGTTTTCTCACTATCTGCACCACTAGGCTTATTAGTGACTAGTCAACTTGTAATACTAGTTTAGCATACCTAAGGGATAAAACCTAATTATAAACCACCATGGATATCTAATACAAGTATCAAGATTTAACTTTCATTAATTTATCAACTTTTACTTGGTCAACTCTGATTGCTACAACAAATCTCTGAGAAATAAACATTATCATATAGGGTCTACTCACTCACCTAAGAAGCCAATCACACTTGGAGGTGCCTGAGAAAGTTGTCTATAACCTCCAATCACTTGTCTAGATGTACTAAACCATTCTAGTCATTTTATAACAAGATCTTCAACATTGGGTCATTGTTAGGGTTCTTTGAGAATTTAAACCATCTTCTAATCTAACGATCATTCATAAAGCTTAGCCATTCATTCTAGAAACCAATGCTTGAAACTTTACGCTAGGACCTTTATCCATCTACCATGAATAACTTAGGTCCTCATGAAGATGTTACACATGCCAATGAGCACTTGAAAAACCTTCTTAGGTAGGCAACTCTTCATCTTGTGTACTCGATAGTCTTAAGACACTTTTTTTACTTTAAGCTTCAATTTTTGACCCAAAAATGTATTTACATGATTAAAACCAGTTGACTCAACTTTGTCAATGCTCACATACTGTCAAGTATTCTTCAGATCTTCAATAAAACATCTTCATGGCTTGATAAAGCATCTTTAGATATGCTTACATAGATCTTTGGAGCTTACCTTCTAACTATTGTCAAAGCTCTCAACACCTCATATACAAATGTCAAAGCTCTCAATACCTCATGTACAAACTCAAACAACCTCTCTCATGCTTAAACACTATCAATTATTCTTTAGAACTTTAATGGAACATCTTCAAAGCTACTTGGTATATCTTTGAAGCTTGACTAAGGATCTTTTTAGCTCATTATATTCATATCAGACATACAAGATCATACCCCACACACCATGCATCTCTACAAGAACCTTTGACATCAATGCCAAAACTCAAAAATCAATGACAATGATTAACACATTATAAATACATTAAGGGGTAAGTTATTGCTAATCATCTTGTAGAAACACCCTTGATAAATACCAAACCACTTTTGTTCATTTTTACTGATGAGTCCATTATGAATCTTGAGGACACTTCTTCTGAATCAAAACACTAGACACTTTATTTTGTTGGTTCCTATACTTCCACAGGATCTAGAACTAGCATTCTATTCATAAAATTTCAAGAGGATCTCATTCCTAAGGCATTTCATATCAGTTTCACTTTTACCAATAATATAGCTAAATATAAGGCCCTTGTTGAAGGACTTCATCTAGCAGTACAATGGAACAATAAGAATTTACATGATCATGGGGATTCTCAATTGATTATCAATCAGGTAAGAAAGCAGTACCAAAAAAACTATGACAAACTTATTCCATACAAGAAGATAGTGGAAAATCTAACATAAAACTTTGAATACATCCAATTTTAGAAAAATTCAGGAACTAGCAATAGGACTGCCGATGCAATGGCAACTATTGGTTCATTAATCTCAATTACAAATCATGTTCTTGATTACCAGTTCCTTATCAGAAATCTCTTAAGGCCAACTCATGAATGTATGTTGTTTGAAATGGTATGCAATGTTGTTGGTCCTAGTACACCTTGGTACATTGAAATATTTTCCTATCTCTATGATAACACTATTCCTCTTAACATTTCCCATCAAAGACAAAAAACTTGTATTCATAGTACCTCTCATTATACCATACTTGGTGCCACACTCTATTGTAGAGGATATGATGGGACTCTACTCCATTATTTATCTTTGGCAGGGTAATGATTAGCGCTTAATGAATTATAAATAGGTATTTTTGAGGCCCACACTAGTGGTGTGGTCCATGCCAAGAATCTTTTATAGATGGGGTATTACTAGCCCACCATAGAGGCTGATGCAACTGCTTATGCCAAAAAGTGTGTGGTTTGTCAGAAACATGTTAATCTTACTCATTCTCTAGTAAGAGAATTATAGCCACTCATTATGCTGTGGCCATTTTCCACTTGGGGACTCGATCTTGTAGGGAAGATAAATCCTACTTATTTTGATGTCCATAAACATATCCTCACTACCATTGAATACTTTACTAAGTGGGTTGAAGCCATTTCCCTCACTTATGTAACATGTAAGTAGATATCCAAGTTCATACTTAATAACCTCATTTATCATTTTAGCATTACTTTTGACCTCATTTTTGATAATGGTGACTCTTTTAAAAATGAGGATGTCAAAGCTATCTATGCCAAGTACCAAATTACACAACAATTCTCCATTACTTTTAATCCTCAAAGTAATGGCCAAGATGAAGCATCTAAAAAAACCCTAGTTCAAATCCTTAGAAAGACCATTAATGCTTTTGGCCATGACTGACATCTATAATTATTTCATACCCTTTGGGCCTATCGTACCAATACTCGAACTCCAATAGGAGCCACACCATAGTCCCTCATTTATGGAATTAAAGCCATTCTCTCTATCGAGATCAAGTTGCCTTGTGGATTTCATTGAAGAATATCATTGATGAAAAAGAATATCAAGTTTCTCAACCATAATAATTAAACCTACTTGATGAAAAGCAAGTAGTTGCTTTGAAAAACCTTTAGGCATATCAGTATAGGCTATGTTTTAGCTATAATAAGTGTGTCAAACACATAGATTTTGAACATAGAGACCTAGTCTTGAAGGAAAATTAGAAAAATACCAATGTCACTCATGAAAAGATAGGAAAGTTTGAACCTAATTGGTTGGGCCCATTTATCATCACCATAAATTATGGATATGGAGTATACCTATTGGCCACACCAAAGGGAGAAGAGCTGAATAGGCCCATGAATATTATGCATCTCAAACATTTTTATACTTGGTTTTCTTGACCATTATCTATGAGGACCCCTGCTTGGGGGCATGATCATTGAACACTTTCCATTCATTCTCATTTCCTATCTATGTCAGTTCCTATTTGATGTTAACCCCTTCTTCCAATACCAATCTTAACCTTGATTTTTTTTCATAAAGTACTATAGATAGTTTCATATGACAGATTCAAAGAAAGTTTCCACTAGAATATTTAGATTTTATCATCATTAACACATATTTGAAATAATTCACTTAACACATGCGTGCACGATTACTTTGATTAATGGTTCTTGAAAGTTATGTCTTTTTCATCCCTTGATTGTCATGTGTCAATTCATATTGATCCTTACAGTGATTCATGTACTATATTTGTTTATATCATTTCCCTTGCTATTGATTTATATAGTTTCACCTAAGATGGAACTATATTAACCTGAGGTCCATTTGGACTATGTATGTAGTGCTCAATTTTTTAGGTCAGCTCGGTCACCCCTTTCCAATGCTCTCACCATTTTGTGATCATCCTAAGACAATTCTCTCACTATTTTGTGAGCAATTTAAGCAATGTTCTCCTCATTATATATCTTGTAATCCTTAATGGAGTTGAGATACTTAAAAACCTAAAAATTTGAAAATCCTAAAATTAACCTAAAAAATAAAAATTAAACAAAAAATTTAAAAAAAATTAGAAAAAGCCCTGAAATCTCCTTAAGAGATATTAAGTCACAATTTTTTTTTCTTGCTTTATCCTCTTGTTTGTTAGTATTGTTTTTAATTCCATTTACCTTTTCATTGTTCTTGATTTTTTCTCAACACTCTCGTAATGTTGTGCACCCATTCCTATTTTCTTCTATTTTCACATTTTGTACCTATCATTTTTATTATATCCCATATCCCTGAGAGAACTACATTTAGCTTGAAGTTCATGTTAGATATAGTGTCCATGGGACTATGTAGGCAACATCTTCTTGCCTAGTGCATTTGGAGTCAGTTCAGCCATCCCTTCTTTATTATTCTATTCCCCCTTTCCATTTCAAAGGCTCAATTTGTTTATGCTTACACCAAACCATAATTGTAGACATAAAACATGGAAATATGCCAAAAAAATCCCCAAAAAAATAAAAACACATTCAACACATTCCCAAAATGTTTAAAGCAACCAAAAACTTTTTTATTTTATTTAGTGTGCAAAGTGTCAAAAAATACATACAAAGAGGGATACATAACAAACACATGGTAATAAGAACACACATATCTCCTAAGGTGTATATAAGCCATTTTTACTACTTAGGCATTATGCCTTTGTCTAGTTATTCTCCTTGCATTATACTGATTATTTGACAACTCTAGATTTAAGTTGAGCTATTTTCCTTGTTGATTGCTTACTGAACTAGAATCAACAACATTCCTCTTCAGACACATTCAACTTTCATGTCTAGATTCCCCATAGTTTTTGCACTCTATTGTAATTTATACTAGTTGATCTATGTTCATCTCTATGTCGATGGCTATCAGTGGGTGTATTTTGCTCCCATCTTCCATGTGCTTCATTGTAGTAAAAAACTTGTACTCCACTCTTTGTCTTGTGCCCTACTTAATAAACATAACCATTACATCCATCTGCTCATTTTATTGAGCTTGCATGAGTAATGCCTATCATTGCCTCATCGTGCATCCCCTTAGATACTGAGGATTCCCTCCATGACAAACTCATAATTATTTATTTTTTACTGGCCTTGGGCTATGCTCTCATACTTTGCATCTTACATAGTAAAACTCTAACCTTCTTCATTGTGGCTATGGTTGAGGGTCAGGCTCAGGCTACAGCTAAATCTCTATTGGTTGTTGTTGTCATAATAATTATTTCATGAGGTCCATTACTCAGTGTAACACCTAGAAAATTTGCATGTTCACCTCATAGATAATGTCAGGAGTGCTGGGCACTGATCATCCCCACCTCCATTGCCAGTGTTTCCATTATGTGCCATTTAAAACTTTTACGCTTCTCTTCTCTATCAAAACCCTACAAATTAAGTGACTTCACATTATAATTTTGTTCTCAAGATGATCTATTAAGTATCCATTATGATCATTGTTCCTCGATGACATGTTATCCACTTCATCAATTAGATGGGTCCTATGATGTCATCAATTCCATAGAATAGTCATGCCACTTAAAAAGGTCACATCTACTCACCTTTTGGTGTAGATACATAACCCCCAGTCAAATGGTCATCTTGATAAGCTAATTATGCGTAGTCACAATCTCCTTTATTTATCATCTCATGGAACATCATAGATGTCTTTTCATATGATTTGCATCAATGTTTTATTTTGTTATCAACTCTACCTCACTTCCTCTAACTATCTACATAATACCTTAGATCATGGAGCTTCATGCTGGAAAGGTCCTGCTTCATGAAACCCACAAATCACTGGTACTAAGGTACTAAGAGAAAGGATGCATATATATCCACATTTTGGCAAGACTGAATCTACATCTCTTTAATTAGGTACAGTCCATCCCCTATTGCTCACCATGTTGATGATTTTTTACCAAATAGGATCTGCAAAACCTATAAATAAAATCTTTACAGGTTTCCCCTCAGCTACAGAGCATAAAACTCAACTCGTAATGATGATGGCCTTTTGCCAAAAAGGCTCTTCAGATCCTAATAGATCCCCATCTTATAAAATTTGGATCATAGTGACATATGCTACCACTTTGATTATGCCCTTACACAATTTAAGTCATAGCCTCCTCATGAAGGAACCTCTTCTTTAAGTCAACTCCATACCATTTATGGTACCTTAACCTTATTTTTGGCTCCTATTTATCCTAGATTATCCTTTGATAGTGCTTAATATTTCTAAATGTGGGATTATTACACTGGCTCGTTACTATTCATTTCTCATTTGTTCCTTGCTTAGGGACACTTCTAGGTCATTAGATTTTTCTTATGCTCTCACCATTTTATGAGCATCCTAAATCACACTCATTATTTTGAGATTTAAAACATTTTGCATCTCCTAATCCTTCATTGAGTTGAGATGCCAAAAATAAAAAAAATTCAAAAAATCATAAAAATCAAAATAGGCTTACAGTCTCCATAAGAGATATAAAGCCATAAAATTCAAAAACATTTATCTTATTCTAAATCTAGTTGTAATCCTTAATTCACTCCTTTTAAAGTCCTAAAACATTTTTAGGATGTGTCTTTCCCAAATCTACCCTATTGAGATATATTCATTATTGGTTCCAATTATTTTAGCCACCTGGAAATGTGTCCTTCCCTTGTATGTATCCTTGCTTGGGGGCACTGTCTATTTATCATTATTTTTGAGCCTTCACACGTGGATTTGGACATGGTTAAAAAACAAGATGCTTTATGCTGATTTTATTTTCAAGTTTGTGTGTGTGTTTGCCTCTTTATTTTCTTTTTTATGTTGTTGACTTAACTCAGTCCATTGTGTCAGTATGGTCATCATCATGGTACTTTCTATCACATAGGTTTATTGGAGTCAATCCATTAGCATTTGTCAACATTATCATCATGTTTTTTATCATTGGTGTATTATTTTCAATTATCTATTGGATCAAGGGTTAGTCCTTATACACATTACAACCATGTCATCATGGTATTTTATATCATGGTGCATACTATTTTGTGCTACATAAAAAATATAGATCTAGGAGTCTACTCAACAATGCTGTAAATGTCCTTGTTGATTAAATCTCCATAAACTATACCATATGGATAATTTATATGTTCCTAATGATACATCTAACCATATACAAATATTCATGATCATTTTATTAACATTCTTCCAATCCAATTGCATCATTCTTCAAACATTATCTTGTTCTTCTAATTATCATTTATCTTATCACTTTGACCATTCATAGGTGCATAGTTTTTTTTATGGATTATTCACTTTTGAAAAGTCATTATACCATTGTATCTATGTTTGCATCACTCCTCTCCTTTTTAATCTGTGTGACAAGTTAAATCCTTGAGTTATGCTTGCCAATCATTCAGTTAATCATTTGCATCATTTAATAATGAAACCTACCCTACTGGGGAAAATCATTTAGACATATATCAATGATTATATCCACTCTACTGGGATAAACTATGTCCATATATGTACCATCATATTCAAGACCCTGTAACTTCATTTCTCCCAATTAGGGAAAATTCTTCTAATTCGAATCTTGTAGATTTTTACCCTATTTGGGGTTGTTTAAAGTGTGTTTCTTGTTTTGGGAGGCATCCTTCCCACTTCATCCTAAATTGGGGCCAAGTTTACTCTATTGTTATTAACCATTATGATAAAAGTGTGCAAGCATTTTCTCATTTAGATTAAACTTATCCATGAGTTAAGTTCACCATTCTTATTCCTCTTTTTTTTAGAGTCCATCCACATCCTGCATGCCCTCTCAAGTGTTGGATTATTATTAGTGATGTCATGATGATGTCATGGAGGTCTCTTGTTAAGTGGATGAATTAATTTGATAGCCTAAGTAATAATGACAAAGTGTGCACTGTGCTTGTTCTAATGTGCTTGAAGTTGGCTTGGTTGATCTTCAGTTTTGGCATGGATAAAGATGTTCAAGGATGATTATTGTGATTAAAGCATATGAAATAGGTCCCTAATATGTTATCTATGATTTGAGAGATTATTTACATAAGTGTAATTCATATAGTTGTCAATAGTTTTCAGCTAGACAGTTTGGTCAAGTGGCAGAAAATCTAAATAGGAAATTTGATGACATCACCATTGCCATATGGGAATGAGTCAAGGGGATTTGTTCATATGGTTATGATCACATTAGTATTTAGTTGATATGAACTAAAAATTAAATCATGCATCAAATCATGGTTAAAGATATGCAAGTGAAAATTTGGGTTCCTTGGCAGTTTAACTATGTTTTCCCATACTTAGCCAATTTTCCAATGTGGTAAGAAGAGCCAAGTGAGCATTTTGATGGTGTTATATCTTGTACATGTGAAAGTTTCAATATAATATGATCATATGGGTTTGTTTATTTATTTTTATCATATTTTATTTTCCTTAAATTTGAGATCATGTGCTAAAGCGTGACAAAAATTATGTAGGAGCAAAGTTGGTCTCCTAGAAAAATTCTAAGCATAGTTAGCTCTGTGATAAAATATTTTGAGAAGACATTTTAATGGAATTATATCTTACACAAGTGAAGGTTCTAGGAGATACTTGTTATATGGATGTATTATCCTTTAAAGGTGATCATGAGGTCTAAATTTGAGATCATGTGCCTAAGTGTAGAAGAAGTTATTGCAGTCCAAAGTAGGCTTTCCAAGCATATTGCAGTTAGTCCCCATACTTAGTCAATTAGCATGATGTTAAGGATCTAGACCTAGTGGATATATAATGGCTCATAGGATTTTATACATTGAATATTTATGACACATGTAGGGTCAAATGGGTTAATGAGATAACTATTTAGTAGAGGTAAAGATCAAACATGTCTTAAAAGATCAATAGAGGGTGTGTGGTCTAAGATGTCAGGAAGCTACGTGATGAGGGGAAGTGTTTAAGGTTTAAAGACTAAGAAAAGGTACAAGGTAAGGATATAATAGATCATAGGTGATTGTATAGATTAATCAAATGGTGCATGGTTCTTGATAAGGACCTGGCTGATCCATAGAGATTGATGGTGTGTAATAACTTAATATTTCAAGATTGCATGAGATGAGGTCAAAGTGACAGTGGTTTAATGCTTGATCATTGGTGCCTATGTGTTAAAGTTTGGAAGTTATCAAAAGTTTGAGATTGATCAAAATATGAGAGGATATGAGATAGATTATAGTGATTGATGTTTAACTGTGACCGTTGTCATTCAAATATTTGAATTTTACAAAGGGAAAAAATAATCTATGGTTTGTGGACCATATCTTTTGATATAAGTCAAATTTATTGGTGCTATAAAAAGAAAATATGAAGAGGACTATATGGAACATCTAATGAACCTGATTTAAATATATATATATATATATATATATATATATATATATATGTACAACCAAATGTATTATGGTTTAAAGCTGACTATGATTTTATGTATGTTTTGCAAGTGACCCGAGAAGAGTAATTGAGCTCATGTAGATGTTATTTTGATGTTTCATGGTGAATTGACCATTGGGGAGTGTTGTAGACTCTATAAGGTTACTCTGTGATTACTTTGGAGGTGTGATCAATCTATCTTGAGTATGAACAATGCTTAATAAGTTGATTATATGTTTAGTAATGGTGTTCTTGTGTATAAGGTCTCTATTTGAGTTGTTTGAGCATACACAAAGGTGATTTAAGATGACTACGATCATTTGAGTATGTCAAAAGAGACATAAGGATTGGACTTATGTATTTGGAAGTGGTCGTATGTTTATTGATTTCTCAATGAAGTACTAAATGGGTGAATAGGTATCCATAAGATCTATAAGGGGCTACAAGGGACTTATTAAAAGGTGTAACTACTTAAGTGTGACCCATGTGAGATGTCTTAAGGGTGAAGGCATGTATTATGGCTGATAAGGATTATTTTGGACTTAATAATTTGTGATTGTGGAATCTAATTGCCATGACCCTACTCCTCCCTATGATTACACATTAGATCATGTGCAGACTACCAAACCTAGTCATCCTACTTTGAGACATCCACCACCTGCTTAGACCTTTCCTGCATCATATTCCTACCCACCATACGTCCCTAGTCCATATTGAGTTTTTTGCACACAATACATGCCCTCTAGAGACCCCCTGGGGGTTTTCAAGAGCTTGTTAACCAACCTAGGACCTTGTTTGACCTAGGATATGGCTTGTGTTAAGGAAACCCACTACTTAGGCCACACATTTCCTCCACCAAAGCCATATCTTAGGTCATGACCTAGTTAGAACATGTCAAAAAGCCCCATTATAAAGCTAAATGGTAAAAAATCACTGGTTTTAGGTCATTTGGTAGATTTAGGTGGGGATATATGACTCTTTATCATTCATTTAATCCTCTCTCTCTTCTCATTACATCATTTCTTGATTATTCTTCCCTCTCTTGACTCTCATGCCTTATTGAATCTCTCTTGATTCATTCTTGGTACTCTTGAGCTTGATTGGGGATAGGGAATCCCATATGCTGCTACACTCTTGCTTAGAGACTCCATTGCTGATCTTAGTTATTCCTACTTCTTTATGGCTTGATCCCAAGCTTATACATTTGGAATTATACTTGATTTGTGTACTTGATTAGTGATATTACACCATTTCAAGTTCTCACTTCACCTCCTCCTTTACTCTTAGCTCTTAGTTTGGACTTCAGTTTGCACATAGCTTGGTCTTCTTCCTACATTGCTTCTTAGCTTGGATTCTTGGTTGGTAGAACATCTAAAATTCATCTTTGAGCTTGATCTAAGGCCACTTTTATATGCAAAGTGAAACTATGTTATTTGTGTAGTGTATATGTTAGGGTTTGAATTGTTTTAGTGAAATAGTTATTTTGTATATTTCTTAGAGTAATTTTCAAAGTTTGTTACATTTGTATATGTTTAAAAAATACTCTAATTACTTGAAATATTCCTTTTTTTCATACCATTAATCTATCTGAAACCCTTCCTCATTTCATAGTAGAGATATACATGCTCAAAATAACCTATAAAACTTGCTTAAACACTCCCTCTCTCTTGCTAAACTAGGACATTGCATTGTTAGAAAACTATAATAGTGAATTGGAAGGATAGCTTAAATCTAGAATAGGCATGTTATGGAACCCTTTATTGGAAATTTTTTTATTGCTTAAAATGTCTTTTAATTGGCCTCAATGTGCCTTAGCTTCTAGATTTACTTTTCAGTTGTTATCTCTCTCCATTTGATATTGTTACTCTCGCTTTGTTTATGCAATCCATAGTCTAGTCTTAGCTACTTGACTCATTGTGGTTGGAGCCATTAAATTAATTTACATAATTTGTGTGCCTATTCATGCTAGCCCATAACTAGTTTGCAATTTGTCTATAGCTTGGTGAAAGATGGCAAATTGGATAGCCACTATAGACCTCCTATAGCCCATAAAATCATTGAGCCTTCTAGCCTCTTTGTGGTTTGCTTTAACACCCTACCAAACACTAATGGTTCTATTCAGATTCTTGGAGCTATAGATTACTCTATATATAGTGAAACCAAATGTGTCAATTTTTAGACTTATGAGAGAGAGAATTCTATGTGTGAGAGTTGGATAGTGAAGGAGAGGAGAGTGAGAGTGCCTAGCTATTGGGTTGATGAGTAGAGGATATTAAGGACTATGTGTATGATTTGTAGATCATGTTTTTAATGAAAATATAGTGTTTTTGTAGTTTGAAGATATGCAAAGAGGTTTGAATGTGCATATGAGGATTATTTGAGTGAAAAAAGAGAGATATTATGGCATGCCTATGTGAGAGGCCTTTATGAGTCAGAGAGAGAGTTTCTATAAGGGTCAGATAATTAGAGGTCCATCATCAAGTATTGAAGACATCAATTCTAAGGTGGAAGTATTCATCTTAAAGAGGGTCTAAAGGACTTGATCTTCCTTAGGGGTAGTTGCTCCTTGTGAAACAAGGTTTCACTAAACACCTTTGGTTAGAAGGACTTGATCAAGGTTGTAAGTTAGAAGGACTTAACTAAATAGGTGGTTAAAAGGACTTGATCATCTTAGGGGAAGGTGTTCCTTGTGGAACTATTGTTTTACTAAAGGCCTTAGGTTAAAAAGACTTGACCAAGGTTCCTGATCAGAAGGACTTGATCCGTCTCTTGTTTGTAATCATCTTATAGGATAGTAGTTCATGTGTTTGTAGGATTGAGAGTGAGTTTTATTCCCCAAGAGGGTCCTCCCATATAGATATTGTGTTGTGTATGTGATCTTGCATTATGTTCATTGTTCACTGTTGTGAATGATCTATATGCTTCATGATTATTTGTATTGAATGCTTAAGTATTTGCAAGGGCTTGTAAATTAAATTAGATTGTTTGCCACCACTAATTCACCCCCTTCTTAGTGGATTTTACATCTAATAATTGGTATCAAAGCAAGGTCCTTTGGTAAAGAATTGATAGCTTGAAGGTGATCCAAGGTATAATAGCTAGTCAGAATGTGTAAGGTGGTTTCTATACTAAGCAAGCATTAATGTTCAATGGATCTAATTATGCATTTTGGAGTGCTAGGGTGAAGACATACATTATGTCCCTAGTGTTTGATGTATGGAAATCTATTTTGGATGGTTATTTTTCTCCTACTATTCCTCCATCTAATGTTGTAGATAAGAAGTTATTGAGAACAACTCTAAGGAAATGAATGCCATCACTTGTGGTCTTATAAAAACTGAGTTCACCAAAGTAATCCATTGCACATCTACCAAGGAAATATGGGATAAATTTAATACTATTTTAAAAAGATATTTAAAGGTTAAGTTGAAAAAGTTGTAGACTCATCAAAGACAATTTGAGATCCTAAAAATGAAAGAAGAAGATTATGTGGCATCCTTTCTATAGAGAGTTGACGAGATTGTAAACACCATCAGAGGTCTTGGATAGAACCTTGAAGAGGCTATTGTAGTTCAAAATGTATTAAGGTCTCTATCCCTCAAATTTGATCCAAACTTATCTACTATATAAGAAAGTCATGATCGTACTCAGTTGAAGATGGATCAATTGTATGGCAGCCTTACTGCATATGAGATGAAAGTAAATGATGATATACCACTAAATAAGGAAACAACATTCAAAATAGATATGAAGCCAAAAAGGGAGTTCCAAGGTAAGAAAACCAAGAAAGATGACATTTCTGATATTGATGAGGATGAATTAATTGATGTGTTTACAAGGAAATTGAAAATAGGTTAAGGCAAGTATAAGGATAAGCTACCTTTATAATGCTTTAATTGTGGAGAGGTAGGACATTTTGATAATAAGTGCCCTCATGATTACAAGAAGGATGTTGATGAAGATCATGATCAAGGTCATGATGATGGAAAAAGATCATTCAGTTCTGATAAAAGCAAAAAGGGATTCAAAAGGTTTGACAACAAGAAGAAATACCTTAAAGATAAGAAGAGTCTCTACACCAAAGAAGATTGTAGCTCATCAGATAAGAGTGAAGACAGTGACTCAAAATATGATCATGAAGATGATGGTCTTATTGAATATGAATCTTTGTTCATGGTTGAGGAAGGAAGTTACTCACATAAGGAGTCTACTTGGAGTGATTCAGATAATTATGAAGATGAGGTGGACTGTGAGACTATATTGATGAAGGTTGTTGAAGAACTAAAGGTTGAGAAGAATATCAATAAGAAAATAAAATATAAACTCAAGGACTATGAGGAACAATTTAATGTATATGAGGTAAGAATGATTGAAGACACCAAATAACATGAAGATATGATCAAGAATCTCAATTATCAATTAGAAATTCTATCTACAAGCCTAAAAGCTAAAGAAGATGAATGTGCAAGGTATGCAATTGAAAATGAGTTATTGAAATTTGAGTTAGAGAAGGTATCAATAAGGTAATGTCATTTTTAAGATTTGAAAAGATCTCAAGTGATCTAAACAAAATTTTGAATGATCAAAAGCATGTAATTGATAAGACGGGTCTTGAATACAAAGAAGAACTAGAGACTGCAACTCAAGACAAGATGAAGACTACTGTAAACAAGGTGGATCAGCCTTTGAATACAAATCATTAGACAAGGAATAAAGGTGCTGGTAAAATAAAGATAAATTAGATCATGTAGCCAAATGCCATGAGGTATGCAAATTTCAATAGTTATTGTTATATTTGGAATTAGTTTGGGCATAAAGCTAGAGAATGCATAAGACCTATTAAGAATGGATTAGCATGGAACTATGATTGGGGTCATGGTTCAAAAGGTGTAAGCAAGATTGAGTGTTTTAATTATCATGATATAAGACACTTTTCAAAACATTATCCATTTAAGGCAAGATGAGTTTTCTTCTTAGAGATATTGAGTGCTACAATTGTTATGAACTAGGACACATTGTAAGATTTTGTCTGAATATAGAAAGGAAGAAAGATCTTCTTTGAAAAAATATGGTATGCTTCAATTGTGAATAGAGAGGTCACATTGCTAAGTTATTCAAGTAAAGGCTTACAAGTCAGAAAAGGTTCAATCAGGCTCCAAGAATACAGGAAAGAAGGTAAGTTAACTCATGGAAACCAAAGGTGATAAATATGAATCATGATGAGTCTATGGGTCCAAGTAATCTATTTGATATGGTGGAGAATTATTCAAAATATGAAGAGTCCCAAGATGTCTCATTATGTGCTCATGTTGAGAATGAAGAGACTAAGCTCAAGGAGAAGACTAAGGTACTGGTTAAGGCTAGTTCTAAGGTAAGTATGGATCTAAGTGAACATCCTACTATTATTAAACAAGTGCCTAGTGATGAGGATCCAAGATACAAGGAATATTATTTAGATTAAAAGGTATGCCATGAATCTATGTTGTATCCATTTATTTATAATCCAATCATAAAAGAAAAGGAGAATATTGTAGTAGTTGAGGAAGTTATTTGTCTAAAGCCAAAGAAGAAGAAGAAGAATAACTATAAGTATAAATTAAGAAAGGAGGAGAAGGAATATAAGGAGTTGTTTTTGTTTTAGAGTATTGAGGTATAGAGGGTGTCTCTATCTATGCTTCTTAAGAGACTCCTTTCAAGTGGAGAAAAAAGTGTTTGTTGTGGTGTTTTTTAGTTGGAATAATCTGCAGGGTGAGATTAAAGGTTCCTAGATGGCCAAGGAGGATTTGTGATTTGTCAAGGTATTTTTTTGTGCATAAAAAGGTATATTTACATTATTATAGCATTATCTAGGTAGTTTTATGATATGATGTTGAAGTCAAATTAAATGTTTTTGTTTACTCTCAGGTTTTCTAGTTTGTGCTTATAAGTATGCAGGTCCTAAAATGGGTTATAGGAAGTCAACATTCCCAATGGTGTGGAAGCTCAAATATTGGTCCAAAAGTGTGTAATGGTTGTCTCTAGGTATGCAAGAAGTTTTATAGGTTGATGTTGACTAGAAGGTACTGTGTTGACTTTGTTTTGTTTTGAGATTCTAGGGTTTTAGGCTCTACTAGAAAAATGGTTGCCTTATAAATTGAGGACTAGGGATTCTTAATTTGTTTAATGGGACAAATGGGTTGTCAAATCAAGGTTCATAGATATTTTAAGGTTTGTGGTTCTCAAGTTATTCAAGTTTTTTTCAAATTGAAGGCTTAATTAAGTAGTAGGTTTGTAAAGGAAGTATGTTGCATAGGATGATCTAGGTGTTTCAAATGGTGTGCTTGAGGGGGCATATAATAGTACTCTAGATATGAAGTTTTAGGTCTTGAATATATGTCTAATCAAAGTTTTTGGCTCTATAAGTTCTAGGTAGGGTTACAAAGAGACTAGACATGCCTAGTGTGAAGAAATGTGATTTTTATTTAGTTTCTACCAAAATATAAAGGCATGAGTATTTAAATGTGAGTTATCAAGTTGTTTTATAGCATGTTTCCTATTTTGTGTGTATCATAAAGTTATATTTATGGTTCTTGAGGTGGTTTGAGAGAGAAGGTTTGTAAGCCTGTGTGGTGGTTCTTCATGGAGTATAGAGATTTGAAGATGCTCAAAAGGTGTAATGTGTTAAAAATATTAGGGGGAGTCCATATCATATTGTTTTTGGTAATTTCCATGAATTTTTAGTGGTTTGTGTGTATTATATTCATTGGTTGCAGTGTTTGGTTGAAGTGAGTGTTGGCATAGAGTAAGAGGAAGTTGTCAAGGCAAGAAGAGGTAGGCTCAAAGTAAGGGGGAGTTCATATCATCTTTATAAGATGGTTATTTCCTATTTGATATTATCTTTAGGTCCTCAAGATTAGTTGGTTCCCACTTTGTCATTATGTTAAAGGGGGATAAGGTATCTATCGCGGGAGTGCTTTGAGAAAGAGAAGGTGAGTTGTATATTGCTATATATGATGTTTGTTGACATCAATGACAAAAGTGGATATTGTTGGAGTATTTTTAGTTATGTCATGATGATGTCATGGAGGTATCCTGGTAAGTGAATGAAGTGTTTTGATAGCCTAAGTAACAATGACAAAGTGTGTAATGTGTGTGTTCTAGTGTGCTTGAAGTTGGCTTGGTTGATCTTCAGTTTTGGCATGGATAGAGATGTTTAGGGATGAGTATGATGATTGAAAAATATGAAATAGGTACCTAAGATTTTATATATGCTTTGATAGCTTGTGTGCATAAGTGGAATTCATTTAGTTATCCATAGTTTTCATCTAGACAGTTTGGCCTAGTGGCAGAAAATTTGTGTAGGCAGTTTGATTATATCACCATTGCCATATGGGAATGAGTCAAAGGGAATTGGTAACATGGTTGTGATAAAATTAGTATCTAGTTGATATTAAATAAATATAAAGTCATGAATCGAATCATGGTCAAAGATATATAAGTACAAAGTTGGGCTCCCAAGCAATTTGACTATGTTTTCCCATACTTAGCCAATTTTCCAATGTGGCAAGAAGAGCTGAGTGAGAATTTTGATGGTGTTATATCTTGCACATGTGAAGGAGTCAAGAGAATATGATAATATGGGTTTGTTTAGTTTTGAGCATAGTTTATTTGTGATAAATTTGAGATCATGCACTAAAGCATTATAAAATTTATGTAGGAGCAAAGTTGGTCTCACAAATAAATTCTAAGCATAGTTGGCTCTGTGATAGAGGATTTTGAGAAGGAATTTTAATGGTGTTATATCTCGCATGAGTGAAGGTTACATGAGATATTTGTTATATGTATGGATTTTCCTTTGAAAGGTGATCATGAGTTCAAAATTTGAGGTCATGCATCTAAGCGCAGAAGAAGTCATTGTAGTCCAAAGTAGGCTTTTCAGGCATATTATAGTTGGTCCCCATACTTAGTCAATTTGCATGATGTTAAAGAATTAGACCTAGTGGATATATATTGGCTCATAGGAGTTCATATAGTGAATATATACAATGCACATAGTGTTAAATGGGTTAATGAGATAGTTGTTTAGTAGAGGTAAAGATCGAGCAAGTCTCAGAAGACCAATAAAACATGTGTGGTCCAAGATGTCATGAAGCTGTGTGATGAGGAGAAATGTTCAAGATTTAATGACTAAGAAAATGTATAGGATAAGGATATAATAGATAGTGAATTATCATAAAAATTGATTTAATGGTACATAATGCTTGATAAGGACCTAGTTGATCCACAAAGATTGATGATGTGCAATAAGTCAACATTTCAAGATTGCACGAGATGAAGTCAAAGTGACAATGGTTTAGAGCTTAAGCATTAGTGACTGTGTCAAAGTTTAGAAGAGATAGATGATGTGAGATTGATCAAAATTTGAGAGGACATGAGATGCAAATATAGTGATTGATGTTTAACTATGATCGTTACTATTTAAATATTTGAATTTTATAAAGGGAAAAACTAGTTTGTGGTTTTTGGACCATATCTTTTGATATAAGTCAAATTTATTGGTGTTATAAAAATAAAATATGAATAGGAATCCATTGAACATATAATTAACCTAATTTAAATATTTTTAAGTATGTATAGTTAAAGATATTGTGGTTCAAAGTTGACTATGGTTTTGTGTTTATTCTGTAAGTGACCCGAGAAGAGTTATTGACATTATGTAGATGTTGTTTCGATGTTCCATGGTGAATTGAATATTTGAGAGTGTTTTAGACTCTATCAAGATGATCTTTGATTATTTTGGAGGTGTGATCCATCTATATTGAGTATAAACAATGCTTAAAAAGTTGACTGTATGTTCGATAATGGTGTTCATGTGTATAAAGTCTCTATTTGAGTTGTTTGAGCATACATAGAGGTGAGCTAAGATGACTATGATAATTTGAGGATGTCAAAGGAGACATAAGGAGTGGACCTATGTATTTTAATGTGGTCCCATGTTTATTTATTTGCTCGATGAAGTGCTAAATGGGTGAATAGGTCTCTATGAGACCTATAAGGGGCTACAAGGGCCTTATTAAAAGGTGTAGCTACTTAAGTGTGACCCATGTGAGATGTATTTAGGGTGAAGGAATGTATTTTAGATAAAAATGGTTATTTTAGACTTGATAATTCATGATTTATCTATATATAGTGAAACCAAATATGTCAATTTTTAGACTTATATGAGAGAGACTTGTATGTGTGAGAGTTGGAGAGTGAAGGAAAGGAGAGGAAAGTGAGAGTGCCCAACTATTGGGTTGATGAGAATAGGAGATAAAGGACTATGTGTATGATTTTTAGATCATGTTTTTGATGAAAATATAGTGTTATTATAATTTGAGGATATGTGAAGAGGTCTGAATGTGCATATGAGGATTGTTTGAGTGAAGGAGAGAGATTATGGTATGCCTATGTGAGAGGCATGTATGAGTTAGAGAGAGTTTGTGTAGGGGTCAAATAATCATAGGCCAATCATCAAGTTTTGAAGACATCAATTCTAAGGTGAAAATGTTCATCTCAAGGAGGGTCTAAAGGACTTGAACTTCTTTAGGGGTAGTTGATCCTTATGATACAATGTTTCACTAAATACCTTTGGTTAGAAGGACTTGATCAAGGTTGTAGGTCAGAAGGACTTGACCGAATAGGTGGTCAGAAGGAATTGATCATTTTAGGGGTATATTGCCACTGTGGAACTATTGTTTCACTAAAGTCATTAGGTCAAAAGGAATTGACCAAAGTTCATGATTAGAAGGACTTGATCAGTCTCTTGTTTGTAATCATCTTATAAGACATTAGTCCATGTGTTTACAAGCTTGAGATTGAGTTTTATTCCCCAAGAGGGTGTTCCATGTAGATCTTGTGTTGTGTATGTAAACTTGAATTATGTTCATTATTCACTATTATGAATGATATGTATGTTTCATGATTGTTTGTATTGAATGTTTAAGTATTTGTAAGGGTTTGGAAATTGAATTGGACTATTTGCCACCATTGATTCACCCCCCATCTTAGTGGATTGTGCCTCTAACATTGAGGTGGAATCATGGGTCACTAATTATTTATTCATCTAATATGTTAATGAATTTTTCATTCTTTGAAATGCCATTACTTCAACTGTGTCTCACAATGAATTCTCAAACATGGGAAAAATGTAGACACTTAAAATTGAACATTTCATGTTGATTTTAACATTATTTTCACTAATTCTTAATAATCCCTAAATATCCCTAATCATCCCTATTCTTATCTAATTCTAATTCATCATCACTATTCATCATCCCTATTCATAATTATTATTCATCATCACTATTCATGGTTTTACTATTCACACATTTATGAAGTTTATTAATACAAATTAATTAACTAATCCCTCCTTAATAAGAAATTCTATGGATTTTTTAATATTCATAATTTTTATAAATCCATAAATTAAATTAGCCTCCACTCTCCAATTTTATAATCCACCTCCAATCCCATTATCCTCCATGATTTGTTTTCCTATAATTTTATAATCCTCATATTCTTATTTCCTCCACATGTGTCTCCTATTTTTCCTTGATAATATATGCATGTCTTTCATGATTTCAATTTAAAAATCAAGATCATCCTCAACCCTTGATCCTCATCTCAAGATGGATGGTTCAAATCCATTTCAAAATATCTAAATAGGTCATTCTTCCTTCAATTTAGATAAGCTTCTCTATTCTAAACTTAATTTGTAGGAATCATTCTAGAAGCATCAATTTCTTTAACTTTTTTGTCAATATTTTATGTCAACCCAAATCCAACAATAAAGGTGAATAAGGATAGATGTTTCCCACAAGGAACTAACAATCTCAAAGACTTATAGATCATAATCTGAGCTCAACATCTTCAAACCAATTTTTAAATGCTACTCCAATCGATTAGTAAGAAGATAAATGACAAGGTAATATCTATTATTTTCTTATTTACATTCCTTCTTTTAATTTGTATTTGCTCACCCCCAATAGAGGGATACTAGATGTTTGATGCTCTAATATTTGTTTGATTTGTGATCATGCAAGATGGCTCTTACTCTAGTATGTCAAATCCCTATCCAAAAATCTCACATGTGTTAAAGTTAATGTGAGAGAAAGTGGGGCACAATTATAATGGGGGTTCATGTGAATAAATGTTATTTGACTCAAAAGGTGGTTAGGAATCTATTGAATCTTATGTTCATAAGGACAAAAGAGATATTTATGTGCTTATCTTCACATGAGTAGGTACGGGTCAAAATTATATGGAGGACCCATGATTCTTGTGTTTTGTATTGAGTCTAAAGGTGTTTTGGACCTTAGTGGATAGGTGGAATATAAAGACAAGATGGTCACATGGGGATGGTGGATCTTGTCTAAAATAGATTCTCTATTTTATGGTCTATTGCACATAGTGGAAGACAAAGACAATGAAATGGTGGAACAAGACAAAGGAAGTGGAGGAAGTATGATCTCTCTTTTTTACTATTGCACATAGTGACAAGTTTTTACTGTAGATCAATATTGATCCCACTTGAAGGGGGCATATTCATTTGCTTTTCCATGAAGTTTCTTCTCTCTCTTTCTTTCTCATGCATTTCATATATAATGAGAACTTAATTAATTCTTGGATTATATTTTGAAACCCCTCATTTATGAGATTTGAACTTGTGTTCGTTCTTTCACCTTCCTTGGATGAAAACCCATTGATTTCTTGGATCATAAAACCAAACCCGTTTAGTTCAATAAGACAATCTCACTCAAAAATTGTGATTTTACTTCAAATTGTTGTAATATGTTGAGTTATTTATATTCTACACTATTATTATGTGTAACTAGTTCATGAAAATAAGAATGAAATTGAGTATTTAATATTCAATATTGTATGTGCAATTTAGTATATAAATTATATTAAGTATTTTAAAGAGAGATTTAATAAATTTCAAAATTTAGTAATATTCCCATTTGGGGATATTACACCTTGATCCTACTAACCCATTTTTTAGTAAACTCATTCTAAGTAAGAATAGGTGTGAAGAGCTATAGTTTGATCAATCAAGAAAGAGTGACAACCTATATCCTAGATATAAATACATCAATATAAAGGTGATAGAAAACCTAGAACAATGAAATTGATTTCATATATATCCAATCGTTACTCTATATTGGGCATCTACATCATAGTTAAACACTAACATACATGGTAATGTCTAGATTTGACAGTAGTGTTTACAACCACATAAGTGCAATTTACATAATCTAATGGTTGATCCAAAACATTATCTGACATTTTCTACACTTGTTTCAAGTCTAGATATATATGTGCACAATAATCCAACTAAGTACCATTGTTTTAATTTATTACTATATCTTTCAATAGTTATATTTTACTATTTTTAGTAGTCTCAATTGTATAAATTCATATTATTATTTATCTGAGTTTTCTATAAATTGGATTGCTATATATTTCTTTATCACCTTTGTGTTATAACTATTTTTATATTCTTAATGCTATAATCTCACCACATTATAAATTTAGGGTTAAACGTTTGGTGAACTCAACATTCTAAGTTTTCTTTAAGGTTTTCAAGTTTCTAGGGTTTCAAATTACATTAATTATTTAGTGCTAATTTTTCCTATCATGTTGGAATGCTAGCATTTGTATGTCTCTTCCTTCCTATTATCATATTAGTCTTTAGAACATTTAAAATGAATAAAATGGAACCTCTTCCTCTTCCATATCTTAAGGAGGGTGATAACTACCATCCCTCTAACCAGGTTCATGTTATCACTCTTCTAAGAGGTAAGGTTGCCCATCCTATGGTTTCAAATGAAGGTAATCAATATATCCTTCCTCAAACCCCTCCACCTCTCAAATATATTTTAAATGATTTATGTATGTATATTAGTATGAATCACATAGGGTTTGTGTTTGTGAAACCCTCAAGGATCAAATCACCACTATGACAAAGTTAATAAAAGTGTTACATAATCAAAATTAGTATTTAAATTCAAGGCTCACATCATTGGAAAATTAGATTACATACCTACATAATCTAAAATATGATAGTGTTAATCATGTGTTTGAACCTTCATCTAGCGATTTTGTACTCAACAAGGTTTCATATCCAAATGAAAAGCTAAAAAAACTACATCTAAAATAAGTGATTCACAAAGTGAATAAAAGGTAATAAGAGCCCAAGTGAAATCTTAATAAAAATCCTTTGAAACAAAGTGATTCAATTGCCTCCTCTACATCCTATAATGAGATAAAAATAATTTTATGTAACACCATAAAATGCATGAACATCATATAGATTTTTTTTTTTCATTGAAGAATAAAATACAAAAGATAAATGATCATGATGATCATATCATTGATACATCAACCAAATAACCCACTCACATTATGAGCATCTCTCCTAAACTACAAGGCCAAAAAAAGAAGTATGGGTACTAAGGGGTAATTTAGAATACAAACAATATTAAATGCAAAAATTAGAGCAAGAAAATATTCAAAAGTCATAATTTGATCAAGAAAATAATCAAAAGGCCAAGCTAACACAATATATGTTACAAAATATCAAGAAGTCAAAGTAAAAAATACATTTTCCCTAGTTTTCAAGCAAAGATACATGACTCTTCTCTAGTCCATAATGTGATGTAACATTTTGACAATAATGAACATACTCAAGAAAAACAAAATTTCAAGAAGGAAAATCCAATCTATGTACAATGGGTTTTGCATACATAGATGTATCATGCATTCAAGAATAACCTCAAAAGTTAAATCTCTCCTATAATTTTGATTACATTGATGATTATGATCCTAATAATATAAAATATCGATATGATCCTGATGATACTGATTATGGATCATATGAATATGACACATACGATACAATGCCTTCATAGAGGCATCCCCTTGATGATTTCCTTGGATTCTAGTAACACTTTTCCTTTATCCATAGTTTATGTGATTATCAATTCAAAATTAAAAAATACCCAAAAATTCCAAAAAATCAAAAATTCCAAAAATACGAAAACATGTAAATATTCCAAAAATAAAAAAACTAAATATTCCAATAATATAAATATGTTCAAATAATTCAAAAATATAAAATATTCAACATGCCTAGATTTTACTAGCTCCTTGTCATCTATGTTGTTTGTTTTATGTTAGTAGATAGAAAAACATTTCATTCCTATATACACATATTTTTCATGTATGTTTTAACTGTGATACATCATACCAAACACATGATATTTTTATTTTTAGATGTTGGACCTTTCCTCTACTCACATCATATAGTACGTTGGGGGTATCTTCTTCTTTGATCATGATTGATATAGGTTACATATCCTTTTTGATCATTTCTACATTATTATGTTTGAGCTTATATACTAACTCTTGCACATGTCTATATCTGTGCTCATATCCTTAATAGTATACTAGATATGCTATACTATGTAATTTTTTTTACTAACACATATTGTAATCATCTAAAAATGAAACTTGAGTGGTAAGAGTGTTACTTGAGACCACTCATCCCTAGCTTTTCCATAAAGCTATTTGAGGGCTTGTTTAGACACTTATTTAGCCTTCATGTGAGCTACACGAGTCCCTGCACATCCCTAAAGCAATCCCATATCTTCACTTCAACATCTTGGCCTCCAGTGCCTCAGGTTTTGCCACTTGGACACTAGCACCATAGTTTAGACAATAATGCCAATGGTGCTAGTGCCCCAATTTGGGTGTTATTATCCTTTCCCCACATTTTGTTACCCACATATATATTTTCAAATAAAAAACCACCTTAGGTCAGCCTAGAACTCTTTTAATACCTGTATAAACACTAGAATAATAAATATACATGACTTTTAACCCTTTATCTACTAGATGGAAATCAGATGGAAATAACACAAAAAATATAAAACAAGTTGTACACAATCAAGGTTATCAATCCCTATTCTAACTTATTTATACATATAACCATTGAAAACTTAGAATATTTATATTTTTAGTATCAAGCTCCACTCAAAATCAATCAAACCAATAATCATATTAGCTTCACTTACACTTGCACTAGCACTTAGGTGGGGATAGCTACATCAGGTTTGATCCCTCCTTAGAGTATTGGTATGTAGGCAAGTATCATCACAACAAGATGTTGAGGATGTATATCCTACCTCATTAACATCACACTTTAATACTTGTGCCAACCATATGCCCTAACAACATAGAGGTTTAGGTTTTATACTAAATTAGTCAAAACAAGTCACCTATAGGGAATCATAACTTATGCACATAAGAACAGGCTTGGTAGACTCAGATGTAGATGCATCTAGAAGCTCAAAATAGTTATAACATAAGACAATAACACCATTGTTACTACTATCCAATTAGGGTGATACTATTTAGGAAGGGTTTTAACACCTAGATCATGTCCATGACACTCAAATCAGCTCATGTCTTAGTTTATAGCCACTAGATCTTCCATCTTAGTTAATTTACATATAGGTACTTTTTTACATCATTTATTGATATTTTTATAAAGATAAATATAATTTAACTCTATTACAAATTAGTGGTTATATCTACCCTAATTTACTATACTTAGACCCTTTAACAACCTAGGGCTTAAACTCCATAAACCCTAAAAAGTTAATCATTTGGAGAACCTGACTTATTTTAAGCACATTATTTCAAACCCTAGTACAACATTAGGGTTTCCATTTTTATTTCTAGAATATACTTAGGTTTTATTTTGTATCTTATCATCATGATTATCATGATGGATGCCAATTTTTGCTTTTTGGCACAAAGTCTTATGGTTTGTCTTGTATGCCTATTATTGCTAAGCTTATTTTACACATTGGTCTACCATCTCTTGAGTCCCCCTTTTATGAGGATCATTGTTACATGGCTTACTTTGAGTTACCTCCAGTTACTACTCAATGACAAAGAGCTCAGAGGACTCCTTTTGTTCCACCTCCACCTAGACTAGTTGATTACCTTTGCTCACATCCTACCTCTACTACTCACCCTTTGCAAATAGTAGATCCTGTGATTCAAGATATTACTAGATAGAATATGATGCCTTTTTAACTTATACATGAACAACATAACCCCACCATACCTCCTCACCTTAAAACACTACAATAAGACCTAGAGATCAACACAAAGCATTTGATATTATGGATTAGTTTAGAAACACACTATCTAAGATATCCATATTCGAATTACTTCAATAGGTAGCTATTTTCAAAGATATTCTTTTTCAAACACTCAATCATACATCTTTGCCTTGTGACACCAAGATAACTTAATTTACATCTATCATGAACACTATCAAGGATATTGAAGATGTTATATCTTTTTCAAATGAGGATTTACCATAAAAGTTAGTTATTAATCAGAATCTACCACTCTTCATTCAGGAATAAATCAATACCACCACTATTAAACAAGTTCTAATTGCCAATGGTTTAGGATTTAACATATGAAACCTCACATTTCTATAGACTATGGGGGTTGATATAACATCCATTTAAAATAAATATAAGAATATCATAGGTTTTGATGACATTCCTAGATAAACATTGGGTTCTATTACATTGGATATTATGGTTGGACTAAAAACCCTATCCACATAGTTTTGAGGTGATGCCTAATCATTTTCACTATAATCTACTATTTAGGAGACCTTTGATACATGTTATAGATGTCTTACCCTATACCTTGTATAGATGCATCAAGTTTTTACATGATGGATACTTATACACTTATCCATTAAATAATCAACCATTTAGATATTGTAGAGTCACCAAACCTACCATCTTGTGTACATCATCAAATGGAACAACTCATATTTTTATGAAATCCCCACCTCACAAGATTCTAATTGAGTAGATGCATACATATGAGGTTGGGGAATCCAAAAACACTACTCCTACACCCTTTCTAGATCCTCTTGTCGCATAATTACCTTCACCCATGATGGAAGAGTACCCTCTTATAGTACAACTTGTAGTGTTGGATTACAAAGGTTGTCAGTCAAACATTAGTCATGTAAACACAAATAATGCATAAAAAACTTGATAAACTAAGCCAACATATTATATGGGGTTTAAAAAAAATAATTAAGGACAAATGAAAGAAAGTAAATAACCTTTACCTTCCCAAGTGATTTGATGCAGGAGCATCACCATGTTCACTACCATGTTCATTTTTGTTTGTCATTGAGTCCTAGGTGATATAATAGTGTGGAACATGAGTTTCCCTCCAAAATCATGTATTTAAAATAAAGTGTAAATATATTATTTATGGTGTACTTAGTGTGTCTAATTCTATTTTTTTTACATTTGAATCATTGTCCATTATTCCATGTTAAGATCTAAGCTAATGCTATAAGTGGTCAAGTTAATACATTGTCAAATGACATGTTGAGATCAAAATATTATAAGACAAGTTGAGTTTGTGTTTGTATTTTATATTAGAGGTGTGGGAGTCACACCAAAATTCCTAAGAAAATGTTGGCTATGATTTAGTTCTTGTTAGAAAAAAATTAAAACAGAATCGGTGTAGTATTTTTCACATGGTGGTAGCATTTGGTTCGATACAAAGCAAGAGTATTCATTACTATAATATTTTTAAATTCAAAATTAAATTTAAATTTTCATGTTTATTATTAAATTTTTAACTATTTTTACCTATTATAAATTATTTTTTGATCATGTTGACAAATTCAGTGTGTATGAAACCTATTTTGACAAGCATTCAATCCTTCCACTCTTCCCTAGGTAAGTGAAGGTGTGTACTTAAATTATCCATCTTTATATACTTTGATGAAAATAAGAATTCAATCATATATGCACATAAAATTAGGCAATATTTAGGCACATAATTTTGTATGAGACCCTTTTTCAAGTGTCTTTCCTATGTTTTGTTATGTTTTCCACACTTGTGTATAATTGCTTATTTTTATGACTTATCCTACCCCACAATACCACTCATTTTATCTTAATCCTTATAAATTAATCTTATACTTATATCAATCCTTAAATTTTCATCCTTGATTCCATTTTCACATATCTCTTTGTTGCTACTCGATCCACATTTTATAATTTCACTTGGCATAGGATCGTTAGTCTATTGATCCTACCCTCAGTGAGAATGATGAGCACACTAATCTTGTCCTACATCATGTTGTGGGTCCTTATACATTTGGATGCATTGAATGTGACTTAATAATTGATTATTACTATTTATCAAGTAAGCCTAATCTTGAATCACATTCTAAGAGTATATAAGCTATTATCCATGCATGAGAGGGAGGAAAATCTAACATAGAGGAATCATATATCTATTATTATACTACTAATTCAATTTACTGTTAGCCATTTCCATATATTTTTATATATTTGTGATTAATTCATATTTTTGTACCACTATATTATAATAAAATAAGGTTTCAACCTATTTCATATTATTACAACTTCACATCTAGGAAGAGGAGGTTTAAAACCCTTACTCAAGATTCCATTCACACTTCAAAAAACTATCATATTGAGGTTTGATTATAGCATGTGGGATACATAATTTTAAATCCCATAGTATTTTTTGTTATATGCCAAATTTACAACCTAGAGAAGTCAGTCAGATCTTCTCAAATTTTGGATAACATGGAACTATCTCTGAATATAGCCATATTGCTATAAGAGATAGATCTCTAGATTATGGGCTCGTTCCCTTGATCTATCTATTTAGGCTCTCAAATACACTAGACTAATCACTTATTGGGGTGAAAAGTGAATAAGGAAACTAAAATTAGCCTATACTAATGGAGGTGATACAACAAATATATCTCCATAAATATACTTGAACTTGCACTATGAAGGCAAATTACTAAAATTGATATCAACTCAAGAATATTCTAGCAAAAGTGTTTCTAAATGGAGGCAAATTGCTATGCATTTCTAAATGTGGGTGAATAAGAGGTATAATATTAGACAATATTAATATTTTTCACACTTAAAATACACCTAACAATCACTTACACTTCATGAGACTTAGAAGAGATATTACTTACGCAATACATGCAAGAGCAAAATTGAAGCAAGGAGAAATAATCACCACTTGTCATCCAAATGGACTACGTAACATACTTAGGCAAGAATTTTAGAGGGTAAATTAGTTTAATAACTTTATTTAAAGTCAACCAATATGTCAAAGTAGCAGGGCTTTGCCATACCAATTATGTATGTTTACAATGCCAAAATGGCTTCAATATATAGAGCAATAAGAGAAGAGAGAGAAAGAGTGATGTTGGAGAGTCACAATGCCAAGTGTCAAGTCTTGAATACTATTTAAAATTTAAGAGAAAGAGTTAAAAAATATATCATGAAGTTCTATTGAATAAGTGTCAATCTGAAATATGACATCCTCCTGAAGTTGGCATAGGGATACTTCATTATCTTTTTTGAAACTACTCTTCTTGATGAGGAGTCCACTAACTATCTAGAATTTACTTAGAGGCCATGACACATATGTACTAAATTGAGAAGGTGGAAACATGATTGGTGTAGGTCATTATGCATCTAACCAAATGATAACCTTCTCTTTGCTTTTTGTTGTTTACTTGAAGTAACTTACTAGCCCTCTAGGACTAAACTCTCACACTTGTCACTGGGGTGACCTGCACACACTCAATAGAGTTTATTATAGAGATGTAAAACACATATTCAAAACTTCTTTGTCCTCTGGTCTATCATGTAAGCTTTAATAAGACTCAAGACCACACTTCTCATCTTCAACTTGGTAGTTACCTTGCTTCTCACTATTTTATCCAAGACTGTCTGCAAAAATCAGCTTAGTAGAGGAGTCTCTATACATTATTGAGGTGAGAATGGGGTTTGATAAGTTAGGACACATGTCCACACACCTTCCACCATGGATTTCACTTATTTATTCCTTTTTGATCCTTAAAATCACCTCAAATCTTGTAACAAACACAAAATTTAACCCATCCATATAAGTACTGGTATAGAATACTTGAGTGGTAGGGAGCCATAGAAAGTTCCAAGTAGATTAAAATCTCTTTTAGGCCAATTGACCCCTT
Source organism: Torreya grandis (assembly GCA_037957365.1). Taxonomy (NCBI): domain Eukaryota; kingdom Viridiplantae; phylum Streptophyta; class Pinopsida; order Cupressales; family Taxaceae; genus Torreya; species Torreya grandis. The sequence continues at coordinate 997,721 of JARHVA010003864.1, forward strand.
ATGGATGAATTTTTTTTCATATTTTCCTCATCAAGCTCTTATGAGGGTTTTAGGTAGCTTAGGTTCTTATCAATGGTTCATAAAGGTTAGGTTCCTAACCTTCAAACCAATGCCACTAAATTCAAGTACATGAACTCCCTCAACTCTCCCCAATTGATCAATACCCCATGCATCTCATCCATACAAATGAGAGTGAGAGAAGTTGTTTCTCACATTACTACTATGCATTCAGGACACCCCTAAGATAAATTGAGGCCAAAAATGACCAATATAAGTTATTCTCTATAAAATGATGAGTCTCATCAACCCTCCATTATCCCATGAAATATATTACATTTCTTGGGAAGATCACATGATCATATGAGTGAATTTAGAGGCTTGCAGTTCATGCCTAGTTTTAGGCCTCATAGGCATAGACTGGGTTTTTTGAGTATGTGACCACCTATGAGTGGTCATAATGACTATAGGTCCCCTTCAACACTTATTAATCTCTAGCTCAATCCTACTCATCATCCCAAAGTTCCCATTCATCCTTTAACATCAATGCACTAGGTTTTCAAGTCACATTGCTTATGGAGTATCTCAGGTTTGAGACAAAATATTGAGCACTTACACTATTAGTCTAACTTAAAGGAGACCAAAGAAGTCTTATTCAACCCATTATAACCCTCTATACCAAATTTCAAACCCTAATCATACTTCTATATCCCTCAGTACTTCAATTTCTCACGACTACCTATAGGCCTATTAGGACTGTATAGGGTTTTCAGGTACAGTTTGAACTTGTTCTACCTTCACTTGAATTAGAGTGTTTGGCTTGATAACTTGATCAATTGAGAACTCCCTTCAAGATGTAAAGTATTCACATAAACCCCTATCTTGGGTTTTGAAAGGTTCTTAGTCATCTAAATGGACCTATAGGTGATTGTATTACTGTAAATAAGCATTTGGAATTAGGTCTACTATCATGGTGCTTAGGTGTCTCTTTGGGAACATTGAAGGTCTGCTATAGGTTGTAGGTGACCATAGAAGACTAAGTGTGACTGTGTATGAGGCCTTTTAGGTCTTTAAACCAATCTCAAACCTTTTTAGAGACTCTAAATAAATTCAATGTCCTTTAACCATCTCACTTTGCCAACATCACTGTTAAGACATCCTTTAATAAGTTGGTTTTAGGTAGTGTCTAGGAGGGTCTAACTATGCATTTGGAAATCTGAGTGCAGTGGTCTTGAATGGACCTTTCTCACCACCATGCCATCCTATAGGGATTAACACTACTTTAATTTTATTTCACACATTATTACAAGATCCAAATAGTTCCTTCAAAGCATCTTCAGATTTTGATATCCACCATCCACCTACATATAGTCTTGTAGGTGACATTAGGTCCTTAGCTTGTTTGCACTTATTTTTCATTGAGGTTCATTGGAGATTTTATCAATCCATACCTATTCAAATTGAATTCAACATAATGTTATTATTCTTAGGAAACTTTCTTGAAACATTGACAACATTGACTTTCTATTGAGTTTTACAGACCTACATGCTGCACAGGGACTGTCTATAATCTTGAGTGTTTTTGAAGATTTGAAAGTGAATCATAACGTATAAGAACTCAAATAACATTATTTCAATTTCATCAACACATTAAAATATAAACCAACCCTTAGGCTCCTTTGAAATGCATCTTCAAACACTCAAATCACCATGCTCATGAAAACACATAAAACACATTCTACAAATATGAATGGAGATATGATCATCTCTTCAAATTTTACCTTCATAAAAAGCTTGAAACACACTTAAATATAATCCAAAGGATTTTTTAAGACCCATACAAACTTTCTCTGTCAGAAAATATTCCACCATTCTTCCTAAAAAGCTCAAAAAAGACCCTATCATGGTTGACTAGCTAATTTTAGATCCCTAACTTCTACAAGATTGTTCATAGAGATAAAGAGATGAATCTAAGAACCAATGAAAAAATCTTGAATTTTACCAAGACTACAATCAATTCCCAAAGTTTCAAGCTCCCACCTTCTCTCCCCTGACCATACCATCTACTTCAATTTTATTTATGTGAGCTTGTGAAGGAGTTGATAAGAGAGATATGAATTTTTTTACTTCCTCTAAACTTTTAATACTTGATAATCACTATGTTAGAACTAGAAACACTTTATCATGATGAAAACCTAATTTATCTATATATTCTCTCTCTTCTCATATTATACTTGTTTAGGAAGCCTCTAAAATAGACTTTTATTGCCCATAACTAACTTTTCTTGACTTAAAACTCTTTGGTCTGTACCATGACATATTTTAAAACCACTATTTATCTCATTTGACCTTTTAAACATTTTTTAAGGCACCAAAAATGACCCTTTTAATCCTTTTTGACTTAGGAGATCCAAATAGACCAAAACACATAAAAGAAACTTACCTTTATGAATGCTAATAATGTATTTTAGACTCAAATAAGACCTCCTAAATTAAATAAGGTTCATTTTTTATCATATATGGGTCCTATTTTGACCTAGGGTGTCAAAATTAGATAAAACATTGGTGACTCATAGGGGTAACATGCCTACTATGCTAAGGACCAGTTGCCTTGTCTTTACATTGGGCAATGAAGTTAATCATATGATACAATTGACACTGATATTCCTCTAAAAAGACTCCAAACTCACACCAAAAACAATAAGAAATAAACACACAAAAATACAACAAGACACACACATGTGCTCTCTAAGCACTTAGGAAAAACATACAAATAACTCACACCAAACAATGTGCCCAACACTTATTGAAAAAACACACCTATCCTAATATATACAAGACCTAAAAACATTTGAGTTGAAGGATAACTTCTTCATTGCTTCAACCAGGGTCAAAGACAAAGTTTATATAATCAATTATTTTCCATGAGAACAAACCATCATATGATCAGTGTTTGTTAATGAAAACTTCCTTATGAATATAATCAAATCGCTTACCATTTTTGGAGCTTATGATAACTGCAAGTGTATCACTTGGAAATCTCATGAACACTCTATCTAGTTCTCTTAGAGGTTTGTTTGACTTTGCATCTTGATTGACCTTTATCATATCTACTTGGCACTCTTCAATTTGATCATTAGGAGTCATGAAAACCTTCTCAACTTCAAATGTATTTGAATCAAGAATGCTTGCTTTTGGGAATCATCAAGGTTGTATTCTAATTTACCAATCACTTCATGGTCTACCAAAGTTTTTTTCTACTTGGTAGAGACCCCACACTCTTATTTGTGCTCATTAGGTACATGATTGACATTTTGAAGAGTTTCAAACCTAATTACCTCTTCAAACTTATGCATTATGGCATTGAATTATTACCACATATCATCTTCCTTTTCTTGAGGTTAATGTTCATGAACATTCTCTTCTTTATCAAGTTGAACTAAATCCTCACTAGGACTGTCATGTTCTATTATAGCTAGAATATTAATATCATCATCCATGTGAAAAAGGTAGTTGCCCCATGCATCCTGTCTTAGAGGGTCATCAGAATTTGCCTCAAGAGACCCATCATATTCTTCATGGAGGATGTATGTACCAAGCCTATTTTCTTTAATATACTCATATTGATCAAATCCATACTACTCAACTCCCCATTCATCAAGGTATAAGTCAGCTATGCCATCAAAAAGTGTTATAGATTCTTGATCACTAGGATGATCTTCTTCATCACTGACATTGTAATTCATGTTTGATGTATAAGGCACATATGGCTTTACATGAAACTAAGATAGAGGTTCAAATTTGATTGATATTTTAGCACCATACCTAGTCCTAAATGCCATACAAGACCAATTTGAAGTCAACTATCCTCCACTTTTGGTAATAAAATCTCATGACAAGGAAAGGACAAAGTGAGATGGCACATCCATAACCACAACATCTTGAGAAATAGTGAAAGTAAGACATGCATGAAGAACAAGTTGAAAACCTTTGATTATGCCAATTGTCTTGAAAATTGACCCTGTTTCTATGCAAAATTGCTTTCTACATTCAAAGAAGAAATAAGAAACTAAAAGAAATGGTCAAGGCTAGAAGATACCTGATAAAGTCGAGCGCACCGAAATCAGACGTTGGAAGATTCTCTTCTTTGGCTGTGGAGGAATGACACCTGCGAAGAAAAGGCTAAAACATAGAAAAACGTTAGTCAAAGATATGGTGGACTATCAGGCAAACGCCCGATCCTGGAAGTATGAAGACTTCCTAGAAGGATATCAACCCACTGATAAAAAAGTAGAATATTAGACGAAAGTAGATAATAAAAGATAAAATGACAGAAATAAATGATAGAAAATAAAAATGCGTACCTGATATGCAGCACTGTTCTACACAGTCACCGGCGTCGGTCTCTGTGGTGCCGGCGTCGGTTAGGGAAGGTGCCGACGTCGGTTGAGGTACCGTCGTCGGTCGGGGAAGGTGCCGATGTCGGTTGAGGTACCGTCGTCGATCGGGGAAGTGACCGGCGTCGATCGGGGCAGGTTCTGGACAGAGTCTGGGCGAGTTGCAGAAGGTCTAGGAGAGTCGGGATAGGGTCTTGACAAGTTCAGGATAGGGTCTGATGGAATCGGGATAAGGTCAGGATAGGGTCTGGGCAGAGTAAGGTTGGGTTTGGACAGAGTCTGGGGGTTTTGGTCGGACAGAGTTATAGATTGGGGTAATGGGCAGGGATGTAAAGAAGGGACTCAGGGCTTGGGTCTGTGGTTTGAAGATTCGGGATGACAGAAATAATGAATAACTAATAATCAGAAGGAAATGAAAATAAACAAAGAAAATACTTACCTGTCAGAAGACGTGATGAAAGCCATAGTCGAAGTTGTTGAAGTGTCTGTGCAGTGCCGGATTGAAGCGAATGCTGGAGTTGGTGGATGCTGGAGTCAGTTGATCGTGAGAGTGTTGATTGCAAGGGTCTGTGGATGTCAGAGTTCTAGAATTCTGATTGATTGGTTCTGTTCTTCTTGTTCGGGATTGATCAACGGACGCTGATGAAGGCCAGGGGACGGTTCGAGAGACGGTTCGATAACTGTCCGGGAAACCGATTGGGAACCAAATGATAATTGATAATGAATAACGGTAAGGTGACCGACGTCAGCAGAATTGCCGATGTCGGCCGATAAGTGACCGACGACGGCGACATCGACCAGGTAACGACCGTCGTTGGCAGATGCATAATGAGGACAGAGTATAGCTTTTAGCTCTCTGCTCATTGTTACATGCTGCCAAGGTCAAGGCTGGTAGAAAAAGTGATCGACAAGAGTTAAATAGGAGAAGAAGAATAAAATGGGGGATGACCAGGGGAGTTGACACGATTTTGGTGTCTACATTTGCCCCTTTTTGTCTTGTTGGTTGTTCTAGACGAACTGCAAGACAAAAATAGGAGTGATTTCCCCAGGTGTAAGATAAGGTTGATTTCATCTTGTTGGTTGTTCGAATGAACTGCAAGACAAAATAGGAAAAAGATAGGTTGCCCCGATTATGGATGAGGTATTCCCCCTCAAAGCAGGAGTCGAGGGAAGGGAACCGAGAATCAAGTGCTGATTTGACAAAGAGTGGATGAAAAAGGGGTGAGGGTGAACGCTGTAAAAGTTATGATTGCGCGCATATCACTACACGAGATGGTCAGGTCAAAAGTGTCGCAGGTCAAGGGTCGAGGAGTGCTAAAATTGAAATAACTGGGCCCCAGCATTTAGTCGTCTGCTGATCGGGTCACTCAATCTAAGTTGAAGCTCCAAATGGTCATCGTGTTCCAGGTATCCCAGGCTCAGGAAGTGCTCCCAGAAACACGAAAAAGTCACAAGTAGTAGGGATCAACTGGCTCGCAATCCTATACTTGCGAAGGGTCAAAAAAAAGGGTTTGCAGACAATTCTGCTAACCAGCCGTGAGGTAGCATACACGCAAAAACAACCAAGGCAACAATGTCTTGGAAGTGATCGAGGTCGGAGGAGATAGGCATGATCTCCAATGGTCATGGGTCAAGGTGGATGGATGGATGAAAGGATGTGGCTGAGCTAACCTCAGAAAACATCATGTGATCTGAGTGCTGCCTACATAGCCCTTGTGTGAAGGGCCTCAGGCCAATGTAGTTCTCCCTAAAAGGGGGGAATGGTCAAAGAAAATGATCGGTCTTGATCAAAGTTGCAGAAGAGAAGGTTTGTCCATCAAGGAGATGAACAAACGGGGGTGGTCGAGCTAACCTCAGAGGATGTGTTATATGAGTGCTGCCTACATAGCCCTGGTCATAGGGCCTCAGACCAATGTAGTTCGGACAAATAGAAGAGAGTGGTCGATGACTGGATGTGGTCAAGTATCGAAATGATGAGGGGAAGATGAGGATAAGATGATACTACAGATGGTGTATTCTGTAGAATTGATCAAAAGGCTTTCATCCCTAGCAAGTTTCCATAGTCGTGATGGATGTATGCTAAAAATGAATGAAGGTTTATTTATGCTTCAACAAGTATTGGTTTATGCTTAACATAAATTGAGTCTGGTCGATAGTTTCCATGTGTACTGGTGTCCATAGAAACTATGCGAAAAGGACAAGGATAATGATAACGTCATGTTGTCAAGTTGTTGGTCTGAGAATGTTTTAGTTGAAAAAGGTTTGGTTAAAGGTGACCAAAGTGAAAGATATGTGAAAGGCTTATTGCTCTTTCATTGACAAGGACCAAAAAGATAGCATAGATAGGGGTTATGAGAACCAAGAGCCCCATTCATGCGTGACGTCATTGACCATGGTTATGTTAGAGCGGTAATCGAATCACTTCGACATTAAAGTGAGCTCGAAGTCCCTTGAGCAGGTGATAGGAGGAGAAAAGAGGGTAACCCATTTTAAGAGCAGAAATAACTATGCTCCTTTTTATAGGAGACCCTGAGACAACTATAAGTCAAGTCCATGACTCATTCAATTTTTTTTTTTTTAGCGCAGACTGATCAATGCGGGAAGCCTGCATAGAGATGTCATTTGCTTGGTGGTCAGTTGTGAAGCTGATCAATGCAGGAAGCTTCTAAAATAGTGCTATTTATTGCTAGATTAGTCATAGCCATCCTTCAAGGGAGTGGTCTATATTTTTGTTTAATAAAAGGGCTTTTGAATAGCTATCCTTCGAGGGAGCAGTCTATTAATTACAGCAATGATAGTACAGCTGTCCTTCGAGGGAGCAGTCTGCTTTTTGATTTTGATATTGATATAGTGACCATGGATATTGTGACATCTTGATTTATTTTGACAGAAATGTGAGTCGTGGACAAGATTATAGAAGGTCAAGGGCTCCCTTTTATGAGGACAAAGCATTCATACAGCATAAAAGGGTTATAGGAATTGTTAAGAGGAATAGGGTTGAAAGGAAGTAGGATTAAGAGGACGGGGATTGCTCAAGGGACGAGCTCAAGCTAAGTGTCAAGTGGACGAATACTCGACTAACAGTAGAACGGTCACAGATGCAACGCATTAAGTGGCTCAGGTTCTGGGCGTCCATCAAGAGAAGACAGACGATAAGTCCCTGATCCATACTTGTGCGTGATAATAAAAGGTCCGATCCAATTAGGAGCAAACTTGCCTCGTTTACTTCGCTCCATATTGGTCACGTGTTGATTCTCTTTGAGGACGAGGTCTCCGATGTTGAAATCTCGTTCTCGCAGATTTTTGTCATAGGTGCGTTTGATGCGATGTTGATAGACATGGAGATGATTAAGGGCAGCAAGACATCGTTCGTCAAGTAACTCAAGTTGAGCTAAGCGATCTTGACGAAAGTCATCGTTGGAAAGAATATCATGTAGAGAAATGCGGAGAGACGGGATCTGTACTTCGAGAGGTAAGACAGCCTCTGTTTCGTACATGAGAGAAAAAGGGGTAGCACCCGTAGAGGTTCGGATGCTAGTGCGGTAAGCCCACAAAGCGAAGGGAATGTGAATGTGCCAATCCCTGCCTGTGTCACTGACCACTTTCATGAGAATTTTGGTGAGAATTTTGTTGGAAGCCTCGGCCTGCCCATTTTCTTGTGGGTAGTAAGGCGAAGAAAAACTGAGTTTGATGTCGAATGAGTCTCATAATGTTTGGACAGTTTTGTTTTTAAAGGACTTGCCGTTATCGGTGATGATTTTATGAGGGACACTGAAACGATAGATAATATGGGTGGTGATGAAGTCGACGATCTTGTCGGCTTTTGTGGAGACGAGAGGAATAGCTTCCACCCACTTGGTGAAATATTTAGTGGCTGTGATGATGGATTGATGACGAAGAGACGAATGAGGGTTAATCTCACCGATGAGATCTAAACCCCACTGAGAAAAAGGCCAAAAATCCTGAGCGATTTGTAAGGCGTGACTAGGAAGATGAAGCAAGTTAGAGTGCTGCTGACACTTGATGCAACGCCGAACATAGTCGCTACAGTCTTGATGAAGGGTAGGCCAATAATAGCCCAAACGAAAGATGCGCTTGACAACTGAATTCCCACTGAAATGTCTGCCACAAATCCCATCGTGGACTTGTTGAATGGCTTGGGATGCTTCAGTGGAGGTGAGACAGCGAAGAAGGAGGCCGTCGAAGCCTCGCTTATAGAGAAGACCCCCTAGCATGGTATAGTGAGTGGTATGCTTGATAAAAGCTCGTCGTGCATTACTAGAGAGGTTGGGAGGAATGACAGAGAAAGATAAGAAGTCTACAAGTTGCTTATACCAAGCATCTTGTGGACTAGGGTCTATAGTGTTGACATGATGAATGTGAGAAGAGATATATGAAGGCAACGGCACACGATGCACCGTGACAAAAAGTCTAGATGTAGATGAGGAAGATGGGATATGTGAAGCGAGAGAAGCTATGGTGTCAGCAAACTTATTCGTGGATCGAGGAACAGTCTGCAGGAGGAAATGGTCGAAAGATGCAAGGAGAATGTCAGCACGGTTTTTGTACCTTTGCAAAATTTCATTTTTACAGAGGTATGAACCGTTAACCTGATTGACGATGAGTTGCGAGTCGCCGAAGATGTTGATGGACTTGATGCTGAGAGAGAGGGCGGTCTGGAGTCCCAAAATTAAGGCCTCGTATTCAGCCATATTCTTGGTACAATCAAAGTCGAGTTTAAAAGACAAAGGCATGGGCTCCCCTTCGAGTGGGATGAGAATAACCCTAGCACCCCCACCTAGTTGACATTTGGAATCGTCAAAGAACATAGTCATCTGATAGGTGGTGTCGTCGGAGGAAAGCGCAGCGATAGACTCATCAAGGAATTCACACTGCGAAGGTTGATTGTCAGGAAGAGGGGCATCTGCTAGTTGATCAGCGATGGTTTGCCCCTTGATAGATTTTTGCTGGACGAATTTGAGATCAAACTCAGCAAGCAGCATGAGCCACCGAGCCATACGTTGATTCTGATATGGCTTGGAGTGCATATACTTGAGAGGGTCGGTGTGAGTGATGACAAAGGTTTTGTGACTAAGAAGATAGTGGCGAAGCTTAGTAGCAGCAAAGACTAACGCCAAATAGAGTTTTTCGATATGGGTATACCGAGTTTCATAGTCGACCAGTGTTCGGCTGATATAATAGACTGCTTGCTCACGGTGATGCTCGTCTTGGTGCGCGATCATGGCACCTAATGAATGGTTGGTGGCAGAGATATAAAGGTAGAAGGGTTGGTCATCTTTAGGTGGAATGAGGACTGGTGGAGAGACCAGATAGCTTTTGAGGGCTTCAAAAGCCTCTTGACAGTCCTCATCCCATTTAAAGGAGACATCCTTCTTAAGGAGATGATGAAAAGGTTGGCAGTGGTCTGAAAGCTGCGAGATGAAACGGTGAATGGACTGGAGCTTCCCTTGCAAACTGCGAAGTTGCTTGAGATTGGTCAGAGGCGGCATTTCGAGGATAGCGCGGATCTTGGCGGGATCTATCTCGATGCCACGGAAGGAAATAATGAAGCCGAGAAGCTTGCCAGAGAGGACCCCAAAGACACATTTTTTGGGGTTAAGACGAACATTGTATTGAAGAAGATGAGAAAAGATGATTTTGAGAATGGTTAGATGGTCGCGGCGAAGCTTGGACTTGCCGAGCAGGTCATCCACATAGTCCTCCATGATTTTGTGGAGGAGATCATGGAAAATGTAGGTCATGGCGCGCTGATAAGTGGCGCCTACGTTCTTCAAGCCAAAAGGCATGACTCGATAGCAGAAAGTCCCCCATGGGGTAATAAAGGTAGTCTTGTGCTGATCTTTCGGAGCAATCAAGATTTGATTGTATCCTGAAAACCCGTCCATGAGCGATAGCATCTCATGTCTGGCCGTGAGATCAACAAGCTGGTCGATGTTAGGAAGAGGGAAGTCATCTTTGGGACAGGCTAGGTTGAGGTCGCGATAGTCTGTGCAGATCCAAATCCCCCCAGTTGCCTTGGTGACTGGGACGATGTTAGAGACCCACTGTGGATAGTCGATACGCTGGATGAAGGAAACAGAAAGGAGGCGTTGAAGCTCTTCTTTGACAAGGAGGGCAACGCGGGGATGCATCTTTCGAAGCTTTTGCCTGATAGGCTTAGCCTCTGGTTTGGTGACAATGTTATGGGTAACGATGGTGGGGTCGATGCCAGGCATATCACTGTAAGTCCAGGCAAAGGCCTTGCTATGGTTAGAGAGGAAATGGGTATAGTCAAGCTGCTCCTGAATGTCTAAAGATTGGCCAATCTTTAAGACATAAGGAACATCAAAAGAAGGAAGGTTGATGTCAATGGTTGATTCATTTAACATAACCTGGGTCTCAGAAGGGAGGGAGCACTGGATGAAAGAATCGTCAGCGCCCATGTAAGAAAGAATGGCGTCATCGTCAACGCAATGAACAGTGTGAATGGTTGCCGACTCATCTTCGATCATGCTGGGAAAAATGAGAGGGAGAGAATTGGACACCCCATTGAGCTGATAAGTCAAGGGGTCCAGGCGGATGGTGTTTATGGAAAAAAAAACTAGGAGGAATGGAAACCACTAACTCCGTAGGTGAAGGGGGCGAAACAGGCGAGTGTGGAGGTGATTGGTCAATGATTGGTTCAGGACAAAGGTCTAAAGGGTCTTGAGTAGGGTCATGATATCCTAGACCATGTCGTTTTTTGGCATCATCATCATTGAGCGATTGGATAGGCTGATGGGAGCCTTGCTCATAGTGTCCGAAACCAAAACCCTTCCATGCACACCTATAAAGGTAAGTGTGTGCAAAAGTGGGGTTGCTAAGAAATGAAAAGTCTGATGTGAAAGGTTGAGGTGAAGAAAGAGGATTACCATCAATAGGAGCTTGATTAAGCCCCCCATAGACGAGGTTGGTGCGGAGGTGAGGGGGACCATAAGGTATGATCATCCCTATCCGATGGTCGTAGCTGGGGCTGTGATGAAGGCGTCCATAGTCTTGTGGAGTTTGGAACATATCTAAAGCCAGCAAGCGATACTCTCCCAATGAAAGTCTTTGGAAGACATCTTCCATGGGATCTGTGGTCATCGCTTGAAGGGGAGGCGTAAGGGCGACTGCCTATTGCGAACTGGTCGAAGCTTCCGCAGATGGAGGAAGGGCCGGGGTTAACGGCTTGATAGGGATGAGGACATCGTTTGGACAATAGGTGGTGTTGCATGTTTTGAAGGGCGAAGGGTCAGTAGGAATGGTGTGGACTTGTCCGTCATGCTCAAATTTCACAGAACGGTGCAGGGTGGAGGGGACACAGGACATGCCGCGGATCCAGGGTCGGCCCAGCAAGATGTTGTATTGAAACTCTCCTTCGATGATGTAGAAGAGCTCCGAGACTGTGCGTGGACCAACGCGAATATGAAGAATGACTGTGCCAATGGTCGTGGCAGTAGTGTCATTGAAAGAGCGCAAGATTGCGTCAGTTTTAGAGATGCAATTCTTGGGAAGAGCCAACTGATCAAAGGCATGGGTGGAGATGATGTTGATGCTAGTGCCTCTGTCAATCATAACGCGTTTAATGTGTGTTCGATCGATATAGGCAGTGATGAAGAGAGCAGCGTCTTGATCTTTCGTGTTGGATGTAGGAATTTCAGAATCGTTGAATGTAATGGAGGCGATAGGGGCTAAGGAGTGGACAAGGGCAGCAAGTGGTTGGGGGTCCTCGGGTTGGACCTCCGCTGCCTGTAGGGCTTGGATGAGGGCCTGACGATGTTGGGGCGAGGTTTGGATGAGATCATAGAGGGACATCTTCACAGGCGTCTGGTGAAGTTGTTTCAACATGGAGTCGTGGATTGGTCCAAAAGAAGAAGAAGAAGAGGAGGGTTGAGGCACGCCAAGGATAGAAATCTTAGGCTTAGGGGGTTGAGGTGGATTGACAAAAGGGTAGGTCTAAGGAATGGCGGCTTTTTCTTTCGCCTTATCCTTTTGTGACCTAGTAGTGATGTGAATGGCATTGATTTCAAAGATGGGAGGTGAAAGTGATGAGGGATTTGTAATCGGTTGATGAGATGTAGATGGGTTTGAAGAGGTAGAAGGGTTATGAGAAGGAGTCAGGGGTCGATTGAAAGTGTCCTCAAAGAGAAGAGTGTCTTTCTCTAGATAACGGTGAATGACAGCCTTGAGGGCACAGCAAGCCTCGGTGTCGTGTCCTGGTGTACGATGATATAAACAAATCTTCATGTCATCGAACCAGGAGGGTTTAGACCCGAGAGGTTGGAAAGGCTTGATGGGTGGAAGAGTTATGCTAGAAGTTTGCAAAAGTCATTGCAAGATTAAAGAGTATGAACCCACTAAAGGATCCGTGCTCATTGATGTATGCGATGTCGGTGACTTTTGCTTGGGCGAAGTTGGAGGAGGCTTTCGTACCACCTTCTGGGTTGATGGTGTGATGATAGGCGGGGATGGTACACTCTTCATGAGAGGTACCACCCTTTTGGGAGAGGGTAGGCTTGTGGTCGGTAAAGGAAGCAAAGGAGGCAATCGGTTTTGGTTAGAGGTTGGAGTGGGAAGGACTCTGGTTAGGGTTGAAGGATGCGGGCCCAAAATGGAGGGCAATGGTGATGGAAGAGGAAGCGTTCGCCTCTGTGGTTTGGCAGTCTTTTATGATTTAGGTTGAAGACTATTATTAGTTGAAGTCTGGTTTAAGTCCACCTTCACTTGTGGATGAGTGAGGTTGGAGACGGGGCGAACGCCAAGCAATTTGATAGGTTTAGGCAGAGTAGATGAGGGTTTTGGTTTTGATGAGGTTGATGGAGATGTAGATGGTCTAGAGGCAAAAATCTGATTTTTGTTGATAGTCTTAAGAGGTTTTGCCATGGGAGGATTAACAGCATGAGATGAGAGGGCCCAGGCTTGTTGAAGAGCTATGAGACGGTCCCACAATCCCTGATGTTCCACTTTCCTAGAAGGGAGAAGTTCGAGTCTCTCCACTAGTCGGGAAAATGGCTGAGAAGATGCGGGATGAAGTTTGGGCTCTTGAGAAGATGCCGACGGTTGTGGGACTGAAGGTATGGTAGTTTCAGCCCCAAAGCATGGTGGAGTTTTGACAGGTTCATGTTTGGTTGGAGACGAAGGAGAGATAGGTTGTTCCCTGGGTGGAGAAGAAACTGGAGAATGAAGCTCCTCAAGCGGATAAAGGGCAGGGATGATAGTGCCCTCCACTTATGGTCGAGGAGTAGGAAAAGTTGGGTCTTCCATGGGCAGCAAGAAGGAAGATGGTGAAACTGGCTGTAAAGGTAAGGTCGAGGCGTCCTCCAAAATGAGAGAAGTTGAGGGAGAACTAACCGGAGAAAGAGGTTCGTCCACATGTGATGGACTGATGGATGAACTCACCTCTTGAGGTTGGTTAGAAATGAGGGGCGAGACTGTATTGACTGTTCGAATATTATGTTCATGGGTATTGTCAGTCAAGGTCTGGACGTTGTTTTGGGTTGGTGGATGATTAGGGAATGGTTGTTTGAAAATATCGATACCCTGATTAGGAGGGGCATTAGGATTGTCGAGGATGAGGTCACCCTTTTCCAACATGTCTTGGACTATGTTTTTAAGGGTTTTACAGTTGCCCGTGTCATGACCTTTAACACGGTGGTAGTGGCAGAAGTCATTTTCCCTATACCACGCAGGGATGGCGCGTGAGGGATCAAATTGTGGTGGTGGTCGGATCTGAGGGAGATTGATGGCCCCTTGTTTGACGAGTTTTTCCAACACAGACGTGTATGATTCTCCAAGTGGAGTAAACTGTCGTTGCATGTATCTCTACTGAAATTGGCGAGTGGCACTCATAGATGTGGATGGTTCAGATTGATTAGTTGAAGGTGAAGAGGAAGAAGATCTAATAACCACAGATTTGCTGAAGCTTTAGATTTAGGATTGGATGAGGAAGGCTTAGAAGAGGGGTCATTGGTTTTGGAGTTAGGATTCTTACTCCGCAACTTGACTTTATTCTCCTCGACGGCACGTAACTCAAGTTTACGAGCCATCGTGAAGGCTTCGTCAAAAGTGCGGAAGGTCTGAACCCTCAAGGTAGAAGAAATATGTTTAGCGCAGGCTTGAGAGAAAAGTTCAATAAGCTCAGGTTGGGGTAAGGAAAATGAAAGTTGATTGATAAGGCCCCTCCACCGAGCGATGAAATCAGCAATAGATTCATCCTCGAACTGGCGAATAGAATAGAGGTCTGTGATAGAGACCTTCTTGGTGATATTGATGGAGAAATGATTGAGGAAGAGCTGGGCCAGCTGAGTGAACGTGAGGATGGAATGGCTGGGAAGAGAGCTATACCAGTCAAGTGCAGCACCCGAGAGAGACATGGGAAACATGCGTAAGAGTAACGCATCATCGTGGGCGATAAGGTAACAGGGGTGTCTGAATGCCCGTAAATGTTGTTGTGGGTCTTCCTTGCTCTGGAAACGAGAAAATTTAGGAAGTTCCCACTGGCTGGGATATGGTCTGATGGGGACAGAAGGATGGATGGGCTCGTTGCAGATTTGTTCGTACGAGAGAGTGTTGCGCGAGCCAGTAACGGAGGTCTCTAGGTTGGACATTTTATCCATCAGCATCTTGATAATATCTACTGACGAATTGGCAGGTGGAACGCCTCCTAAATTATAAGGCGCTTGAAAGAGGCTAGAAGAGGTGTACGACGTAGTCGGTTGTACCAATAAGGGCGCAACGTACGGATGACTAGTCGTAGGGATAGAAGAAGTGACTAAGGATGGTTGGATAGAAGGCATGGCTAGGTTTGATGTTGTCATGGGAGGCTGGCTAGAAGTAACATGGGCTAATGGATAGGTAGCCACCCTAGTGTTGATAGGAGTAAGGGTAGGCGAAATGGAGACGACCAAGTTTTGAAAGGGGGTAGAAAGTGGTTGAGTGGGCTGAGATTGATAGGGGGCCAAAACCCCGGTGAAAGTGGGCCCAACGATAGAAGGAGAGGCCACGCTTGGATGGTTGGTAAAAAGTTGGTCATTGGTTGAGGCAATAGCCTGGGTATCTAAGGGTTGGACTATGGACGCCATTGATACGGCCGTATTTGAACATGAATAAAGGAAAAATGGGATAATTTAATGATTTTTGAAACCAATTATGACATTTTTACCCCATTTTTTGACATTTTTGACCAAAATTTGCATTTTTAGGCCATAATTCATCAGTTTGACCAACTACAAAGGGATATGGATTAGATTTTTGAAAGTTTTGAATGATAGGGATAATAATTTGACCTTGATAGGACAAATTACTAATAGTTATCACTCACCCCCAACCAATTAACCCATTCATAGCTCCAACCCAATCCATATCAATTCCCCAATCTACCAATCCAATCATACCACCTAACCAACCCACATCAACCCCTCAACAAATATCTATGACACCCTACCCACACTATGTTCCTAATCGACAAGGATACATAGCTCCATCTTCCACCCAAACTTTTGTGCCTATTAACCCATATGTGGCACCTTCTACCCAACCTTTTATGCCTATTAACCCATATGTGGCACCTTTTACCCAACCTTTTATGCCCATTAAACCTTATGTAGCATCATCCCAACCTTCAATGACCATATACCAACATGTGCCATCTTATCAACCTTATACCAGTTACCCATACATCACATCCACCAACCCCAACAAAACTTACCATACAATTATGGAACCACCCAACCCTAAATAGATTTGGTCAAAATTTTGATGGACAAAATGACCAACTTGGAGTCATCTATCTTTGGGGCTCACAACCTCTTGTTTTATGACCAAATTTGTAATGAACCCATTCACCCATCCATCCCTATCCAACCTTACCTTCCTCAATGGGAACTACCCAAAATTTCTAAATTACAAAGCAAGGAGGACCCCCAAAAACACTTAAGAACATTTTGGCATTCTTGTTACTTGATTGCCTATGATGATGCTCTTCTCCTTCACACCTTTCCTATGTATTTATCTAAAACAACCTTAGATTGGTATAGTGTCATCACTAAACACTCCATCTTTTCCTTTTCCCAACTTGCCCAAACCTTTTTAGACCACTTCTCAATAAATATAGCTAAGAAGGTCTCCATCACCAACCTCTACTCCATCAGGCAATTTGATGATGAATCAATTGCCTATTTTGTAGCTCGATGGAGAGATCTTATTAACCAAATATCTTTCTCTTTGCCCTAACCTGAGTTGATTGAAAATTTCTCTTAGGCTTGTGCCAAACATATTATCCCTACTCTACAGGGTCAAACATTTAGAACTTTTGATGATGATTTAACTATGGCATGTAAACTAGAAATTAGAGCCATCGATGAGGGGAAGTTGAAAATAAGAAATAAAAATTCTAGCTTCAAAACCACATACCCTTCCTCATCCAAAACCACAAACCAATCTAATTATCCCAACACCAAACCAAAGGTAGCCATGGACATGGTTGTTCTTAAAAACATTCTACCTCTGGTTGTCAATGAACCCAACCAAACCACCTCCTCTAACACCTCTAATCAACAAACCCAGAATCAAAACTGGGCTAACCCAAAATAATACACTCCATTAGGGGAGCATATGCTTTAGTTTTGGAAAAATTGCTCAAAGAAAACATCATAAAACTTCCCCCCATCAAACCTCCCCAACAATTTGATACTTCTCACCCTATACCCGATTGGTATAATGAAAA
The DNA here is from genome assembly GCA_037957365.1 of Torreya grandis. NCBI lineage: Eukaryota > Viridiplantae > Streptophyta > Pinopsida > Cupressales > Taxaceae > Torreya > Torreya grandis. The sequence goes on from JARHVA010003864.1 coordinate 1,014,860, forward strand.
TGATCTATATGATTTCCACTGGTTCATTGGACATGACATGAGTAGGTGTAACACCTTTAAGACCATTGTTCAAAACTTGATTGATAAAGGAGAACTTACATTGGACAATCCCAATGTACCCCTGAATTAGTCACTCGACATATTTTGATAGCCTTTTCCCAATCATGCCCCTTCTACCAACCATGATGATAAAAAAATAGAATCATCTCACACTTGTGAGGTCCATATGGTCAATGTAATTATCAGTGAATCTATCATTGAGGAAACCATTGCCTCGACTACCTCTTTCTCCACTCCACTTATTGAAGTGGTGGAATCACCTTCCATTCATTTAGACACCCAAATAAAAGAAGCATCCACCTCCTTTCCTTCACTTGATGAGGTAATAGACTTACCCACCTCTCATTTGATAGAAGAACCAAAGGAGGTAGCCATTGCCATCACATCTTCCTCCCCTATTATAGAATCACCCATTCTCTCTTTGGAAACCATTCTAAAAGGAGAGATCACCCTATCCACTCCTTCCATGGAGGAAACATCCTCCCAAATATTAGAACCTTTCATCAAGGATAAAAGTGAAGAAACCATTCCCTTACCTCAACCTATGGGCCTAATATTTGAATTCGATGCCCAAGGAACCAAACCTATTTACAGACCCTTCTCTAGACTAGTCCAAAGCCTATAATTCTCCTCTCAACCTAATTTGGATTGATCCACATTTTGGCACCATCTTGGGCTCCCCTATTAAAACAAGCATGAAACTTCAACCTCACTTTCATCTAGCATTAAACCTATCATCACCCCAATCCCTTCACCAAACACCTCTCCCTCCAAAATTGTGGAGCAACCATCCAAACCATCTCCATCCAAAATTATCAAATCACCTTACACCTCTCTAATCAAACCTATCAAGAACCTAAGGATACTTCTTATTCCTAGCCTTATCCACCCATATTTGAAGGTGGATTTAAACCCATCTATTCCACAAAAGAAAACCTTAATCAAGACAACTAAGAGGGTGGAACAACCCGAACTCCCACCTAGAAATAGAACCATACCACTCCCTTTTCTCTTACCTTCCATCTTGGGACTTCATCCTTATTCCATCCTAAGAGCTCATCCTTCTAACAAGAATGCAAACCCTCCCAAATCTACCCAAACCAAACTTTCTCCTCTCATTATACCTTTATCTACCCCCTCCAAAACATCAAACTCCCTGTCATTCTTAACCAAACTATCTACCTCTACCTACCCACCTATCTCTAAACCTTAATCATCTCAATCACCCACATCCAAATATTTCACCTTTAAATCTTCCACCCCAAAACCATTGAACACCAAGAAATCCCAACCAAATCCACCTACTAAAATCATTCTACCACCCACAACTTTCATGATGAAGCCTACTCCTAAGAAGGCTCCCACCCCAAAAACCAAAAGCCCATCATCATCAACGACTTTGCTCGAATATTATTTGACCATTTTATAAAGGTTGTTTTAAAATTCTTCCATAAACCTACCACCTATCAAATTCTTCAACCCCTTAAGTCTTAAACCATCATGGTTCAATAATAGTTTAATCTGCTCATACAACACAGAGAACTATAAAGCTCTGCAAGCACTTGTCTATAACTTATGGAATGAGGATGATATATTATTAGATGAACCTCTCTTAATCTCATTATCAACCCAACCACCAAAAAAACCTATCCAACACTTACCCACTCCCCCACTCTCATCCAAGAGTGAGGAGGAACCAAAGTAGCCTTCTATCCAAATGCCTCCCCTCATGCACACTATCCGTATGGTCACCTGATCTTAGGCATAATAAAAGGATAAAAGAAAGGCCAAAGTGTCCATTCTATGGACATATTGTTCCACCTATAAAAATTTCAGTTAGACTCAATCACCTAAACCTTCACCTTCACCTTCACTAAAACCTAAAATATTCATTTTGGGTGCTTCCCCCTCCAACCCCTCCAAATCTATCTAATGAGTAGTTTTGAAACAAATTCACTAGAAACCGATGAAGATGAGCCTATACAAATTGATTAACACATTGCCCCATCATCGTTAAGCACTGATAGAGGCCCTAAAATCTATAGAGGTCCACATCGAAGACCCTCAACCTCTTTCATCCTTTATCAAATCCCTTTGATTTTCTACCCTTGTCACATTCAAGGATTCAAAAATACCTTATGTTCATCCTAAAGATCCCAATCCTTCCCTCTTCATCAGTACATACATCAATCAAAGCCACATCAAAAGGGTGATGATTGATGGGGGAGCTAGTATTAATATTATCTCCTCCCATGCATATGACCAACTCTAGCTACCGAAGAATATCATGTCAAAAAACATACTGGTCCTTCATTCCTTTAATGATACTATGGCCACAACCTTAGAGACATTTGTCTTCCATATCTATTTGGGACCTCACATGCTTCCAGAGTTATTTTACATCATAGAAGGCAAGTTAAAATACAACATCTTACTTCGATGCCCTTAGATCCACTACATGAATTGTGTTCCATCCACCTTGCATTGATGTGTCAAGTTCAAACATGAGGGTCAGGTTGTCACCATACAAGGTGATCCTAGTCCTTTCACATCTTGAAACATGACATATTGACCCAATGAAAATCTTATTCCTTGCTCATCCACCTCACCACCAACTAATAATAACTTCATCCCTACCATTGATGAAGCTTTAACTAGCTCATATATCCCTTCTTCTTAGAGCCCCATAGAGGACCCCTTAGAACCCATGTTCCAACATCCCTCACTGGGAGAGTACCATATTTTGGCCTCAGATGCCTTCCCTACTCCTTAAGAGTATGGGAACCTTGACCATGATCTTGGTTATGATCCCAATATCATAACCATCATTCCTTTTAACATTCCTAACCACCAAACCAATTTCATCTATGGTGGACTTGATCATCCACTTCTTACTTCCTCCACCACCTCTTGTACCTGACCATTTACCTCTAATTTTTCTTATTTGGAGAAACTAGAATTCACCAAATTATACCTTCATAGGTATTCTTTGAAGGGATTTGGCCTTTATTGTTATAAACATGGACCCTATGAGTTACCTTTAATCAAAACCTAGAAACCTCATGAGCTATTTGCCCTTGGGTTCATCCCATTAGAATAACCCACCGATTCACCCAAATCCATCACTACCATCAAGGGGGACATTCTATCCTCACCAAGCCCATCTCTTTTGAAGTCAACGGATTTAAAAACCATCACTTCTAACTTTTTTTAGTCAATACCATTAGTTTGGGTCCCCTAACCTATCAATAGGGTGGCCAAATTAAAACCTTTCCTCTGATTCATCTTGAAATGGTAGAAAATGATTCTCCTACCATCGACACCATCTTGTGTCAAGATGATGATTCCATTCTCACATATCTTGGTGCATTAGATTATTCTATCCACAAATCCCTTCCTTCTTAAAACCAAACCATGTTAAATGAATCCACTATCGATGTCAACTTGGGTACTTAGGATAACCCTCACATTGTAAAGATTGGTCAATCCTTAGATTCCTCAGAGAAAGAAGATTACCTTTCCTTCCTTAATGACAAAATCATAGAATTTTCTTGGTCCTATTAGGCTATGCCTAGGATTGACCCTTCCATATCTCTCCACAACCTTGTTATCCATCATGACGCTAAGCTTCTTAGGTAAAAGCTTTGTAGGATCTACCCTCATATTGCCCTTTTAGTCAAAGAAGAGATTCAATACCTCTTATCTATCAATTTCATCCAACCCATTGACTATCCCCAATGGGTTTCCAACATTGTTCCCATCACCAAACCCACATGGGGACTTCACCTCTGTATTGACTATTGTGACCTCAAACTTTCTTGTCCAAAGGATGACTTTTGTTTTCCTATCATTGACCAACTTGTTGATCTTACAACCATCCACGAGATGCTATCTCCAATGGAAAGTTTCTTAGGATATAATCAAATCTTAATTATACTTAAGGATTAGCATAAAAATTATTTCATCACCCCATGGGGAACTTTCTACGATAGGGTCATGCTATTTGGTTTGAATAATGTTAGAACAACCTACCAGTGTGTGATGACCTATATCTTGCATGATCTCATCCATAAAATCATAGAGGACTATGTAGATGATCTCCTTGGGAAATCCAAATATTTCAAAGATCATCTAAAAGTTCTCAACATTATCTTTGAGCACCTAATCCATTTCCATATCTGCCTCAACCCCAAGAAATGTGTTTTTGGGGTCCTATCAAGAAAGCTTCTTGGCTTTATCATCTCTCTTCAAGGAATCAAAGTGGAACCTACCAAAGTCAAAAAATTACTTGACATACCACCTCAAACCCACCTTAATTAACTCTATATCTTGTAAGGGAAGCTCCAACATATCCATCGCTTCATCTCTTAGTTGTTAGAGAGATGTCAACCCTTTCACCATATTCTTAAGAAAGATACCTCTTTTAATTGGACTAAGGACTATAAAAAAGCCATTGATTCACTCAAAGTGTACCTTCTTTATCCACCCATTCTTACCCCTCCTAAATATGACCAACACTTATACATTTATATATCTACCATTGACCATTACTTAGGGTTAATGCTCACTCACCATGATGAACAAAATAAAGATCAACTTATCTAATATATAATTCAAACACTTATAGAGTATGAGACTTGATACACACATATTGAGAAGCTTTGCCTTGCCTTAGTCTTCATGACTTCCAAGCTTTGTCATTACCTCCTAAATCACAAAACGTTTTTCATCACCCATACATACCCACTCAAGTACATGCACTTTAAACTATACTAAACCCAGTGTATAACTAGGTGTCTCATGCTCCTAGCTGAGTTGACTTTGAGTTCCTCTAGTAGAAGTTGATTATATGGTAAGTCATCATTGATCAGTTGGCTAAAGCTCCTTTTCAAAAAAATTAATCACTTCCTTTTGCATTTTTAGATGAGTCCATCATGATTCTTTCTCAAGAGGACATCACCTACCAAATGACCATGTTATTCGATGGCTCAAAATGCTAGAACGGTGGGGTTGATGGAGTCATTCTCATTCCCATTGATGGAAAACCTCTTCCTCTTTCTTTCAAACTTGATTTTAAGTGTACCAACAATATTTATAAGTATGTAGCTCTACTAATAGGTCTCCAAACTACTCTAGCCTTGGGAGCTAAGATGATCAGTGTCCTTGGTGATTCCCAGCTTATGGTTAACCAGATCAATAGATCCTACCAAAGTAAAAATGATGTCTTGAAATAGTAAAAACAACTAGTAGATGTATTCTTAAATTTATTTGATTATTACCTTATCTAATCTATTCCATGATCTACCAACAATTTTTTGGATATAATGCTTCCCTTACTTCCCAGATCCCATCTGTGCCTTTTGATTCTAAGCTCTTTGTCACCATTCATTATTTTATCACACCCTATTATATCTAATATGACCTTCCTACCATTTTTAGTGTGGATAAATCTCCATCATACATTTGGTATGAGCAAACCTTTAACTATCTCAATCTCAGCATCATTCCTCCCAACCTCTCTAAGAATGCTAAAAGAGCCTTTGTTCAGAGTACCTCTCATTATACCATACTAGGTTGAATATTTTACAAACATGGTTTTGAGGATCTCCTTCTCTGTTACCTATGTAGTCATGAAGATTCCCATGATATCAAAGAAATGCATGACGAGATCTATGGGGGACACTTTTAATAGCCTAGCTATCATTAAACATATCCTTTTCCTTGGATAATATTGGCACACCTTCAACCAGGACTATTGTGATTATGTGAAGAAGTGTTTTAAATGTCAAAAACACTCCAATTTACATCATGCACCAACTCATGGCCTTCAAGTATCCAAATAATTTTGGCCCTTCTCACAATGGGGATTAGATCTCATTGGGAAAATCAACCCTCATTCTTCATAATGGCACTAATCCATCATCACCACCACCAAGTATTTAACCAAGTGGGTGGAGGTTATTCCTCTTACCTCAACCAAAACCAATAAGATAGTCAACTTCATAAATCATCATATCATCTATCACTTCAGTGTTCCCCATAAGATCATCACCAATAATGGCAAATCTTTCAAAAACAAAAAATTCTAAGGTTTTTGTGATGCATTTGGCATCAAGTTAAGCTTTTTATCGCCTTATCATCCATAAGCAAATGGATAGGAAGAAACCTCTAAAAAAAACCCTCAACAAAATGTTGACAAAAATGGTCAATGCTTCTAGTTAGAATTGGCATTTACACATCCCTTTTACTTTATGGGCATATCACACTAGCATTCAAAACTTTATGGGTGCTACCCCTTTCTCTCTAGTTTTTAGAGTAAAGGTGGTTTTGCCTCTTGAAGTCTAGATTCCCTCTCTTTGCATATCCTTTTAAGATATAATTTATGAGAATGACTATCATCATGAGTATCTAGTATGACTTGAGATACTTGATGAGCACCACCTAGCTGTGCTTAACCATATTTGTGTCTATCAAGATCAAGTCAAGTACACCTATAACAAACACTTAAAAGAGCAAAAATTCAATATCATAGAGCTCATCTTGAAGGAAAATCAACATGTAACCAATATGAAGAAAAGCAAGTGAGGCAATTTTGATTTTAATTGGCTTGGACCCTACATCATAACCCACAAGTATGGATTAGGATCTTATCATTTATACTCTCTTGAAGGCAAACCAAAACTTGAGCCTCTCAGTGATTCACACCTGCATCCTTTCTTTTGTTAAATAAGTATCAAACTTACCTTTTGTCTAACTTAAGCTTGTCCCTTGATTTATGAGATTTTTACCTTCCTCACACCTTCATACCATCCCTTTGAGGACAACTTATTACAACAAATAACCATGTGATTAACCATCAAAATCATATCCTAATCTTAAATATGGGTACCATGGCTCTACCCATGGCATGGTTCTCATGGATACTTTTCATCCCTAATCAGATAGAATCCCATGGTCATTGTCTCTCTAAACCACCCCTTTCACCTATCACTAACCTCTTATGCTCTAGGTTTTTACCTCATAAAGGTAAACCTCTAAGCCTAAATAGAATTTTCCATGTCAAATGTAGCATCAAAATAATTTAGGATACCAAAATATCGCTTGGGTCAAATATCTCCAGCATGAAAACTACTCCCTTTAAGGACAACTACCTAAAATCTAATTTTTTTAAAAGGATAGACTACTCCCTTGAAGGAAAGCAACCAAAATAAACAAACACAAACTTAGACCACTCCCTTGAAGGATGGCTAAGTCAATTTTGTTAAAATCAATCATTTTAAGCTTCCTGCATCAATAGAATTCACAAACCTATCAAAATGAAGCAATAAAAAGTTCCAATATCAAAATCAACATCAAGCTATCCCAAGAAAGCTGCAATCAACTTTCATTTATAGTATCAATATACTTCTTGCATCAATCAGTCTCCACATTATATTAAGACATGGACTATTTATTATGGTTCTTAGGTCACCTATAGAAGGGGAAAACCCACCCTTAAGAGGTTACAATCCCCTTCACACCACCTATCAAATATCTCTCCTTTTTACCATCTATATATCAAGGGATTTAGAGCTTACTTGACATGATGTAATCAGGACACCTTTTTATCACCCAACACATGCTAATGTGAAGCATTCAAAGGGCTTATGTTTTTTAAACCAATCTTACTTAGGGTTTTTTTGTATCTTGTGCCAATGAAGAAGCATCATGATTTTTCCTTATCCTCTCATAATTGGTCCATGTATTCATGTAGACATATGTCTCATGTCTTCCATCTCTTTTCCCACATCTAGTTTTTCTATCTAAACTTTACTTTATGCCCTATCATCAACAAAATAACTATAAATCATAACATTGCATCCATAAACATAAACCACATCATAACCATGTATAGAACAATAACCATAATCATAAACCACATTACATCTATAATCATTAACCACATCACTTATCCATGATCATAATCATAATCAAAATAGTCATAACCATGTATAAAACAAATCATTACATCATCAAAATCATGTATAACCATTCATCATAAATATTATCCATAATCATTACATGCCTAAGGTAGTGAGTCTACATCTCATAAGCATAAACATCAAAACCATGAACCATAAACTATAAAATAACATCTATATATCTTCATCACATCATATACATAATGTCTCATCAAAATAAAATAGTACATATCATAATATGCATATCTCTCTCAAAACATATACATCTCACAACATCGTCTCATAGGCTAATATCAAAATAATCTACACCTATACATATTATATCATAAAACTATGCCCCTAGGGAACCACTATCATCTAGTGCCTGATCTCTTGAGGTGCCCACCTATCTACCCACTGAAGTGGCCCACTAACCTAGAGTCATTATACCTACACCACTTACCAAGCTGTCTCTATACTCACCCCATCGAGGCTCTTATGGATAATGTGTCATAACTATGGCCTCATAATAATATAACTCCTAACCTATGGCTAAGTATCATGTCATGGGAATTCTACTTGGTAGTCATGTTAGTGCTATAGATCTTCCTCTAGTCTGTCTCAAGGAGTCCCTCTCCTGGGTCACCAAGGCTAGTGTAGTCCTAGCCTTATCCCTCTCACATAGCATAGTGGCAACCTAACCTTGTAATGTGGCCACCTACCCTTGTAAAGCTATGATATGTGCCTGTATAGTGGCTAACATCCCTCTTGTCTATCCATTAAGGCCACCTTCATATACTTGTACCTATGGATTCCCACTAGCTAGGTCTACATCCATGGGATACCTACCCCCATCATTCCATCCAAAATTTTCCACTATATAGAGGGCCTGACACCATGCTCTATATCCATCAACAAAACCTGCATCATAAATCTCTACTATGGTAGACATCTCCTCATAATCTAGAACTGTCTCCATTGGTTTTGGCTTTGAAAGTAAAAATTTGGCATCCTCCCATCTATACCTCGAGAAAAAAATATAATCCCTTATACCAACTTGAATTGCTTATGAATCTTGTCAAAAGGGATGAGCTCAGTCTCACCCTCTCTCCTTGTAAAAATCCACATGTATCTCAACATTAACAAAATATGCCAAGTATAGTGGGCCCACCTTAGGAAGCTAACATATGGCCTTTAAACCACATCTCCAACCACCAAATATTCTAATGCCCCCCAAAACCAATCAATGTCTCACACACCTCCTCTAGGTCTTGTGAGCATGTAATCACTTCACTGCATGAAACCCATCTTGAAGTCCATCTAGGCATATCCCTCTCATGGTAGCCCCATTAGCCTCAACATCTAGATGTGCTCATAGGCCCAATAGTGTAGCATGAACCCACATTAATGCCATACCTCTTATGAGATTTGAACCCCCATAGCTCTATGTATATCGAAACCAACAAAACTGGCATGCACCCAAAAACTATCCAACCTAGTAACATCTCCACCAAAACTCCTAGCAGTAGATATGGAAACCTCCCACTACTCAAATTTGGTAATTTAAAATAAGAAATCCACATCATCATCATCATCATCATCATCATCATCATCATCATCATCATCATCATCATCATCATCATCATCATTAACCTCTGATCATCTTTGGCCCTCTGATATAATGACTTGTAGATAAAGCCTCCATCATGCCACTTGGAGAACTCATGATCATCAGTATATATGAGCTCCATATGCTCATCTCTATCATCCCTCTCAATATGATATGTCAGATCCCCTTGAATGTGCAATTATGTGATCTTGTGTACATTCTCTAGTAAGATAGTCATCTCACCAGTCAATAAGAGAAAGGTGTTCATAGTCAGAACCCATCTCTCGATGAGGGAAATGATCATTGTCACATCACACATGTGTTGTAAGTACATAATCATGTTGAGGTCGACCTCCTCCATATGCACCTGGTCATCATCTATCATCCATTCGTAGATCTCTACAAAGGTCTAAGGAACTTGATCCTGCATCTAGATCTGATCATGTGCCTACAAAATTAGTTAGAAAACACACTTAGTTTTCTATAAACTACTCTACCCATGAGCATTCAACATTTGTTTCCTCACTCACCTACCTAATAACACTTATTTACCCCATATCAAATACATGAAACCCTTTTAAAACTTACATTCTCACCAACACTACCATTACTATTCTAATGGTAAAACATTTTAAACTTAACCATTTCCTTAACCTTTTATCAAAATCCCTTGGCCATTTGGTCGATCACTGATGGTCACTATGACTACTGATGGCTAGCTAGCCATTTGGTCCATGGTCTTTGATCATCAATGATTGGCTATGACCACCGATGATCAGGTATGATCATCGATGGTCACTATATGTGACTATTGGTAGTAAAACCCAAACACTATCTACCCAAAAACCTATCCAACCACTCCTTTCCAACACCTAATTACCTTAATTCTTTCCTCTACCCTACCCCCAACATACCCACCCTCATAATTTCAATTTTTACCCACAAAATTTTAAAATAACAACACAAAACCTAAAACTACGTTAAAACTCAATACCCTCCCCAAACCAATCACAAATCAACAAAATTAAACTAACAATGACCAAGTCCATCTAATTTATCAATTCAATGCAACCCCTACCTAATTCTTTAACCATCATCAAGGAGGAATTCTAGGTCCCACCACCTAGCCATGCCCTTGTCTACCCTGCATCCTCGGTCTACCTCAGTAATCAGCCACTCAACGTAAACACCCAATAAAATAATCAATAAATACCTCATCAACACTCTCACACAACATGCCAAGGATATTGGTACACATAGGAATCAGGAAGTCATAAAAAGTCATAAGTGAAAATGACAACACTTTTTCACTTTTATCCTCTATACTTTTAGGGTTTCCCCCTGACTATCGATTGTCAGGGTGACAATTGATGATTAATTTTGGGACCCCTAATTATTAACAGTCAAGATGTCCACTCTTCAACATTATGTCACTAACACCTTAGTTCCCACTTTTGGAGATTACCTTCTTCAATTACCATACCAAACATGTCCACCTTGATGTTGGCTATTTTAGCCCAAATTACCACACATTTGCAATGACCTTGCATTGTTCCTTTTGACCACACCAACCAATATTGACATGTTGACCTTGCCTTATGTCAATCTTAAATATGACATCCTCTTGATGTTGGCATATGATACTTCATTATATTTCTTGAAACTACTCTTTTTGATGAGGAGTCTACTAACTATCTAAAACTACCTTAGAGGCTATTGACACATATGTACTGACTTGACAAGGTGGAAATATGATTGGTGCAGGTCATTACGTACCATTCTAACTAATAACCTTCTTTTTGCCACTTGTTATTTACTTTCTTGATGTAACTCACTAGCCCTCTAGGCCTAAACTCTCACACTTGTCACCGAGGTAACCTACACACACTCAAAAGAGTTTGTTTTAGTGATGTAAAACACATCTTTAGAAATTATTTGTCCTCTAGTCTATCACGTAGACTTCAAGAAAACTCAAAACTACACCTCTCATCTTCAACTTGGCAGTTACCTTACTTCTCACTATTCTATCAAAGATTATCTACAATAATCATCTTAACATAGGAGTCTCTATACATGACTGAGCTGATAATGGATTCTAAGAAGTTAGGACACATCTCCACACACCTTCTACCATGGATTTCACTCATCTATTCCTTTATGCTCCTTTAAATCACCTCAAATCTTGCAGAAAACATAAAATTTGACCCATTCATACAAGTGATGGTATAGAATAATTGAGTGGTAGGGATCCTAAGAGAGTTAAAAGTAGATTCAAATTACTTTCCAAGCTAATTGACCCCTTATGGATGCATTGTTCTTCATCTTTTCCTCATTGGGATTTTATGAGGGTTTTGGTAGTTTAGGTTCTTAGCAATCGTTCATAAAGGTTAGGCTCCTAACCTTAAAACCAATGTCACTAAATTCAAGTACATAACCTCCCTCAACTCTTCCCAAGTGCTCAAAACCCCATGCATCTCATATGTACATATGGAAGTGAAAGAAGTTGTCTTTTAGGTAGCTGCTATGCATTCTGGACACCTTGTTGATGATGGAAATTATACCATCAATAAATCAACCCTTTTGCCTATCGTGAAGGTCAAGTTGGAATCATACTAGTCTAATCATAGGGGTTCTAAAGGTTCATCTAGGATCATAAATATGCAAGGGGGTTTTATTATAAATTTTGGGAAGTAATCAACAAGTTCTCAAGAAAACTTATTCCATTACAATAATAAAAAATCCACTTGAATCATGAATCAATTAAGATAAGACTCTGTAATCTATTCTATCTGATAGAAAAAACCTATGAATTAATAGTATCTTGAAGAATAGAAATCTTATTCTATAATATATATGTATTTAGATAATATCATTTCTCTTTACTTGAAATGTTTTCCAAGTTACTCTAAATAAGATTAGAAATAGAAGAGATAGATCAAAGAAAGAAAGAGATACAAACACATAAGCAAAACAAACTACAAACAACTTAAAAACCAATGAAACAACTAGTCTTAAAGGAAAGAGAAATAAACTAGAATAGACAATAAACTAGGAAAAAGATCTATTCTAAACAAAATAAAAGATAAAACGTAAGAAATAACTATGAAAATACTTCTAAAAACAAAATAACTTCTAAGGAAAATAGCATAAATTATTCTAAACTAAGAAACAAATGACACTTGATCTAAAGTAAGAAAAACTAGAGAATCTAATTAAGAAAACTACTCTAAGGAAAGCCAATTAAAGAAAAAAAACACTAAAAGATAGTATTGAATCTAAAAAGAAAACTAATAAAGGGACAATCTATAAACTAAGAAAATAAAGAGAAGAGAAAATAATCTAAGAATTAAGACAAACCTATAGCCTATTTGAGATAAACTAAAATAGAAAACTAAAGGACTTAAAATATGAGAAAATATATTAAAATATTAACTTAGAGGATATAAAAATTATTGAACTAAAAATAAACTGAAATGGATATAAATCTAGATACTTAAAGATATCAACTTATAGTAAAACAAAGGAAATAATAACTTGAGAAAATCTATAACTAAGACAAAGAAAAGAACAAAACTAAACTAAGAACTAATATCATAGACAATCTAAAGTAAATTAATTAAAACAAAAAATAATTAAAGATTAGAACTATATCTAAGATAATCAAAATGGAAACCAAAAACTAGATTTAGAATAAATATGAAAGATCTATTATATTAAAGTTAGAACCAAATAATTACAAACGATGTGCGAGTCTCAAATGGAGAGTCATCTTATTAAAAAAAGATAATTTATTTAAGAAAATTGACATTTTATCTCTACAAAACTTTGAATGATAACTTTGTAATCAAAATAGATCAATGAAATGTCATGAAATGGTGAAATGATCATCATTATTCATGTTAAATACTTGAAATCTAAAAATAGAACTACAAATAGCAATCACCAAAAGATATTAAGCTTAGCAAACTTTAGATAACTAATAATAGATGATAAATAAATTAGATATACCTATGTTACATAACCAATTGCTCAACCATTAGATTAAGTACCATTGGGTCTATCTACAAAAGTTGTACTATTTCAGAGAAGTTGCATAGATAGAAGAAATAAATGATTAACTTCAGAAAATACTTAAGTCTTCAATACCTGTTGTGCTTTTATCTTCAAATGAGTGCTTAAGCTCTTCTTATACCTTCAACTTAGTTGTAGAATAAGTTATAACTAAGTTTAGTTAGTTATTAGTTAATGTTAACTAATTAACTTTTAACAAAATCAATTAATTATAAACTAAAATTGGTCAAGGACATATTTGATTAAGACTTAAAGAGTCTTTATTTGATCAAGATATTTTTAAAATAATAGACCTGGGGTACTAATCTTAATGGGTAGAGACCCATATTAATTAATAATATAATAGAATACATATCAATCATAAAATAAATAAGTCACAAATTGATAAATTCTATTCATAGTAGACCATAATGCATATTTAATTATCTTAAGCTATGTAATTATATCAAATTCCAAAATTGTCGTATTTACCAAAATTACTAAAATTTGTCAAAGTTTCAAAATTAAAGTGTTAAACTGAAATATCAATATCTGCATGAAAGTTCAACATTAAATAGAAATTATCCCTTGGATGACCAATAGTCATCCAAATCTAACAACACTTTAATTACTTGTTTATGTCGTTCATGAAGACAAATGTTATACTCTATTTCAGTAGCAAGAAATGGCAACAATCTAGTTCTCAAATTAGTCATGTTGTCATCAACCTCCAACTTAATCTTTTTTAGCAATCTGACCTCTCTCAGTGCTTTAGGTTTATCTTGAATAGCAATCCTCTTCTCAGTAGTGTTATTTTCAACAACCTAAGGCAGATTATCCATGGTCCTCCTTTTATCAGCATAACCATGGTTTTCCAAACTCAATCTCTCAGACCTCAAAAGGGACTCACTATGGTCACCCGACAAGCTCAATTTTCTGCATTTTTTAACAACATATCCATGAAAAAGGGAAGGTACATCTAAAGGAATAACCATCTTCTTAAGGTCTTTGGCATTAACAGTTTCTACTTCAAGCTGCATGGACTAGTTAGCAAGCAAAGGCTTGTCAATTAGCTCACCTTTAAAATTAGGGGGTTAGATAGGCAAATGCCAAGGATCAATACTAGATGGTGTGATGAGCTACTTTGAGAATGTCTATGGGATCCAATCCTATGGCTATGAAAACACTTATAACCTCTATAACCCCTATTGGCTAGGTTAATAGGCATATTACTCAAAATATTCTAAAATTTAGGATCATAGGCATTGAAATCAATTGACATTCTTGTCCCTCTATGAAACCTAGGTCTAATACATCCTACACAAAATCCACCCCTATCAAAACCTCTGCTATAAGTTAACTAACTAATACCTATATTAGAATTTTATCCCCATCCTCTATCATCATTATTTCCTATTGGTTTATCCCACCCAGACATATTGGAAAAACTGAAATATAACAACAAAAACTAAAATTGGGAAACATAACAAATTGCAAACTGAAATAATCCATCAAGTAAACTAAAATTGCATCATAACTGAAACATATTGTAGATGAATCACAATCTATTTTGAATCTCAAATTCTATCATGATTTTGATATTAACTTCAAAGTATCAAATAATTTTAATATCAATTTCCATTTTCAAAGAAAACCCTAAAACTTCAATTTTGAGATTTAACTTTAAATAAAAACTCATGTCTTTCTCATAGCTTTATATTCACTCAAAGTATCCACACACACACACACACACACACACACATTTATGACATTATTATTTTCAATACAACCAACTGGTATAATTCAAGTTTTTAGATAATGATCCCAATTTTCAACACTATTAATCACATATTTTATACTAAAACTAGCCATTAGTTAAAAGACTTCTCATGTATATAGGTTTATGTTTATCATAATAAAACCACTATTTATTTCCATATCAAAACTCAAACAAATATATACTATAACCTATCACCTGTTATATGCACAAACTGACTTCTTCATGTAAATACATTCTTGACAACTAAAATTTAACCATATATGTAACTAAAACTGCATGCACTAAGTTTTCTCACTATTTCTGGTCTATTCTATTACTATTTTCAGACTCATTTACTTCTCTATCCACATAAATACTTAAAAACTATTTACATATTCAACTTGAGACATGAACCCTAAATCCATTATCAATATAAACCAAAAGATAATTGTTGATCAACTCAAAATATTTCAAAGCAAGCTAGACATCTTTATAAATACATGATTGAATATGACTTATAATATGCAAAAGACAACCTTTGGATGATCAAAGAAAATCAATAAAATTTCAACAAATGCACAAAACTTATGCTATAAGATAAGAACCTTCTATGTTCATGCAAATAATAAACCCTAGGATTCCATCTTTCAGCCATATTTCACTAAACCCTTAACCGCAATTAAGAATATCTAAAAACAATCATTAGATCCTCAATATATTTCATGTAATTAGCTTTAACACACTTTCTTAGTATACCCTTTCATTTTATAAATTTTAACTTTATATTTATTTTCCCACAATCAAATTTTGAATGAAAATGAAACTGTCAGTTCACAAAGAAATTTCACAAAACCCAAATCCATTCAATTTCATACATTTAGAAGATATTAATCAC
Organism: Torreya grandis; assembly: GCA_037957365.1. Classification (NCBI taxonomy): domain Eukaryota; kingdom Viridiplantae; phylum Streptophyta; class Pinopsida; order Cupressales; family Taxaceae; genus Torreya; species Torreya grandis. Next base: position 1,031,173 of record JARHVA010003864.1, read on the forward strand.
AAACTAATCTGAGGCACTTTCGTAAACCTTCATACTAAAATATCTAAAAAATATGCACTATTGTCAAAACCTAATACCCTCTGAAATAATTTTCTAAAATAATCACTTGAGATTACCTAAAACTTGTGCCTTGTAGTTCAACATTCAACTAAAACTAGGAATTATTATTTACTCATTTCTTAGAAAGGCATCAAACTTTACATGCACAAAATTATAAAATTTATTCATAACAAGATAATAACTCCAAAATTTTAAAAATCAGAAACCCTACTGCATGTATATTCTTCAAGAATTCTTATATATATTTTTTCCAAATTTATGGATAACAAAACTTTACTCAATCATGTGAGGATTATGAAAACTATGAATATTTCCTTTATATGACTATATGAAAACAAATTTCTAGAAAAAATGAGTCATGTAACTAACTAATATAGTTTTTCAGGCACATCCCCACACTCAAAACTTTCCAAACAAATCCTGTTCCTATCAAAAAATCTGCATGCATGAGACCATATATTTTCACACTATAGTTATGACCTTCAACACTCAAATAAACCCATAAATGAATGATAGTAACTTTCAAACATGCAAAAAATAGAATACCAGATACTTAACAAAAATAATCATAATCTTTATAACATCTACATGCAGGAGAATTCACTGAAAACTTCAAACTATTCCCCATATTTTCGACAACTAAATAGAATAAAAGCTCAAAACTTTATTTCATGTGAACTAGAAGTCATCTAAAACTTTTATTTCTTCATTCAAAACTTTCATACATCTATAGAATATTTTTGAAGAAAGATTGATCATTATGGACATACCTAGTTTTCACGCTCGAACCTTTTGCCAAATATTCTCACTAAACCTTGTTATGCAACTCACCCACTATCCTACCAAGGCTTTGCTCCCACACAAATCTTGAAAATAAATTATTAACAATGAAGGAAAACAAATATTTTAGTTTCCAACCTGAGCCCATAATCGACTAAATGACATGGTTACTTTTTATTGGTTTGCATCAACTAACAGAGTACTTAGCAATCCTGTTATGTCATTTGTCAGTCCGATCAAACTTAGTAAATAGCTATCTTTCATACTAAGCTCTTTGTTAAATTCTACCATTTGAGGAGATAAATTAATCATTAATTCCCAATACTACCTAATCTTTGAATAATCTTGGTGCATTATAAACACACACTTAGACTTAAATGCACTTGCCAACTCACCTACATAGAAGTTCAATTTTCCAAGTGGTCTCCAACTTAATTTGCCTTGTCATCCATCGAAAGATATTAAGACTTATGTATCATTTACTTCACAATTGTCAATTAACTAAGCATAGTGACCAAAGGTCCTTGAAACCATATTCCATTTCTTTAGCCAATAGTTATATTTCACAAAATAATTAAATGCCTTAACCAAATAAATTCACTTTGAAAATACTTCTCGACCAAACAAAAAGGATCTTCGACTCTTTTATGTATTAAGATAGTCCCATGACAACTTTACATAATGCAAACCACTATGACCTAGCATCAAATTTTTGAATTATGCCATGAATGCTAGGATAGGTCCTCATGAATGCAAATTTTATGATAAATAAAGTCCCTTTTGCTCATTTTCTAGTGAAGTGAACCTAAAGTCTATGATGTTTGCAAAGAATTTGTATACTATATCTATCTCATCAATCTTATTATCACATCAATCTTCAATATAAAATAAATGAAATACATGCTTTGGGAACTATGATCACCAAATTTGACTATTAGCTCAAAACTTGAAACAACTAAACTTAGTATGCTAATTAAGTTTGTTGGGGATCAACCAACAAAGTTGATTACTATATGAAAACAATTAAATGCGGAATTAAACCAGAAAGGTAAGTAACTAGAATCAGAAATAACAAAGAACAAGAGATACAAGAAACCACCCTGAAAACTTGTATTAAACTCTTTACAGAAGGAATTACAATTGAAGAAACTTCTTTTCTTCCACACCTCTCTTAGATGTATAGATCTCTTCCTAGATCTCTTTCCCTTAAGAGTTCTCTCTCTCAATTACAATCAATTCCAACAACCTGGATTGATACACATATACAATTCTTATACTATTCTATTCTACAAATAAGCTATGAAGATCCATCTTATATATAATATTAGGAAACATGAGCATGCATTTATAACCATTAGATGCACCTCCTACTTAAGGGCTCAAATCAGTTCTACTTAAAATAGAAATGCAGACTTAAGACTATCACTTAATCCTATCATGCAAGCATTCTGTTCTATCCACAAAAATAGCATTTTAGATGCACAGGTGATCGACGTCGGTCCCTGCCAGTCTGCCTGTGACTGATGTCAGCTAACCTACTACCAACGTCAGCATCCTCTGGTCTGTTCCTGATCATCGACGGTGACTGTGGACTCCAGCAACTTTTGCATTCGCTCATTGGTGAAGCTTTTAGCTCCATACTTAACAATCTCCCACTTAGAAATAAACAACTGCACCAGTACCTGTACAACAACATCTTCTAGATTTTCCATCTTCAAACTCAATCATGAAGACCAACAAAAGTTGAATGATGATTCAACTTCTCCTTTGTTACCGGCTTGGTTAACATATCAACAGGGTTCTTATCTGTATGGATCTTCTCTAGCTTCAACTCACCATCCTCCAATACCTATCTAATGAAGTGGTACCTAAGCTGTATATGCTTGGTTCTTGAATGAAACGCTGAATTCTTAGCCAAATGAATTACACTCTGACTATCACTATATAGTCTGCAACTCTCTTGCTCCTTTCCAAGCTCTTCCATGAACCGTGTCATCCATATCATCTCTTTGCTAGCCTCTAAGACTGCAATATATTCTGCTTCTGTAGTTGACAAGGCAACAACCTTCTTCAACTTTGATATCCAGCTAACCGCCGTTCCACCAATAGTGAAAACATATCCTGTGGTGCTTCTCCTGCCATCCAAATCACCTACCATATCTGAATCTACATAACCATGTAGAGAAGTGTTTGAACCACCATAGCACAAATGCCTACTGTTGGTCCCTCTCAGATATCTGAGGATCCACTGAACTGCTTTCTAGTGTTCCTTTCCTGGATTGGCCATATATTTACTTACAACTCCCACTGCTTGGGCAATATCTGGTCTAGTACATACCATTGCATACATTAAGCTTCCTACTGTGGAAGCATATGGAACTTTCCTCATGTACTCTACCTCATCATGTGAATTAGGACACTGTTCTTTACTCAACTTGAAGTGTCCAGCCATATGTGTGCTTATCAGTTTTGCATCCTGCATATTGAACCATTTCAACACCTTGTTCACATAATCCTCTTGAGACAAAATCAACCTATGATTTTTTCTATCTCTCTTAATACTCATGCCAAGGATTTTCTTTGCTACTCCCAAATCCTTCATGGCAAATGTGTGAACTAATTTTACCTAAAGCTCAGAGATATCCTGCATGTGTGATCCTGCAACCAGCATATCATCTACATACAATAATAGAATAATATATCTACCATTATCCGATCTCTTAAAATACACACAATGGTTAGATTGACATCTACTATAGCCATACTCAGTCATAAACCTGTCAAACCTTAGATACCATTATCTAGGAGCTTGTTTGAGACCATACAAGCTTTTCTTCAATATGCACACAAGTTTCTCCTTACCTTTGACCTCAAATCCTTCTGGCTGATCCATATATATTTCTTCATCCAAATCTCCATGAAGAAATGCTGTCTTAACATCAAGCTGCTCAAGATGCAAATCCTTAATAACAACTAAAGATAGTATAGTCCGTATAGAAGTCATTTTAACAACAAGAGAAAAAATCTCACCAAAATCAATACCTGGTTTTTGTGCAAATCCTTTCACTACCAACCTGGCCTTATATCTCATCTATCCATTCTCACCTTCCTTCAATCTATAGATCCATCTGTTCTTCAGTGTCTTCTTTCTCGTTGGCAACTCAACCAAATCCCATGTTTGGATCTCTTTCAAGGAATCAATTTCCTCATTCATGCCTAGCTCCCACTGACTCTTGGATTCCACCTGTATTACTTCATCAAAACTCTCTAGTTCTCCACCATCAGTAAGTAATAAATAGAATAATGAAGGGAAATATCAAATTGGAGGTTTACTTACCCTTTTTAACCTCCTGATGGGTGTTTGAGACTCATTCACAACACGCTGTCCACCCAAATTCTCTGACAGTGACCGACCTCGGTCACTTACAGGTCTATAACTGGCCGACATCGGTTCCTCCTGATCGACATCAGTTTCTGTATTGCTGACATCAGTTACTACCTAACCGACGTTAGTCTCTGTGTTTTCCTATCTGTGATTATTCTTTCTCTTGAGCTCATTTTGGACCTTTACCTCGTCCAATTCTCCATTGCTCTACTCAGATTGATTCAGCTTCTTGAGTTGATCACTATACATCACTTTTTCATTGAAAACAACATCACGGCTCTTAATTATTTTATTAGTTCCTAGATTCCAAAACTTGAATCCGAAATCATCAGAGCCATAGCCAATAAATGTGCACCTCATAGACTTAGCATCCAGCTTCTTTCTATTTTCCTTATCAATGTGCACAAAGGCTTCACAACCAAAAAATTTGAGAAATGAGAGATCTACCTTTTTACCTGTCCAAGCCTCTTCTATAACTTCACCATCTAGAACTGTAGAGGGTCCTATGTTAATAAGGTAAACTGCAGTGTCCATAGCTTCTGCCCAAAACTCTAAGGGCAAACCAGCATGCGATCTCATACACCTTACACACTTCATGATTGTTCTGTTCATCCTTTTAGCAACTCTATTTTTTTAAGGTGTCCTTAGAACCATCCTTTGCCTATGTATTCCATGCATATAACAATACCAGTTGAACTTATAGCTGTAGAACTCACCCCCATTGTTAGATCTCAGGCACTTCAATCTCTTGCCTGTTTCATTCTCAACCATAGCTTTCCAAATCTTAAACATGTCAAAAACATTTGATTTCTTTTTTATACAATAGATCCATACCTTTCTTGTAGCATCATCTATAAAGGAAACATAGTACTGTGATCCTCCAATAGAAGCAATCTGAGCCGGTCCCCACACATCTGTGTGAACAAGCTCTAACTTATGCTTCTTCTTTGTTGACCCAGTCTTGAGAAAACTCACTCTCTTCTATTTTTCAAAAATACAGTGCTCACAAAAATCTAGATCTATGCTTTTCAAATCTGAAAGCTTACCTTTTGATTTAAGAATTGTCATTCCCTTCTCACTCATGTGGCCAAGCCTTTGATGCCACAACTTTGCATCTACATCTGAAGTAGATAATACAGAAGGAAAATTATCAGTAATATAATTACATAAATAGAGAGTACATACTCTCTTACCTCTGGCCATTACAAGTGCACCCTTAGACACCTTCCAAGATTCAGTTGTGAGAGTTATTTTACAACCCTCATCCCCTAACTTTCCTACAAAAATCAAATTCCTCTTCAGGCTGGGGACATGCATAACATCTCTCAACACCCATGTGTTGCCATTCTGCATTTTTAGCTACACTTTTCCTTTGCCAACTATTTTTCAAGGCTCATCATCCCCTAAATAAACTATTCCAAAATCTCCATAGACATAGTCACTAAAATATTCTCTATTAGGAGTTGCATGGAAAGATGCACTAGAATCTAAAACCCAAGATTCTATATTATTATGCAAAGAGAATATAAGAGCATCTTGTGCAATAATACCTGCAACTTTTGCTTCTTCTTTACCTTCATGCTGATTGTCTTCTTTTGGTTTTGACCAACAATCTTTGCTTATGTGCCCTATCTTTCCACAATTTCAGCAGGCTATCCTCCTGCCATTTCTGGATTTGGATCTACCTCTCATCTTTGACTTAGACCTTGATCTCCCTTTCTTGCTCTTCTCTTTTTGCCTTCTCTTTCTCTCAAAACTTAAAGCATTCCCTAATGTCTCCTCTGTGCTATCCTGCAAATTTCTTCATTCAAGATTACACTAACAACATCATCTACTTTTAAAATATTTGAAGCAGATGCAGTATTACTAACTGCCATTACCAAGCTATGCTAGCTCTCAGGTAAAGAGCATAAGATTAATAGAGCTTTAATTTCATCATCAAACACTATTTTGACTGAATTTAATTGATTTATAATTCCATGGAAATCATTTAGATGATTAGATGCAGATCCACCTTCCTGCATTTGTAAATTAAATAACTGCTTCATAAGATATACCTTATCTGAAGCTGAGGGTTTTTCATATAAATTTGTTAAAGTAGTCATTAACTCTACCGTAGACTTTGCCTATGATAAATTAGATATCATACTAGATTCTAGACTCAATCTTATAGATCCTAGAGCCTTTCTATCAAGAACTTCCCATTCTTCATCTTCCATGTCTGTGGGCTTCTTTGAAACTCCACCTAACGGTAAGTATAGATCTTTTTGATACAGATAATCTTCTATCTGAATTCTCCATAATTGATAGTTCTTGCCATTAAACTTCTCCATTCTTAGTTTACTTTCTTTTGCCATTGCTTCTCCCACTCAAACAGAAATCCCTGTGAGTAACCTGTAATCAATACACACTAACCAGATCTGAAACACCTATTAGTCAACCTGAGCTCTAATACCACTTGTGGATATCAAGCTCTTGAACCTACAACCAAACTCTGATACCACTTGTGGATATCAAGCTCTTGAACCTACAACCAAACTCTGATACCACTTGTTGGGGATCAACCAATAAAGTTGATTACTATATGAAAACAATTAAATGTGGAATTAAACCAAAAAGATAAGTAACTAGAATCAGAAATAGCAAAGAACAAGAGATCTAAGAAACCACCCTGAAAACTTGTATTAAACTCTTTACAGAAGAAATTACAATTGAAAAAACTTCTTTTCTTCCACACCTCTCTCAGATGTACATATCTCTTCCTAGATCTCTTTTCCTCAAGAGTTTTCTCTCTCAATTACAATTAATTTCAACAACCTGGATTGATACACATATACAATTCTTGTACTGTTCTATTCTACAAATAAGCTATGAAGATCTATCCTATATATAATATTAGAAAACATGAGCATGCATTTACAACCATTAGATGCACCTCTTAATCAAGGGCTCAAATTAGTTCTACTTAAAATAGAAATGCAGACTTAAGACTATCACTTAATCTTATCATGTAAGCATTCTGTTCTGTCCACGAAAATAGCATTTTGGATGCACAGGTGACTGACGTCGGTCCCTGCCAGTCTGCCTGTGACCGATGTCGGCCGACCTACTATCGACGTCGACATCCTCTAGTCTGTTCCTGACCGTCGATGGTGACTGTGGACTCCAACAACTTCTTCATTCGCTCATTGGTGAAGCTTTTAAATCCATACTTAACAAAGTTTCCATGAATTGAGCCATGCATCAGTTACAAAATCAAAACAAACCAGAATACCAGTTGTATAAATTTGGATATGAGCATTACTAAACTATCTAAATCATATTGGTATTTCAAATAATCATCATATCAAGTAGTGAATGAAAATGAGCTATTCATCAAGTATAGATTTTCAAAATAACTTTCGAATGTATCAAAATTGATTGCAATGTTTTTCAAACTAACATATCACCATTGCTATTTGAGTAATAAATCAAATCCACTTATGAAGAGCAAACATCACAAATTAACTACAATAACAAAAAATTGAAATCTTATGATCACTAAAGCAAAACTAAACTAAAGTTAAATAACTGATCACATGTTATAAATATGTATATGCATAATTTATTAATTAGTCCATTATGCTCTTTGAAACCACTTAAAACATAAATAAAACTTATCAACAAATCATAACAATTTCATAATAAAAATGTATCTAAAATACTATCAATCAATAGGGTCCCTGACATAGTTTTAAGCTTTATGACAGGGTCATCTCTATGGTAGCAAGTATAGATTTTGAAAAATTTAAGGGGGGTGTATAAAATAGGCATAACACTAGCAACCTTGCTAGTTAATTTTATGAAATCAAATTTGAGTAGCAATAAATTTCCTATTATAAAACATATTTTTACCTTTAGAGTGTGATCCAAAAAAATCATTTTTCAAGTAACTAAATGCGAACCCCTGAAATAATGAATTCAAGCAAGGGATGAATTATTCGGCTAGTGTGACATGAAGAAAGGGAAAATGAATAACAAAAAAGTTCAGGCTAGATTTATAATCAATTACAAATGCCTTAAGCATAAAATATAAAAATGAAGTAATACTTATACAACATAAATATAAGTCATCCATATTCCTCATTTATTATAAAAAACTAAATTTGTAAGAGTAATTTCTAAAAATGATTGATACAACATTTTTGCAAATTCTTTGCACTCTTCCTTCATAATGTGACACTCTTCATTCCACAACCTTCCATTCATTATTTTAAGACAAAGACAAGCAAAACAAACACAAGACAAAATAGAACAACAAGACAAAGTAATGAAATAAAGAAAAGGAAAAAAAAAAATAAAAAAGAAAAAAAAAAATAGAAAAACAAATAGATAACTAATCATGAAATAATTTCAAGTGATGACCATTTATTGAATAACAAAGCCAATTCCCTTCAAGATCTTTAAGATGAAAAGCATTATTTCTAAAAATAATGGCAATTCTATAAGGTCCAAGCCATAATGTATCAAACTTATGATGTTTTTCAGGGTCTTGATGAGCTTTATCCCAATATAAAACTAAGTCACCAACATTAAACTTTTTATTAGAAACCTTTTTATCAAAAAATTTCTTAACTTTTATTTAGCCTTCTTTAATTTCTATAATTTTGTTGCCTTAGATTCATCAAGTGGTACCAAATCATGCAATCTTTGTTCAATTAATTTTGTATCTTTAGCTACATATTGTAAAGCAGTCCTGGTTGAAGAAATCTAAAGTTTTATCGGTAAAGTAGCTTCAAACCCATATACTAACATAAAATGTGAATAACTAATTGCTACCTTAACAATATTCCTATCAGTCCATAAGGCTTCAAAAATCTTAAAATACCAATTCTTTTTGTTATTACAAACTAATTTTTTCAGAAGAGAAATCAAATATTTATTGGTGGACTCAGCTTGTTCATTACCTTATGAATAGTACTTAGATGAATGAATAAAAATAATAGAATATTTTACTAGAAATTTGAAGAGCTCATTTGAAATAAATTGAGGTCCATTATCTAAAATAATCTCATATGAAACTTCAAATCTAGAGAAAATTTGATTTTCTAAAAAATAAATTACTTCGCCTATTACTAAAATTTTAAGTGTTTTGGCCTTAGGCTATTTGGTGAAATAATTTATGGCTATCAAACTATATCTATGACCTGTAGATGAAGGTGGATGAATATCTGAAATAAAGTCAATGCCTTATTTAGTAAAAGGTTTTTCAAGAATAATCATATTTAAAGGAATTAGAGGTAGTTTATACCTTCCAAAAAATAGTTGACAAGGAATATAAAAATAGACTAACTTATAAGCATCTTGAAATAAAGTAAACCAATAATAACCAGCCCTCAAAATCATATAAGTTATTTTTACAACATAGTTTCCACCACATTTTCCTTCATGGCAACCCCAAATAACTTTTTGAGTATGATTATGGGTATGACATCTTAATAATACACTATCATGATTATGATAATATAAAAAAATTTCTAGTAAACAAAAATTGAATGCTTTTAGCCTTAAATAATGTCTTTCTTTCTTATTTAAGTTGTTAGGACAAGACTGATTTTGAAAATAATAAACTAAGTCATGATACCAGTCATCTTCAACCAATAAACAATCCCATTCATTCATTTCATGACCAAACTTAAATTTTCATAGTTTTTAAGTGTGATTTTGCATTTAAATTTTCATCAATTGATAGAACCAAGGCATTAATATCCAAGGTAGTATTTTCAGCTAAGTGCTTTGCTAGTTCATTACCTTTAATGGTTTTAGAGGTTTCAAATTCCAGATCAAATTCATAAATGCATAAGATCCACTTAGTAAGCCTTCATTGAATAGTTTGCTATTTTAAAAGATATAACAAAATAGATACATTAGATCACATAAAAACCTTGTTTCCTATTAGTAAATATCAAAATTTAATCATAGAAGAAACAAGTGAGAAAACAAATTTTTCAATAAGGGGTTACCTAGTTTTTGCATCTTTTAGGACTTGAATCATATAAACGATAGGTTTCTCTTCATTATTTTTAAATTATTGAGTTATTAAAACTCCTATATCCTTTTCATTAGCATTAATGTAAAAAATACATATTTTTTTAAATCAATCTTGGAAAGGATAGGAGCACTTGTAATTGCATTTTTAACAGAATTAAAAGCTAACTCAACATCATCGCAAATATATATTTTATCTTTCTTAAGCAGTAATTATAAAGGGTTAGATTTGTTAGCAAAATTAGAAATAAATTTCCTAACAAAATTAATCTTTCTAAAAAAAGATCTTAGAATTGATTGATCTTTGGGAGGAGGTAATTCTTTTATAGCTTTTACACATTTAGAGTCAATTAAAATACCTTATTTAGAGATTGTGTCCTAATAATTTACCTTTAGTTATACCAAAAACAAATTTTTTCAAATTTAAAGAAATGCCAAACTTCTTATATCTTGTAAATACTTCACAAAGATGATCTAAATATTTATTTATTTTTTAGAGTGAAAGGTGAGATCATCTAAATAAAATTGAATAACAATGCCTATCAAATCATTGAAAGTGACATGCATAACCATTCGAAAGTGGATCCTACATTCATAAAACTAAAATGTATTCTATTATAAGCAAAAGTACCTTTACAAGTGGTAAAATTAGTTTTGTGTCTATCACCAAGATTTACAAAGATTTGGTCATAACCTAAAAATCCATCTAATAAAGACATCATTTCAAATCCTGCAACTTATTGTAAAATCTGATCTATGCCAAGTAGAGAAAAATTATCTTTTACACTCACTTTATTTAAATCTCTAAAATCCACACAAAGTCTAATATAATTATTTTTCATTCTAATCGAAACTAGATTAGCTACCTATTCTGAATATATTACAAGAAAAATGACACCAACATAAATCATTTTATCCAACTCTTTGTTAACAGTGTCCTCTAATAAAAAGTTGATTTTTCATATTTTTTCCCTGATAGATTTGATACTAGGTTTAATAAGAATATCATGTTTAATAATATTAGTATCATAACCTTTAAGGTCCTTGTATGACCATGCAAAGACATCAATAAACTCCTTAAATAATTTAATGAACTTAACCTTTTCATTTTTAATTACTTGAATTCTTAAATAAACATACTTAGGATCTTATTCAGTGCCTAAATTTATGGGAGTGGTCTCACCTATGATTCTCCTTGATGGTTCTTCTATTCTAGATATTTTTGGCTGATCATTAGGTGAAAACATAAATTCTAAGCTTACCAAACTAGTAGGTAATTTATTAGTATTTAGCTGTAAATAATATTCATAATTAAGTACATAGTCATCATGATTAAAGTAATTACCTTTTATATATATATATATATATATATATATATATATATATATATATATCACAGTTAAATACAGGCCAACTATCAATCAAATAAGGAATCTTAGGATGAAAAAAATTCAACTAAAGGAAGATCAATAGTGGATTTAATTTTACTCAAAGTAGGATTAGAAGCTTAAACTACAAGGTTATCAAATCTTAATTTAATTCTCTAAGAATGTGCGTGATATTAAAAGCTTTGAATTTTTCCAGTAATGACCAAAATTTTTGTGTATAACGATGCCAATGAGTTTTATTTATCTTGTAAATTTCGTAAACTTATCTTATTACTAGCTCTGAATCTCCAAAAACTTCTAAATGTTTAATATTCAACTCTATGACTTTCCCTAATCCTAAACATAATGCTTCAAATTCTACTATATTATTAGTGCTTTCAAAAGATAATTTGAAATCATAACAAAGATTTTACCAATAAGAGATATGAGACAAATTCCAACACCACTACCTTGTTGAGAGCAAGCCCCATCAAAGTAAAGAGACAATAAAATGTTTCTTTTAAATATTTTCTCATGTTGATTTTTTTGGTTCATCTACATTTAACAATTTATAAGTTTCAATACCAGTTTCAATGTAAGAAATATTAGATGAAGAAGGTGATTCAATCGGGGTACTAAAAAAATATTCCCTTTTAATAAACACAATCTCAATATTAATAGGAACTCAAGTTATAACTTTTCCAATGAAAGCCCTAATGGCTTTAGACTAATCCCTTCCTAATAACATTACATAATTACTACGAATATCTAAGAGTTGAATATTAGTCATATATATAATACACTCATCCTACATAATTTTAATAACTATGTCATGGAACTTACCACAACTCTTTGTTTATCTAGCATCAAAACTAGTAAGTTTCCTACTGTCTTCTTCATAAGATATACTCAATTGATCTGCAATGCATTTAGGCATGATATTCTTTGAAGCACCTATGTCTAAAATACAATTATGAATTTTTTAATTTCTAATCCTAACTGTGACATAGAAAGGAGGCATATAATCAGTAGGGGTCAAAATGTTAAGCATAAATATATTCAATTTTTTTTTTTGAAAACTTACATTAGCTCTTGGATTTTCAACTGCTTCGTTAATCTTACCTAACTATCTTCGAAGACTAGCAACCTGAAGCAGAAAAAATTCAGATTTAATTGTTGATAAATCATCAATTATAATATAAGTTTTAGCATCAATTTGCCTAAAATTATATGATTTATAATACTAATATTGAGTATTATTATAACCAGTTGTAAAAAAATTATTTTGAGTAGTATTGTCATTAGAATTGTTAGCATTTTTGAACTGATTTACCCTTATCATCTGAAGGAGATTTATCATTTACCATTTTACTATTTTGTGGGAAATTATAATCCTTATTCCTAATTTTTATATCATAAATAATTTTGTTTTTATAAGGATCATCAAGATTATTTATGTTATAAGCTAAATCTTCAATTATATCATCTTTTCGTTGAAGAAGATACTTTTTTAATTTAATAACAGCTTGACATGTTTCAGGATTATGATCAAGTTCACACATATTGCAATAGTAAGAAATATCATTATTTTTTATGATTTTATATAAAGAAGAGGGTTTATCATTTAACTACCTTTTAATAGTGACCAGCTCATTATCTAAACTTTGTATTGCTTTTAATATCTCTACATTATCTGAATTTAAGACTATAATAGACCTATCTTTAAAACCTACATGCTTAAGCTTATTTTAGTAGTTAATACAAAATATTAAGGTCTCATCATATTTAGTAATATATTTATCTTCTAAAGCATTTTGTGTTTCAAAGGTAAAACATTACAAAGTTAAAGTCTAGACAACTTTTTTGAAGTCCTAAGATCACCTAGGATCTTTTAACACAACTTAGTGAATCTAGAAATGAAATGATACATGGTCTAACCAAGATCTAAAGAAACATTTGAAAGATCATTAACTAGATCAAAATCTTCTTTGACCTTACCAAAAGACAACTCTAATCAGTCTTCTACATCTCTCTAATTATCAATAACTTTGATAGGCAGACTAACAAATACTTGATAAGATTTTCCTTCTAATGTTTGTGCAAAAAATCTTAAACAAATCTTTTCACTAGTTATCCCAAGAGTGGAATAAACTAATCTAAAGGATTCTAAGTGATCTTTCCAATATTCTCTAGTATCATCAGAAAATTTTGGTATATTCAATTCTTTAAGAGAAAGTAACTTACTTGGATGATTTATAACATTGATTAGATTAACAGAAATCCATAGTGCTATAGCTATTTGATGCTCTTGTTGAGCTTCTTATTCATATTTACCTTTAGTGAGCTCTTTTTTCTCTCTATTATTTTGTAATCCATGAAGTAGATCCTTCAATATTTATTCTAGTACTAGTTGTTCTCTCATTAGTTAATTTTTTTGCTAGTTGGTTTCCAGCTAATTGATTTTCCACCGGTGGATTCCTCACTAATTGATATACCATTGGAAGCTTCAATAGATTCTACCTAATAGAGTGATTATCTTAAATCTAATTATCTTGACCTAATTATAGATTTGTCAAAATAGTTTCAGTAGACACAACGAAATAGTCAAATAAAAATGAATCATAAAAAAATGAGTTCTAGATCTAAGATTAGCAACTAAAAATCTATCTCTATCTTCTTGAATTATCTTATTCAAGTTTAAAATGTCAAATTCTATCTCATGTGTAATATTTGAATACTAAATAATTTTATATTCAACAATCTCTTCTTCTTGATTTATGATTTCAATAATTTGATGAAGACTTTCAGGATGATTATACCAAGTGTAACGTGTTCGATTGAAAGAAAAATCAACTTAATCATCTTCTAAAGCTATTAAAGGTTGAATTATAGGAGCTTGTTGAGATTCAATAACCATTATCAAGAAAAAGACAAAAACTTAAAACAATTTAAATTTCTAAATGATTTTTTCTAATGGAGTCACTAAATTTATTGATGATAGAAATTGTACCATCAATGAATCAACCATTTCACCTATCGTGAAGGTCAAGTTGGAATCATACCAGTTTAATCGTATGGGTTCTATAGGTTCATCTAAGATCCTAAAGATGTGAAGGATTTTTTATTATAAATTCTAGAAAATAATCAATAAATGCACAAGATAATTTGTTCCATTATAACAATCAGAAATATACTTGAATCATGAATCAGTTAAGATAAGACTCTATAATATATTTTATCTAATAGAGAAAACTTATGAATTAGATAGTCTCTTCAAGAATTATATATATATATATATATATATATATATTCAGATAATATCTTCGTTCCTTGTAATTTTTTCTAAGTTACTTTAAAGAAGAGATAGATCAAAGAAAGAGAGAGAGACAAACATGTAAGCAAAATAAACTATAAACAACTAAACAATAAGGCAAACAACTAGTCCTAAAAGAAAGAGAGAAATAAACTAGAACACACAACAAACTAAGAAAAAGATATATTCTAAAAAAAATAGAAGATAAAATGTAAGAATCAACTAAGAAAATACTTCTCAGAACAAAAGAACCTCTAAGGAAAATAACATAAATTAATCTAAACTAAGAAACAAACTACACTCGATCTAAAGTAAGTAAAACTAGAGAATCTAATTAAGAAAACTACTCTAAGGAAAGTTGATTAAAGAAAAATAAAGACTAAAAGACAGTGTTGAATCTAAAAACAAAACTAATTAAGGGACAAACTATAAATTAAGAAAATACAGGGAAGAGAAAATAATCTAAGAACTAAGACAGACCTATAACATATTTGAGATAAACTAAAATAGAAAACTAAAAGACTTAAAATATGAGAAAATATATTAAGAGATTGACTTAGAGGATATAAAAATGATTAAACTAATAACAAACTAAAATGGATATAAATCTAGATACTTAAAGCTATCAACTTATAGTAAAACAAAATAAATAATAACTTGAGAAAATCTATAACTATCTAAGATAAAGAAAAGAACAAAACTAAACTAATAACTAATAACATACACAATCTATAATAAACTAACTAAAATAGAAAATAACTAAATATTATAAATATATCTAAGATAGTCAAAATGGAAACCAAAAACCATATTTAGAAGAAATATGAAAGATCTATTATATTAAAGTTAGAGCCAAATAATTACAAAAGATGTGTGAGTCTCAAATGGAGAGTTGTCTTATCAGAAAAAGAAAAATTCTTTGAGAAAATCAACATCTTTTATATACAAAACTTTGAATGATAACTTTTCAGTTAAAATAGATAAATGAAATATTGCAAAATGGTGAAATAATCATCATTATTCAGGTTGAATATTTGAAATCTACACATAGGAATACAAATAGAAATGATCAAAATATATTAAGTGTAGAAAACTTCAGATAATCAGTAATAGATGATAAATAAATCTGGATATACCTATGTTGCATAAGTAATTACTCAACTATCAGATTAAGTACCATTGGGTATATCTATAAAAGTTGTACTATCTCAAAGAAGTTGCATAGAAAGAAGAGATAAATGATTGAATTTAGAAAATACTTAAGTCTTCAATTCCTGTTGTGCTTCTATCTTAAAATGAGTGCTTGATCTCTTCTTATACGTTCAATTTAGTTATAAAATAAGTTATAACTAACTTTAATTAGTTATTAATTAATATTAACTAATTGAATTTTGACAAATTCAATTAATTATAAACTAAAATTGGTTAAGGAAATATTTAATTAAGACTTAAAGAGTCTCAATTTGATTAAGATATTTTTAAAATAATAGACTTGGGGTACTAATTTTAGAGGGTGGGAACCCATATTAATTAATAATATAATAGAATACATACCAATCATAAAATAAATTGATAAATTCTATTCATATTAGACCATAATGCATATTTAATTATCTTAAGCATATATAATTATATCAAATTCTAAATTTTTTGTATTTACTAGAATTATCAAAATTTGTCAAATTTTGAAAATTAAAGTGTTAAATTGAAATATCAATATATGTCATGAACGTTCAACGTTAAATGGAAATGATCCCTTGGATGACTAATAGTCATCTGAATCTGACAACACTTCAATTACTTGTTTATCTTGTTCATGAAGACAAATGTTATACTCCATTTCAGTAGAAGGAAATGGCAGCAATCTAGTTCCTGAATCAGTCATGTTGTCATCAATCTCCAGCTTAATCCTTTTTTAGAAATATAACCTCTCTTGGTGCTTAAGGTTCAACTTGACTAACAATCCTCTTTTTATCAGTGTTCTTTTCAGCAGCCTGAGGCAGATTATCCATGGTCCTCCTTCTACTAGCATAACCCTAGTTTTCCAAACTCAATCTCTCAAACCTCAAAAGGGGCTCACTTTGGGCACCTGATAGACTCAACTTTTTACATTTTCTAGCAAGGTCTCCATGAGAAGGGGAATATGCACCTAAATGAATAGCCATCTTTCTAAGGTATTTGGCATGAGCAGTTTCTACTTCAAACTATGTGGATTGGTTAGTAGGCAAAGGCTTGTCAATTGGCTCACCTCTAAAATTAGGGGGTTGGATAGGCAAATGCCAAGGATCATGTTCAGATGATGTAATGAGATATTTTTGGAATGTGCATAGGCTCCAATCCTACATCTGTGGACACCCTTATAACCTCTATAACCCTTATTGGCTGGGTTAATAGGTACATTACTCAAAATATTCCAAAACTCAAGATCATAAGCATTAAAATGAATTGACATTCTTGTCCCTCTATGACACCTAGGTCCAAAACATCCTGCATAAAATCCACCCCTATCAAAACCTCTATTATAATATTTGACTGACTTACACCTCTATTGGAATTTCATCCCCATCCTCTATCATAATTGCTTCTTGTTGGCTTATCCCACCTAGACATATTAAACAATCTAAAACATAAAAACAAAACTTAAGATTGGGAGACAAAATAAACTACAAACTAAAATAATCCATTAAGTAAACTGAAACTACATCATAACTAAAACATACTATATATGAATCATAATATGTTGTGAATCTCAAATGCCATCATGATTATGATATTAACTTCAAAGTATCAAATAATTTTAATCTCAGTGTCCATTTTCAAAGAAAATCCTAAAACTTCAATTTTGAGATTAAACTTAAAATAAAAACTCATGTCTTTCTCATAGCTTTACATTCACACACACACACACACACACACACACACACACACACACACACACACACACACACACACACACATTTATGACATTATTATTTTCAATACAATAGATTGGTATAATTCAATTTTTCACATAATGATCCCAATTTCCAACACCATCAATCACATATTTTATACTAAAACTCACCATCAGTAAAAAAAATTCTCATGTATACAAGTTTATATTTATCACAATAAAACCACTATTTATTGCCATACCAAAACTCAAATAATTTTATACTATAACCTGTCACCTGTTATATGCATAAACTGACCTCTTCATGCAAATACATTCTTGACAACTAAAATTTAACCACATATGTAACTAAAACTACATGCATCAAGTTCACTCACTATTTTTGGGCTATTCCATTACTATTTTTAGACTCGTTTTCTTCTCTATCCACATGAATGCTTAAACACTATTTAAAAATTCAACTTGAGACATGAACCCTAAATCCAATATCAATCTAAACCAAAAGATAATTGTTGGTCAACTCAAAATATTTCAAAGCAAACTAGACACACACACACACACACACACACACACACACACACACACACACACACACACACACACACACACACACATATATATGATTGAATATGACTTATAATGCGTAGAAGACAACCTTTGGATGATCAAATAAAATCAATATAATTTTAGAAAATGCATATAACTTATGCCATAAGACAAGAACCTTTTATGTGCATGTAAATAATAAACCCTAAGATTTCATCTTTCAACCATATTTCACTAAACCCTTGACCACAATGAAGAATATCTAAAAACAATCATTAGATCCTCAATATATTTCATGTACTCAACTTTAACACACTTTCTTAGTTTGCCCTTTCTTTTTGTAAATTTCAAATTTATATTTATTTTTCCACAGTCAAATTCTGAATGAAAATGAAACTATCAGTTCATAAAGGAATTTTGCAAAACTGAAATCCTTTCAATTTATTGCATTTAAAAGATATTAATCACAAACTAATCTGAGGCACTTTTGTAAACCTTCATACTAAAATATCTGACAGATATGCACTATTGTCAAAACCAAATACCCTCAAATAATTTTCCAAAATAATCACTTGAGATTACCCAAAACTTGCCCCTTGTACTTCAACATTCAACTAAAACTAGGAATTATTATTTACTCATTTCTCAAAAAGGAATCAAAATTTCCATGCACAGAACTATACAATTTATGCATAAGAAGATAATAACTCTAAAACTTTAGAAATAAGAAACCCTACTGCATGTAGATTTTTCAAGAATTCTTATCTATATTTTTGCCAAATTTAAGGATAACAAAACTTCACTCAATCATGCGAGGATTATGTATACTCTAAATATTTCCATTATATGATTGCATGCAAATAACTTTATAGAAAACCTAAGTCATGCAACTAGCTAATATAGTTTAGTAGGCATATCCCCATACTGAAAACTTTCTAAATAAATCCATTCCTATCCAAAAATCTACATGCATGAGACCATATATTTTCACACAATATTTATGACCTTTAATGCTCAAATAAACCCATAAACAAATGATAACAACTTTAAACCATGCAGAAAACAAAATACCATTCACTTAACAAAAATCATCATAATATTTATAACATCTGCATGCAAGAGAATTCACGAAAAACTTCAAACTATTTCCCATATTTTCCACAACTAAATAGAATAAAATCTCAAAATTTTATTTCATGTAAACTAGAAGTCATCTAAAATTTTTATTTCTTCATTCCAAACTTTCAACATCCATGTAATATTTTTGAATAAAGACTGATCATTATCATGGACATACCTCGTTTTCTCACTCAAACCTTTTGCCAAATATTCTCACCAACCTTATTCCGCAAGTCACCCACTATCTTGCCAAGGCTTCTATCCCGCATAAAGATTGAAAAAAAATGATCAACAATGAAGGAAAACAAACCTTTTATTTTCCAACCTAAGGTTGTAATTGACTGAATGATATGGTTAATTTTTATTGGTTTGCATTAACTAATGGTGTACTTAGCAATCCTACTAAGTCATTTGCCAATCTAATCAAACTTAGCAAATAGCTATCTTTCATACTAACCTTTTTATCTAAATTATGCCATTTGAGGAGTTCAATTAATCATTAATGCCCAATACCACCAAATCTTTGAATAATCCTGAAGCATTACAAAGGCACACTTATACTTAAATTCACTTGCCAACTCACTTGCCTCGAAGTTCAATTTTCCAAGTGGTCTCCATCTTCATTTTCTTTGTCATCCATCAAAGGATATTAAGAATTATGTGTGAATTTCTTCACAATTATCAATTAACTAAGCATAGTGACTAAAGGTCCTTGAAACCATATTCCATTTCTTTAGCCAATAGTTATATTCATAAATTAATCAAATGCCTTAACCAAATAAATTCACCTTGAAAATCCTTCTCGACGAAATAAAAAGGATCCTCGACTCTTTTGTGTATTAAACTAGTCCCATGATAACTTTACATAATGCAAACCACTATGACCTAGCATCAAAATTTTTAATTATGCCATGAATGCTAGGATAGGTCCTTGTGAATGCAAACTTTATGATAAATAAAGTCCCTTTTGCTCATTTTCTAGTGAAGTGAACCTAAAGTCTATGACGTTTGCAAAGAAATTATATACTATATCTATCTCATCAATCTTATTATCACATAAATATTTAATATATAAGAAATTAAATACATGTTTTATGAACTATGATCACCAAATTGGAATATTAACTCAAAACTTAAAACAAATAAACTTAGTACGCTTATTAGGTTTCAATGAATTGAGCCATGCATCAGTTGTAAAATCAAAACAAACTAGACTACAAATTTTATAAATTTAGATATGAGAATTACTAAACCATCCAAAACATATTGGTATTTCAAATAATCATCATATCAATTAGTGAATGAAACTGAGCTATTCATCAAGTATAGATTTTCAAAATAACTTTTGAATGTGTCGAAATTGATTGAAATGTTTTCAAACTAACATAACACCATTGCTATCTAAATCATAAATAAAACCCACTTATGAATATCAAAAAACATCACAAATCAACTTCAATAATGGAAAAATAAAATCCCATGATCACCAAAACTATCAAAACTAAATTGAAGTTGAAAAATTGATCACATGTTATAAATATATATGCATATTTTATTCATTAGGCCATTATGCTCTTTGAAACCACTTAAAACATAAATAAAACTTATCAACAGATCATTAAAATTTTATAATAAAAAATGTATCTAAAATAATATCAATCAATAGGGTCCCTGACATAGTTTTAGGCTTTATGATAGGCTCATCTCTATGGCAACAAGTATAGATTTTGAAAAATTTAGGGGGGTGTAAAAAATAGGCATAACACACCCTTGAGACAAATTGAGGCCAAAAATGACCAATCTAAGTTGATCTATAAAAACTTATGAGTCTCATAAACCCTATATTCTCTCATGAAATATCTTATATTGCTTAGGTAGATCACTTGATCATATGAGTGAAGTTAGAACCCTAAGGTTCATGCTTAGTTTTAGGCATCATAGGCATAGATTAGGTTTTCTGAGTATGTGACCACCTATGATTGGTCACATTGATTTTAGGTCCTATTCAACACTTATTAATCTCCAATTAAATCCTACACATCATCTTATTGTGCCTTAAAACTCTACCATTCATCCCTCTACCATCAATGCACTAGGTTTACAAGTTGCATTGTTTGTGGAGTGTCTCAGGTCTAAGACAAAATAGTGAGAAATTACACTATTAGTTTAACCTAAATTATGTCATATAAGTCTTAGTCAACCCATGATAACCCCCTTTACTAAATTTCAAACCCTAATCATGCTTTTAGAACCCTCAACACTTCAATTTCTCAAGACTAGCTATAGGCCTGTTAGGACTGTATTGGGTTTTTAGGTAGAGTTTGAACTTGTTCTACCTTCACTTGAATAAGAGTGTTTGGATTGATAACTTGATGACTTGATAACTCCACTCAATCCTTCAGGGATTCACATAAACCCTTGTCTTGGGTTTTGAAATATTCTTAGTCACCCAAATGGACATATAGGTGATTGTATTATTGTACATAGGCATTTAGAATTAGGTTTGTTATCTTGGTGCTTAGGAGTCTCTTTAGAAAAATTAAAGTGCTCCAAAATTGTGTCATTCCATTAATCAATTGAATACTCTATCAAAACCTTGGAAACTAATTACTCGTGTCATACTTATTATCTAAGACAAATTATCTCAATAGTTGATTGTAGGTGTGTATGAGGACTTGACTGTGTTTGTGAGTTAATAACCTATCTTAACATCCTATAAACATCCCAATGTTCCAATTATATTTTTGAAAGCTTGGTGTCCTTGACTTTACATTATCAAATAACCATCTTACAATCCATAACTCTTTTCCCCAATCTTCCATAGCCTCTGATTGTAGGTGTTGGTTTGAAGGTCATTGACTAAGTTTAGTATTTTGATAACCTCTTTTCAATGGCTTAGTCATGATATTGGTGATACTTCAAAACCCTTTTGAAAACATTGAATACTTCCTTACCTTATCAATATGACTATCAAGGCAAATTTATTCAATAGGCTGTAGGTGACAATCTAGAAGATTGAGTGTCACTATGTACAGGGCCTTTTAGATATTTAGACCATTCTCAAACCTTTTCAGAAACTGTACTTCATGTTGTTATTATTATATCAATAACATCAATGTACTATAACCATCTCACTTTGCCAACATCACATTTAAGGCATACTTTAATAAGTTGGTTATAGGTAATGTCTAGGAGGGTCTGACTATGCATTTGGAAATCTAAGTGCAGTGGCCTTGAATAGACCTTTATCAACACCATGTAATCCTACATGAATTAACACTAATTTAAGGATATTTCACACATTATTACAAGATCCAAATAGTTCCTTCAAAGCATCTTTAGACTTTGATATCTACCATCCACCTACATATAGTCCTGTAAGTGACATTATGTCTTTAGCTTGTGTACACTTTTTATCCTCGAGGTGACTTGTATATTTTATCAATCCATACCTCTTTAACTTGAATTCAACACAACATTATTATGCTTAGTCAACTTTCTTGACATATTGACAACATTGCATTTCTATTGAGTTTTGCAAACTATTTTATTATTTTTGGGAAACTAGGGTTTAGTTCATAAATAATAAAGGGTTTGGATTAAGGGGTGAAATATAAGCAAGTGTAGTAAAATACATATTTGTATCAATTTGATCAAATGAATTACATGAGGAAAAGAGATGACTTATCTAGAAAAATAGGCTGAGATGACTAATATAGAAGCTAAAAACTATTGTGCAGGACTGGGAAGATGTCAAAAACTTGAATCTAGATTTCATTTAGTAAAAGGACAAGACCACCAAAAACAAGACACTTTAATGTCTGATGTTGTAGTCCAATTTTAGCATTGTTGTACATTCTAGTTATGGATTTTGGTGTGGTCTAGTTTTTAGGTCCTATGGGTGTCTTTATTTCTCTACAATCACTTGTATGTACCACTATATAACATGTTTTCTTCTCAAAACCCTAGGTTTATCTACGCACATGAAAAAACATACATATTGTTGTTCCCCCAAAAATATAACTCATTTTTGGGACAACATTTGAACTATTTTGGTCCAACAGACCAAAATCCTCTGTCCCCTTCTCAACAATTATTCTGAGCATTCAAATTCTTCATTATTCAAGCTTTTTTCATATTTTTACAGACTCTACAGGCTTGAATCTATGGACTCTATAGGATTGAATCTATGGACTCTGTAGGCTTAAATCTACAGACTTAGTTCTATGGACTTTGCAAGAAGGAATCTACGGACTCATTTCTACAGACTCTGTAGGCTTAAATCTATGAACTCTATAGATATGTTTCTATGGACTCAACATGCTTGAAATTAGCAAGTTCAACAGGTTCAATAGGTTCAAAGGATTCTACAGGCAAGTTCAATCAAAAGAACAAGTTTCTAACACTTAGTCATTTTTAGGATTGGTTCAATGCCTTGGTTCAACCAAAAGAGTTCATCGGCAAGCTTCTATGTAGTGTTTGAACCATTGAACCATTGAACCTTGAACCATTTTGGTTTAATGGATTCAATGGGTTCAAAGGTTAAATGTCATCAGCAAGAGTTAAGCACATTTGTCAAGGTTCAAAGTTCAACCACTTCAAGGTTCAATGACTTTAAAACACTTGTCAAAGAGAAGAAGGCTTGAACCATTGAACCACTTTGGGTCAAAGGTTCAATGGGTTCAGTGGTTTAACAGGTTCAATGACCATTTGGTTCAACAGATTTGGTTTAAGAGATTAAAAAAAAAGACTTATTTAAATAAAGAGATTGAACTGATTAAACCATTAAACTGTTGAACCAAAGTTGGTTCAATTGGTCGGTTCAATCGATAGGTTCAAGGGGCTACCCCAAAGCCAAAGGAAAAAGTAACCTTATAGAGGGCAGCGAACCACGCTGAGTGCCCTTATAGAGGGTAGTGAACCAAGTCGAGTACCCTTGCAGAGGGAAATGAGCAAAAGAAGACAAAGATAATTCCTTCGAAAAAGTGAACCAAAGACAAAAAGCCCTTGTAGAGGATAGGCAATGAGCAGATGGACTGTTGCAAAAGTTTGAAGGATATTTCTAGGCTTGAACAGTCCTTGCAGGAGGCACAATTCTCTTTTGGGAAAAGAACGCATAAAATCAACTAAGGCAAAATACTTAAGGCATTTCCTTTGGATAAAATGTTCGAAAGAATTCCTTTGGACGTTTGTCTGAAGAAATAAGCCTGAAGCAAAGACAAAAGTCTGTCGAAAGAAAGCTCGATGGAAAGTAGAGGCAAAGTGAAGGAAGATTTCCTTTGGATAAATTGTCTAAAGGAAAAATCCACCAAAAAAGGAAAAACCTGTCGAGGAAATAAAATCTTGAAGGCCGCCCAAAAGATCCTGAAGGGTGGGTACCCTTGCGGGAGGCTCTCGCTAGGGAAAGTGGACTGTTTCTCAAGACCCCAAAGGGCAAGTTCCCTCTGAGAAAGATCAACCCTCATAAAGATGCAGTGGAAGCTGCCATGTGTCCCTTATAAAATTGTAGCAAAAGCTGCCAAGTGTCATCTTCTGAGACACAATTTCTAATAAGTTTAAAAGCTATAAAACATGCCACATGTTCCATTATAACTTAGCGGAAGTCACCACATGTCAACATCTATAGTTTCTTCCTTTATTTCCTAAGGAATGTGGTGGGCCCTGGGCGAGGTACTAAGGTTAAGCAGAGCACAAGTGTCTACATCTACGTGGATCTAAAATAGTCTTGAATGTTTCTATAGCGCTTCTATAAGCTCAGTGGATGCTGCCACGTGTCCTCACCTATTTCACAGTGGAATGCACCATGTGTCACTTATTATGAGCAACAAAAAGTGGCCAAAGCAAATAGGAAATACATGAAGGAATTGCTAAGGAGGATGATGGGCCTTCAAATTCAGGGCAACCAAGTAGCTATTGGCTTTCAAATGATGACAGATCTGAAGACATCAAATTTGCAGCAATGAAATAATTATTGGTCCTTGTAGACTTAAGCACAGACCCTATGAAAAATTTTAGTGACCAGCCAAAGAGATAGCTTGAGAGTTCAGATCACACAAAAAAGGGCAAAATATAGCTAGGAAAGGAGGAATAATGAAGAAGGATAAAAAATATCCACGCATGAAATATGTTTCTAGAAGGTGAAGCAGTCCACCAAGTGGACATTGAAGAACATAGACATTCAATGGTGCACCCTATTTTCCTGCATTAAGTAAAGCAAACAATTATGCACACATAAGGAAACACATCAAGTGGCCCATTTAAAAAATTGATGCTCAATTCCAACATCGCCCATGGATAGAATTTAAAATGCATTAAAGGTATTGAATGCATTATAAGCCATTTTTGTGAAACAAAGTGCCCAAGTCTTTCTAAGAGCACTATGTATTGGACTCTCTCTTATTATTTAAAAAAAGATCTCTCTCTGTTATCATAAATAAAAACTCTGCCCAAATTGAAAGGCATTACTGAGACTTTGAGCTCAAATTGTTGATCATATTTCATTATTTGAATAAGAAAACAAGTGACTTTTTAGACTTTATACTGGAATAGCTTGGTTGTTGGAGAAATTATTCTTGTCTGTTTCTTTAATACATTTTTTGTCCATTTAACTGAAAAATTAGAATTAATGAAAATAATCAGAAAGGTGTCCTGGAGCCAACTGTGGAGAGACTTTATGCCCCCATAATTGCCTTTAGTGTGTTTTCTTTCTATTCATGTGTAAAGGATCTTGGGATGACTTTGTGTCCTCATTATCCTTCATATTTCACTCTTTAGTAGTTGAGGTGGAGACTTTGTGCTACATTTCATCCTGCTGTGTTACTGCTCCCTGTTACAGTTACTTGTCACCACCTGAAAGGTTCCTTTTACCTACTAAACAACACTTCTGAAAGAAGAGGAGTGCCTTTTGTCACTTCATTAGGATTTCTCCTTGATTTTTGAACATCATCTCTAAAAAAAGAGAGATGGATGATTTATCCTACTCATGAGTGTTATTTTCTACTTATATATATAGTATATAGCTCCTACATATTTACAAGGAACCTCCCCTTGATGAGAGGAAAGATTTGTCCCCTTTTTATGTAGTAAACTTGCACATCTGGTCAACCAATTTCCCTATGCTATGGTTGAAGAGACCTATTTTGCTCATCAGTTAGCTGATTGACAAAATATTCACCTAACAATTTTTGGTGACTCCGCTAGGGATATTACATGCAATCTGAAGCCTCAAGTTTTAGATTGAAGCAGTCCCTACCCTTATCCATTATAGACTCTAGAAACTCCATTTTATGTCTTACCCATTATCATTATAACCTTACCATCTCTCTCCACCTCCATGCCAACTAGGATAGAACATGCAGTTTGAAGCCTCAAGCTTCAAACTGAAGTAGTGCCAATTCTTTCTAATTTTTGTTTTACAATCTAGCAGATCCACGGTATACATGAAGCCAAAGGGATAAAGGTATTGTTGACCCTGTATTTGAGTTGGTACAACAAAGTAATTTTGATCTATTTTCTTCACCATCTCGCCTCCAACGAACTAGGAGCTTTCCTCCTACTAAAGTTAAGTCTCCATTACCAAGAAAAGCCTCCATTTCTGCTATTAATAAAGCTTTGTCAACACTTACCCCCCTAAGATTTGTTATTCCACCTTTCCATAGTCATACTATGGTAGTTTAAGGTCCTTGGGGTAACTCTTTTGGCCCACTTAATTTAACTCCACCTCTACATGAGCTACCACGTAGTTCAAGGAAAAATTTCCCTAAGTTCTATGGTGATGGGAAAGTTCATCCTGATGAACATATTACAGCCTTCAGCATAGCATGTGGCATAATAGGTGTGGAGTATGAGGATGTAGCAGTTAGGATATTCATGAAAACTTTACAAGGTGCTGCTACAGACTGGTTCTATCATCTGTAAGCCTAAACTGTGATTGACTGGAATACTCTCAAAGTTAAATTTGAAGCTAGATTCATGCCTGTAGAAGATGCACATGCCCTGTTGGCTCAACTCACACAAATGAAGAAGGAACCTCATGAACCAATGAGGGATTTCATAGCCAAGTTTGACAAGCTGAGGAATGGGATTCCTATAATTGCTCAGCCTACACTTGAAAACCTCAAATGTTTGTTCATCAACTCTCAGCTGCCTAAAGTGAGTTTTTTGTTGAGACGTGCTGGCCAAATAGACCTTGTTGCATCTCAAGATTTGTCCAATAAGGTGGAAGATGACCTTATCTTGGCAGGAAAGATAATGAGAGATCCTAACAGAGGTAAACCTTCTTTATCTTTTGAATATCCATCTATAAGTACCACTGATCCAATGGTGCAGAAGCTGGCAAATGAGTTACTAGCCCTCAAGAAGCAAATGGCACAAGAGATATCTTCAGCTCCTTCATACAGAGATATGCCAAGAAGGACATTCCCTAATCAGTCATACTAAGGAAATGATACTAGAAATCAAGGACAACTAAATCATCTTCCTCCCCCACAAGGGAAACTTGCCATTGAAGCACCCCCATCCAATTTAGCAGTTGGATATCTTGAAATAGAATCTAATTTCTCTTTGAAACCTAAATTAAACCAAGAAAATGATGATGATGTCTTTGCAAAAGGCTAGGAAGAATTAGCTAGTGACTCTAACATTGGTTTCCTAAATTACCAGGATGAAATTAGAGGTAAAGGTGAAGCAGTTGATGGATCATATGCTGTATTTACTTGGTCCCAGAACCAGTCAGCCCAGCAAGCTAATAAAGGAAAAATAGGGGAAAGTTTTCAACCTAAAATTTCAATTGCCAAATGAGGAACTTCTCTACCTTTCTAGCCAAAGGACCTAGTGAGTAATAAAAAGGTAAATACATCAAGCATTCCTCCATCTCCAACTTCAATTCCACAGACCAGTCCTCCCCCTCCCAAAAACTAAAAAGATGAATTCCCTTCCTCTGTTCCTAGTCTATTTCAGTCATTTGACATAATAGACCATGTCAAGAAGACCAAAATTCAAATGTCTAAATTTGAATTTTTGCAATCCAATCCTGGGCAGTTGGACAAGTTGGTAGAGTGTGTGAAGAATAAAGCTATCCCTACAGGACAAGATGTCACAAAGGTAACTCATGATTCCCTAAGGAACATGTCCATCCCAAACAATCTTGTCATTACTCGTCCTATTGCCCCTAGGAAAATAGAGCCTTTCTATGTTTCCCTATTGATAAATGGTCATAAACTGAGCAATTACATCATAGACTCAGGTGCATCTGACAACACATGCCAACCAAAGTGGTAGAATCTCTTAGACTCACACTAACCAAAACCTTTGGGAGATATTTCTCCATGGAGAACAAACAAGTACCTCTATTGGAATAAATCAAGGATGCCCAATTTATATTTGCAGTATTCCCAGACAAAAGAATCAAGATGACAGTCCTAGCGGCCGACGTCTCAACCTCATACGGTATTCTTTTGGGGCAAAATTTTTACAAAGATGTTGGTGGTGAGTTGAGCATGGACCTATCTGAAGCAAGGATCCCTATCAAAGGCATCATGTAGGGGCTTTTTCCTAAAAAGGGATCAAAATATGTTATCACTTAGACATCAACCCCTGAAGCTCAAATTTTGTTGAAATCTTTAGACATGGGTAATTATTTCTTGACCATAGAGGATACTCATATTTCAATAGATGAAACCTCTAAAAATGATAGTCTAAAAATTGGTTCAGACGGAACAACAGAAGATGTGAGAGAGCATAGTGTAAACACAAAAGAATTCCCCCTTCCAAGCAAAGAGAAATCTAAGGAAAGATCAGATGTTTAGATCCTAAAATTTGATGGCAATAATTATTCTACTAGCTCAAGAGCTGGGATTGTGTTGATATCTCATCAAGGAGATATTTTTTATTCTTCATACAAGTTGTAGTTAAACAACACCAATAACACAACTAAATATGAATATCTATTGCTTAGATTGAAGGCTACTCGAGATAAAGGCATCAAAATCCTTCATGCCAAAAGAGATAATGAACTACTAGTTTGTCAGATAAGGAACCTATATCAAACCAAAAATGAGAGATTACACCACTACCGCAATCTAGTCTGGGACCAACTTGAAAGTTTTGATGCTTTCAACATCTCTGCCATTCTTAGAAAATTTAATGACCGAGCTGATGACTAGCCATTTTAGCAACTCTCTTAGTTCCTCACCTAGATTTCAAAGGAAATAGGTACACTATTAAATTGGTCTTTTGACCAAGTGTGCCTGATAATGTCAATAATTGGCAAGTGTTCAATGGTGACAACCAAATGATTGCCTTTTTGGAACAAAAAGACAGCTTCAAATAGCTTCACTTTGAAGGTAGTAAGCTCTAAAAACTTGAATCAAATCCTGAATGAATTCAGATGCAGGTGAAGAATTCCTACAGCTAAAAGGGAATAAGATTCCTAAAGGATTGGTTTCTCTTGAGAAACTATTTGACAAGCATGATAGGTTCATCAAATAGTAATAAATGGATTTGAACTCCTCCCAGGGGTTTGATTAGATAAATTTGGGTACCAAGGAAAATCCCAAGATGGTGAACATTGGGAAGTGCTATACTCTAGAGGAGAAACTCAAATTTACTGACCTACTTCACCATTACATGGATGTTTTGGCATACTCTTATGATGATCTGAAGTCACTCAAGATTTGGTCCGTTACAAGCAAAAATCCCAGTAGTATAATCCAAAGATATCAGGTACTATTCTATTTGAGATATAGAAAATGCTGAATGCTAGGATAATTTTCTTAATCCATCATTCGACATGGATTGCCAACTTAGTCCCTGTAAGGAAGAAGAATGGCAAAATTTGCATCTATATGGATTTCAAGAATCTGAATCAGTTATCTTTAAAAGATAACTATCCTTTGCCCATCATGGATCAAGTGCTTTAGATAGTGATCGGCTCATAGATGTTATTAATGCTAGATAGCTTTTTAGGACACAATCAAGTTGAAGTTAGTGAAGCAGACCAACACAAGGCTGCCTTCACCACACCTTGGGGCATGTTTGCATATAGAAGGATGCCTTTTGGCTTGATAAATGCTGGCACCACCTTTTAGAGAGAAATAGACCTTACTTTCAAGGATGAGATGGGTAAGTTCATTATAGTTTATCTTGATGACTGACCGTCTTTTCTAAGCATTGCCTAGATCATATACACCACTTGCAACAAGTGCTAGAGCACTGCCGCCAGAATGGCATTTCCTTGAACCCCAAGAAGTCAATTTTTAGAGTAATAGAGGGGAAACTTCTCAGACACATTACATCCAAAGGAGGCATAAAGATTGATTCAGACAGAGTCAAGTCTATTTAGGAGCTTACTCTACCTACAAGTAAGACTGTTGTTCACTCTTTCTTTGGAAAGGTGAATTTCTTACGAAGGTTCATCTCTGAGTTTGCTAAGAAGACTCAACACATTGTGAACATGATGAAGGGAAAGGCCACCTTCAGCTAGACTAAAGAAGGCAAGTCAACATTTTAGGATATCAAGACTGCCATTGCCCATGCCCCAATTCTGGTTTGTCCAGACTACAACAAAGAGTTCATCATATACAGTTATGCTTTTGAACTCATGATTTCAAAAATTCTAGTTCAACATAATAAAGAAGGTATGGAATCTCCCATTTCTTTCATAAATTGCCCTCTCAAAGCTCATGAGCTAAATCACTCAAACATGGAGAAGCACGCTTATGCAGTGGTGAAGGTAGTCAATCATTTCTAATTTTACATCTTAAATTCTCACACTACTTCCTTGGTTCCTGATTCCATGGTCAAATCCATACTAACTCAGTAGGAATTTGGGACGAAAAGAGGCAATTGAATTTCAAAGATTTAGGAGTTTGATCTAGTCATCAAGCCAACAAAGCTGGTATGCAAAAAAGGCCTATGCTAATTAATTATTGATAACAAACTAGAAGAAATAGAGCATGAAGAAGTAAAGGTGGAAGACACACTGATAGTCCTTTTTGTCTCCACCATGAATGAGTGGTATTTAGGTATTGCTCATTTCCTTACTTATGATGACTGTTCTGCTCACCTATCTTACAAAGAAAGGAGGACTATCAAGTTGAAAGCTGTCAATTTTGTCCTTTAGGACAACGGCCTGTACAAGAGGAGCCTTGATGGAGTGTTCCTTCACTGTGTGGACAAGGAGCAGGAAAGCCAAATTTTGAAATCTTTCCACAATCTAGCCTATGGAGGACATTTTTCTACTCCTGTGACTACCCACAAGATTCTATGAGCTAGGTATTACTGGCCAATTCTTTTTCAAGATGCATACAAGTGGGTAAGAAAATGTGAACTATGTCAACAATTTTTTGGGAGACCCAAGTTAGCTGCCTTGCCTCTCAAGCCAGTGGTCATAAAGGAACCATTCCAGCAATGGGGAATTGATTTTATTGGAGCTGTAAACCCATCTTCAAGTGCTGGACATGATTATGTCCTTATAGCAACTGACTACCTCACCAAGTGGGTGGAAGCTATCCCAACCAAGCATGCTACTTCAGAAGTAGTGTGCAATTTCCTCAAGGAGAATATCATTTCTAGGTTTGGGGTCCCAACCAAGATTGTCATAGATAATGCAGCTTGTTTCACTTCCCAAGAGATTACTCATTTCTATTTTTACTATGGGATCACCCTCTCTCACTCTTTAGATTACTTTCCACAAGGGAATGGACAAGCTGAATCAAGTAACAAGAACCTGATGACTATCATCAAGAAGCTGGTGGATGACAACCAAAGGACATGGCATAAAGCATTGGTTGATGCTTTTTGGGTAGATAGAATTACACAAAAAAGGGCAATTGGTATGTCTCCTTTCCAACTTATTTATGGTATCAATGTTAAGATACCAATCACTTTGGAATTGCCAGCATTAAAATTGGCAAAGGCAATTGAAGATCAGACATATGAAAGCCCCCTTGATAAGAGGATCATGTGCTTGACTGAGCTAGATGAGTAGAGAACTATGGTGGTGGACTAATTTTCTACTCATCAAAGTCTAGTGAAGAAGCTCTTCGACCAGAAGGCAAAAAGTTGTGATTTCTAGGTTGGAGATCAAGTCCTACTATGGGACAAAAGAAGAGAACCAAAAGAGATGCATGGGAAGTTTGATTCTCTTTAGAGAGGCCCATTTATTATCCATCAGCTCAATGGTGAGAACAACTTCCTATTTAAATATCAAGATGGCACACTCTTTTCTCTACCTTACAATGGGCAGCATCTGAAGCACTTCAACTCTTGAAGGATCAGATAAGTTCACCTGTACATATGTATATTTGTATAGTCTTTGTTTCTGCTTTGTGTTATTCATTTTCATTTTTTTAGAGCCTTTTTTTTTGGGTAGCATGACTCCATATCCCAATGGCATACTTCAAGGCACTAGAGATTCTAGTTTCTACTCCCCTCAGCTTTTCCAAAGTTTTCAACTAAAGGAAGTTCCCCAACTGGAGCCAGTTGTTGTTCCCCCAAAAATATCACTCATTTTCTAGACAACATTTGAACTATTTTGGTCCAACATACCAAAATCCTCTCTCCCTTTCTCAAAAATTGTTTTGATCATTCAAATTCTTCATTATTCAAGCTTTTTTAGATTTCTACGGACTTTGTAGACTTGAATCTATGGACTCTGCAAGCTTGAATCTACGGACTCTACAGGCTTAAATCTACGGACTCAGTTCTACAGAATTCACAGGAAGGAATCTATGGAATCATTTCTATGGACTCTGTAGGTTTAAATCTACAAACTTTGTAGATATGTTTCTATAGACTCAAATGCTTGAAATCAACAGGTTCAATAGGTTCAAAGGCTTTTACAGGTGAGTTCAATCAAAAGAACAAGTTTACAACACTTAGTCATTTTTAGGATTGGTTCAATGCCTTGGTTCAACCAAAAGAGTTCATTGGAAAGCTTCTATGCAGTGTTTGAACCATTGAACCATTGAACCTTGAACCATTTTGGTTTAACGAGTTTAATGGGTTTAAAGGTTCAACATCATCATCAAGAGTTAATTGCATTTGTCAAGGTTCAAAGTTTAATAGCTTCAAGGTTCAATGGCTTCAAAACACTTATCAAAGAGAAGTAGGCTTAAACCATTAAACTATTGAACCACTTTGGTTCAAAGGTTCAATGAGTTTAATGGTTCAACAGGTTCAATGGCCATTTGGTTCAAGAGATAAAAAAAAAGACTTAGTCAAATAAAGATATTGAACCGATTAAACCATTGAACCAAAGTTGGTTCAATTGGTCAATTCAATCAATAGGTTCAAGGGGTTACCCCAAAGCCAAAGGAAAAAGTGCACTTGCAGAGGGTAGTGAACTAAGCTGAGTGCCCTTATGGAGGGTAGTGAACCAAGATGAGTGCCCTTGTGGAGGGTAGTGAACCAAGCTGAGTGCCCTTGCAGAGGGCAATGAGAAAAAGTAGACAAAGAGAATTCCTTCAAAAAAGTGAACCAAAGAAAAACAACCCTTGCGGAGGACAGGCGATGAGTAGACGGACCATTGCAAAAGTTTGAAGGATATTTCTGGGCTTGAATAG
The DNA here is from genome assembly GCA_037957365.1 of Torreya grandis. NCBI lineage: Eukaryota > Viridiplantae > Streptophyta > Pinopsida > Cupressales > Taxaceae > Torreya > Torreya grandis. The sequence goes on from JARHVA010003864.1 coordinate 1,065,227, forward strand.
TCCTTACGGAAGGCACAGTTCTCTTTCAGGAAAAGAACATGGAAAATCAACTAAGGCAAAATGCTTAAGGCATTTCCTTCAGACAAAATGTCTGAAGGAATTCCTTCTAAATTTTGTCTGAAGAAATAAGTCTAAAGCAAAGACAAAATCCCACCAAAAGAAAGCCTGACAAAAAGCAGAGGCAAAGTGAAGGAAGATTTCCTTCAGACAAATTGTCCAAAATAATTCCTTCAGACTTTTTGTCTAAAGGAAAAGTCTATCGAAAAAGGAAAAACCCACTGAGGAAATAAAAGCTCGAAGGCCACCCAAAAGATCTGGAAGGGTAGGTACCCTTGTAGGAGGCTCTCACCAGGGAAAGTGGACCATTTCTCAAGACCCTAAATGGAAAGTTCCCTCTAAGAAAGATCAACCCTCATAAAGTTGTAGTGGAAGATGCCACGTGTCCCTTATAAGATTACAATGGAAGCTACCAAGTGTCGTCTTTTGAGACACAGTTTTTAATAAGTTTAAAAGCTGCAGAACATTACACGTGTTCTGTTATAACTCAGCAAAAGTCACCACGTGTCAACATCCACATTTTCTTCCTTTTATTTCATAAGGACTGTGGTTGGCCTTGGGTGAGGTACTAAGGTTAAGCGGAGTGTGACAAGTGTCTACATTCGTGTGGATCCAAAAGAGTCCTGAATGTTTCTACATCGCTTCTAAAAGCTCAGTAGATGCTTCCATGTGACCTCACCTATTTCACAATGGAATGTGCCACATGTCACTTGTTAAGAGTAGTATAAAGTGGCCAAATCAAATAGGAAAGACACGAAGGAATTGCTAAGGAGGATGATGGGCCAACAGTCATCAAATTCAGGGTAACCAAGTAATTGTTGGCTTTCGAATGATGATGGACCCAAAGACATCAAATTTTCAGCAATGAAATAACTGATGGTCCTTATAGACTTAAGCATAGACCCTATGAACAATTTTAGTGACCAGCCAAAGAGATAACCCGAGACCTCAGATCATATAGAAAAGGGCAAAATACAGCCAGTAAAGGAGGAATGATGAAGAAGGATTAGAAATATCTGTGCATGTGATATGATTCTAAAAGGTGAAGTAGTCCACCAGGTGGACATCAGAGAATGTGGACATTCAATGGCGTAACCTATTTTCCTACATTAAGTAAAGTGAAAAACTGTGCACACATAAGGAAACACATCAAGTGGCCCATATTAAAAATTGATGCTCAATTCTAGCATAGCCCATGGATAGAATTTAAAATGCATTAAATGCATCATAAGCCCTTTTTGTGAAACAAAGTGTCCAAGTCTTTCTTGGAGCACTATATATTAGACTCTCTCTTATTGTTTTAAAAAAAGATCTCTCTCTGTTATCAGAAACAAAAACTCTGCCCAAATTGAAAGGCATTACTGAGACTTTGAGCTTAGATTGTTGATCATATTTCGTTATTTGAATAAGAAAACAAGTGAATTTTTAGACTTTGTGTTGGAATAGCTTGGTTGTTTGGGAAATTGTTCTTATGTCTATTTCCTTAATACATTTTTTGTCCATTTAATTGAATAAGTAGAATTAGTGAAAATAATTAGAAATGTGTCCTAAAGCCAAATATGGAGAGAATTTGTGCCCCCACAATTGCATTTAGTGTGTTTTCTTTCTATTCCTATGTAAAGGATCTTGGGATGACCCTGTGCCCTCATTATCCTTCATATTTCACTCTTTGGCAATTGAGGTGGAGACTTTGTGCTACATTTCATCTTGTTGTGTTATTGTGCCCTATTATAGTTACTTGTCACCACCTGAAAGGTTCCTTTTGAATGATGAACAACACTTCTGAAAGAAGAGGAGTGCCTTCTATCACTTCATCAAGATTTCTCCTTTGATTTGTGAACATCATCTCTAAAAAAAGAGAGATGGATGATTTATCCTACCCCTGAGTGTTATTTTCTACTTATATATATAGTATAAAGCTCCTGCATATTTATAGGGAACCTCCCCTTGATGAGAGGAGAGATTTTTCCCCTTTTGATGTAGTAATCCTACACATCTGGCCGACCAATTTCCCTATGTTGTGGTTGATGAGACCTATTTTGCTCATTAGTTAGCTGATTGACAAAATATTCACCCAACACATATCAAAAGCAAAAGAAAAAAAACTAGGTTAGTGAAAGTATGATCATATTATCTAGAACCCCTACTATCTTCATCATTACCTACATTAACCCTCAGCTAGGGTCTCAGATCAAATGTAGTTCTCCCTTAGGGAACATGCATGGTAGATGTAAGAATGATTTTTCACCTAGGCCCTTCCTTGATCAAGCATGAAAATTTATGTGTGATGTAGAATTTTGAGCTATACTGTTGATTGATTTTAATTACTTAGTGTGCCAAAGTCATAAGTGCTAGATATAAAATGCCTTGTGAATTCATTTATATAGGAGACTCTTTATTTTGAATTTAGGAGATTTATTCACACTAGTCAACATCAAAAATATAAATAAAACTCAATGGAGGAGCTAAGAAGGGTTTAAGACCCATTAAATAAGAAAAAAATGATCATTAGGCAATAGCATCGAGTAGGATAGGAGTGTTAGGCACTATAGTCCTCTAAAATTCTATTGTTTGGGACTCAAAAAATAGGTTGGGACTAACACAGGTCAAGTCTATAGGTCTATGGGGGAATAAATTAGTTGACTGAGATAATGAAGAGGTGATAAAATCAAGAAACAAGACCAAGACAAGCAAAATAAAGAGATGTCTAGTGCGAACAAGGCTCACATTCAACATTCAGAGTCTCCTATGAAAAGACATGATATGTGTGGTTGCTTGACCAATTTAGGGTATATAAAATTTTCCCCTTTTTATTCTAGTGATGCAATGAAATGGAATACTAGAGTAAAAGAAAGAAAAAGAGAATGCATACCTAAACCTACCTACATAGAGGTGAATGTGCTGCAAGGGTCCAACTCACTTCCTAGCTAGGGAAGTGGATGGAGAGTTGAATAGTGTCTAGAGAGAGAAGGAATCCATGGAGTGGATTCCCCTATATTGAATTTGAATTTAGAATCCATGTATCATGGAGGAGGGAAATGCTTACCCCTATGCTAAATCTGACTAAAGATGAGGAATGCTTAGAGGCCCAAAACCAATGTCTTTCCTCTGTGCCACATAAACTCATGTAATCTAAAGTGTGTGTATAAAAATATGTATGTTGTGAAGAGCAAAATCTATCATGCCCCCTCTTTCAATATCTGAACTAAAACTAAGAAATTCTTGGAGGACCAAAACTAATGTATATCCTCTATCTCATACAAACTCATGTAGTCTAGATCTGAGTAATATAATAGACCAACTGTTGTAGATGACTATGCAATCTAGCCTAGTGACAACCTAAGTACATATGGGTATAATCTAAAACTCTAGTCAATGTACAAGAAGATAATGGCATGTCTTGCCATTCCATTTATATAACCCTAAATGATGAAGAACATGAACATTTGTGTCATGGGCCCAAATCCAATATGTGAGTGGTGTGTCTATAAAATTTAGTAATTTGTATAACCACATGTGATATGACATATCTTACCATGCCTTATGTATAAAATTGGAGACCCAAAAAACTATGCTCTGCACTATGTCTATAGTTTGCTATCTGATTCTATAAATTATTTCATGTTGTATGAAGTTCTATGTGTGAGACGTGTAGTATGTACATGTCCCCAAATATGGTGTCTAAGTTTGTATCTGTACTAAAATCACTATGAATCCAAATAATCTAAACCACTATATCTGAATATTCTATGTAGTTGTAAACTAAAGGTATATCCCTCTGAATGTCCTGAGTAATGCTGAGTGACCCATATAATCTAAATCACTATATATCTTGACCAATCTGAGCTAAATTTGATAATCTAAATTTTGAATGTGTAAGAACCATGGTATATCCACTTATGAGAGTGGATGGGTATGTTGGGTAAGTCTAGAAATGGGAATAGTATGAATGATTCCCCCCTTTTGGGGAGAGTGATGAAATCTATGATAGAGGAGTTTGAGCCAAAGGTGATGACTATTGGCATAATAATAGAAACAAGGTTGGTATGTTGTGAATGGATTGAGAGGTTGTTTGATTGATTAGATTGAGTTGTTGAAAGTGGAACATGTTTGGATTAGTGAGAACCAAGGTGTGTGTCTGGGTATAAGGGAAACATATAAATGTCCATGTCATAGTAAGTAGATAATGTAGTAAGAGAATAAAGCTTGAGTGATGTTGAAGGTATCATTGTCATGATTTTATGAAAGGAAATAGTTTGAAAAATAATGTTATGGAGTTCGAGTTATGCTAAAAATGGTATTTTGTTTTGATTGAAAAAGTTAGATAATATAGGAAATTGGATTTATTCTTGATTTATTTGTGCATTGACTAGGTTAAAATTTTGAGCTCTAGAGGAATAAAAATGCCGAGGAGGCAAACACCTATCATGGCCTAGTTTGAGCAGTTGGTAGCCTAGGTTTAGGCTAGTGGTGATGTGACCTTGGTAAGCAACTCAAACACTTAGTGTTTATCAGTTTTAGACCTATTTTGGTATTTTTGAGATCTTAAAAGTATCCTAGGAAACACATTTCTATTTTTTTGCACTCTTGTCCTATATCCAACACTCTTATCCAAGTTTTAGTGCTCTTATCCAACGTTGCTATCTTGTATCCAACACTGTTGTCCTAGAGGCATAAATTTTTAATGATGATACTTTGTTATTTATTATTGTTATATGTTGGCTTTTGATTTGGCATTATTAATTCATAGATATGTTATTTCTAGTGTTTTTTAGGGCAAGGTATGAATGAAAGAGTTCTGTAGGGGTTAGGTGATGGAGAAATTGAGGCTGATATCATTATCTACTGATGAGAGAGAACTTATGGATAGGGTGGAGTTGGGTCATGTGTGTGACCTAAGTACACTTTAGTGGGATCATTATTTGATGATTTCCTTATGCGAGAGGTGGAATGTAGATACATGTAATTTTTGGCTTCCTACAAGTGAGATGACTATGACTTTGGAGGATATGTATCATATAATGCATTTACCAATTAGTGGGTGATGAGTGATAGTATAAGATGACATGGGTGATGATGTGATTAATCGTACATCTTTATATTTTACTAGTGTACCTTCAAGTATACATTGAATAGGTAGTGATAGTGATGTGCTAATGTTAGTTATTATGCAATCTAGTGTTCCACACTTGTAGAAGTGGTTAGTTATTTTGTTGGCATCTTTTATTATTATGGATGGGAGTGGAGTATCTATTTCATATAGTATGTATACCATTGTGCACAATGTGGAGGTATATGGCACTATATTCTCATGGGGGAGGAATATGTTATCCCACCTATACATGTATCTCTATAGGTTTACACAAGAGTCATTCAATGGCAGAATGAGTGCATTAACCTTATTGCATTGTTGGGCCTATGAGCACATAATAATTATGGGCACCTCCATAGCCATTTAGAGAGAATTGGATGAGTACATTGGCTATTTGATCTCTTGGGATGGATCATTATAGGTATTTTTTAGATGGATTAGTGGTTGGTGACATCATATGGAGGCCTTACAAAGGCAAATGATGGAGTACAATTATGATACATGAGGTTTAACTATTGGATACATGACCATTAGGTTGGAGTGTCTAAGTGCTTTAAATATGAGTGAATGACTAGATAATTTGGGGTACCATAGGATGTGCCCCCAATAGTGTGGGTGTGGGTGAGGAGTGTGTGAGTGTCTGTAAGGGTAGGAGCTCATGCGAGGCCTACTGAGGTAGAGCTTACACCATTACCTTTGGATGTGAGGGATGTAGCCATACATATTTTGGATGTAGATGAAATTGGATGTATAAATGCGTATACTACATGGTGGGCTATGCATTGATGGGATCCATTGTACCCTATTGAGGTAGGGAATGCTCCAGATTATGAGCATCCTAAGCTAATATATATAAAGGGAGGTAAGTAATGATTACATTTGAATTTTGTATAAGTTTATGCTTTAGTTTGATTTCAAAGTATATAGCTAATGTAGTGTCATACTTTGTGTGTAGGTGAAGTGGGAGGTGCTCAAGATGAAGCACAAGCTAAGGTAAGAGGTGGAGATGATGATTATTGGGAGACCATAATATAGTTGACACTTTGAGAGCACACACTACATATACCTAATGATGCAGTAGAAGAGGGATTGATAGAGTGAGTAATATTCACAGTTGGTATCCATTCTCATCTATTTAACAGGGCTGTTATAATGATAACTACATATGTTAGGGTAGCATAAGAGAGAGAGAGATGAGATGGATAGGCATAGGATGCCTCCACCTAATTTTGTATCTGTTAGTATGAGGATCATGGATGAGTATACATATCTTTAAAGGTGATATATATATTTACATGAGGAGCATGTTCAGCTACTAGAGTGAGAGAGTCATTACAAGTGGCATGCGGTAGCTTGAGGAGGTATAGGGCCATTGAGTGACATGGTAAATTATGGGACTAGTACTGATGGGGAGACTGAGACTAAGGGCCTGATGCCCATTCATGACTAATTATACTTGATACTGGTGTATATGTTTTGAAAATTCATTATATATATATGGATATTGGTTTGATTTTGACTCATGTATATTATGTTATGAAATTTGGAGTGTATTGGTATATTTATTGCAAATGGTTGATTAGAAATAGTTGATTTGGAATTGATGTTAAGGTTGCATATGTTTTGGTAAAATGGTATTTGGGATGTGATTTGATTTTTGTTCATAGGTTCAAGTGTGATGCTAGTTTTGATTTTGAATCATATGTGAGTAAATAACCTTTGTTGTTTTGTAATTTGTAAACTGATTTGATATAGTGAATTGGTTTAAGATTGGTAAAATAAGATATTGGAAAGATCAGGCTTTGGATAATTTGGTTTGGCTAGGGATGGTTATTTATAACTAAGAATGTTAGTTTTTAGTAGAAGGGGATGTAAGATATCACTTTATGCATATCAACCCTATGGCTGCTATATAACTATCTAAACCCTGATGGCCAACTGAACAAGTGTCCATATTTCTCATGCTATGTAGGAGCATGCCTTGTATCTGATACTATCTATGGTACACTAGTTATATTTGTACATGGAGACTCTGTTAGATTTAATCTCAAAGGATGCATAATTGAAACTATGTGCTATGAAGGAGGTTCAAAATAACACCCTATGGCCTTTGTTGTGATGCATATAACTGATAAATATATCAAGATGGAATTGTAACATGTGATGGGAGCTCATCTAATCTCAATCATAGTGGGTTGATATGTGAAATAGGTCCCTAAAAACTTGGTTGTAGTGAATATCTATCTAGATCAGTACTTTATAATGTGGGTTTATCTAATCTTAATCATAGTGGGTTGCTACATGAGGTAGGACCCTAAAAGCTCTATTGTGGTGCTTGTGACTATGTTGGATATGTATATAGAATTGCACTATGTACTCCTTAGACTACACTACTATATGTAGGCTACTCTCATTGTATTGGTATCCAATCCCTCTAAGTTGGTGGGATAGGAGATCTCCTATGAGGCTCTATCCTAGAAACCGCATTACTCTCATGATGTGTAAGCAATGATTCCGATGAAGGAATGTCCTAGGATGACTTAGTCATGGAGGAATGAGGTCTATGGATCCATGATGGATGAGATCTCAGTGCCCCTAGTGTGAATGCTATGATGTCATTATCAACACATCTATTAATACAATCTGTGAGTCCATAACAATCATTATCTCTATGTCTACAAATATGATGATAGTTACAAAAGGGCCGATGTGTCTACCTATGTAAGAGATGTGGATCTCACCAATGAGTAGAAAGTAATGTGATTAACCTCCTATCTAGTAGTGCTGATAATATGACATATAGGCTATCCCACTTTGAATAAAAAATTAGTGGTGCCCTACTTCTATTTTTTGTAGTGCATATTTTAGGTGGTACTCTGAAAACTAGCTCTCTATTCTTAACTAGTTGCTTTTTTGGATGTTGTCTCCTATCTTGTTTGGGACATGGTGGATGCTGTGTGCTAAGAGATATAGATGGAGTTAATGTTGTGAAATTTAGAGTAAGCTGATCAATTGAATTTGACTCAGTCAATCCTAATTTCTTCTCCAAGGCTAAAACTATATAACATAAGTGCTTAAAAGAGGACTCTGCCTGATATAATATATGATCTAGGAGGGGTTGGTGAAGCCCCTTAGTAAGGATATGTTGAATCTCTAAATTTGTTGGTTTATAGATCAATCATAACATGTGAGTCTTGAATCGTAAGATATAATCACTAACTAGCTTTGAATAATTCTGATGCATTGCGATAAGTTTCTCATATGTAACATGAGGGTCCATGTTTTCTATGTAATATCTAAGAAATGCCTCCTCTAAATCATAATATGTATGCAAGGAACCAATAGGGAGTAGATGAAAGAACCAATTCTATGCATTACCCACTAATGTCTTCTAGAATAACTTAAATAGAATCAAAGGACTCATATGAGATGGAAAAGCCTTCTGAAAGGATTGAAGGTGTACAAATGGATTTCTAGTTCCATCAAATTGAGGCAATGATGGTATCTGGAAATGCTTAGGCAATGAAGCTTTGAAAATTGTCTTTGAAAAAGGGTTACCATGCAAGTCATTAGAATCCATACAAGACTTATAAGCCTTATTTTCCAAAGTAAGGAGATGTACTTGGTGTTGTAATTCACCAACTGCATGCACTAAAGAAATAATCTCTTGGGATGGTGTATTATCATCTTAAAGTGGTTCATTTAAACATTGAATTTGATCATTTATTTTAGACATGGGAATACTACATTTAAAAATTGGATCATAGAAAGGGGGTGTGCTACTTGGACTTTTGGAAGAATGGTAACTGGGACCTTAGTATAGGTATGTGGGCTACCATTTTCTTTGGGTGAAGAGTGAGAAATAGGTGCTACTGTAGTAGGGGCAGTTTGGGAGATTCATTGGTATCTTTATTATTTAGTGAATCACATTCTAATTGAATAGAAGATGTGATGTTATCATTGACATGTGCATCATTTGAAATAGAATCATACATATAAGTAGAAGCAACATTTTGTAATGCATTATGTTTGAGAGAAGGAGTGAGAGAAGAGTTAGAAGCATGAGGTACATTTTCTTCTTCATTGTATGTATAATAGTTATCATTATTCCATGCATTATCACAATCATAATTTTGTTCATTTCAAAGAGGAGAAGTAGAAGTATCACTTTCATATTCACTCTCATTGTCATATTCATTTACATGTTCACTATCATATTCATTATCACTTCCATCATCACTAGGGAGAGGGGTAAGAGAAGATGTTAATTCTTTTCTAATATGCAATAAATTGTCATGTGAAATTGGAATATTATGTGCATCTAGATTATCCTTGAATGGAGTGCATGCATTATTTTATTTTGCAATATGAGAGTTAAGAGTAAGAGAGTTATCATTTAGACATTATTTTTTCATTGTTTGAGATTACAAAGTAGAGATAAGAACATGAGATTGATCATTTGAATTATGTCTTGGAAATTTGATTCTATTGCATTTATATTGTTGTAATTTGAACATAAAAGTAGCAAAAGGGAGACAGAGACTAGGTTCACATGCAAGTAAATTATCACCAATGATAGGTTCACTTGGAAATTCATGACTAATTTTTTAATTTGATGCATTGTGCATAGGAGAATGAGGTGAAAACTACCTTTCCCATTTATCAAAATTATTTTCGTTAGAAGAGGGATGAAAAGAGATAGGTTTGAGATAAGAAGATGCATCTACTTTTTTTTCACTACCACTTTCATATGCATCACCATAATCATCATTAAAATAATAGTAATTGTATTCAATATAAATGAAATCATTTTCCTCATTTTTGGCTAATGTGTAATTTTACAAATTTTTCAATTCATTGTCATAATTATGAGAAAAATTTAAAAATTTATCTATAGGATGAGAGGGAAGAATTTCCTTAATGTCCATTTTATTGATTTTACCAAAGAGAATATATAAAATTAATATTAAGAAAACAAATTCAAGAATGACTACTAACATAGATATTTTGAAAATATTTTCGACACTCCAAACAATTTACAAAAATTCTAAAAAGTTTATCTAAAAATTGTAAGGCTTGGGGTTTGAGGTCCTAGTTTGGAAATCTAGGGTTTTGGGTTGAAGTTTTAGAATTTTTAAATTATTTTAATAATTTGAATTCTAAAATTAAATTTAAATAAAAGAAATGTACAAAAATTTATATAAAAATCAGAATTTTGAAATCGAATTTTTGCGCAAAATGTGAAGGAAAACCCTAGGGGTAGCTAGGGTTTGAGATTTGTTCAAAGTAAGTAGAGTTCACTAAATGTTTTATTATTTTAAGGAAACTAGGGTTTAGTTTCTAAATAATAAAGGGGATATATCAAGGGGTGAAATCTAATCAATTGAAATAAAATATATATTTATATCAATTTGATCAATTGAATTACATGAGGAAAAGAGATGACTTATCTGGAAAAATAGGCTAAGACGACTGATATAAAAGCTGAATTTTTTTGTGTAGGATTAGGAAGATGTTAAAAAATTGAATTTGGATTTTATTCAGTAAAAGGATATAAGCATATAAAATAAGACACTTTAATGTTCAACGTTGTAGTCTCATTCGAGCGTTGTTATCTAATTCATTTTTTTATTCTGGATTCTAGTGTGGTCTGGTTTCTGGGTCCTATGGGTGTCTTTATTTATTTGTGATCACCTTCAGTTATCATTGTATAACCTATTTTATTCTAAAAACCCTAGGTCTATCTACACACATGAAACAACAAACATATCAAATGCAAAAACTAAAAAATTAGGTTAGGGGAAGTGTGATTACACGATCTAGAACCCTTGCTATCCTGATCACTACCTACATTAACCCTCAAGCTAGGGTATTAGATAAAAATTATTTTTCACTTAGGGAACATGCATAATCAATGTCCATGGTAGATGCAAGAGTGAAATTTCACCTAGGCCCTTCCTTATCAAACATGCAAATCTATGTGTGATGAAAAATTCTGAGCTATACTATTGACTGATTTTAATTACTTAGTGTGTCAAAGTCATAAGTGTTAGATATAAAATTATTTATGAAGTAATTTATATTAGATAATATTTATTTTGAATTTGGGAGCTTTATTCACAATAGCCGACATCAAAAAGATAAATAAAACTTAAGGGGCTAAGAAGGGTTTAGGACCCATTAAGAAAAACAAAAAATGACCATTGGACAATAATGCTAAGTAGGATAGGAGAACTAGGCATTGTAGTCCTCCAGAATTGTATTGTTTGGGACTCAAAAAAATAGGCTGGGACTAACATAGGCCAAGTTTGGGGGTCTCTAAGGGTATATATAAGTTGATTAAGATAATGGAGAGGTGATAAATTCAAGAATAAAGATCAAGGCAAGCAAAACAAAGACATGGCTAGTGAAAAAAAGGCTCATATTCTCTAGTTAGAGTCTCCTATGAAAAGGACTATGAAAAGACATGATATGTGTGGTTGCTTGACCAATTTAAGGTGTATACACAAACCTACAGTTTACACATAGATTGTTTATAATCTTGAGTGTTATTGAAGCTTTGAAAGTGTAACATAACTACTAAGGACTCAAATACCATTATTCATTTGAATAAACACATTACAAGACAATCCAACCCTCAGGATCCTTTGAAATGCATCTTCAAACACTCAAATCACCCTGCTCATGATAACACATAAAACATAGTCTACAAATGTGAATGGAGATATGAACATATATTCAAACTTGTACCTTAATAGAAAGATTTAAACATAATTTAATATACTTTAGATTATTTTTAAAGACCCATAAAAACTTTCTCCTTTAGAAAATATTCCACCATTCTGCTTAGAAACCTTAAGAAAGACAATTGTCATGGTCAAGTAGCTGATTTTATACCCCTAACTTATTAGCAATTATTCATAGAGTTAATGAGATGAATATGAGAACCAATGCCTAAATTTTTTATTTAACTTAGAATAAAATCAATTCTCAATGTTTTAGACTCCCACCTTCTCTCTCTTGACCGTACCATCTACTTTAATTTTGTCTATGTGAGCTTGTAAAGGAGTCGATAGGAGAGATATAAAGTTTTTTACTTCCTCTGACCTTGTAACTACTAGAGAATCATTATTATGGACCTAAAAACCCTTGATCATGTTGACAACCTTATTTATCTACATATTCTCTCTCCTCTCACATTGTACTTGCTTAGGAAGCCTCTAAAACTGACTTTTCTTGACTTAAAACTCATTGGTCCATAGTTGACATATTTTAAGACCCGTATTAACCTCATTTTACCTTTGCCACATTTTCCAAGGCACCAAAAGTGACTCTTTTAACTCTTTTTAACTTAGGAGATCCAAATAAACCAAAACACATAAAATAAACTTACCTTAACCTTTCCAAATTTACCTTAACAAATGCTAATAATATATTTTGGACTCAACTAAGATGTCCTAAATCACCTAAGGTTCAATTTTTTTCTATAGGGGTCCTATTTTGATCTAGCGGGTTAAAATTGGATAACAATTTCCTAACCCATAACTTTGCATTGTTTTGAATTGATGGAAAGCCAGATCAAATAACGAAGACAAACATAATTTCATGTATTTTTACACATTAGATCAAATAAGTGTAGGTATAAATAGGTAAAAAATCTAGTGATGCACATGAATAGAATAATTTAGAATGTGAAAATTAGTACAGAACATGATCGATGTAACAGGACACATATAATGGTCAAACTAGTTGACCAATGATCCAACCTAGGGCATGATCAAAGCATGTGCCAATCTTGTCCTTATATAGTTAGAGGCGTAAATTTTTCACATAGGTAGATATAAACCTACACATCCTATATCCACACTCAAAAATATGGAAAGCATTAAGGTGTGACCATTCCATCACCTTTTATCTCTTTTCAAATTCAATTTCCAATTTTGATAGTTTCCTTTTGCTAGTTTCACATTGTAGCTACGAGGCCAAATATGAAAGTATTATTTTGCATTGTTAATATTATATCTCCCTAGTGTGATCATTTTATCTTGTTTTAATTAATAAACACATAAAGAGTGAAATGCCCTAAGACTTTATTTTGGAGGAAAATTGAGGTGAAGCATCATTTAATTAATGAATTTTTAGTTTCTAATTTGATGTAAATATATTATTTTGTATACATTTCTATGTAGTTTTCAATTCCTGTTTATGGAACCATTATCTTAATCACTATTTTTGTGATCCAAGATTACCGATTCTATCACTACAATCTAGTTCATAATTATGTTGATAATAATGTTTGAGATTCTTTTTTTTAGTTTTACCTTTAATCTCCATTATTTTTTGTGGGTTTCAACTATACAAGTCATAAGACCATAATTACACATAGACTATAGATTTGTAAAATTATTTATTAAATCATAGTTTTGTGAGGTGTATGATGTAATCTTTTTTTTTTTTCACTTTTAATGGGTGATTATTGAGAGATATTATTCTATTTTACATTGTTGGAGATAAATATGCAAAAACATGTCATTTACTTTATGTTGAGTGTTATATTCGAAAGGTCTTATGTATAAGGTCCCAACCACATTTATCTAAATTTATATAAGACCCCCAAACACATTTGTACATTATAGGTTAGGTTGACTTAAGCTTTAACTAAGGTGCATTTAATTTCACCTTATAAATTATAAGTCACTTTATTATTAATTTTGAAAGGGTTAATGAAAAGACACATAATGCTTAAAGTGCACAATGCTTATTTATCTAACTTATGAATTATATTTCATTTTAAACTAAAAAGAAAAGTTGGCTATAGGTTACATAGCATGTACACTCTATGACTTAAAATAACATATACACTCGAGCCTTCTAATTGACACTTAAACTGACAATTTTGTCTAAAAATGTGAAATAACTTTTTTTTAATCTTAACACATTTTTCACTTGGTTGTATTGTATATCATGATACATTTCACATTTAGATATGTTATATATTTACTTGAATTAATATTGTTTAACCCTAAATTTAGAATGTGGTGGGGGCATAGGGTTAAGAATATATAAATAATTGTAACACAAGGGTGATAAACTAATCTATAGCATATTAATCTTTAGAAAACTCAGATAAACAATATTATGAATTTATACAACTTAGATTGCTAAAAATAATAAAGTATAACTGTTGAAAGATATTACAATAATTAATAAATAATGGTACTTAGTTTAATATGTATAAATAAGTCTAGACTTGAATAATGTGTAGAATATGTAGGATAAGTGTTGTGGATTAGTTATTACATTATGGAATTTATTTTTCTCTAGACATAGATACTGCCATCAGATCTTGACACTATCATCGATACTAGTGTCTAATTATGATGCACGTGTCTAGTACAAAATAATGATTAGATGGATATGTGATCAACATCATTATTTTAGTTTTTATCACCTTTCTATTGATGTATTCAAATATAGGATATATGTTACACTCTTTGTTGACTGATTAAACCTTAGCCCTTCACCCCTTTTCACCCTTAGAATGAGTTTTCTAAAAAATGGGTTAGTGGACTCATGGTGTCGATCTACCCCAAAGACACCTCTATCAATGGGTGCTACCTATATATCCAATACTACAAGGAGGGCCTCATAATTATGTATTTCTCCCATGTGTGTGGGAAAGTGTGTGTACGAGAGTGAAATATACTATATGAATATGCATACAATGATCTAAATTATAATTTGAAAAATATCACTCATTGGATTCTCTTTGAATGCTTCAAACCTATGAAATAACTACACTTATACTTGATATGAAAACATGGATGAATAGGGTAGAGTAGAGTGCTTGTACAATTGATGGATTTAACTTTAGTTGGTGTTTGATTAGTATTTTATATATGATGAATGAGAAGGATTATACTTGTATTTATACCACACATTTTCAAAATATCTTATGATAGGGTTAAATAAGATAATTAGGCCATCCCATGGGTTTCAATCATTTTGTAATTTGGATGACTTTTGGTTACTAGACATTAGATAAGGATCTGGACACTACCATCAAGGTAGTGTCCTTATGTGGCTAGTAGTGTCTATAAGGATAGAAAATAAGTATGGATCTAAAAATAGTGAATGTTGTTTATTAGGTTTTAAGATTTTTATGTAGTGTAGGACACCTAGGTCATTAGAATGATATATATCAGACAAAGTAATAAGCATTTAGGCATAGTGAGATGGAGAATGCGAGCATTTAGACATTAGGGAGGCCCAAAACTAAAGGGTATAACCTTGATTGATATTTGTGAAATGCACAAGATTGAGATGCTATAAATATTTAGTTTTAACATCTACATTTATCCCCTTTTACTATAGTAATGCATAAGGATTAAAATACTAGTTTATAAGAAATAAATGTGTTGCTAGGTGTGTATAACACACCTTACCTTTGATTGAGCCCACTTTGAGTGATTTACTGGTGTATGAACTGTAACAAAGATCATGTTATATTATAAATTAGTGCATATAATCTAAAATTTTAAATAATTAAAATGGTTGAAAATAAAGAGAGTAAGGAAGGAGTACACGTATGTGTCGATGAAACCATGTTGTCTCTTGATGTTTTGGGCTGGTAAATATAATTCATTATGAAGCATTGGAGAAGGAAAAGGTCCAAACCTAAACCTTGGATATTTTAAGGGAGATATTGGAAGGTATCATTCCCTCAACTTGGTGCAAGAATGAATTATGACACAACTATTGAGATCATTATATCTCAATCGTACAACTCAAGTGTGAATATACATAATTTGGTGAGAGTGAGTGATTTAATCAACTCATCCTATAAATATGGTAAGATTGGATGATTTAATAACTCCAATATATAAATATGGTGAGGTCGAATGATTTAATTACTTCAAACTATAAAGTTAACCCACTATTGTAATAGAAAAGGCTTGATAAGAATACATCCTTGTGTAATCAGTGCATCCTAGTGAGTAGTATAATTGGTAAGTTTTAATTTTTTTTGGTGTAATACATGACATATACATGCATAATATTGTTGAGATGGATTATATCTATCATAGATCTAAAAAATTGTATTTTAGATCTATACAAAATTAGTGTAATCTATAAGATTCTAACCCAAGTGTTTATTTGAATCATGGAACTGAACTGGAATTTGTGCAAGTGTGAAGGTCATGTCTTTATGACATGCTCCCACTAGAATATATATATATATATATATATATATATATATAATTAGTAATTAATAAATGTGGAGGTCATGTTCTTATTGCATTACCCCACTATAATTTGGAAAGTGTGAAAATGTGTATAAGTTTGGAGGTCATGTTTTTATGACACACCTCTATTGAAATCTAAACATTATGAATATGTGGATGTCATGCCTCTATGACATGAATCCATTGAAATGTACCCCATTTTGAGGTGAGGTAAATAGAAATTGTAAGTAATTTACCTTAAAAGGATGATGTATCTATAAAACCTATGTATGAATCATGTAGCATATTGGGATAACATATCTAAGTAGATATATCAATTAGGATCACAATATGTGATCACATAGAGTCCTAAAATACATGATATAAATCATTAAAATGTATATAGTTTAACATTAAAATCTCAATAAGCAATCAATCACACACATAATAACATTCATTGTAATGCAAAGGAATGGTCCGAGGAGACCTCATACAAGGGGCATGTTCAAATGTCACAAAATTGAAATGGATGACATATTTAAATGTCTAATTAACATAAAACGACATATTCAAATGTCACATCAACATAAAATGCCACAAGGGCCAACATGAAAGGAACATATCTAAATATTCCACAAGTAAGACAATAACAAACAATGTAATACACTCAAGGAAGTGACAATGTGAATAAATGAAGTATAAGCAACCAACATAAGTATATTATAATAGTCCCTACATATATGTGATTTAAATTTTTAGGGTTTATGGAGTTTAAGACCTAGGTTGTTAAAGGGTCTGAGTATAGTAAATCAAGGTAGAAATATGTAATAAATATATCCACTAATTTATAACAATTGACTTAGTTTGACCTTTCTAAAAATAGAAATAAATGTTGTAAACAAGTACATAGCTATATTTGACTGAGATGGAAGATCTAGAGGCTAAAAACTAGGATAGGAGATGATTTGAGTATCATAAATAAGATCTAGGTGTCAAAACCCTTACTAGATAGTAGTGCCCTAATTGGATAGTAACATCAATGGCACTAGTGTCCTCTATGTAAAATTATTATGTCTAAGTTTACCAAGCTTGTTCCTATGCACATAAGTTTTGATTCCCTGAAGGTGACCTATTTTGATTGATTTTATATGCAAACCTTAAACATCCATGTTGCTAGGGTATCCATTTGGCACAAGTAGTAAAGTGTGATGTTAGTGGGGTAGGTTGGACATCTTCAACACCTTTTTATGATGAGATTTACCTACATACCAATACTCTGAGGAAGGATCAAAACCAATGTATTTTCCCCACCTAAGTGCTAGTGCAAGTGCAAGTGAAGCTAATATGAGTGTCAGCTTGAGTGATTTTGAGTGGAGCTTGAGACTAGAAATTTGATTATTATGAGCTTGGGATGGTTGTATGCATAAGTAAGGCATAATAGGGATTGATAACCTTGATTATGCATATCTTATTTTAAGTTTGTTTGTGTTATTTGCATTTGATTTCCATCTAGTGGATAAAGGGATAAAATTACATATATATATATATATACATATATATATATATATATATATACATATATATATATATATACATATATATATATACATATATATATATATACATATATATATATATATGTACCTATATAACACACACATATATATGTATATATGTGTGTGTGTGTGTGTGTGTTTATATATATATATATTGTTCTAGTGATTGTGTGAGTCTTAAAAGATGTCTAGGCCAACCCTAGGTGGTTTTTGATTTGAAAAGATATATGTTGGAAACAAAAGGCAAGAAAAGGACAATATTTCCCAAACTAGGACACTTACACCATTGACACTACTATCTAAATTATGGTGCTAGTGCCTAGGTGGCAAACCCTAAGGCACTATGGGCCAGGATGCTAAATTAAAGGTATAAAATAGATTTAAGGATGTTTAAGGACACATGTGGCTTGCACGAAGGTTGGATAAGTGTCTAAATAGGCCCTAAGATAGGTCTAGGGCTAAGTTAGTGATAGGTGGTCTCAGTAACACTTTTAGCACTCAAGTGTCATTTTAAGCTTATTACATCCCCCCCCCTTTATTATAGAAATGTAATAAAGTGAAATGAACAAGATAAAGGAAAAATAAACGTACCTAAACTTACTTAAGAGGCAAAGCCTATGAATCTAGATTTGAGTATGTGAAGCATGTTTCATTATTTATCCTATAAATGAAATGTGCATAGATTAGTCCTTACTTAAGAGATATCAAAAGCAAAAGATGAAACTATGTAAATAGATAAGAGAGAGGAAAGGAATAAAAACACCTCACTAGGTACTAAACTAATGTATAAACCTAGTGATAACCTATGTGTATACATATAGATAGTGATCAATTGGTAAATAACTCAGACTGAGCTGATGGATTTCTCAATACCCATGTGTGAGTGGATCATGAACTCAATCCAATTTTGAATACTTCATTGCCCACCCCTACTTGGTGGATCATGACCAGTGAATAACTTTAATTAGACTAATGGTGTATCCAACCCTCTCATGTTGGTGGCTCAATAACTCAAGTAGACATGAATCCATTATTACCTACCCATGTATAGTAGATGCATATGAAACTAAAACTTCATGATGTAACTAAAGATGTGTAATTGTAGTTGTAACTATATATGTCAGCTTTATAGCCACTTGAGAACTCTAGAATGTAGAATATATCTAGGCTATTTGGGAATGCTAACCACTACATATGGAGTAAGGCATTAATTTGGTGTATAACTTGGAACATGGTGTCTAGTATGTACATTGTAAAGAATGACATGGAGTTTGTTATTCCATCTGATCAACTAGTACATAAGTGGGCATATAAAAATAATTTGCCACACACATGCCCCAAATATGATATCTAAGTATATGGATTAATTATTGAGTTATAATAATCTATATCTAAGCATCTAAACTGAAATAGGAATGATCATGCTACACATGATGCCCAAATCTAAGAAAATTGGTATGAATCTAAGCTAAATTAAGCCAAAACTAGTAATATGTAACTGAACCTGTGTAAACTAGGACTATACCTATTGTAATTTTCTAGATAATCTATAATTTCTTGAAATTGAGGCTACTAAATAGTAGTGCCATATCTTTTACAGTAGTGATGGTGGTGCTAGTGTCCTAATTTGGGTGCTAATGTCTAACTATTTTGATTTTTGTGCAACTAAAATTAATCTCTGTGTCACTATTTCCAACTGTGTTTTATTGAAACTAATTTATATATTTTGTGTATGTGTGTTAAATTTTTTACTTTGAGTGCATTTGGATAGCCTAATATTTGTAACAAACCTCTTTGAATGCCCTCCATTTGAGGGTAGTTGTTGAACCTGTGTAAGAACTATCCTCAAAATAAAAAGCTCTACAAAATGTGTGTTAGTTAGAGCATATATGATATCTACGTAATAGAATAATATAATGTGCTCCATGGCATTAGAATGTAAGATAATTTGAGCATAAGTTTGTAGTGTATGATGTACGTTAGATCTAGCATTCACAATGTTGTCAAAATAAATATAATAATGTATATGAATAAAAAAATTGAGTAGGTACTACCTATGGGGATGGGGCATGATTTCCATTATGACACCCAAATGGGATGGAGAGAGATGCATGAGGTCCCTCATGTCATATAAAATTGGAGTGTGTAATAAACAAGAGATAAATGTGATGGCCATGATGCATACATACAACACACATGAGGCACATAAAGTAAGACAAAGGTCCATAACACAATGGATATGGGCACATGTCATAAAATCTAAGAAAGCAATACATAAAAGGACATGTTCAAATGTCCACATACAAAAACAACAAGCAAGTTAGATTAGAGCCACATGAAAGGACATGTTCAAATGTTTGCATACACAATTAGGAGGTCACACACAAGGACATGGGCATATGTCCAAAGCACACATATAATTAAAATAAGTAGAATAAAGTTATAGAGCAATGACATATTCAAATTCCTTGAATAGAAGAATCATAGAGACACAATCAAGTCTAAACTAGGAAATCTAGAAATGAAAGTATGCATGAATATGTGGTACAAATCTGTATAAGAGCAAAAATGTACATAAGCTGAGTTAAAAGTAGTAGTAGTTGTAACAAAATCTGCGTAGGTGTAGGATGATCAATATCAAGAAATAATAATGTTAAATCTGTGATGTAGAGTTTAGAAAGATGTAACCTTGTAATCAAAACTGTGTATAGGATGCCCCCAAATGGGTGAATGTATCAAATGAAAAACCTATGTATCTATGTATATGACCCCAATGGGTAAATAGTGACAAATGTAGATCTATGTAGTAGACCTGGGTCCTATAAGTATCTATAAACACTCAACAAGAATAAGTGAAGCATGTACATATGATAAAAATTGACTATAATAAGAGAGCTAACATATGTAATGTTTAGAAAATATAAAAGGTGTGAATATGGCAGTGCCTACAATCTATAAATTTGTACTTTTTGGGTAAATATTTGAATGTTTTTGTGTTTTGTAATATTATATTATTTTTTTTATTTTCTGGATATAAGCTATGTATAAATAAATGATATAAATAAATGAGATAATGTACAACTAAAGTGTGATGTCTCTATAGACCAAGAATACATCCATGGGATGTGAATAATCAAATAGTGGATTAGGTGGGAGGTCATCCAATGTCAGATACTAGATCTATCCAAACTCAAATAAGTCCTCATCATCATGATCATCATACCATGTTGTATGTATCAATGTAGCCTTATCTTTGGCATTAGTCTGATTTCTATGAAATAAAATAGTGTGTTGGTCTACTGCTCTACTGTGTAATATGCCTCATGTTTGATCCTAAGGTAAACCACATTAGACCATGGAGTATCAATATGAAAATTGTGGATCTCATTGTTTCACTAAATTTTGTCTATTTTAAGTCTAAAGGAAAATAGAAATAAGGATGGAGATAAGTGATTAGAATGAACCCATATTTGGTTTACGTGTGATATCTAGATGTTGTGAGCACTCCTCTTTGGCTGGGGAGGACTACTTGCAAATAAGAAAGCACTATCACAAGATGCTTGTTAGTAGTTAAATGAGTGGGTTGCCAAGACTTGTGCTTATTCTAGGAAGTGTGAAACTTCCTTAGAGATGACAATCTTCTTTTAAGAGGCAAATGAATAATAAATAACTGAAAGAGAGGTAAAGAGAGAGTAAAAGTGAGGTAATATTATCATTATTAATATCTTGTATGAAGTAGAGAGTGACAGGGTGCAAGTGAGGTACTCTGTTTGTATTTTAGAATTTGTCTGGGTAGGTTTTGAAGAGGTTAGGGAATCCATAATCACTGATGTCAGTGGGGTAGTGACCAATATCAGTTATACTATCGAGGTTGGTAGTGAGGTGATCGATGTCGATTAGGCTGCCAAGATTGATAGGGGCAATAAATAATTAGGAGCTTGTAGAAGGATTTTCTAGGCCTAATAAATGGTTTAGATTAGGTCAAGGAGGTTAGGAGAGTTATGAGAGAGAGATTATAGCTTGGGTAGGTTTGGTCAGAGACTTGGTATGTCAAGTTAAGGGGAAACAAGTGAGGAATCTTTATAACTCCCTCACGGGGGTTCGATTAGAAGTGTGTAAAGCAATGCATAGTAGATGTAAATAAATAATAGAATAAATGTTTAAAAGACCTAAAATATAAGTGATGTAATTAGCTATAATTACTTAATGATATATTCCAAATTGATGACTCTAGCAGGGAGTGTGAAGTTGAATGCTTGAACAGAGAGAATAAGTGGGCGTTCTTGATCCTTCAAATCTCAGATGCTAATCATGATTGACTTACACAAGATGGTTGTAAGCTAGGATGTCAAAAATAGAATGACCAAAGCTTGAATGTAAGTAAGAATCGATTTTCTTAATTTTTTCTAACCTAAAGTTTAGGTTGGAGTTTGGCTTATAATACTGATATCAGTGATCCCAATGACATCAATTATGGGTTGACCAATGTTGGTAGCCCTAGAATAGCTAAACCTTACTATTTTTGGCTTGTTTTCTATTTTTTTCATGCCAAGTGTGACACCCATTATAGAATGGTAAAAATAAGAGGTTAGGAAGGAGGTAGTTGATTAGGAATTTAGTTTGGGAGTGAGAATAAATCTTGGGTAGTTAGGATGAGGTGATCGGGTCTTGAGGTGACTCATCAAGTGGGAATTAGTCATAGGGTGAGGTGGATGGGTAAGGTGGTAAAAGGGGTTTTTAAATAACTTAATTAAGTATTTTAAATTAAATTAATTAAATATGTGAGGGGTAAAAATATGGGTTAGGGAGATTATTTATTATTGAAATGGGCTTAGGGGGTTTCAACACAGGGAGATACACATGTGTGTGACGTAATTTTAGTGTCTAAATTTTCCCCTTTTTGTCTTGTAATTTGTACTAACATGTTGCAAGACAAAAATAGGAGTTAGATGATCTAGGTATCGGATGAAGTATCCCCCCTCAAAATGGGAATTGACAGAGGAGAACCTAGAATCTAGAAATGCTTTGATAAAAAGGTAATTAGGTGAATGGTGTAGAATTGAGTATCTCTCTGTATGCATATACTAAAATGAGCTATATTCTAAAAAATCAATAATAGGTAAGGTTAAGGAGGACTCAGATAGAAGTAACCAAATCAGAACTTGTAAGTGATAGTTCATAGGTCAAAAAAGTCAAAGTTATAGCTCTAATGGTCAATATGTCCTAGGTACTCGAGGTAGGAAGTGCTAAGAGGAAACAAAAAAGGGTTGAAGATGATAGGATGAGCTTGGATGCAATCCACAACACCTAATATACATACGTGTGCACAATATCCAATTATAGCAAAAATAGCATAAGTGGTCAAGACAAATAATGCAATGTTTGTGTAAAAGGGTCAATGAGTGAGGAGATATTCATGATCTCCAAGAAAAATCATTATGGGTGAAGATTTAAGTGACCTCCAATGGAATTTGTCATGGTTGGGGGAGATATATGTAATCTCTAGTTGCCCCAGTGTATGGGTAAAGTTTGAATAGTTGGGGTTGTTGAGTTTGGGGAAAATAATATTGGCATGGTGTTGACATCAGTTATATGTGATGATATCGATAAGAGACAATCTTGATGTTGGTAAAATTAGGTAAACATTACCGATGTTGGTAGGTGTAAGCACCAACATCGATCGATTAGGTCAATATTACCAATGTTAGTGACCAATCAAACTTGACAAAAGGGGGTTTGGCAACTGACCAATCTCATTTAGAACTTTTTGATTGGAGAGAAGAAATAGAGCTTGAGAGTGATTTGAGATGGTAGTGCAAGGAGGGGACCCAGTGGGAGGTGAACAACCACAGGAGCTAGTGGTGCTAGCTAGGAGGAGATAGAGAGATGAGGTAAGAGCCTCTTTTAGTTGGTTTAAAGTTTCATTTTGGTATTTTTAATTTTTAGGCTAATTAAGGGGTGGGGGTGGAGAAAACGTTAGTGGAGGGCTAGAAAATAGGGTAGGGTATTTGTAGGATAAGTTAGGGGGTGTTGTGGGTAGGTTTTTATGTGAAATGTGTAAGTTTGGGCTTGGTTCATTCAGCCTTGGGGCCAAACTAGTTGTTGATGACAATGAGGTCCACTAATGTTGATCAACATGGCACTGAGGTCAGTAGTTACATGCTGACATTGGTTGATACTTAGGATGAAAAAGTGTTGATGTTAACATTAATGCCGATGTCAGTGACTATAAAAAAGTAGAAAAATAGGTCAAAGGGTGAGTTTGGATCTCCAATGGAAGTGGTCAACTAGTGTAATAGCTGAGCTAGCCTTAAAAGACCTCATGTCAACTGAGTGCTACCTACATAGCCGAGTTTAGGACCTCAAGCCAATGTAGGTCTCCTAGAGCTTAGGGAAAAGATATAAAAAGGTATGTTAGGGAAAATGGGTAAAATGGAAAGTTGAGATAGGTCAAGATAGTGTTGAGAGGTTCAGGGCTTAAAAGATATGACATAGTGTCAAGAGTCAAAAATATAGGTCATGAGACCTAGAGTTGTGATAGGCAAGTAGGCCTAGGGTAAAGAGAGAGATGAAATGAAGCCAAGGGTATAGAGAGAGAGAGAGGAAATGAAGCCTAGGGTAGAGAGAGAGAGAGAAAATGAAGCCTAGGGTAGTTAGTGAGGTAGATATATGGCCAAACTAACCTTAAAAGACCACATGTCAATTGAGTGTTGCTTACATAGCCCAGTTTAGGGCCTCAATCCAATGTAGTTCTCCTTGTGAGAAGGGAAAAAGGTAGTGATAGAGTATATTAAAAGGTATGTGATGTGAGTTGTTTGTGTGTATATATGTAGGCAAGGATGGAGATGGTATTATGAGATCATCTATCGAGGCTATTGACATGCATGAGGATAGATGCCACTCTAGATGAGTGGGAACATATGACAGCTATGGGATTAGGAGGGGTGAAATGGTACTATTGAGTTGTTAGGGATGTGTCCCTGATGATAGCATTGATTGAGAGGTGGGATAATACCACCAACACCTTTCATCTACTGACTAGAGAGTTGATAGTGACATAAGAGGATGTGTATAGGATTTTGTAGCTACCACTCCAGGGTGAGGAGATTTTTGCATGCTTGAGAGAGGAACACGATATCCACATGGTCGCTTTAACTAGAGATCATGTTAGTGAGGTGACTTACCACTCTGTGAGCTTTGTGTATGAGCCACTCTATATGACTGATGAGGAGTAACATCATTTGAGCATCCTAATGATGATTAGGATCATGGTATATGCATTACAAAATGTAGATGGTAAGAGATTTTTGATTGCATTGATAGGTGTGCTTGCATAGATGGTTGAGTAGTAGACCATTTTTGCTTGGGGTCCAGTATTTTTGGCACAATTATATAGAGAGCCGTAGGGTTTAAGGCTATGATGGTGATATAGTTTATATGTCAACCATCTACTATACTATTGGGCATATGAGCACATCATGGTGACATGACCACTGGGGTTACCCACCACTATCCTAGCCATATTTAGAGTTGGGTTTAGATGATGGAGAGATGACATGGCATAGACCCAAGTGGATGGCATGGTGGAGATATTGCTTAATATAAACACATGGTTGAGGGCTTGATCCGTATAGATATTTTGTGGAGACCATATTTGACATACCAAATTTTTAGAGGGTAAACATAATAACTTTTTGGGTTACAGAGCTCACTATGGGTTAGATTGGGGCTCTATAGGGTTAGATTGAGGCTCTACAAGGTCAGGTTACAACACTATAGGGCTAGGTTATCATTTATAGGGTCAGGTGACTATAATGACAATAGAGAGAGATAATATATGAGCAATAAGATAGGCTACTCCTCCTCTAGCACCATAGGGACCAATATAGGCTATGCCATCATTAGGTGCTATGAGTCCTCCACAGACTGTATCTATGGTGAGATATTTGACTACCCTAGATGAGATTGCCTACTATGAGAGGGCGATTAGAGAGTTTTCATAGATACAGAGATATTTAGAGTTTAGAGAGTAGGAGAGGTTGATGTCACATGTGACTGCTTCTAGCTCATGTAGATTTAGATGGGTGAAGAGTGGTGATGACACTACCTCCTCATGACTATGCAGAGAGCCTTGAGGACTCTGATTCTTAGAGTTTACCAATTTTGATTATATATGTTATATGCATACCGACCTGTGAGCCGAAGATGTGAGATGTACATTTTGAGAGGGATATATGATGTAGATGATGAACATGTACTTTGATCACATATTTTATATACATGAGATGTTCATTTATTGCTATGTGTTCATTTGAGATATTTTTATTGTGATTATAATGATGATATAGATGATGAGTATTTTATGTTATGTTAATTTTGATCATGTTAGCTAAGTTAGACTAGCCTTTCCCACATATGTGATGGTATATGCATAGTTGGTTGGTTAGTTTCATCTTAGCATTTTTCCATATTTTGTGATGGTGTATGCTTAAAATGAATAGATTAGTTATGCTACTTTATTTCAGCATTTTTCCATATTTGTGATGGTGTATGCATAAAATAGATTGAGTAAGCATTGTTAGTGTTGGTATGACATTGTTTCTTCATCTCAAATAGAGATATCGACTTGTGATGTAGATGGGAAAATAAAGAGGCAAAATTCTCATGCATTAGCTAAGACCATAATTAGAACATAAATATGCTTAGGAACATGAGCTTCTTTCATGTCGTATATCTTTGAATCATTATGTTTGTTAGAGAAGTTTCATGTTTACCTTATGTTACGTGAGCTTCACAGTCCCTTGAAAGAGTATAAGGCGAAAAAGGGGTAAGATGAGGAAAAAATGTTTATGTATAATAACCTACAAAGTAAAGATGATATTCCCCTTTTTTGGGTGACCTGAGAGCTACTATAGGTAAGTCCATGACTTAAAGCTTTTTTTTTGTGTAAGCTGATCAATGTAGGAAGCCTACAATGGGATTTTGTATGGGTATAGATTGATAAAGCTGTGAGGAGCTTTTTTTTTCCCTTTGAGAACAAAGCTTGGCTTAGCCATCCTTCAAGGGAGTGGTCTAAGAATTTGTGTTTAATTTTAAATAGCTATCCTTCAAGGGAGCAGTCTTTTGATAGTAGCAAAGGGAAATTACGTGGTTATCCTTCAAGGGAGAAGTCTATGTTACGAAGTATGACCTGAGACTTTATAGGTTTTTTAAATATCCTATTTTTTTTACTGTTAGTCATGGACAAGATTATATAAGCTTAGGAGTTTTCAACTTTGAGGGCAAAACCATACCACTACGTAAGTTAACTAAGTGTATAAGAGTGAGGATGAAGAGGAAGGGAAATGAATGTAATAGGGATGCTCAAGGGATGAGCTCAAGTTAAACATGAGGTAAAGCGATGCTTGTTTAATAAAATAATGGTCGTAGATGTAAGGCATTTAAAGGCTTAGGTTTTGGTCTTCCTTCAAGAGAAGCCAAGCGATAAGTTCTTGAGCCATACTTGTGAGTTATTATATAAGGTCTAAGCCAATTAGGAGAAAAACTTACCCCATTTGCTTTTCTCTATGTTTGTCACATATTGATTTTCTTTTAAGATGAGATCTCCTATAGTGAAATCTCACTCTTTAAGATTTTCATTATAAGCACGTTTGATATGCTCTTGATAGATTTGGAGGTGGTTGAGGGCTATGAGATGATGCTCATCAAGCAATTCAAGTTGAGCCAAATGTTCTTGGTGAAATTCATCGTTAGTAAGTATGTCTTGTAAGGAAATTTTAAGAGAAGGAATCTAGACCTCAAGAGGTAAAATAGCCTCCATCCCATATACCAATGAAAAATGTGTAGCACTTGTAGGGGTTTGAATGCTAGTGCAATAAGCCCATAAAGCAAAAGGAATGTGTGTGCGCCAATCATTACCCATATTATTGACTACCTTCATGAGAATTTTGGTTAATGCTTTATTAGAAGCTTCCACCTATCCATAAGCTTGTGGATAGTATGGTGACGAGAAGCTTAATTTGATTCTAAATGTATCAAAAAGGATTTGAATAGTCTTGTGTTTGAAAGACTTGCCATCATCTATTATAATTTTATGAGGGATACCATAATGATAGATGATGTGATGGTTGATGAAGTCAACAATTTTTTCAACTTTAGTGGAGATGAGAGGGATGGCCTTGACCCACTTAGTGAAGTATTCAGTGGTAGTAATGATAGAATGATGATAGAGGGATGAATGAGGGTTAATCTCTCTGATTAGATCTAAGCCCCATTGGGAGAAGGGCCAAAATTATTTGGTGACTTTTAAAGCATGACTAAGAATGTGAAAGAGGTTAGCATGTTATTGATAATTAATGCAATGTCGAATGTAATTAACACAGTCTTGATGAAGTGTGGGCCAATAATAGCCAAGTCAAAGGATACATTGTTAAGCACGGGATATACTAAGAGGTGGGGTGAATCAGTATATCATATATCTTATTAATATTTTCCTTAACCAAATTCCACTTAATCAAACATTTAAGATATGCAATAAAACTCAAACAATAGACACCCCAAAAGATAGAGAGAGACACCAGATATAATGTGGAAACCCAATGTGGGAAAAACCATGGAGAATAATCTCAAGTATATGAATGAGTACCAACCCAAACAATATTCACAAGCTAAACTTTCAGGAGCACCAACCCCTTTGTTGAGCACCAACCCCTTTATTGAGCATCAACCCAACAACTACTCATGAGCACCAACCCATATGAGCACCACACCCCTTTGCCGAGCACCAACCCAGCTACTATTCATGAGCACCAACCCATAAGAGCACTAACCCCTTTGCTGAGTACCAACCCAACAACAATTCATGAGCACCAAACCCTTTGTCAAGCACCAACCCAACAACAATTCATGAGCACCAACCCATAGGAGCACCAACCCCTTTGTGTATACCACACACCTATCTCTCAATGTTGCTATCTCAACAAATGATAGATCAATACAACATCTCTTTCCTCTCTCTCACCTTTGCTCTTCTAAGCTAGATATAATAAATAAAAATTATATTCATCTCTCACAATTTCTCTTCTAAGCTAGATATTACAATATCAAATCAACCTCTATCTCTCATATTTACAAATGTCTTCTCAAGCCTTTATTTATAGCTTTCCAAATGACCTTTGGCCTTCCCCCTTTTTGACCCTTCAATCCTCATGGAAAATGGCACCAAACTTGTATGACCCTTCATATTATTGCCTTTGAAAAGTCATGTGGTGACCCTTCATGATCAAAAACATCCTTCCCACTTGTGTCCTTATCTTGGTGATTTTTCATATTCCTCAAAGTGTCCCTTCATGAGAAATTGTGCCTTCCTCTTTTGTCTTCACTTGGTGACTCTTGGAATTCCCCATGATAACTCTTCATGGGAAAATGGGTCCCATCATTCTTTTATCTTTATCCCATGGCTCTTTGACTTCTCCATGGGCCCTTCTTTTGTCTCATATGCAACCAAAAATATATTCGTTAATATTAAATAAATATTAACTCACATTAGCCAAGATATATTTATTACAAACAACATTAAATGCAATGGGGCCTTTATCACCAATGATGCTAAACCTTTGACATCAATGACAATATTTCCAAAAATCTCCTCTTTTGTCATTGATGGCAACCTCAATACTAAAACTGCCATATCCTATCACCTGCATATACTATCATCTAAAAACATACAGTAACTCCCCTTACTATAGCAACCTATACCTGTTCCCTGTACCTATTTTCTACACCTGTACCTATACCTATTATTCTCCCCCTTTGACATCAATGGCAAAGGGCCTACCTGGAGCTAACACTTAGCTCCCCCTAAATTGATGCTGAACATCAATGGCAGGAAGTAATATAAATTACTCCCAACTCTTCTCACAGATCTTTGAATGTTTACTTTGATCATTCCTTTGAGAAGAAATCTGACAATACATATACATTGTTCCCTGTCCTTTGAGCATCTGTAATCAGCTCATTTGAATATTTTCTTCTAACCTAACAACCTTCAGCATGGAATCTTAATGTGTATCCTTGATCACATATTTGACTAACACTCAACAGATTATGCTTAAGACCTTTTACATATAAAACATTCTTAGTCTTAGTTCTACCATGATCCAAACTTAAAGTACCTTTTCCAACTATCCTAGTAGTGGTTTTATCTCCAAATCTCACTGTACCACCATTGATCTTCTTTAGAGTTTTGAACTTACTTTTATCACCTATCATATGCCTCGAACATCCGCTATCAATTAACCATGGCTGATCTTTACTTCTTACATGCAGAGCTGTCTGAACCATCATAGGATCTTTATGTTGTTTCTTCTACCATGAACATGTCTGAGCCTTATTTTTGATGAATGGAGCTTTGAAACTCTGATCCTTATTGAATGACTCGAACACGCTTCTACAATACCGAGCTATGTGTCTAAATTTGTTGCACTTGTAGCATACTATGGTCTCTTCATCAAAGCTTGATAGAGGAGCAAAAGAGTTGTGGCTTCTGCTTGACTCTCCTTGACTTTCCTTCTCCTTATTTCTAAATTGTTAGCTTTTTTTATACATTCTAATTTCTTGTGACCATATCCATTACAATAAAAATAATATCCATAAAAATAAGACTTGTCTATATATCTCTGACCTGATTGTCTTTTATAGCTTTATTCTCTCCAGCCTTCTCTATTTGAAATGTCCTCTATATTTTTCAATTCTCCCCTTTTTATTTCCTCTTTTGTAAGAACTTCAGCATAGCTCTTTTTCTTTTCAAATCTGATCCCTGTCTTATTTGAATGCTTTTTGACTTTCCAATATCTTATTCAGCATATAGTGCTATCTTCAAATTTTGAATCACTGATTACTTTATCACTGACTGCTTTCTTAATATCTTCTTTTAAAGAGGCAATTTCAATAACATATATTTGACATTTTTTTCTTGTTATTTCCAACTATGCTGTGAGGTCTTCTTCATTCTTCTTGGCTTCTTCAAATTATGCTTGTATATCTTCAATTATTTCCTTTGACTCTTGTTCATTTTTCTCAATCTGGTGCTTTAATCTTCGATTCTTCTTTTGAATAGCTTCTAACTCTTCTAAGGCACAAATGAGCTCTCCTTCCATATTCACTTCAGCTTCCTCCTCTTCTTCTTCTTGATCATCTTCATGTATGGCCATGAATAGATTCTCTTCTTCTTCTGAATTGTTGACTCCACTATCTTTGCCTGAGCTAGGATCCTTAGAATACAGGCTGTTCTTCTCGAATCCCTTCTTAGATTTGCCTTTGAAATTCTTCTTGTATGTAAGATTTTCTTCTTCATCATCATTAACCTTATCTGGGCATCTAGCTAAAAAATGTCAAATCTTTCCACAATTAAAACATTTAAAAGGTAATTTTCGTTGATATTTACTTGATCCTCTTTTTGGCTTGCGAATGAATAGTGCTCTATTGTCATCTTCATCATCACGAGAACTATCACTTGATTCTTAAATCTTACGTTTCCTTCTTTGATGTCTTGAAAGCTACTTCTCTATTTGAGGGTTTATCTTGTTCTATCCGCATCTCATATGCCATGAGAATACCATGAAGCTCATCCATCTTTAGCTTGGCTAAATTCTTCAGCTCCTCGATTGTCAAAACCTTTGCATCATATCTCATTGGTAGAGATATCAAAACCTTTTGCACTACCTTTGACTCATCCAATGTTTCTCCAAGACCTTGAATCTAATTTATGATTTGATCAACTCATAAAAGATAGCTTGCTATATCTTCTTCTTCTTCCATCTTCAAACTTTCAAACTACCTTCTAAAAGTCTGCAGCTTAGCTTGCTAAACCTTTCCATCACCTTTGTAAATATTCTCAACTTTTACCCAAGTTTCATGAGTAGATTTACATTACATAAATTTAACAAATTTAGATTCACATAAACCACATAAAATAACATTTAAAGCTTTAGCATTACATTCACTTGCCTTCTTTTCTACTAGAGTAATTGCAAATGTCTGTGGCTCTTCATATTCCTCCACCACTACTTTCCATATGTCAAATCCAAGGGCCATCAAATAAACCTTCATTCTCATGCTCCAAAAAGCATAATTCATCCCATCAAACAAAGGTGCCTTATTTGTAGAAAATCCTTTCTGTGACCTAACCATCGTGCTTTCTCGATCTACCTTCAAGCTGTAAAACTTTTCAAAAAGGAACCTGCTTTGATACCAATTGTTAAGCATAGGATGTACTGAGAGGGGGGGTGAATCAGTATATCATATATCTTATTATTCTTTTCCTTAACCAAATTACACTTAATCAAACATTCAAGATATGCAATAAAACTCAAACAATAGACACCACACAAGATAGAGAGAGACACCAAATATAACGTGGAAACCCAATGTGGGAAAAACCATAGAGAAAAATCTCAAGTATATGAATGAGCACCAACCCAAATAATATTCGCAAGCCAAGATTACAAGAGCACCAACCCCTTTACTGAGCACTAACCTTGCAACTATTTGTGAGCACCAACCCACAGGAGCACCACACCCCTTTGCCGAGCCCCATCCTAGCTACTATTCATGAGCACCAACCCACAGGAGTACCAACCCCTTTGCTGAGCACCAACCCAACAACAATTCATGAGCACCAACCCATAGGAGCACCAACCCAACAATAATTCATGGGCACCAACCCACAGGAGCACCAACCCCTTTGTGTATACCATACACCTATCTCTCAATGTTGCTATCTCAATAAATGATAGATCAATACATCTCTTTCCTCTCTCTCACCTTTGCTCTTCTAAGCTAGATATAATAAATACAAATCATATTCATCTCTCATAATTGCTCTTCTAAGCTAGATATTACAATATCATATCAACTTCTATCTCTCATATTTACAAATGGATTCTCAAGCCTTTATTTATAGCTTTCCAAATGACCTTTGGCCTTCCCCCTTTGTGACCCTTCAATCCTCATGGAAAATGGTGCCAAACTTGTATGACCCTTCATATTATTGCCTTTGAAAATTCATGTGGTGACCCTTCATGATCAGAAACGTCCTTCCCACTTTTGTCTTTATCTTGGTGACTTTTTGTATTCCTCAAAGTGTCCCTTCATGAGAAATTGCACCCTTCCTCTTTTGTCTTCACTTGGTGACTCTTGGAATTCCCCAAGATGACTCTTCATGGGAAAATGCATCCCATCCTTCTTTTGTCTTTATCCTGTGGCTCTTTGACTTCTCCATGGGCCCTTATTTTGTCTCATATGCAACCAAAAATATATTTGTTAATATTAAATAAATATTAACTCACATTAGCCAAGATATATTTATTACAAACAACATTAAATGCAATGGGGCCTTTATCACCAATAATGCTAAGCCTTTGAAATCAATGACAATATTTCCAACATACATTTGGCAACTGTGTGACCATTTAAATGGCCATCATAAATCCCATCATGGACTTACTTAATAGCAAAGGGAGTCATAGTACTAGTTAGACATCTAAGGAGAAGACCATCAAAACCTCACTTGTAGATAAATCCCCCTAGTATAATGTAATGAGTGGCACATTTTATGAAGGCCCACTTCTCATTATTAGAGAGATTAAAAGGGGTAATATAGAAGGAAATATAATCCATTAGTTGTTTGTACCATAAGTCTTGTGGGTTGGCTGTTACATTTCCAATAAAGAGGACGTTAGCTAAGACATAGGAGGGTAATGTTAAGCGATGCATGATGACATAGATTCTTGAAGAGGAGGATGAAGAGGGTATGTGTGAATCAAGTGAAGCCATCATGTCAGCAAACTTGTTTATAGATCAAGGAATAGTTTGCAAGAGATAAGAGTCAAATGATCCCAAGAGCGTATCTACACAATGTTTATACCATTGCAATTTTTTTTTTTTGCATAGGTAAGAACCATTATCTTGGTTAACCACTAGGTGAGAAACACTAAAAATAGTTATGGATTTGATACCAAAAAAGAGAGTTGTTTAAAGTCCTATAATCAAAGCCTCATATTTATCCATATTGTTAGTGCATTCAAAATCTAGTTTAAATGACAAAGGCATAAGAATAAGAATGACCCCTACACCCCCACCATGTTGGTATTTAGATCCATCAAATAACATCATCATTTGATAAGAGATGTCATCAGTGGAGAGCATTACAATGGATTCATCAAGGAATTCAAGGTTTGAAGGTTGATTTTTAGGTAAAGGGACAATAGCTAACTGGTCAACAATTGTTTGCCTTTTAATAGACTTTTGTTGATTGAACTCCAAATTGAATTCAATAAGAAGCATGAGCCACTGAGATACATGTTGTTTTTGATATGGTTTGGAATGTATGTAATTGAGGGGATCGGTATGGGTGACCACATAGGTTTTGTGATTTATGAGATAATGGAAAATTTTGGAGGTAGAAAAGACCAACACAAGGTAAAGTTTTTTAGTATGGGTATATCGAGTCTCATAATCAATAAGTGTGTGGCTTATGTAATAAAATGCTTGCTCGTGATGTTGGTCATCTCGATGTGTAATCATAACACCTAGAGAATGGTCTATTATGGAGATTTATAGGTATAAAGGTTGACTTTCCCTAGGTAAAATAAGTACTGGTAGGGAAAGGAGCTATTATTTAAGTGCGTCAAAATCTTCTTGGTGATTAGGATTCCAATTCAAAGAGACATCCTTTTTGAGGAAATGGTGAAAGGGTTGGCAATAATTTGAAAACTAAGAAATAAAGTGGCAAATTGATTGTAGTTTACCTTGTAGGTTATGTAGTTGTTTGATATTAATAGGTGGAGGCATCTCTAGGATTGATCTAATCTTAGCAGGATCGACCTTGATACCATAGATAGAAATGATGAAACATAAGAGCTTATTGGAATGAACATCAAAGACACACTTCTTTAGGTTTAGTCGAATGTTATTTTAGAGGAGATGAGTAAATATGGTTTTGAGAATTGTCAAGTGTTCTTGACAAAGCTTAGACTTACTGAGTAAGTCATCCATGTAATCTTTCATAATTTTGTGTAGGAGATCATGGAAAATGCAGGTCATGGCACATTGGTAGGTTGCACCAACATTCTTTAAGCCAAAAGGTATGACCTGATAATAGAAATTTCCCCATGGGGTAATAAAGGTTGTCTTGTGCTAATCCTCAGGAATGACTAGGATTTGATTATATCTAGAGAATTTGTCCATAAGTGATAACATTTCATGGCCAACTATTAGATCAATAAGTTGGCCGATACTTAGCAATGGGAAATCATATTTTGGACAAGCGAGGTTTAAATGATGATCGTCAGTGCAAATGAAGATTCCCTCAGTCACTTTTGTGACATGAAAAATATTAGAAATCCATTATGGGTAGTCAATGTGTTGGATAAGGTTAATAGAAAGGAGGTGTTTCTTTGACAAGGAGAGCAATATAAGGATGCATCTTATGAAGCTTTTACTTAACATGTTTAGCATCTCGATTGGTGACAATGTTATGGGTGATGATAGAGGGATCAATACCAGGCATGCCATTGTAAGACCAAGAAAAGGGTTTGCTATGGTCATTAAGAAATGCGGCATAATCAGCTTGCTTAGAGGAATCTAAATATTGGTTGATCTTGAGGATGTAAGGGTTATCATGAGAGCTTAGGTATATGTCAATAGTTAATTCATTTAACATATCTTATTTTTTGGATGGGAGTGATCATTGGATATAAAAATCATCTGTACCCATGTAGGTGAACATTTCATCATCATCTTGACATTCGACAGTGTATATAGTGGGAGAGTCTTCATCAATTATTTCAAGATGAACAAGAGGAAGGGACCTTGTTTCCTTACCCTAACAATAGGTGAAAGGCCCCAAATGGATGGCATTTATTGAAAAAAAAGGAGGTATAAATACCTCTGATTTAGTAGGTGATGGCAGAGAAGGTGGAGAAGGAGAGACTAGTTTTTTGACAATTGGTTCATGGGAGGTTTTGGTGAGTTTATTTGGTTCATCATATCCCACTCCATGCCTCTTTTTGGCATTTTCAATGGTGTTGCTAGTAGGATATTCAATAGGCATATGGACACCTTGTTCATAATGACCCAAACCAAATCCTTTCTAGGCACACCTATAGAGAAAGGTGTGAGCAAATCTAGGGTTACTCAAGAAAGAGAAGTCATAGGTAAATGGTTGTGGTGAAGAAGATGGATTACTGATAGTGGATGCTTGATCAATTCCCCCATATGTGAAATTGGTTTGAAGGTTAGGGGGGCATAAAGGGATAACCGTCCTAATATGGGGATCATAATTTGGGTGCATGTTAATATTTTCATACTCTTGTGGAGTATAAAACATGTCGAACACCAATAAATGATATTCACCAAGTGACAAACATTGAAAGGTCTCCTTCATGGGATCTTTATCAATAATTTATGGTGCCTGTATTTGAATAACTATGGGAATACAGCTTGTAGAAACTTCAGAAGCATCATGAAAGGAAGATGATGTTTTCAATGGGATGAGAACATCATTAGGACTATAGGTCAATTTACATGTTTTAAATAGAGGTAGGTCAACAGGTATAACATGTACTTGTCTATCATGTTCAAACTTGACACAGCAGTGCAAAGTTGAGGGTACACATGCCATAACACGTATCTAAGGTTGTCCAACTAGTATGTTATTTTGGAACTCTCCTTCCACAACATAAAAGAGATCAAGAATAGTGTGGGGACCTACACGGATATGTAAGACAATAGTACCCACCATAGTCACTATAGTATCATTAATGAAATAGAGTACCACATCAGTTTGAGACATGAAATTATCAATAAAGGCTAGTTTTTTAGAGGCATGGGTGGAAATAATATTAATACTAGCTCCCTCATTGATCATGAATCTCTTGATATGAGTTTGATCAATATATACAATAATAAAAAGGGTAGAAGCTTGATCTTTAGGATGTTGAAGTGGAATTTTTGAATCACTGAAAGAAATTAGGGAGACAAAATTAAGGGATCCAACCAAATTTGTAAGAGGTTGGGGATCATCTGATTGTACCTCAATCACTTGTAAAGCACCAATCAAATTCTAACAGTGTTGGGATGAGTTTTGGATTAACTTATACATAGACATTTTCATAGGAGTTTTGTGAAGTTATTTCACCATTGAGCTTTGAATAACATCTAAAGATGTTATTTTAGGAACACCCAAGATGAAAATATTAGGATTAGGAGGGGGAGTGTCCTTGGTGAAGGGATGGGTCCAAGGAGTAGTGACCTTTTCTTTAGCTTTATCTTTTTGGTTTTGTGACCATGTGGCCACATTAACTATGTTTATCTGAAATGTCAGTGAAGGAGATGGTAAAGGGGTTGCAACAACATCTTTGGGTTTGAATTTAGGTGGAATAGTAAGAGGCACTATGGATTCCAAAGGTAGAATAATAGGAAGGTTAATGAGAGTATCATCAAAGAGAATGCCAACATTAAAGTGTTGCTAAATAACTTCTATGAGGGCTTTACAACTCTCAGTATCATGTCTAGCTGAATGATGATATAAACATACTTGTGTATCATAAAACCAAGATGGATTCATTCCAAGAGGACTATAAGGCTTAATGGGAGGAAGATTTACTATGAAAGATTGCAATAAATGACAGAAAAAAGATTTGAGAGCTTATAAGTGGGCTTGCACTTGTTGTGTTAATAGGAGTGGACACCTTTTGTTTCATTGTTGAAAAGGTAATTTTACGTGGTGCCTTGTTTGGTGATGGTCGAATGACATGTTTTGATGTCAATTTATTAGTGTCAGATATGAGAGACCTACCAAATGACAAAGGTAGGAGTGGATGTAGCTTAACCTTTTGTTTTGCTTGGTTAGGAAATATTTTAACTAAGGTAGAGGGGTGTGGTCCCAAAATGAATGGTAAAATTGAGGTTTGAAGAAGGGATCAGTGAGATCTAGGGGACTTAACATTCTTCTATAATTTAGGCTATGGAACTCCAACTTGTGGTTGAGGATTTAAATCTAATTTCACCTGTGGATGAATTAAATTAGAAATAGGGTGTACTCATAAGGGCCTGATCTACTTTAATGGGGTAGATTCTTGCAAGGGTGAGGTTTATGACATAGATGATTGAACTTTAGGTACTTTTGGTGAAAAAGCTCTAGCTTTGTCAAATACCTTAGGGTAAAGGGTAGTAAGAGGATTGGTAGTAAAGGTTGATATTAGTTGTGTTGGATACAAAGTTTTAATCTGGTCCTAAAATACTGCATGTTCTAGATTCGTGGAGTCAATAAATTTTAGACTTTTCAAAAAACATGAGAAAGGTTTAGATGAAGTTAGCGTAGGATTTACGATTTTATTTTTGGAAGGCTATGGTGTTTGGGAAAGATAAAAATTGTTGGTTTCTGCTACTTCAAGCCAAAGATGAGAAAGAACCACAATGGGGTCCTCTTCAATAGGGATAGGAGAAGACAGATGGTCTGCCATGGGTGGAGGGGAGGTAGATGAGGAAGGCTCCTCAAAAGGGTAAAGCATAGGTATTATGGTTCCCTCAACATGTGGGCATGCCATGGGTAAAGTATGATCCTCCATAGGTAAAAGAAGAGGTAAGAGTGGTAAATTTGGAGTAGGTACAATAGGTCTCTCATCTATTATGAGAGTAGATGATATTGACTCCTCTAAGTGTAAAGGTGAAGTGGGAGGGGTACTACTCTCTATAGGTGGAGGAGAAGTAGGTGAAGAAGGTTCCTTAAGAGGGTATAGTGAAGAATGATGTTCCCTTAAACATGTGGTTGAGGAATAGGTAGGGTGTGGTTTTCAAGTGGTAAGAGGATAGGTAATATTGGTGCAAATAGAATTAGAAATACAGGTTCTTCAGGTGGCAAAAGGAGTGGTAAAGGAGGCTCTTCCTCATGAGGGAGTAGAATAGGTGAAATAGGTTCTTCTACTTGAAGATGAAGAATGGATGAAATAGGTGCCACTGAATGTGGGGGAGGATTTGATGAAATGGATGTATCTTGTTGAGGGGAAGGTTGAACTAAAGATAAAGGAAAGACCATATTAGCTATATGAATATTATGATCACCTGAATTAGTTATGGACTAGACATTATTTTGATTCAGTGAATGGTTGGGAAAAGGATGTTTGAACACATCCATGCTTTTATTTGGGGGTGCATTAAGATTATCCAAGATGAGATCACCTCTATCATACATGTCTTGAACAATGTTATTGAGTATCTTGCAGTTATTAGAATTGTGGCCTTTAACTGAATGGTAGTCATAAAACTCATCTTCCTTATACCAGGTTGGGATAGGATGGGAAGGGTCAAATTGTATAAGAGGTTTGATCTGAGGAAGGGATATGACACCTTGTTATAAAATTTTCTCCAAGATTGACGTATATGACTCCCCAATAGGAGTGTATAATCTTTATTCATACATTTGTTAGAATTTCTTGGTCAAATTTTTGGGAAGTCAAGGAATTTGATTGGTTTATGGTTGTGGAAGAGTCTGACTTAATGACCACTGCGTTGGTGGAGCCTTTAGCCTTTTGGTTAGAGGGAGAAGTTTTAGAGGAGGAGGAGTCATTTGACTTGGAATTGGGATTCTTACTGTGCAACTTGACTTTGCCTTCATCTATAACACAAACCTCAAGTTTTTATGCCATTATAAAGGCCCCATCAAATGTTTGAAAAGTTTATACCTGGAGTGTGGATGAGATGTGCTTAGCACATGCCCTTGAGAAGAGATCAATAAGCTCAGGTTAGGGTAAGGAGAATGAGAGTTGATTGATCAAACTTCTCCAATGAGCGATAAAATTTGTAATAGACTCATAGTCAAATTGTCTAATAGAATAAAGGTTTGTTATAGAAACCCTCCTAGAAATGTTAATAGAGAAATTGTCTAGGAATATTTGTGCAAGTTAGGTAAATGAGAAAAGGGAGTGTTGAGATATAAAACTATACCAATCCAAGGTAACACCCGAAAGAGACATAGGGAAAGTGCAAAGTAGTAATGCATCATCATGCCCTATTAAATAACAAGCATGTCTAAATGCTCATAAGTGTTGTTGTGGGTCCTCTTTAATATAGAAATGAATAAATTTAGGGAGTTCCCATTGGCTTGGATAAGGGCGAATAGGCATAGAAGGATGGATTTGTTCATTGCATATCTGATCATAAGATAACACATTCTTTGAACCAAAAATGGATGTCTATATATTAGACATCTTGTCCATCAGCATCTTAATGAGGTCTGGAGGGGGATTAGTTTAAGGGATACCTCCTAAGTTATATGGAAGTTGATAAGAAGTAGAGGGAGTGTATGACATAGCTTGCTGAGGTTGTGTCAGGGAAACATAAGGATAATGAGTCATAGGATGGGGTGTAGAAAAGAAAGGGGCTTATCCCATTGGGTTGGAGACTATGCCTTGGTTAGTTGTTATTATTACAGGTTATATTATTGGAATAGTTAGATTAGATGAAGGGTGAGTCATAACTAGGGTAATTATAGGCATGAGGGTAGATAGAATAGGTACCACTAAATTCTAGAATGGGGAGTGACTTGGCTGAGATGGTTGTGGTTATGAAAGTAGGGAAGTTAAGCCAGGGTTTAGGTGGGACTGGGTAGTTGGA
Organism: Torreya grandis; assembly: GCA_037957365.1. Classification (NCBI taxonomy): domain Eukaryota; kingdom Viridiplantae; phylum Streptophyta; class Pinopsida; order Cupressales; family Taxaceae; genus Torreya; species Torreya grandis. Next base: position 1,105,831 of record JARHVA010003864.1, read on the forward strand.
GATGCTATACTTTGGACATTATTTATAGTTGGGTTACTCATCAAAGTGTTAGTTTGGGTAACCATTGGGAAAATAATGGAGGCAACTAAAACTAAGGTTGTCTCCATTAGAGAGGTTGGCATACCATAGATTGGGTCACCCAAATAATTATGTGTGCATCTCATAGCAAGGTAATGTTGAAGGGATGCCACAATATGATTAAGAAATTTAGCAAAATCTTGATCTCCCTTAGGGACAATGGGAATATGGTTGGGGCTGAGAGTATGCTCTAAATTTGAAGTGTGCTCCATGACAAAATTGAAGTGAGAGGGGAAGGTGGAAGTGGTTTTTATCTTTCATAATCGACAATTTTTTTAGCTTGAGCTCATGTCAATACCATGCAAGAGGATGTTTAAATAGTCTTACCATCCTGTATTAGAAGTAGAATAAGGAAAAAACCAAGTTTGAGTGTGAGTAAGTGAGTTATTCTGGATTGTTGTTTTGAGTAGATGAAATTACACAGTCATCGATGTTGGTCTCTTTGACTGATATTGGTAGGAAAATTTTTCCAATCAGTGGTTTAACCAATGTTGGTAGGTAAAATCTATTGATGCCAGTAGGGTTAATCGATGTCAATCACTGTGAAATATTGGGAGAAGAAAATTTGATGTTTTAAGGAACTAGAGGTTGAAACTAGGTAGAACGGCGGATGTAAAAGTGTAAGAAGGAAGAACACTAAAAAAACTTGAGATAACAAGTTATACAAAGTATTGAAAAGAGTACTGATTTTGTGAATCAATAGGAAAACATCTTTACCAACTCAAAAATATAGAAGGCAATTTAAAATCAGAAAAAAAACATACAACCAACAACTATTAAGTCCTAGAGATTAATTTTTAGTCTCGTGTTGGCTTATGCCTTAATTAGATAGTGAGAAGAGAATTTGGTTATCAAAGGTACTATAAAGCAATCTAGAGCTGGTTTCAGGTTGGTTTTGGTACTCAAGAGGAAATATGTGTTAGACTAGGCACATGGCTTATTATAGGAGCTTGCTTTCCACACTTCACAAACTTGGAGCTGAGCCAAGCTGCTTAGCCAAAATATACCTTCGATCTAGAGATTGTACTCTACCAGAGAATGGAGTGGGTTCTCCCCTTGGTGGTGAAATCAAAGTAAGATAGCCAGGTAGGGTAAAGTGATCCACCAGGTGATGAAATCATGATGGGCCTTTTCTTAGGTGAGTTTATATGTTTGTTTATGTGAATATGTTTTGGTTTTGTAACATAAGTGTAATACAATTTATTCAAAATTCTTTGTTTTTAACTAGGTGAGTTAACATGCAATCGACAAAGTATGAAATGTAGTAGGTTTTAAACCCATATCTAAAATGTTTAGATTCAAATGAAAATAGAGATGAAATAGGAATAGAGGATGAATTTCACTATCCTAATGTGCATGCAAGAAGAAGTAAAGGAGAGATTCTCTTTTTTTTTAGTAAAAGAAAATGATAGATTGCTTTTAGAGGTAAAGAGAAAAGAAATAAAATTTTAGTTTAATGATTTTTAAACAGAAAATAAGATATTGATTTTTTTTTAAAGAGAAAAGAGGAAGGAGGAAGTGAAATAAATGAAATTTTCACTATAATGCACCTATATGAATGCTTAAAACAAGAAATGAACCCAAGAAAAACTCCAGGGTCCCACTGAGCATGCCAAAAATGTTTCACTAAATTTTGTCTATTTTAAGTCTAAAGGATGGGGATAAGTGATTAGAATGAACCTAGATTTGGTTTGCACATTGTATCTAGACATTGTGAGCACTCTTATTTGGTTGGGGAGGACTACCTGCAAATAAGAAAGCACTACCACAAGATGTTTGTTAGTAGTTAAATGAGTGGCCTGCCAAGCTACGTGCTTGTTCTAGGAAGTGTGAAACTTTCTTAGAGATGATAGTCCACTTTTACGAGGTAAAAGAATAATAAATAACTAAAAGAGAGGTAAAGAGAGAGTAAAAGAGAGGTAATATTACTATTATTAACAACTTGCATGCAATAGAGAGTGACATGGTGTAGGTGAGGTACTCTGTTTGTATTTTAGAAGTTATCTAGGTAGGTTTTGAAGAGTTTAGGGAATCCACAATCATTGATGTTAGTGGGGTACTGATTGATATTAGTTATACTACCAAGGTGGTAGTAAGGTGACTGATGTTGGCTAGGCCAGAGATCGGAAGGGGCAATAAATAATTAGGAGCTTGTAAAAGGCTTTTCTAGGTTTGGGAAATGGTTTGGATCAAGTCAGGTAGGTTAGGAGAGTTATGAGAGAAATATTATGGCTTGGGTAGGTTTGGTCATAGCTTTGGTATGTTAGGTTAAGGGGAAATAAGCAAGGAAGCTTTGTAACTCCCTCATGGGGGTTTGGTCAAAAGTGCATAAAGTAATGCAGAGTAGATGTAAAGAAATAATAGAATAAATGTTTAAAAGACCTATAGTATAAGTGATGTACTTATCTATGATTATCAAATGATATATGCCAGATTGATGATCTCTAGTAGGGAGTCTAAAGCTAAATGCCTGAGTAGAGAGAGCAAGTAGGAGCTATTGATCCTCCAAAGCTCAGTTGTTGATTGTTGGTTGAATATTTTGTCTATCAGCATACTGGTAAACAAAATAGGTCTTATCAGCCAAAGCAAGAAGATTAGTCATCCTAATGTGTAAGTTTATCACATCAGAAGGAGACTTCTCTCTCCTCTCATCAAGGGGAGGTTCCCTATGGATATGCTATGTATATGTATAAATGGAAAATAATACTCAAGGGTAGGATCAGACATCCATCTCTCTTTCTTCAGAGATGATGTATACAAAACAAAGGAAGAACTCAAGAGAATGACATACAACACTCCTCTTCTTTCAAAAGAACTGTTCAACCAGCCAAAAGAATACTCCTGGAAATAAAAGTAGAATATGACTAAAGTATGGTAACCAGCAAATCAAGACACAGCACAAAGTCTGCACATGAAATACTCAAGAGTGATATACGAAGGGAAATGAGAGCTCAAAGTCTTCTCAAAGTCCTTTACATAGCAATGAAAAAGCAAACACACTAAAGGCAGCTATGGGGGCTTAAAGTCTCTCCATAGTTGATTCTTCAGGACACCTTCTTGACAAATTTACTAATCCTGCTTATTAGATCAATGAAACAAACAAGATATCACAGCACAAAGTCTAAAAAAGTCCATTGTTTTCATTAACAAAATATGATAAATAGACTGAGCACAAAGTCTCAATGATGCCTCTCAATTTCAGTAGAGTTTTGTTTAGATTATAAAAAATAAGATCATTTTACAATGATAGGAAGTCCCTTATATAGCCACTTTCAAGAAGGACTCAAGAATAGTAATACATCATGATGCGTTGGGAAATGTTAGGAAGACAAGCTGGAACTTTGGGGCCTTTACCCATTTGATCTTCTCAATGTAGATAGATAAGTCATGCAATTAAAAATTTTACAACTTTTAATGTCTACCTGGTGGTCTGATCTTATCTTCATCATTCTTCCCTTTCTGATTAATTGAATCAGGTCCTAGATTTAGCTTGCTATTCTATTCCTTCCCTACTTTCTCCTGGTCTTGGCCTTAAAAATTGTGAATGTATTCTATTCTGTATGTTCAAAGGATCAATAGTTATTTTGTTGTCTTTAATTTGACGTTCACGTGCCTGTCACTGTGTTTCCAACAGCTAGTTGACTATGTTGAATTTGACATGTTCGGGCGTGTCACCCCTTGGTCTTCTTTTGGCTTTTTGCTTGGCACTTTTCCAGATTGGACTTTGCCCTTTTGGGCCCTGAGAAATTATCCTTTAGATTCAAGTAGTGTCCTTAAATTAATGGCTGAGAGTCCCCGCAAGGGCACCTGCCCTTCAGGGTCCTTCGTTGGCCCTTCGCAAAATTTCCCCAAGATTTTCCTCACTTTTTGCTTTTAATGTTTCCTGCAGACATTTTCCTTGGGGAAAATTCTCGTGAATAAAAATTCTAGGGAAAATTCCCCCGGGCTTTGAACAAATATTTTGAACAAGCCGAAGGGTACTTTGGTTGATGAAGTGTCCTCCGCAAGGGCACTTGTCCTTTAGAAGAGTTCTTTAACATTGAACCATCCCTTTGAACTTAGTCGATGAACTATTTGTTAAACCGGTTCAAAGGTTCAGTGAAGCATTCTTTAACATTGAACCATCCCTTTGAACTTAGTCGATGAACTATTTGTTGAACCGGTTCAAAGGTTCAATGAAGTGCGCCAAGCCTTTGAAGCAAATAGCTGATGAACCATTGGATGTACTTTTTGCCATTGAACCAATACATTGAACTAATCAGTTGAACCAAGGCTTTGAACCAAAATGGTTCAAGCCGATGGTTCAACGAATAAAACAGGCTTATAAACTAAGCATTAAACCAAATATTTTTACTTGCCTTTGAACTGAGAGTTGAACCATTTGATTGAACTTGTCCATTGAACTGGTTCAATGATTCAACAAAGCACGTCAAGCACCTTTTAAACCAAAAAGTGATAAACTTGCTATTGAACCTTTCCGTTGAACCAAAAATTTGGTTCAACAGTTCAACGAAAGCCCTGAACTGATTGACAAACCAAATGATTGAACCAAAAGACACTGAAACAAAGGAAATGAACCATCTGAGTGAAATAAAGCATTGAACTGCTTAGTTGAACTGAGTGATTGAACTGTTCCTTTCGTTGAACCGACTATTGAACCTTTGAACCTGTTGAACCTTTGAACCCAATTGGTTCAATGGTTCAATGGTTCAAGTCATTTTTATTTGACCAAATGTTTGGAAGCTGATGAACCTGTTAAAGTGACTAAACTTTGAACCTTTATGAAGTGCTTAATTTTTGCCAATGACATTGAACTTGTTGAACTTTGAACCCGTTGAACCAAATTGGTTTAATGGTTCAACTGTTCAATGATTTAGGTCTCCTTTTGTATTCAGATGCTTGTCGATGAAGATTTTCAATTGAACCAAAACTTTGAACCAATTCTAAAAATAACCAATTGTTAGAAACTGATTCCTTTTGATTGAACACACCTATAGAAGTCTGTAGATTTTCCTTTTCCTGCACAGTCTGTAGATTCTTCTTCCTGCAGAGTCCATAGATTCAAGCCTGCAAAGTCTGAAGATTTTTTGAGAAGCTCTGAGAATGAGAAATCTGAATATCTAAGATAAATTTTGAAAATGGAAGATATTATTTTGGTTTGTAGAACCAAAATAATTCAAATGTTGTTCCAAAAATGACTGTTATTTTTGGGAGACAACAGCTGGCTCTAGTTGGGGAACTTCTATCAATTGAAAAATGAATTGGAAGGAGTAGAATTCAGAAACTCTAGTGTCTTCAAGTGTACCATTGGGCTTCAGAGTCATGCTTTCCAAAAATTAAAGGCAACAAGAATGAAAACAAACAAAACAAAATAGAAATTAAAACTGTACAAGTATACATATATATAGAGGCAATGATCTGACACTTCAAGAATTGAAGTGTTTCAGATGATACCCTTTATGGGGTAGAGAAAAGAGTGTGCCATCTTGGTATTTCAACAAAAATATATTTCCACCCATGTGCTAATGAATTGTGAATGGGCCTCTCCAAAGGGAGTCAAACTTTCCATGCATATCTTTTGGCTCTCTTTTTTTGTCCCACAGCAGGACTTTATCCCCAATCTAAAAATCACAATTTCTGGCTTTCTGATCAAAAAGTTTCTTTATCAGATTTTGATGAACAACAATTCTATCCACCACCATGGTTCTTTGTTCTTCCAGCTGAGTCAGGCACATGATTCTTTTGTCAAGAGAACTCTCATATGTCTGATCTTCAATAGCCTTCACCAATTTCAAGGCTAGTAACTCTAAAGTGATTAGTATCTCAGCATTAATACCGTAGAGAAGTTGAAAAGGAGACATACCAATTACCCTTTTTGGCATGATCCTATCAGCCCACAGAGTGTCTACCAATGCTTTGTGCCATGTCCTTTGATTATCATCTGCAAGTTTCTAGATAATAATTACCAAATTTTTATTGCTAGACTCAGCTTGTCCATTCCCTTGCGAAAAATAATCAGAAGAATGAGAGAGCAAAATTCCATAATAAAAATAGAATTGCGTGATTTCCTGAGATATGAAACAAGCTACATTATCAGTCACAATTTTGAGTGGGACTCCAAATTTGGAAATGATATTATCTTGTAGGAAGTTGCATACAACTTTTGAGGTAGCATGCTTTGTCGAGATTGCTTCTACCCACTTAGTGAAATAATCAGTCACTGTAAGGACATAATCATGTTCAGTGCTTGATGATGGATTTATTGTCCCAATAAAATTGAGTCCCCACTGCTAGAAAGGTTCCTCTATGATTATTGGCTTAAGAGGTAGAGCAACCAACTTGGGTATTCCAACAAATTGCTGGCAAAGTTCACATTTCCTTACCCATTTATGTGCATCTTGGAAAAGAGTCAGCCAATACTAACTGGCTCTCAGAATTTTGTGAGTAGTCATAAGAGTATAAAAATGTCCTCCACAAGCTAGATTATGGAAAGATTTCAAGAGCTAGGTCTGCTATTCTTTGTCTACACAATGAAGAAAAACTCCATCTATATTTCTTTTGTATAGGTCGTTGTCCTAAAGGACAAAATTGGTAGCTTTCAATCTGATGGTTCTCCTCTCTTTGTAAGACAAATGAGCAAGACATTATCCATAAGTCAAAAAATAGGCAATATCTGAATACCATTCATTGATAGTAGAAATAGAAAGGACTATTGGCATATTGTCTACTTCAACTTCTTCAAGTTGTGTATCTTTTGGCTTATTGTCAGCCATTAATTGACAAAGACCTTTACCTCTGACTAGCTTTGTTGGCTTGATATCTAGATCAAATTCTTGGATCTTTGTAATCCAATTACCTCTCTTTGTGCCAAACTCTTGCTGAGTTAAAATAGACTTGACTATACTGTCAGGAACTAAGGCAGTAGTATGTGAATTTAGAATATAGAATTGAAAGTGTTTGATTGCTTTTACCAGGGCATAGGCATGCTTTTCTATATTTGAATACTTCAATTCATGAGTTTTTAGAGGGAAACTCATGAAAGAGATGGGAGATTCCATACCTTCTTTGTCTTGTTGGACAAGAATAGCTGAAAGAGTATGCTCAGATGCATAGCTGTATATAGTGAAATCTTTGTGGTAATCTGAGTAGACCAAGGTAGGGGCATGAGCAATAACGACTTTGATATCTTGAAATGTTGCTTTGCCTTCTTTGGTCCAGTTGAAGGTAGTCTTTCTTTTCATCATATTTACAATGTGTCTTGTATTCTTAGCAAATTCAGGGATGAATCTCCGTAAGAAATTCACTTTTTTGAAGAAAGAGTGAAAAACATTCTTACTTGCAGGCAAATTTAATTCTTGAATAGACTTGACTCTGTTTGAGTCAATCTTTATGCCTTCTTTGGACACAATATGTCCAAGGAGTTTTCTTTCTATCACTCCAAAAATAGAATTTTTAAGATTCAAAGAAATACTATTTTTCTGGCAGCGCTCCAGTACTTGTTGCAAGTGGCGCATATGATCAGATTAGTGCTTTGAAAAGATAGTTAAATCATCAAGATATACAACTATGAATTTGCCAATTTTATCTTTAAAAGCCATATCCATAGCTCTTTGAAAGGTAACACCATCATTTATTAATCCAAAAGGCATTCTTTTGTATGCAAAAGTACCCCAAGGCGTGATGAATGCAATTTTGTGTTGATTAGGTTCAGCAACTTCAACTTGGTTATAGCCTAAGAAGCCATCCAATATTGATAACATTTCTGATCTTATTACTATTTGGAGCACTTGGTCCATGATTGGCAAAGGGTAATTGTCTTTTAGAGGAGACTGATTTAGATTTCAAAAATCAACACAAATGCAGATTTCACCATTTTTCTTCCTTACAGGAACTATATTTGCAATCCATGTAGAATGATGGATTAGAAAAATAATTCTAGCATTTAACATTTTCTGAATCTCAGACATAATTATACCTAAAATCTTTGGATTGTATTGTCTAGATTTCTGTTTATAAGGAATTGAATCAGCTTTGAGAGGAATATGATGATGAATTTCATCAGGACTGAGAGACTTTAGATCTTCATATGAATATGCCAAGACATCAACGTATTGATGAAGCAAAGAAGCAAATTTGAATTTTTATTTAGGTGTATAACACTTACCAATGTTGACCATTTTTGGATTTTATTCATTTGTCAGATTCACTTGGTCAAATTCCTGAGAGAAATTCAAATCTATCTGTTATTCTTTGACAAATATATCATGCTTGTCAAACAACTTTTCGAGAGAAACTAGGCCTTTAGGAATTTTATTTCCTTTCAGCTGTATAAACTCTTCATTTACATCTAAACTAGATTTATAAATTAATTCAGACTTCTAAGATTCACTGACTTTAAAATACAGCTATTTAAAATTATCTGTTCTTTCCAAAAAGTCAATGATCTGATTATCATTATTGAAAATTTGCCAATGATCAGCATTATCAGGAACACTCGGCCTATAGATCAGCTCAATGGTATATTTAGCTTCTTTAAAATCAGAATGTGGAACTAAAAGAGTTTCTAAAATAGCAAGTGCATCAGCTTTATCATTAGATTCTATTGGAATGGAAGAAATGTTTAAAGCATCAAAGCTTTCAATTTGATCCCAAACAAGATTACGGTAATGGCACAACCTTTCATTCTTGGTCTGATATGAATTTCTCACTTGAAATACCACTAATTTGGCATCCCCTTTAGCATGCAGACACTGGATGCCTCTTTTTTGAGCAACCTTCATGCCCAGCAATAGCAATTCATATTCAGCTATATTATTTGTGTTGCTGAACTGTAACTTATATGATGAAGGGAACATATCTCTTTGAGGAGATATCAAAACAATTCTGGCTTTAGAACTAGAAAAAAAACAACTACCATCAAATTCTAGAGTCCAAATCTCATCAGACACTGGCTTTCTTTACACTTTCCCTCATCAGAGATGGAGGGTCTTTCTTCATGATTTGTATATAAAAAGTAATTACCCATACCTATGGATTCAAAAAGGATTTGAGCTTCAGGAGCTGACGTCTTGGTGACTACATACTTTGCTTCCTTTTTAGTAAGTAATCTCTTCATCACGCCTTAAATAGGAATCCTTGCCTCAGATAGATCCATGTTCAACTCTCCTCCTATGTCCTTACAGAAATTCCATCCAAGTAAAATACCATAAGACGCTAGGACTTTAGCCACTAATATAGTCATTTTAATCCTCTTGTCTGGAAAGGCTACAAATGCAAATTGGGCATCTTTGATCTGCCCCAACAATGGCACTTGTTTGTTTTCCACAGAAAAACATTTGCCAAACATCTTAGTCAATATGAGACCAAGAGACTCAGTGACTTTGGTAGGCATAACATTGTCAGATGCTCCTGAGTCTATTATACAATTACTCAGCTTGTGGCCATTGATTAACAGGGAAAGATAGAAGGGTTCTATTTTTCTAGAAACAGTTAGAGGAGTAATAATCAGATTATTTGGACTAAGTGTGTTTCTTGGGGAATCAAAAGTCACTTTTTTGGCCTTTTATACTACAGGGATGGTCTGATTTTTAACATATTAGACCAGCTTATTCAGTTGATCCAAATTGGACTGCAAGTACTCAAATTCACACATTTGTATTTTTGTCTTTTTGACATGATCAATTATGTCAAATGGCTGAATCAAACTAGGTACAAAGAAAGGTACTTTAGCTTTCTGAGTTTTAGAAGGGACGGGAGGTATACTGGTTTGTGAATTAGAAGTAGAAGGGGAAGGCACAACAGATGTATTTACCTTTTGAGTGATTACCAGATCTTTTGGTTGAAAGGGTAGAACTGTCCCATGCTTGGCAATTATGACTGCTAGCTGTGATTGTTCTTCTATCTTTTCTTTATTAGCCTATTCGGCTGATTGATTCTTGGACCTGGTAAACACTGCATATGATCCATCTACAGCTTCTCCTTTGCTTTCAGGTTCATCTTGATAATTTAGGAAACCAATGTGGTAATCATTAGCTGATTCTTCTTGACTGTCTTCAATGATATCATCATCATTTTTTTGATTTAATTTAGGCTGATAAGAAAAATCTAATTCTATCTGAAGCTATCCCATTGCTGAATTAGTTAGAGGAGCTTCCAAGGCAAGTTTTCCTTTTGGAGGAGGAAGATGATTTTGTTGTCCTTGGTTTCTGGCAACATTGCCTTGATATGACTGATTTGGGAATGTTCTTCTATATGTAGGAGCAGAAGACATTCCTTGAGCCATTTGTTTTTTGAGTGCAAGGAGCTCATTCACTAATTTTTGCACCATTGGATCTATGGTGCTTGTAGATGCAAATTTTGATGATGATGAAGCTCTATTTCTATTGGGATCTCTTCTTATTTTCCCTACTAAGATGAGATTGTCTTCTACTTCAATGGCCAAAAGTTGAGCTGCAGCTAGATTTATTTGGCCAGCACGTCTCAAGAGGAAACTGACTTTAGGTAGCTAAGAATTAATGAAAAATCATTTGAGATTCTTAGCTATAGGTCTAGAAATCATAGGAATTATGTTTCTCAACTTGTCAAATTTAGTTATGAAGTTTCTCATAGGCTCATGCGGCTCTTTTTTCATTTGTGTAAGTTGAGCCAGAAGTGTATGTGCATCTTCTACAGGTTTGAATATGGCTTCAAACTTAGCTTTAAAAGTATTCCAATCAGTCACAGATCTAGCCTGTAAATGGTAAAACCAATCTTTAGCAAGACTTTGTAGTGTTTCAATGAAAAACCTGACTGCTACATCTTCAAACTCTACCCCAATTAATCCACAAGCTATACTGAATGCTGCAATATGTTCATCAAGATGAAATTTTCCATCACCATGGAATTTCAAGAAATTCTTCCTAGAACTACATGGAAGTTCATGTAGAGGAGGAGTATGATTGATAGGGCGAAAAGCATTACCCTAGGAGACTTGAACTGCCATTATAGGGTACTGAAAAGGAGGGATAACAAATCTCAAAGGGGTAATTACAGGCATAGCTTTATCAACAACAAAAGTTGATATTTCACCTAGTAATGGAGATCTGACTTTAGTAGGAGGGAAGCTCTTGGTTCGTTGCAGATGAGATGGTGAAGGAAACAAATCAAAATCACTTTGTTGTACTAGCTCGAACACAGGATCAATGACACCTTTAGCCCTTTGGCTTCGCATATACCTTGAATCTGCCAAATTTGTAAAACAAAATTTAAAAAGAATTAACTTTGCTTCAGTTAAAGCTTGAGGCTTTAAGCTGTGCATTCTTTCCTATTTGTGTAAAGGTGAATGGAATGGATAGACTATAAATGGATAATGGGTATTTCCCCAGTGGAGTCACCAAAAATTGTTGGTTGAATATTTTTTCTATTAGTGTACTAGTAAACAAAATAGGTCTTATCAGCCAAAGCAAGAAGATTAGTCATCCTAATGTGTAAGTTTATCACATCAGAAGGAGACTTCTCTCTCCTCTCATCAAGGGGAGGTTCCCTGTGGATATGCTATGTATATGTATAAATGGAAAATAATACTCAAGGGTAGGATTAGACATCCATCTCTCTTTCTTCAGAGATGATGTATACAAAACAAAGGAAGAACTCAAGAGAATGACAGACAACACTCCTCTTCTTTCAAAAGAACTGTTCAACCAGCCACAAGAATACTCCTGGAAATAAAAGCAGAATATGACTAAAGTATGGTAACCAGTAAATCAAGACACAGCGCAAAGTCTGCACATGAAATACTCAAGAGTAATATACGAAGGACAATGAAAGCTCAAAGTCTTCTCAAAGTCCTTTACATAGAAATGAAAAAGCAAACACACTAAAGGCAGATGTGGGGGCACAAAGTCTCTTCATAGTTGATTCTTTAGGACACCTTCTTGACAAATTTACTAATCCTGCTTATTAGATCAATGAAACAAACAAGATATCATAGCACAAAGTCTGAAAAAGTCCCTTGTTTTCATTAACAAAATATGATAAACAGACTGAGCACAAAGTCTCAATGATGCCTCTCAATTTTGGCAGAGTTTTGTTCAGATTATCAAAAAGATCATTTTGCAATGATAGGAAGTCCCTTATATAGCCACTTTCAAGAAGGACTCGAGAACAATAATACATCATGATGCATTGGGAAATGTTAGGAAGACAAGCTGGAACTTTGGGGCCTTTACCCATTTGATCTTCTCAATGTAGATAGATAAGTCATGTAATTGAAAGTTTTACAACTTTCAATGTCTGCCTAGCGGTTTGATCTTATCTTCATCGTTATTCCCTTTCTGACTAATTGAATCAAGTCTTGGATTCAGCTTGCTATTCTATTCCTTCCCTGCTTTCTGCTTGTCTTGGCCTTGAAAATTGTGAATGTATTCTATTTGTATGTTCAAAGGATCAACAATTATTTTGTTGTCTTCAATTTGACGCTCGCATGCCTGTCACTGTGTTTCCAATCGCTAGTTGACTATGTTGAATTTGACGTGTTCGGGTGCATCACCCCTTGGTCTTCTTTTGGGTTTTCACTTGGTGCTTTTTCAGATTGGACTTTGCCCTTTTGGGCCCTGAGAAATTATCCTTCAGCTTCGAGTAGTGTCCTCAAATTAATGGCCGAGAGTCCCCGCAAGGGCACCTACCCTTCGGGGTCCCTCGTTGGCCCTTCACAAATTTTCCTCGAGCTTTTCCTCACGTTTTGCTTTTAAAGTTTCCCATGGAAATTTTCCCCAGGGAAAATTCCCATAGACAAAAAGTCCAGGGAAAATTCCCCCAGGATTTGAACAAATCTTTTAAACAAGTCAAAGGGTACTTTGGTCGATGAAGTGTCCTCCGCAAGGGCACTTGTCCTTCGAAAAAGTTCTTCAGCATTGAACCATCCCTATGAACTTAGTCGATGAACTATTTGTTGAAGCAGTTCAAAGGTTCAATGAAGCACACCAAGCCTTTAAAGCAAATAGCCGATGAACCATTGGATATACTTTTTGTCGTCAAACCAATACATTGAACTAATCAGTTGAACCAAGGCTTTGAACCAAAATGGTTCAAGCCAATGGTTCAAGCCAATGGTTCAACGAATAAAATAGGCTTATAAACTAAGTATTGAACCAAATATTTGTACTTGCCTTTGAACCGAGAGTTGAACCATTTGATTGAACCTGTCTATTGAATTGGTTCAACGATTCAACGAAGCACATCAAGCACCTTTTGAACCAAAAAGAGATAAACCTACTGTTGAACCTTTCTATTGAACCAAGACGTTGAACCAAGAATTTGGTTCAACGGTTCAATGAAAGCCTTAAACTGACTGACAAACCAAATGATTGAACCAAAAGATGTTGAAACAAAGGAAATGAACCATCTGAGTGAAATAAAGCATTGAATTGCTTGGTTAAACTGAGCAATTGAATTGTTCCTTTCATTGAACCGACTGTTGAACCTTTGAACCCAATTGGTTCAATGGTTTAACAATTCAAGTCATTTTGATTTGATCAAATGTTTGGAAGCCGATGAACCTATTGAAGCGACTGAACTTTGAACTTTTATGAAGCGCTTAATTTTTGCCAATGACATTAAACTTGTTGAACTTTAAACTCGTTGAACCTTTGAACCAAATTGGTTCAATGGTTCAACAGTTCAATGATTCAAGTCTCCTTTTGTATTTAGATGCTTGCCGATGAAGATTTTCAAATGGACCAGAACTTTGAACCAATTTTGAAAATGACCAATTGTTAGAAACTGATTCCTTTTGATTGAACACACTTGTAGAAGTTTGTAGATTTTCCTTTTCCTGCACAGTCTGTAGATTCTTCTTCCTGCAGAGTCCATAGATTCAAGCCTGCAAAGTCCGTAGATTTTTTGAGAAGCTTTGAGAATGAGAAATCTGAATATGTAAGACAAATTTTGAAAATGGAAGATATTATTTTTGTTTGTAGAACCAAAATAATTCAAATGTTGTTCCAAAAATGACTGTTATTTTTGGGAGACAACATTGATCATGATTGACTTATGCAAGATGGTTGTAAGCCAAGATGTTGAAAATAGAATGCCTAGAGCTTGAATGCAAGTAAGAATCAATTTTATTAATTTTTACTGACCTGAAGTTTAGGTTGGAGTTTGGCTTATATTTCCAACATTGGTGATCCTGCTGATGTCGACCATGGGTTGACCGACATTGGTGGCCCTAAAATAGCTAAACCTTACTATTTTTGGCTTGCTTTTTGTTTTTATTCATACGAATTGTGACACCTATTATAAAATGGTAAAAATAAGAGGTTAGGAAGGAGGTAGTTGATTAGGAATTTAGTTTGGGAGTGGGAATAAGTCTTGGGTAGTTAGGATGAGGTGACCAGGTCTTGAGGTGGCTCATCAGGTGGGAATTAGTCATAGGGTGAGGTGGCCAGGTAAGGTGGCAAAGGGGGTTTTTTATTAACTTAATTAAGTATTTTAAATTAAATGAATTAAATGTGTGAGGGGTTAAAGTATGGGTTAAGGAGATTATTTATTATTGAAATGGGCTTAGGGGGTTTTGACATAGGGAGTTACACACATGTGTGTGATGTAATTTTGGTGTCTACACTCATCTATGCCATCATGTAGAATGTATACCATGTGTCCTTCATGACTGAATGTCAAACATTTGTTTGATTGATCGGCTATGGCATCCATCACCTGTAACCATGTACTACCAAGTTTAACTTGTACATAAGTGCATGTGCTCATGATAAAGTATAATGTGTCATCCACCTTGGGGCCATATGAAAATGGTAGTGTGTTATGTCTTATGTAATCCTAAAAATGTATGAAATGTTGTAGTTCATTCTTTTAATGTCCTATGTGTTGTAAAAATGCCAAAGTGCAAGTATCTAGATTAAAATCCTCATCTATAGTAACATAAGGGATGTATCTATGCTGAACAAAAACATGGATAGTCAATGGATCATTCCATAAGTATTTTTGTCGATGATGAGTCTATCATAGTGCTTGTATTAGTGGAGGTAGAGGTTGTGTAATCTAATTAATGCCCTGAGCCTTGAACTTATTCAACTTGTGTTGTGATGGTGAGAAGTATATGTATCATGTCTTGTAATCCTATGAAAATGATAAAAGGGTTGACCTTCCTTCTATGATAATCTACTAATGAATCTATGATGAACTATCGGTAATGCCATCAATCCTTTGTAAAGTAATATCTGTAGAATTTATTGTGGTCTATCATGTGAACTGCTTGCTTGAATATATATAATTGGGTTCATATCTATTGATGTAAACATATGTCTTGAGTGAATGGAGGGATCTAACTCTAACTATAACTAAGTAGGTGTGCCTGTAGTTGTAGGATTATGAACTAGTAGTGATGTTAGTTTATAAAAAGGCATGAGTGCCTTAAAATCATATATATACTCTCCAAGGCCCATTAGTGTGAAGATAAATCCATATAAGTAATTATCAATGTCAATGGGTGTTAGATCATCCTCTATGGTGGTTTGGTAATCTGTATCATAGCTATGGATGTATAATTCCTTTAAATTAGCAAGTAATGGTAATTATGTTATGAGAATCCCATCATCTACCTTAGGTGGAAAAAGTTGTGTAAACATCCAATTCTTAACACCATTTGTGTTAAAATTGTCAATCTTACTCAAATTGCACTCAAATGCTCAATTTAGGCAAAAATCACGTAAACACATTAAATGGTTCAAACTTATTATATATAAGTGCCAATTTAGGCCAATGCATCCATAAATAGGGCAATGCATTTTATGAGATTACTAAATTTTTTAAAATGATTTTGAGTCAAAATGATGATTTCACATTTTGGTGCTCAGATCATTCTTTTCCTTTAATTCATTAGTACACATCACACACCTTTATTTTTATGTGTCGATAATATACTAAATAGGATCATGGTCTATATGCATCTAACATCACCTTCAAATTCCTCTCAAGTGAAATTATGACCCAGTAATATGAATTTATAATCATTTTAATTAATTGTGCATCAATTTCCAAAGAATTGCACTAAAATTAATTAATCTTATTTAAGTTAATTAATTCAAATCAAGAGCTTAAGTGGATTTTCCATGGAGGTTATTGATTATTTCATTACTAGAAATTGATTCTTAATATCTGCATCACCTAGTGACATGATCTATGGGGTGGCATCTATAAACATGGACACCCATGCCTAATTAATGCCTTGCCCTCCAAATCATCATGAGGATATTCATGGATTTAATTGTAAAAATTAGATTAATTCATGGCCACACATCTCAATATTGAGATGGATGGTCATGGTTGATCCTTGCCCATTTGGAAAATCTATAAATATAAGGCCTCTCACCCTCATTTCTTAAGCTAAATTATTGTAAACTTATAATGCAAAATTATTTTCACAACCTTTTATGTTGATCATTGTGTTTTATTTGAAAGCTTCATTTGATAGGCATAGATTATATATTTATTATCTTGATCCTAGGTTATACATAGTGGTCTTGAGGCAATGGATGAGCTTAGCATCTATTGTTGACAAAGACAAGAACACTAGATCAAGGGGAAAAACACACTTGGAGCCGCTCTTGGATGGTGGAATTACTTGGGAAGGTAAAGGTTATTTGTTTTATTTCATTTGTCCTTCATTATCATTTGCAAACCCCACAAAATAGGTTGGCTTAGTTTTTCAAGTTCTTTATGCATTCTTTGTGTTTACATGACTAATGTTTGATTGGTAACCTTTGTAATCCAACACTATATCTTGGCATGCCCTGTGGGACTCATTGAGTCCATTCAAGAAAGGAAGACATTGTGGAAATTTTACATTTTCATTTGTCATTAAAAAGTCCTTAAACATATTTTTTTTAGCTCATTTTCTTGTGTTTCTAACATTTTTGGTACACACACAATTTTTATAGTGACCGATAATGGTTCTTAGTGACCGATGATAATTAGGTCCAATCATGATCATTTGGGTTACAGGGGAAATACGTTAAAATTTTTCATTTTGAGAATTTTCTAAATTTTGTTTCTAACAATTTGGATTTTCTAAGTCTCTAGGTTGAACTAAATCATGATCCAAAAGGTGTCTTTTGGAGTTTTTATCCTATCATAGGCTTGATAAGTTTTTGTTGAAATTATTTCTTGCCTAAAAATATTTTGAGATTTATTCAAGGTTATATTGGCCAATCTAAATGTTTAAGTCTCTGGTCTAAATATATTTTGTGATCTAGAAGGTTTTCTTTTTAGATATATTATGGTACAAAGTGCTTTTTGTCCAAAAGTTTTCATGTCTTCGTGTCTATAGGTAACTATCGACGGTTAAGTTTTGATCGACAACAGTTAGTTAAAACTCGATTGATGATGGTCTTGAAAGAATTGGTGATGGTCAAAAAGTGACCATCGACGGTCACTATGTTTTAAAAAAACTTAGACCTGAGAGCAATAAATCCAAGTTTGCTTGTCTCAAAGTGAAAAGAGCTTCAAAACTAAACTACACTATCTAATTTTTTATACAAGACCAATGAGGATAGTGATCAGTTTGAGCTTAATTAAGTATTTTTAACCTCCTTTTTTGTGATTAACAAGAACTAATAATCTATGCATTTAATTAAATAAGAAAAATTGCTTGTTTATGTTGAGTGTTTTGTGATTGTTTTTCAAAAGTTTTTTGCAACTTAAAGCCAAGGGGCCAAAGAACATCACCAAACACTTCAATACAGTGCTTAACACCAAAATCACTTCAAAAGTTTTATTTTGTATAATTCATTCATCATTTTTTTTGTTAAAATTATTTGAGCAAAAAGGAATTTGCACATGTATGCTCTCCTCCATCCCCTATAGGGAACTTGTGGGATCAAAAGCACCATTTTAATTGCAAATGGTGCCTTAGTCCAAAGGCATAAAAAAGAAGTTGAATAGGCTCTCCCCAAAACCCACATGGTTTGGATGATCTCAAAACAACCATAAATCCTTTTTAGTTAGATTTTATTTCATGTATTTTGGCTTGTGAGGGGGACTTCATTACCTCCCATGGGTTCTATAGGGAAGCTTTGACCCGGGGCTTCATCTCCTAACATTTTCTTCAACCCCTCTCTATGGGGAGTTTATAAATTAGGATCACCCCATTAGGATGATTGTTTGAGCGGTTAAACAATATCTATTAGTGGTAAATAAATCCCATAATATATGATCATTTTGGACATCACACTACACTAAGCAAGTGATAGATGCAGTGGTTGTAAAAAGGATAAGACCTTTTCATAATAAACCATTTGATGTGGATCTAATTGACATGTTGATTCTCTTATGTGCTAATGTGAAAGTTTATACACATGGGATGAATATAGATGGTCAAAAACTTGTAAGTTTTAGTTAACCCCACTTTGCCACACCTTGATAGGATCTAGGAAGATTACTTAGTTGAATTTATCTTTTGGTCTTAGCTTAATTGGTCCTTGATTTGAGTCAAAACTTGATTTTAAACACACATCAATAACCAAACACATTATCCATCAATTTATTGAACAATGACACATTACGTTGTCCAAGTGAAAATTAATCTTTTCCCTGTTCAAGTTAGTCATATTAAACATTGTGTCATATCATCTAATTGGTGCAGTTATGTTTCCCATTTGAGTCTAAACCACTTGATAGTTTTTCTTAAGTCCTTCATTGATAGTTCAAATTCAAAATTACACTTTTCTAAGTTCATAAGGTTGATGTGTTAAATTGGGTTTCCCATTTACACTTGAGGAAACTTGCGAGCAATTTTCAATTTGGATTGAAGGTTGTTTATAGACTCATTATCATTCTCATAATTGGTGGACTTAATTCATATTACGTATTGCTCATGCTTTGATTCCTAGAACATATTTTATAATACCATTCCTATTACTATGTGGTGGCGTTGTGTTTCCCATCTAGTTCTAGTTTTATACTGAGGAATTCTTTCATTTTTACACATCATGAATTTCTTGGTTCGCATTATCTCCTTCCTAATATGAAGGGTTTTCTTCTAGTTTTCTAGTAGCAATATGTCAAAGTTGAACTAGATTTTATGGTATTGATGTATCACAAAAATATAGGCTTTGGTGTGCCAGTTTTCACCTTGGATTTTTGAGTTATCATACCCTCTTAGATTTATAGGATTTCAAATTTACCCAAGGTTGAGTAATTTTGTGAACATCATTCTTCTGATTGTGTGTGATTCTAGACTACCCTCCCTTTTATAGTCTCTTTGGTTACCTAGTCACCTTGTTTGGAAGAAAGATCAAAATTCATACCTTGTTTAAAATGTTTGAAAAACATAGTCCAAATCTTGGCAAACATATAGAACAAACATTTCTAGATATAATTCTTAAGGTACACTCGTAAAGGGGCATTTTGTGGCATTGTTATGGTAAACATGAACATTTTGTCTTGATTAAGGATGTCACTCTTTTTGAGATTATTTATTGAAATTCAATCTGATTTATGCCAATTTTTGTGCATCATTCCCATCCTTCCCCTTCAATTTGCATGCCACACTCAAAGGTTACTATTTTAGGATATCCTCCTCTAATTTTCACATCGTGCTTGAAGGTTACTATTCTATGTTATCCCCTTCAACTTATGCGAGTGATCAAGATTTGAAATGCATGAAGGTTACCATTTTAGGATATTCTCCATTAACTTGTGTGAGCGATCAAGCTCCACAACATGTGAAGGTTACCATTTTTGGACCTCTTCCTTTGGTTTGCATAAGCAACCAAACTATGTAACATCCAATTATTACCATTACAGGCCCATCATTTGTATTTATTAAGCCTATTGTTGAATAATATCAATTTGATGAACCTAATTTTGTTGATCCTTTCTTCAACAGTCTAATTTTTGGAGATCCCATTATTAAACCACAAACTGTTGTTCCAAATAAATTAATCATTCCCCACTTTATAAATTATGTGATGATCTTTGACCCAAAATAAAAACCATTGCCTCTTCAAAATCCATCTTATGAGGACCATAATGTGTTAAAAATTGATTTTTTGCAACCAATTGTGAACCAAAACCCTAATGTTATTTTTGAAACACCCATTTATGATGAATCAACCTGTGATGAATCACCTATGCATATTTTACCTATTTTTAAAGAGCCTCATCTCCTTGACAAGCCATTCTCGATAGAGTTATCTCTTGATCTTTTTCCACTTGTATAGGAGTCTCTTTTTGATAGACAAGATTTTGTCAAGTCATCCCTTGAGCAATACCCTCTCTTTGAGGGGCTTCACTTAGATGAGATAGTCTATGTTGAACCCTTCCTATATGAATCACTTTTTATAGAGCCCATTATACCATCACAAGCCATTAATTGTTTAATACCAAGCATTCAACAAAATATTATAAAAGTAACCATATTAGATGAAGAAATAACATTAGAGTCAAGATCCATTTTTAAACCAACATCATATTTAACATCAAAAACAAAATCACTATCATAGTTGATATTAAATTTAGAGTCCCTTGATTTGGACTCAACTTCAGAATCAAATTATAGTCATGGTTGTTATAACAGTGGTTATAATTGCCTTGCTGATCAATTTGAATATATTTGTGACCCTTATATGATTTTTGAAGATGATTACTTTAGCATTGACATAAATCATCCTAGTATCTTCTATGAGGATTGTGAGACCAGTCATCATCCCATTATAACTCCCACTCAACATAGCCATTATATTGACATTCTACCTCCTACAATAATTGATTAGGACTGATAGAATCACACTTTGTTGAACTACATCTAGGGTGAATACCATTTGTAAAATATCAGGGGGACCATGACCAAATTTATGTAGAAGAAGAGCAATCTCCTAGTGAAATTTTTTTAGAGGCACTAGTGGATGATCAAAGAATAAACTTAGCATATTTTAATGAAACCTTTTTGAAGGCATTATGGGAGAATCATGTCAAATTCACTGGTGAAAACCTCATCAAGGTGCCAAAAGATGAGCATAAAATTTCTTCATTGCTTGATGAAGATGTTATCCAAGATAAAATCAATATAGCTTCTAATCTACAACATTATCAGATAGTAGCTACTCTCATTATCAAATAATAGAACAATCAGTGGCCACATTGAGAACATATTTAGAGGTCTCAGGCCCTACCACAACCAAAGTTATGTTGAATCCAGAATCAACAACATTATGTGTGACTAAAAGTCTTGATATTAATTTGTTTTCCATTCATTATACATTCCATTATCATCCACCTATTCATTACCCACTTATATCATTTATCTTAACATTATTTACCATCCTTGGTAGTACTTTCCTTTAAAAAGGCTACAAAGATATTTTTCCTTGACATTTGAAGGAAACTGAATCGATTTTAAAGGGAGATTATGAACACATTATTGGAGATCCATATCTACAGTAAGTTCTTAATAGAGCAACTCTATCAATGAGGTGTTGGGTAGTAATTTTTATAACTGATCATTTTTATTGTCCCATATGTTGATGAGGACGTGCATCTCCACGTTAGCATAAGCAACAAAACCATTTTTCATTTGTCATTTTCCATTGTTATGCCTTGTTTCTTAGGGGTAACCCTATAGACCATTTAATTATAGGTAGTATTATACCATTATGATCCATTTACCACATTATTTAAACTACATTGTCTTGAGGTCTATTTGGATTAAGTAGGTAGTGCTCAATTTCTATTGAGGTCAGCTCAGTCACCCCTTAGCCACACTCTCACCATTTAGAGAACATCCTAATCCATGTTTTTGCTATTTTACTAGCATACTAAGCTAATCCTCACTTTTGGGAAACTTTGTTGTCACTATATCCAATCTTTTTTTGATCATTTTCCTTATACCATTCCTTTATTATTGACCAAGGATTATTTATAGTCATCTTGCTTACCCTTTTTTGATCTTGGTTCCTTTGGTTCTTCCCATAATTTTTATGAGGGGATTTTGACCCAATTTCAATAGTTTTAGAATGTCATGTTGAAGGATAGCTTATGGAAGTAGTGTGACATTTGATTTGGCAAATTATCTTTCACTAATTATCTTATATGGTATCACTAATTATAAACACCTATGGGCAAATCAGTATTGTATTTGATACCCTTGATTATAACTGCCTTTGGGCAAATCAAAATTTATGATGTTGGTTCCTAATTATAGCTACCTATGGGAAAATTAGGTACAATTCCATTTTATCATGCATTAGTGCATCACTTGGTCATTACTATTATCATTTTCCTTACTGTTTACCTTTATTTTCAAACTTGTTATGACCTAGTCAATTTTTCATCACCTTTGGTGTGGGTAGAAATATTGTGACTTGAGATCCTAATGGGATAACATAGGTTATGATAGATTCATGTTGAGGTCAACTCAGTCCCCCTTTTCATTATGCTCTCACTATCTTGTGATCATTTTAAGTTGGCACACTCTTGCCATTTCATGAATTGGACCATTCTATATCTATTAATTCTCAATTGAGTTGAGATACTTAGAAAATTCCAAAAACATTCAAAAACCAAAAACATTTTGTTTTTTATGCATGTTTATTTGGTTGTTATTTTGATTATTTTCTCTTTTATTTTACTATTTGGTATTGCTCTATTTGTTTTCCAAGTACATATTGATGATCCACATGGATCTTGGTTGTTTGTTAATCTTGTTTTGTTTTTAAACATTCTTGTTCCTACTTAGATCTTGATTGTTCATATCTTGATTTAAGTTAGGTTTATTTATGTTTATCTTTTTCTTTGTCTTTGATTTTTTGTTTAGATGTAAATAGTTGTAAGTCTAGTTATGGTCATTATTTTACCATTATCCTTATTTATAGGTATTCATATTTAAACCAGATCTACACACTTGAAATGCCATGTCATTCTAAGTTATTCATACTTATGATGCCTAATTTATTTTGCAATAACAAGGACTTTATGCTCTAGTTTCAAAGTCTTAACATCAACATAGCTCTGATGAATAGATCTTAAGATTACTAGCATAAACTAGGCTCACTAGGTTTAGCACTTGACTCAATGCTTAGACATGCATCTCTTCACATATGTCATGAGTCTAATCAAATCTTTGGTCAGTTTTCATCATCCCTCATTCCATTCTCTCCCACTTTTGGGGTGAGATACATTGGCTTGATGTCTATCTAGAGTATGTAGGCAATGCTTAGATACATGACGTATCTTGGGTCAGCTCAACCACCTTTACTCTCCTTTTCATTTCCTTCATCTCTTTTTGCATTCTCATATGCATGGTTCTTTATGGATTTACCAGCCATTACACCATCACATCTATGTTTTTTCCCACTCATCTTTAATCTATGCATTAGGTTATATCCTTGAGCTATTGTTTGCTAAATTTTACAAGTTGAGGCACAAATTTGAATCAAGTCACAAATCTAAATCATCCCTATGGGGGAAAGACCATTATTTTTTCTTTATCAATGATCAAATTAGCCCTGCTAGGGAAAAATTGTCTTATCATGATCAAATATGCCCTATTAGGGCACTTATTATGATCATATATTTAGGGAACATGATTCTCCTATTCTTATAATTCTAAGATATCTATACTTTTACCCATGATGGTAATGTTTTAGTGTGCAACTTGTCTTAGGATTCATTAGTCCTAAAGGGTGTAACCTGCATCCTAGCTTTGGGTGTGTTCAAAATGTGTTACTTATATTTTTGGATTATTTATTTCTCATTAACCCCATTTTTGGAGCCCATTATATTTTAATTATATTCTGATCACTGATTGAATCAAGCATGCAAGCATTAGCTCATCTGGATTTAATCTATTCCATGGGTTAATCTCACTTTATCTCTCTTTTCGAGAGTCCATCCTTCTCTTTCATCCTAGTATGTCATCTTGAAGGGGCATCATGGATCATTTAAAATTTATTCTTGACAACTCTTTTATTTAAAAAGATGTTTCTTAGCCTAAATGTCTCACTATGCCTTTTCAAATATGGGTAAAATGTAAACATCTAATTCCTAACATCATTAGTGTCGAAATTGTCAATCTTACTCAAATTGCACTCAAATGCTAAATTTAGGCCAAAATCATGTAAAAAAACTAAATAGTTTGAAATTATCATATAAAAGTGCAAATTTAGGCCAATGTATCCCTAAATGGGGCAATGCATTTGATAAGAATCCTAACTTTTCTCAAATCATTTCATGTCAATATGATGATTTCAGATTTTGGTGATCTGGATCACTCTTTTCCTCTATTTCATTAGTACACATCACATACCTTTGTTTTTAAGTGTTGGAAACATCATAAATGGGATCATGGTCCATACACATTTAACATCACCTTCCAATTCCTCTTGAGTCAAATTATGACCTAGTAGTATGACTTTATGATCATTTTGTTTAATTATGCACCAATTTCTAAAGAATTACACTAAAATTGATTAATATTGTTTAAAATAATTAATTAAAATCAAGAGCTTAAGTGGAATTTCCATGGATGTGATTGATTATTTCATTATTGGAAATTGATTCTCAATATCTGCATCACCTAGTGACATGATCTATGGGGTGGCATCCATAATCCATAAATGCAATAAATATTTGGATTATGGAAACCCATGCCTAATTAATGCCTTATCCTCAAAATCACCATGAGGATATTTATGGATTTAATTGTAAATATTGGATTAATTCATGACCACATATCTCAATCTTGAGATGGATGGTGATGGTTGATCCTAGCCCATTTGGAAAATCTATAATAGAAGGCCTCTCACCCTCATTTCTTAAGCTAAATTATTGTAAACTTATAATACAAAATTATCTCCACAACCTTTTGTGTTGATAATTGTGTTTGATTTTCAATATTAATTTGATAGACATAGATTATATGTTTATTATCTTGAGCCTAGGTTACGCATAGTGGTCTTGAGGCAATGGAGGAGTTTGGCATCCATTATTAACAAAGACAAGAATACCAGATCAAGGGGGAAAGCATACTTGGAGCTGAATTTGGATGGTGGAATCACTTGGGAAGGTAATTGGTATTTATTTTTTTAATTTTTCCTTCATTATCATTTTCAAACCCCATTGGACTAGGTTGACTTAGTTTGTTAAGTTCTTTATGCATTATTCATAGATTTATTGATTAATGTTTGATTGATAACCTTTATAATCCAATCCTACATCTTGGAACACTCTTGGATGGTAGAATCATGGTGTGACTCCCACACCTATAATATCAACTAAAAACACAAACTCAATTGGTCTCATAGTCTTTTGATCTCAACATGTCATTTGACAATGTATTAACTTGACCACTTATAGCATTAGCTTGGATCTTAACATGGAATAATAGACAATGATTAAAATGTAACAAAAATAGAATTATACACATTAATTACACCCTTAATAAGCTATTTAAACTTAATTTAAGTCACTTGATTTGATCAAAACACACACTTTAGGTCATAAGACCATACTTGCTTTATTGATAGGCTTATAGCCTTGTAGCCTTGTTTTGATTGATTTTACCTCTTATCTACCATGAATCCTTGGATGTCCCCAAAAAAATATGATTTGGATACCCATTTGGGTATTGTATAACATATTTAAAATTTTGATATAGTTGCTTTGTACAGAATAAGACTTTTGATGATTGAGATAGGCCTAATTAGGTCTCTTAAACACCTTATTTTGGGGTTGTAGTGAGTATGAGAGGGATATAAATCTTAAAAATCATGTGGCAAGTATGAAATGATTTTTTACAACTGTATAAATCACAATCTCATCATACATCAACCCAAAAACCTCATTACTCTCATCTAGCTCAGTTTACCTAGGCATACAAGGACTAAAAACAATATTGAATTAGAAAGTATGCTTACCCATCGAGTTGAACCATGAAAATTAGGAAAGTTGGTGATGACCAATATCACACTAGGATTACAAGTTTCCAAAATTGTTCACCGTATAGATTTTTAAGATCCAAAAAACCCTAGTTAGGGCCCAATTAGTATTAAAATGGAGCTAAAGAGCACATCCCGTGGTTTTAAAACTCTAAATAATTTTTTTTGGTCTTGTATTGGACCCCTCTAGGTGTCTAGGTCATCACATATTATATATCAAACCTCTAAATTCTGACTGTCACACTCTAGCCTACTATCCTATTTGGTTCAATCACATTATCATGAGAAAAACATCAACATAATTCACAAAATTATTTGTAGAAGCTCAAAATTCATTTTTTCACTCATTACACACCATAATACATCTGAACCATTCAAAATTACATCAAATGGAATGCTTATTCCATGTTTATATTCACCTATTCTATCTCCTAGACTTGTTCAACAAACTCTTAGTCAACCTCAACAACTTTCTTGCAATAGAAACTCATCAAAAATATTCTATTATATGCCATTCTTGAATTTGACCATCCTTATCTCACTTAGAGATAGGTTTCAATTCCTTATTTGAAAACTAAACACCTATTTAGGCATTTACATAGTCAATAGGTCTTATCCATGCTTATATGACATCTATACAACTTTCAAATATTTGAAATACATGCTTTTGGAGGGAAACTCATGTCCACACCCCTATATCACCTAGGACTCAATGACAAACAAAAATGAACATGGTAGTGGAAATGGTGATGCTCCTACATCAAATTATTTTAGCCTAATCCACTTATTGACCAAGTAAGTAGATAAATTTTATCTTCAGATATTCCTAATTACTGCTTAGAAACCTTCACATTATGGTGGACTGAAAAATTGCTTGGGTAAGTTTACTCTAAAAAAATTCATTGGTAAATTTTTTCTCCATTATGTTTACTCAATATGTTTTGAAAATGCCTTGAAATATGTCCAATTTTGAATTTATGGATTGAATAAATTGTGTGAACAAGTAATACGTAAAGGGGAGGTTAGTTGTGTTAGTCTAATAAAACAAGATCAAAATAACACACTAAACACTTGACACCTCTAACTTAGACACCAGGGAGAGCATAGGTAATAAACATACAAATGAAAGTATAATTAGACCACAAAATAAACCATTCTTTTACCTTATTTGGAGCTATAAATGGCTTATTAAAGTGGCTTGCTCGGTTTTTGCATCAAGAAGTCTTAGCAATGAAGCTCTATTTGCTCCTTCTCTCCTTAGCACCTTGGCTTGGTTGATTGGGTTATGAATTTGGCATGGTAACATTTATTGAAAGGTTTGTTTGCATCTGAATGAGAATTATAAATTTACACCAAAAAAATATTAGATATTAATAGGTATGGCCTTGTATTTATATCCTCAAAAGTTAACTCTCACCCAAGGTAAGTTAAGGTTGAGTTTAAACATGGAATGATTTCAAACTAACCCTAGGTGAGTTGAGGCTAACTCCAATTGAGTTAAAAGTTTTCATGTAATTATTATTTTAAATTATTATTCATGGATCTCAAATTATATATTTTGAGATATTTTGGAAGATCTTGACAAATCATAAAGGTAACAATGAAAAGACCTGATATTTTGAATTTTGAAATTTCTATTTTTAGATATTCAATAATTGAAAATGGATAATTCAATTAAGTATTTAATCTTGTTTAATTAGATGATTCATTTTGATTGATATTTTAGCTCTTTTAATAGTTTATCAAGTGCCCCACTTAATGGGTTCATAGGCCAAACTGCTAGTTATTAGGTCGCATGATGATTGAGGATGAATCCATGAGAGGTTATTGTCGCATACAAGATAATATCCTAAATAGGGATGCCTCAACATGATTTTGAACATTGATTAATGATTCATGACCAAAATTAGGACATTTAATGATTCCTAAGATTAATTTGTAATGTTTAGCAGGAATCAGTCTAAAGTTCATTCGGAAGCCAGTTATGGCCATAATGGAGTGTCTATAGTTTACCCCTATTTGAGAAGGTGTTTCAAGCTATAAGAACAATAACGTCTTCTCAAAGATTAAAAATTTATTGTATTCCCAATGCCCCATTAGAAAATGAATTAGTCTTGGATGCCCCCTCAAGGGAGTAGTCAACAAAGAAGGTCAGTGATCGATCCCTCAAAAGAAGGAAAATAATTAGACCTGAAAAAGGTAAAGGGGGTAGAAAAGACTGATTTGCCCAAAGATGGTTATAATTAGTAACACAATGAGATGCCCCAATTTGGTAGATAAAAATAATGAGTTACTCAAAGGTGGTTATAATCATCGACATACCGAGGTAAAAATAGATAATGATTTGCCTAAAGGTGGTTATAATAATTATCTAAAGGAAAAGGTAATGATTTGATCAAAGGTGGTTATAATCATTAGAAAATTAAAAATAATTATTTGCCCAAAGGAAATTATAATCATTAGCATAATGAAAACAATGATTTGCCCAAAGGTGGTTATAATCATTGGTACTATGGGTGGGTTAATATGGCAAATTGGAAAAGAGGGTGTATTGACTAAATCCATACTCATGGAGTAAGAGTAAGCTGGTAAAGAGGAGAAAGATGAATTTAGGCTACCTCTTAGTATGGAGATGTGTGTCCTAACTAGCAAGGATTAAAATTCTTCTGTGATTTAATTACTTTATATTTTGGAAATGATTTGGATATATCAAGATTTTGTTAGATGACCAAGGATAAGTACTGTGGTATTATTGCTTGTAATATTTATTGAGCTAATTTTTACTATAGCACGTGATGATATGCATCATGATATAAAATGCCATGAGAACTTAGCCAAAATATTCATAAAGATTGACATGTAATCCAATAAATAATAAAAAAATAATGCACTAATGATAAAAAGCATGATGATAATGTTGATGTATGAATATGGATAGAATTAAATATAATGTGCAAGGAATCACCCAATAAACACATGTATACTAATTCAAGGCATGACAATGAGATCAAACAAACATGCACACAAATAAAAAAACAAAAAGATAAAACACCAACAAACAAAAAGTAAAACACCAAGAAACAAAAAGTGAATAAAATATAACAAAGAACAAAAATGAAATAAACACAAACAATGGTTAATCACTATGTTAGCACAATTTGAAAACAAATTATGTGTGCATGTGTAATAAAGGTGTTACTCTTGGCAGTAGGGTGACCCCTAAGCTAGACAACAATGATGCAAGTATAACAATGCAAGAATAATGGCACAAGGTTGACATTAGGCTATGGGGAAACAATGACACAAACAAGATGATAGGCATTGGCCCTAGCCTATAGGAGACAATGAAACAAAAAAAAAAGAAGGGGAATCAAAGAAAAGGAAAGGGTAGCCAAGCTGACTCTAGATGCACTAAGAAAGTGATCACTGCCTACATAGTTCCATGGACGTAAGATCCAACATGAACTTTAGGCTAAATGTAGTTCTCCTAGGATATGGTATATAAACAAATGATGATAACCAAACATGATTGATTTGTAGAGGAATATGGGATGGTCTCATAAAATGGTGAGAACATATGGTTGAAGGCCAAAAATTATGGGGACACTAAATGACAAGTCGTTTCTTCTGAAATAACTAGGAGTCCCAAGATCCCTAAGGTAAAGAAATGGTTGAAAAGAAAATAAGGTGTGACCAAACTAACCTAAGATACCCCATGTATCTAAATGCTTCCTACATAGGCTATTCAAACCTTAGGCTGATGTAGTTATCCCAAAAATGGGAGGAAAATACCAAGGTTGTCTAAAAATAAATTAAATAGAGAAGATTACCCATCCCAAAAAATTTAATGGCTTTATATCTCACGTAGAAATTCTAATCCAATTTTCTTGATTTTATGATTTTTATGATTTTCTAGGTTGTTTACAAATGTTTTTGATATTTTATGTGCATCTCAACTCCATTGAGAATGATGAGATACTAAACAATCCAACTCAGAAAATGATGAGGCATTCAAACTTTTAAATTGCTTACAAAACAATGAGAGAATGTAAAATGGGTGATTAAGCTGACCTCAACATGAATCAAGCATTGCCTACATAGTCCTAATAACACCTCAAGTCTCTGTAGTTCTGCCTTACAATGAAGGAATCATACTAGGTAGTAAAAAGTTCACAAAGTAGGCAAATGACATAGTATGGCATACAAATGGCAAGGTGGTACTTCAATGCATGGCAAAGCTATTATTCTTAATTTTCCCATAGGTAGTTATAATTAGGAAATAACGTCATAGGTTGATGATACTAATTTTCCAAAAGGTAGTTAATATTAGTAGCATGGAGTGGAACATTGATTTTCCCAAAGGTAGTTATAATCAGGAACAATCCTAATGAAATGAAATAAGAAATAAATGATGCAACTACTAAATACTATCATACTAGTCCAAAATACTTCCTCTATCTAGAATACTAAATCAACTGCTA
This sequence comes from Torreya grandis, assembly GCA_037957365.1. Taxonomy (NCBI): domain Eukaryota; kingdom Viridiplantae; phylum Streptophyta; class Pinopsida; order Cupressales; family Taxaceae; genus Torreya; species Torreya grandis. Next base: position 1,136,315 of record JARHVA010003864.1, read on the forward strand.
GAACTTGATCTAAATCCCCTCATTGAAGGTGCTTGAAGAACCAATTGAAAAAAGTGAGTTTAAAGGGGTTATGTAGTGAGGTTAAAAACAAATTTGGTTGGTAGGAAAGGTATGGTAGAATGTATAGGGTATGGTACAAATAAGAATGATGATATTATAGTACAATGGAAATGAGCCTCATAGACAATACTTCAAGTCTCTCAAGTGATGTAATGTTTAAGGTGTATGATATTCATCAGGTCATTAAGTTCATCTCTATCTAGTGTAGCAACCCTATATGCTTTGGATCCATAATTTACAATAATGATATATGGGCCTATTTAGTTGGGTTTGAACTTGCCCTTCTTCTTCTTCTTCTTCTTCATGGCCATGGTGTTATTTTGGTTTTATTTGAGAACAAGATCACCAAACTTGAACTCTCTGTGTTTGACCCATTGGTTATAGTGGCCATAGAGTTGGTTCTAGTATGCTTGAAGGTTATTGAAAACAACCATATATTTTTCATCATGTAACTCTAGCTCTTGTAGGTTAGATACTCTATAATCTTCATCATCCAAGATGTGTTTTAGAGAGATACATAAAGAAGGTAACTCAACCTTAATGGGAAGAATGGATTTAGTACCATAAACTAGGGAATATGGAGTGACTCCTATTGGGGTATGGAAATTAGTGTGATATTCCCATATGGCACAAAATATTTGGAGGTGCCAATTATGGCCAACATCATTGACAATATTTTTAAAGATGTTGAAAATGATTTTATTGGATGCTTCTGCTTGACCATTACCTTGTGGGTAATATGTGGTAGAAAAATGTTGGGTGATATTATACTCAACACAAAGTATTTTAACACCCTTATTCTTAAATGATCCATCATTATCAAATATAATGTCAGATGGGATACCATATCATCAAATGAGGTGGTTAAAGATGAATTTGGATTTTTTTTATATAGTCACGTAAGTGAGGGGTATAGCTTCAACCCACTTAGTGAAATATTTGGTAGTGGTAAGGATGTATTTATGGCCATCAGATGAGGTTGGGCTAATCTTTCCAATGAGATTGGGTCCCCATGTTGTAAATGGCCATGGAGTAAGCATTGGTTTTAGTGTTTTAGCTAGGGCATGAATTAGATTGGCATGCCTTTGAAATTTGTCACACCTTTTAAAATAAGTAGTTGTACCTATGTTCATAGTTGGCCAATAATATCTGGTACATAGGAAATTTTTGGCTAGGATGGCCTGATGGTGTGGGCTCCACATTATCCTTCATGAACTTCCTGTAATGTTAATGTTGCTTTTGCCAAATTTAAAAAATGAAGTAGAGTTCCCTCAAAGCTATAGTGGTAAAGGGTTGGGCCTAGTAAGTTATAACATGAGGCTTGGTGGATAAAGGCCTTTAGTTATTTGCATGATAGGTCTGGTGGCATGATATGATCATGAAGGTAATTAAAGAGGTCTAAGTACCATATAGAGCTGGGACCACTAATATCACATATCATTATGATGGTTGAAGGTTCATGAGCATGCACTAGAAATTTTTCAATGAGGAATTGATACTCTTTTGCCTTGTCTGTGTGATGGATCAAAGAGCCAATTGTGTCCATGGTATTTGTTGTCCTGTTACTGGGCCTTGGTATGTGTTTAAATTGTATGTTTGTGATCTATTATTTGAGAGTGTTGACCATGGCCTTGTATGGTACCAACTTATCATCTTTGGTCTGAAAGTGGTTTGTAACCTGATTGATGATTAATTGAGAATCACCATAAACCTTGAGATGTTGAATATTCTATTGTACTACTTGATGAATCCCTACGATGAGTGCTTCATATTCAAACATATTGTTAGTATAAGGAAAACTGATATGGAATGATTTAAGGATAAGATCCCCCTATGGTATAATAAATAATAGCTTTCCCTTGATCCATGTGATGTGAATGATCCATAAAAATATAGCTTCCAGTGCTACTCCTCAAGAGGTGTTTCCATTATGTTCATGATGGACTCATATAGGAATTGAAAAATTAGAGGTTCAAAATCTACAAGGGGTGCTTCAAAAATCTGATTTGTAAGTACTTGTCCCTTTATAGCCTTCTGGTTGACAAACTCAATCTTGAAATCACTTAAAATTATGATCCATTTATCCATGCAACCTCGTAAATTTGTATTAGATAGTAGATACTTGAGTAGATGTACTTTATAAATAACTATTGTCTTGTTGTTAAACATGTAATGATACAACTTATAGGCTATGAAGACCATAATTAAACAAATTTTTCCTTTTGGTGTATAATTGTGTTCATACATGAATAATGTATAACTTAAATAGTACATGACATGTTCTTTTCTATTGTCATCATGCTGAGATAGAAGTGCCCCCAAGGCTTTATCTGTGGCATATAGATATAATAAAAATGGCTTTGCTAACATTGGTGGTAACAAAATAGGTGGATTGACAAGATATTATTTGAGGCATTGAAAGGATTTTTGGCAATCTTTATCCTAATGAAATGTGAAACCCTTCTTTAGTAAATGTGTAAATGGATAGAATTTGTTGGCCAAACATGATATGAAGCATATAATAGACTAGATCTTTCCTTGAAAACTATGGAGCTACTTTAAATTAGAAGGTGATAAAATTTTGATAATGGCTCACATTTTGGTAGGGTCAAATTTAATTACTTGATGAGAGATGATGAAGCCTAATAATTTTCCTAAAGTGACACTAAAGATGCACTTCTTAGGATTGAATCTAACTTTGTACTCATGAAGCCTCTTGAATATAATTTTTAGTGCAGTTGGATGATCAACACGTGTCTTTAATTTACCTAATATGTCATTGACATAGTCTTCAATAATCTCATGACATCATATCATGAAATATGATAGTCATGGCTCTTTAGCATGTGGCCCCAACATTCTTGAGACCAAATAGCATATCCTAATAAGAAAACATTCCCCATGGGGTGGTAAACATTATCTTATGTTGATCTTTTAGTATAATATGGATCTGGTTATACCCTAAAAATCCATCCATCAGTGAAAGCATTTCATACCCTATTGTGGAGTCAACTATCATGTCAGTGTTTGGCAGAGGAAAGTCATCCTTGAGGCAAGCCTTATTGATGTCTCTAAAATTAGTGCATATTCTGATTCCTTCTAGATTCTTACTGATAGGCACAATATTTGAGATCCACTCTAAGTAGTCAATTGGTTGGATGCATCTTATTTCTAAGAGTTTTTCAAACTCTTTATTTACTAATACAATAATACAAGGATGCATCTTACATAATTTATGCTTCAAAAATTTGGCATCAGTACAATGAGGTGGTGTACAACCAAGGTGGGGTTCAAACATGGCATGTATGGCCCAAGTAAATATGTCAAAAATTCCCTCACAAGGGCTATAAAAACTTCATGTTCTTCTTCAGTGAGGGACTTGCCTAATTTGATCCATTTCAAGTTTTCTAGAGTCCCAATGTTGACTTTCATAGTGTACTCTATAAGGAGTGTCGATTCATCTTATAGAATGGTTGGAAATGATTTGAATTGGCCTTCAACTATAAAGTCCTCTATTTGGACTAGTTCTTCAAGTTTTCCTAAACAAGATGAATTTGAATATCCCAATGGTAGGGATGGCCATGTTACAAACACTGTTGGAAATTCTTAGGTAATTTGATCAAAGGCATGCTATTCTATAGAATTAAACTCAGACCCAAAGGTAAGTTCATTATTGGTGGTCTCCTGAGCTTCATTTGAGGAAAAGTGAACACCCCCATCTAATGGTGCCTAAAATAGGTTTTCACCATAAAATTGGCCTTTTTATTTACTTCTACCTTGGTCCAAAAGCACTTCAAAGAGGTTTTCACTTTGGGACCTCAATGTTTTAATCTTTTATTTTGGGTTAAATGTGTGCACCTGCTTTCTTAAAAGGCCTTATCTTTCTCAAACTCGTCTATAGGTGCTTTGGATTTATTTTGGTCCAAAGTTATAAGTTGAGGGTGATATAGATGAAGTGGGTTATGTCAAATACCTAGGGTAATTGTACAAATGGAATGGGTATAAAAAATATTAGTATTGGTAAGGTCTTTATAAATGTTATGATTAGACTTTGTTTCATTGTCAACATCATTGTCACTAGACATTGGTGTTGGAATATGAATACGGTACATGGGGTCATCCCTAAGTAGTTTAATTTTAAGACCATATGTTCCTTTATATCAAGTTATAAAATTGGCTCAAGAGTACCCTACTAATTTAGTTTGAGGTTTCCTCAATCATAAGATTGGTTCTCGATGATCCTATTAGGAATGGGATAGTTGGCATTCTTGTAGCAATCAAACAAATTGTCAATGTATAACCAAGATTCATCATTGGCAAGTGGGTCCTCTTCTTGGCCAGTGGATGATATGAAAATGATAGGAACTAGACTATAAAGTTTTCCCGTTCCATTTCATTTCCATTCCATGTAATGTGACTTGGATTTAGGTCTTCCATAAGACTTGGGGTTCTTTGGAATCTTGGCAATGTGAAATGTGTCATGGGTCAAATAACCTCTTAGGCCATTGGATGAGATTATAAAATTATTAGATATTTACAAAGGAAGCATATGTGAAGATAATTCAGACTATCTTCATCTATGCAATTATCCTATGGTAACTCAATAAGTATTTCTTTGTCTTTATCTTTTTTGGTAACTAGATCTAGGCCAAAATGGTAGTTATAACTTTCATAATCTACCTCCGAATGTTTTTAATGTTCATAGGGATGTAAATCTCTATTAATGGTGACCTCCATGCTTGAATGCAAGAACTTAAGACACTGGTGCAATGTTTATGGGATTGCATGAATCTCATGTATGCAAGGTCTACCCAAGAGCAAATTATATGATAGGTCTAGGTATAACACATGGTAATGTGTATCATGGATCAAGGGCCCAATAATTACTAGCAAACTTATGGTGCCTTATGATTCTTGTTCTTCATTGTCATAGGACTTGATAGTGATTTTTTTTCAGCTGTAGATTGGCTATTGTATATCTAAGATGCTTGATGATCTTTAGACACACTATTCAAACTTGACCCATTATTTATGAGGACACATTTGAATTTATGCCACATTATGGCAACTTCAATGTAAAGGGGATTATTATGGAGAGGGCCAAGGGATGACATATCAATTTTTTTGAAGGTCAACTATTTTCCTAGGGCTAGGTGTCCAATAAAATATTAGAATTTTCTAGGGGTTATATCATTTAGAACTTGGGATTGGCCTAGGAGTTTTGTTAATATGTTCTTATGGATAGTAGACATACACAACAAATCTAAAATAGATATTTATATATGTGTATTCTATAATGATTCCATAATATCATATGGAAATTTCTTAACAATGGTATATGCCTTGTTCTTAGCTATCATAGTGGGTTGGATGGGTTCATTGGTAGAATTTTGTGGGCTTGAAATGGTAATATTTGACTGCCAAGTTGTGATTGCACAATCAAGATTGGTTAAAGACTGTAGTTGCTAGAAAATGATGATGGAGAGGGGTCAAATAGGATAAGTCTCAATTATTAGTACACTTAGTTGTGGTCACATGGTAATGATGAGTTATCGGTATATGGTCCTAAAATAGTAATCCTTATTTCTTGTTGCACTTGTTTGTGGTCCTAGGTCAAGGAAGGATTACTGGCATAAGTAGATTGATTATAATTGTTTGGAAATTATCTTAGTCTATTATCACTTAGTCTAGGATTAATGGTAATTTTTGAAATGCAACCTCCCAAAATATGACCTATAACTTTGGTGTAGTCATGTGTAACTACACGGTAAGTTTCTTAGTTGTTCAAATCATTCTATCCTTAGTTCCTCCCATTCGGTTGATGTTGTTCTTGATGATATTATTGTTATTATCATGGATATTCATATTTTTATTATTGTTATTCTGGCCTTCATTGTTTTTATTGTTGGTTGTTATTATTATGTTATGAAAAAGGGTTTTGGTATATACCCAAGTTCTAATTGGATGTAGATGTTATATTATCTAATGTAATCACCCCATTTTATAACATATTTTCAATGAGGTGTTTGATATACACATAAGGGTGTAGTTTATGTCCATGAACATGATGGTATTCACAAAACTCATTCTCTCTGTACCAATCTAGATACAAAATACCTTCAAGATAATGCTTTGGAATTGGCCAACTAATCATGTTAGCTATGGCTAGCTTGTAAAACACTGCTTCTATAGGTTCACCAAGGTCACTAAAAAGTCAAGGAGTGGGTTTCATTCATGGAGGATGGGTTTGCAAAGGTTGTGATTGTTGTATTTGTGGAATTGGTCTAGATTATTATGAAGGTTTCACTTGCTAAATGAGTTGTTGATGAGGAGTAAGTTGTATTTATAACATACGCTAAATAGATGGTGTTTGCACCATTTAGACATGATGTGACTCTATTAATCCATTTTAAAAAACATCTTTATTATATTTTAATTACTTGAATTTCTCATAGTTTTTGGCCTAGGCTGGTGCCAATGCTTATGCTTAGACTCGGTTATAGTTCTGATTTTGGCCTGTGCTCTAGTTTTAGTTCTGGTTTTGATTAAAAGAGGTTAACTTTATAATACCTTTTTTAATAAGGGAATTTTCAATAAATGAACCTTTATCGATGATATCTTTAAAATAATGTGCACATTGAAGCTCCAGATGATAGGAGATCTCACTATGCAAATTTTGAGTAAATATAATGACCAATTGTTTTTCTGGTAAGTTGTGGGTGAAGCAAATAATAAGTGCTCTCCATATTTGTAAATAAATTTTGAATATTTCACCAAATGTTTGCTTGGCCTAAGTCAAATATACTAATGAAATCTCATGTTCAATATTATAGGAGAAATGGTACACAACTTTATCTAAAAGGTCATCAAAATCAGACACAAAATTCTTTGACAATTTGAGGAATCACTCCAAATCCTATCCTACTATACTTTAAGGAAATACAAGGTGGAGATAAATGTTGTTATAAGTAAGCCACTAGATAGAAAACAATAAAGAACTCTATCAAATGGGCCTTAGGGTCTCACTTACCCTTGTATTTATCAAATTTTGGTGGTTCATACCCTAAAAGAAATGGTATGTATAGATACTCCATGTTGAATGGGTGTGAACACACATCATCTAACTTGAATTTCTTGGTTTGCTTCCCTGATTGAATGGTAGTAATTAAATCTATCATTTTTTACAATTCTTGTGCCAATAAATTGGATGGAATATTTAGCTGAGATGGAGGTTAAGAGGTCAAAAGTGGATTACCTTGATTGGGGTATAATAGAGGAATGGTTTGTTGTAGAATGTTGGTTTGATGAGTGAATTGATCAGGAGTATGCATCCACAAATTAGGATGCAATTATTGAAATTACATGCATTGTGGTGTAATATTCTAGTTTGGATTTGGTATATAGCCTTAGATTTGAGGGAATTATGACCATGATGTAATAAAATGGCTTTGGTTAAAGTAATGTGCTTACTAAGGTTGAGTAAGGACTTACTACTGACTAGTCAAACCTTATTGAGTAAGGGGAACTTGTTGTGGATCAAGGCCCTATCTATGGATTTGTGGCATGTTCTAAATGAAAGGTAATTACTACCTAATTGGAACTTGTTGGAAAGTGGTGCCTCTTTGTTGCATGAACACCTATTATGAAGTATACATTTTTTGGATGTTTTACATTTATCTTTGATGAATAAACATACATTGTTGATTAAATAATGTTTATGATTGTAAAGGTAGATGGTCTCGGAATATAGAGGTACATTTGACACTATTTAATGAGGTGGAACATTTGTTTCCCCCTATTGAGGTGGCATATTGTTCTACCTCTAATGCATTGGTAGATTATATTATGCCTCTTTTTATGAGATGTTAGTCATTACATGTTGAGGTGGAGTAGTATTCATCATTTATTGTTGAGGTAAAGCACTAGTTTGTGTTTAATAACTTAATCCATGTTGTTGTATACTTAATGAAGTAGCTATTTGAGGATTAGAGGTAAATTTCTATGGTTGGGATGTAGGAATTCCTGCCGCTATTGTTGTGAACTACTCATGGCATTAACTAAAGTCACTTGTTATTATAGACTATTTATTGGTACAATTAATCCACTTTGGCCTAGATTGGATGACACTTGCATGTTATCCATCATGTTTGGTGCATTGTTTTGTGTAGAAGTAGGAGTCACTTATTCAATAAATGGGATATTGTACATGTCACTAACTAAATTGATTTATGTAAATGGGTCTATACCCAAATTATCAAGACTAATCAAGTCACTTAATACTCCTACTGGAGGAGCTAGCTCTATGAGTGGAGCATTTGACATGGCCATGGTATTAAAATTATGTGCTAGATTCAAATAAGTTTGATATGCTTGTTTCATTTGTTTAAATTGGTCCTCCATGAGGCCCTTTCCTTTTACAAGCATATTTAGGTTGAGCACTTGAGGATTGATAGTAGAGGCATGCTTTATGGTGAGAGTATAAGTCATGTTTAGAGGCACTCTAACTAATCTAGGTAAATTATCATGGAGGAAGTATGTTAGAAATTTGGACCCTACCTCCATGGATCTAACTAAAACCTCATCTTTGTTTTCAAGTAAATGATGATCAAATAAATCAGTATCATATATTAATGGTATAGTAAATTAATACAATTATTGTTAAACTTATTCTACAATCGATGGTACACTAGATATATAACTCGTAGTTTTATCTTAGTCCTATTCTGAGTATGGAGGCATGTTAACCAAATAATGGGCTATTGGAACTTGAATTTGTTCCCTAGATTAAATAGTGTAAGGAGGATAAGGATCCATCTCATAAACTACATCATCACTGTAGGGGTCTTGAAATAAGTCTTTATTTGTGACTACATTATCATAACCTAGATTGTACATGACTCTACTACATGTTTAATGAGATATATCCATATCAATGACTTAAATTTTGTGAATAAGGTCTAGAGTTTTACAAACTCTTAAAAATAAGGTCTAAAAAGACAAATGGTCCAAACTTGGTCTAACTTGGTCTAAATAGTAGAGCTATATCTCCAAAATGGGAAATGGTAAACTTGGGTTAAAATATACTAATGTCAAACATCTAATGTCAAATGTATTACACAAATGTTTAAGTGGATGGAAAAAATTGAATGTCAAACTTAGGTAAAAGTATTTCAAACAAGTCTAGTCTAGGTCTAAAGAAATAAATATTGCTAGGTCTTTTAGGAATAAGGCACCAAAACTAGGTCTAGGAATAAATGGAAAATATGCTAGGAATATGGGAAACATGACACAAGAATTAGACTTGAAAAAAATAAAATGAAAATTGATAGGTCTTTTAGGAACAAGGCACAAAATCTAGACTTGGCACAAACTAGGTCTAAAAGGCAAAAGATTTAATCTAAATTTTTTGAAACACTTTGGCACAAACTAGGCATTCATATTTAAACATAAAATTGATAATTTAGTAAAATATATTGATCCTTAGGCATATTTAAGATATACCACTTCCCCAAATCTAGGCACAAAGAATAGTCTTTAAGATCGAGAAAGAAACTAGTCTAAGTTACACAAATCAAAAGTGATAGATAAATGTTTAGGAAAAAATTGCATGAGGCATAGACATAAAACCAATAAATGTTTGAATCTAAAATTGTCAAGACTAGATTAAAACTCAACTTAGAAGACTAGGTTCCTCAAAATAGATAATAAGCTAGACAAAAATGAATGACATAACAATACTAAGACTTTAGACCAAAAAGGCACACGTGGTTTTAAATTTACAATTAGAGACAAGGTAATAAGTTTTTGAAATAAGTAAAGCAACGTAAAGATGACATATTTATATAAAGGTATGAAATAAGGTTTGTTTCAAATACTTTAAGGCATAAATACTTAGAATTGAATGGGAAACATAATGACACCCCTTTCAAATAAGTGACATACACACACATAAAAGTTTTGACAAATGACTAAGGCAAAGGTGTGATGTCAAATGAATGGTGTAACACCTCTTCAAACAAAGGATTGATGTGTAAACATGACTTGTTTTGAATGTGGTATGATAAAAAAATAGTTTTGACTCAATACCATGCAAATAAAGAAGACAAAATGATAAAAACACCTAAGTGTAACGTCCTAAATCCTAAAATTGACAAAGTGGCATCATACTATAAAATTAAGTATATATAATTAATCTTGAAAGGATTTTAATTTATTAATCCAAAAATTAAAAAATACATGAAAATTGAGGCTTTAGTCCCCCTCTTCTCTCAAGAGTTTATACGGTAACCTGGAACTTTGGGTTACTCACCTTGCATTGATAATATGTCTGCAACAAGTGGGGTTGTCTAAACTATCAATTTTTTTATCATTTATAGATGGTCCTATATGTCTGGCTAACACTAGGGTACATCACATCATTTAGATATGCATTAATTGGCTTGTTGTGAAAAGGCCTTATCTTTTTCACAACCACTACATCCCTTAATTACTCAGTGTAGTATGATGTTCGAGTTACCCTTATAGTCCAAGGTCAAGTACCAATAACAAAGCTTATTTAATCACTAAAACATATACCCAACCATGGAGTGGGATTAAAACAATGTTGGGAGATGAATTCCTAGGTTAATGCTTCCATACAAAACTTGTGGGAGGCAATGAACTCCCACGCATAAGACAAAATCCATAAAAAATAGAAATTGAGTAGAAGGACTTTAGGGTCACCCAAATCACTCAAATTTTGTGGAGGGCCTTAACGAATTTACTTTCATGCTTTTGGACCAAAGCAATAAATGTAAAGAGTGAGTGGTTTTTATCACCCAAGTTCCCTAAAATGGATGGGGGAGAGTATACACGTGACACTCATTTTGATAAATAAACACTCAAGCAAAAAAAATAAAAATGAAAAATATTATGAGTATTTAACTAAAGCGTGAATTAATTTTTATAGCATCAAATGAAATATGTCATGATGTTTAGCCCCTCAACATTGTGTTGAAAAATTTAAATAAAATGATAAATAACTTAAGGGAAACATTTTTTAAAACACCAAATTTAAATGTGATTTTTGTAACTTATAGTGTTTAAAAATGTCTATTTTTGGTCTTTGGGTCCTGTAAAATATGTAAAGGATCCTTGTGCTTAGAAGCAAAACATAAGTGGGCAAATGAATTTTAAATTCTAGCTCTCAGGTTTCCAAAATTTTACATAGAGTGCAAAACCACAAAAACATAGAACAATATCACCACTTTTCCTTCAAAACCACAACTATTAGCACAATATCACAAGTTTATACAAAATAAAATGGTTAACACAAAATCATAATTGTTATAGTAATATCACAGAAATAGACAATATCATAGAACTTAGTGCAATATCATGACTCAATTTATAACACAAAATAGTTAGTCATAAAACTATGATGGTTAGGCAATACCATGACTTTTAGCATAATATCACAGAATTTCAAGCAATATCATGACTTTAAAAGGTAATACCTTGACTACAAAGTCACAATATTAAAATCATGATTTTCTCCTACAAAAAAGAGTTGTTAATAGGAAACTATGGTGGTTAAAAGTAAAATAATGACAATTATCATGATATCATGACTGTAAATTTGTGATATTTCTTCAATATCATGATTCCAAAAGGAAAAAAAGTGAATGTACAAAGTAAATTCATGATCTCCTATAGGACATCTATGAGCCTTGAATTCCCACTTTTTTAGTCAACAAGTTTGGATTTTTACATGAAAATTGTTAGGAAAATGTCCTATAATGTCTTGGAAAGAACTTTGTGTGGTGCAGGTCCCATCGGTCATGCCCTCATATGAATAAGGAATACGTAGAGGGGAGGTTAGTCTTGTGTTAGTTGAATAAAACAAAATAAAAATAACACACTAAACACTTAACACCTCTATCCTAGACACCAGGGAGAGCATAAATAAAAAATAGATAAATGAAAGCACAACTAGAAAAAAAGAAACCTTTATTTTAAATTCCTTAGAGTTTCAAATGTCTTGTTTAAGTGGCTTGGTTAGTTTGTTCATCAATAAGTCTTTATCAATGAAACTCCATTTGTTCCTTCTCTCCTTGGCACCTTGGCTTGGATGTTTGGCTTATGAATTTGGCATGGTAACATTACTTAAAAGGTTTCTTTGCATCTAAATGAGAATTATAAATTTAAACCAAAAAGATCTTAGATATCAATAGGTATGGCCTTGTATTTATGGCCTCAAAAGTTAACTCTCACCCAAGGTGAGTTAAGGTTGAGTTTAAACATGAAATGAGTTCAAACTAACTCTAGGTGAGTTGAAGCTAACTCTAGTTGAGTTAAAAGTTGTCATGTAATTATTATTTTGAATTACTAGGCATGGCTCTCAAATTATACATTTTGAGATATTTTGGAAGAGCTTGATAAATCACAAAGATGATGAAAAGGCTTGATATTTTGAATTTTAGAATTTATATTTTTAGATATTCATTAATTATAAATGGATAATTCAACTAAGAATTTAATATTATTTAATTATATGACTCATTTTGTTTATAATTTTATCTCTTTTAAGATTTGATCAAGTGCCCCACTTAATGGGTCCATAGGCCAAATTGCTAGTTCTTAGGTCACAAGGTGATTAAGGATGAATCCATGAGAGGTTATTATTGCATATGGGATACTATCCAAAATAGGGACACATCAACATGATTTTTAGCATTGATTAATGATGTGTGGAAAAAATTGGTATGTTTAGTGATTTCTAAGCTTAATTTTCAATGTTTGGTAGGAATCAGTTTGAAGTCCAGTCAGAAGCCAGTTGTGGTTAGAATGGGGTGTCTACAACTTGTGTTTGTAATCACTCATCAAAATAAATATGTTTATAAGAACCATGTGTAATAATATTGAAAAAATTTATACCGATTTGATATTTGCATAAAACACATATATCAATAGTAAAATATTGCACAAAAAGCTCGATAGTAAACTAGATAGGCAACTAGTCATGCCCCAAATTTTGTATAAAGATAAATATATGTCATATATAGATCATTTTAAAATGTTCAACTCTAAAGATTACAAGTTTCATATGGCATGGGAAAGATAACATCATGCAAGTCTCAACACAAGGGTACAATGTCTCCTATGGCAAAGAAAGATAGGGACAACTATCACACCATAATGTAGAAAATATACACTTAATTGGGATATATATAGAAATGAGAAATACACACAAGTAGTGTACCCCCATATATGCATGATGAGTTCCATGGAAATATAGGCACGAAATAAGTATACCACAATAGACATGCATGATATAAATCGATGACACCCAAGTTAGTATCACATAAGTTAGTGATATGACACACAAGGATAGGGCTCACATGAAATGCCAACAAGAGGATCCTCTAAAAATAAAGATTCACTAACAAGCATACACATGCACACACAAGTATAAACTTGTGTATAATACTCAATGTAATAAATCATAATGTAAGCCATCCATGTTAATATCCATACAACACATAAGATATACGTACTAATAAGATATTCATAGTCTATGTAATGTAGATCAATATGATAAATATATACAAAGTAAAAATATCACCATGATAATCCATTATATGAATATGCCCATATGGTAGGATCTTCACATATAATAATATAAATATGTAGAATATAATGTATATTAAGATAACATTAGAGAAAATGGTGGGACAAGATGCCCTAATATGAAATATATTATAAATAAATAATTACCCTTAATAGGGAAACACTATACAATACTCATTAAGGAATAATTATAAAATATATCCTAATACGGGAATGTCATTTCGAGGGGACAATTTATAACATGCTTCTTCTAAATAGATTACTCTTCACCTACATGATATCCTTCATAATGATATTCATCTCCTTTATATATATATATACCTTTATCACTAAATGGATGGGTAAATTCCAAATCCCAATGTAGGCCGATTCATTACCCAATATACTAATTCTAAAAGTTACCTATTTGACCCATATATGAGATGAATATAATTAAGGGGGATATGTGCCACATATAGGCATCTTCATCAACCCATATTTACCATAATATCATATTTTATAGGTACATAACACCATAACATAAGCATGTCACCAATGTGACCATGCCCCTTAGGGTGTTAGTCATGTAGTCGCATGACATTTGAATGATCTATAATCATATGTAACCTATATATCTGCATAACATCCAATCAAAAGAATAACATTAGGAGCACGTGTATATGGACATGAGAACATATAACATAGGTAGATATGTAACCAAATATAATGCAATCAATCAATCAATCAATATATATATATATATATATATATTACAATTTTCTAAAATAAGATAGATAAAAATGGCATAGGGGCACAAAATAGAAGAAGAAAACAAGGCTCAAACATTAAAATATAGAATCCAAAGGGCATAAAAAGAAGAAGAGGAGGAGGACTCCAATAAACTTAAAATTTTATTCAAAACTAAATGCATGCATATATATATATATATACACACACACACATATATATATATATATATATACATACACATATATATACATATATATATATATATATACATATATATATATATACATGTATATATATATATATATATATATGTATATATATATATATGTATATATATGTGTATGTATATATATATATGTGTGTGTGTGTATATATATATATATATGTATATATATATATATATACATATATATATATATATATATATATATATATATATCTATATCTATATATATATATATATATATATATATATATATATATATATATATATATATATTACAATTTTCTAAAATAAGATAGATAAAAATAGCATAGGGGCACAAAATAGAATAAGAAAACAAGGCTCAAACAATAAAATATAGAATCCAAAGGGCATAAAAAGAAGAAGAGGAGGAGGAGGACTCCAATAAACTTAAAATTTTCTTCAAAACTAAATGCATGCCAAAACAAGAGGATTATATATAAGTGTCCAAAATAGGATCAACAATCAAAGGGGCTAGGGTCAAGTGTAACATAGACCAAGTGGCTAGAATAATGTCATGCAATGGAAGGTAAGGGCCAAGGCACTAAGTCTAGGAGACAGAAGAATGCCATTAAAATCTAGGAAAGAAATAACATAAAATGTAAAATGTATATTATAAATAAGATATGTAAAATAATAATGAAATATTACAATAAGGATGTATCAGTGAATCTAAAGGTGTAGGCTAGTAGGGCTAGACAATAATATGATCTATGTCATCAAATGTATGACAATTGGAGTTTGATATATCACTATATGTATCTAGAAAATGATCACAAGACATGAAATAAGTATCATCATCCCCAAGAGGAAAATGCATAAAATGAACTTAAGGATTTATTGTAAACTACATAAGAATATATCATGGTAAAATAACTATTAAAGTTATAAATCAACCTTGTTATGCAGATGATTAGGTTTTATATGTCTCAAAGGTGTAATTGTAGGAAATGGATCTCTAAGAGCTTCTACATTGGGCAAAGTTATAACAATCTCAAATATAGTAGGTACCATATAATATGGTGGTGTAACATACATAGGGATCACACAACAATAAATGGTTCAGTCCTTTTAGGGCACACTAACTAGTCATACATGGGATATTTGTGTTAATATAGCTTTTTGATAAGGTGTGCTGAAAATAGTACATACTTTGATATTGCAAACAAACTTAACACAATTATGTAATGTGAAAGTTATTTCTCTTATCTAATTAAGCTAAGGGTGTCTAAGTAATAGATTATATAATCATGAATCTAGTATAAATAAAATCAAACTATAGTGGTCTAAGGACCATCTACAACTAGAAGAGTAATATTGCCTAAGGCCATGTGTATATGACTATCATAGCTATTTATTACCTTAGTCTTAACAAATAAATATATCTTAATGTATCATTAACTAGATAGGAATGACATCAAAATAAGGGTTTCATTAGAATTTTTAGTAATCATAATACCATGTGTGATATCGGGAGGATAATCAATAAAACCATGTATGTATATAGGACCATTGTTTGATTAATCATTATGTATCTCACATTCATAAAATTTAATGGAAGGATCATGCCTTTTATAACTTTAAACCATGCCAATAATTTTGTCAATCTCATGCTCAGGTAGAATAGTAGAGTGATTTATAGATGTTACCGTATGCACATTGTTTTATTTAGGAGCATTATGATTTTGTAATATATTACTAAAGATTATTATGTGTTAATTAAGATGCACAAAAAAATCATTCGATGAAGAAATAATGTCCATAAATGATAACAATGTTGTTATTAATTAGGTCATGGATCAAATGTCATAATTTGAAACATTTATTAGTCACATGTCTTAAAGCTTTATGATATTCTCAAAATTTATTATGATTGCAATTTACAGGTAATAATCTAGTTTTATCTATAAGGTTCTAGTAATTAAATTAAAATAAATTAATTTCTTTAGTATCACATACGATGGGTCTAATAATGTTTTCACATTTAACTAGGAGATAAAAAGGTAGACTTATCACTTGGTTAAAAAATCACATTAACCATCTTGGCCTCATTTTATTTTGGAAATTGAGCACATCATTAGTTTAGGTTTGAATGTTGTTTCCCCTTAATATTTAGATGTAGTGGATGTAGAAGAAATAAATGTGTTAAACATATTAGCATCCATGAGTTTAGCTTCACTATTTCACAACACGTGGCAAATATTGTTAAATGAGTTATATGTTTTAAACATGACTTTATCTTTGAGTGGGTTGAGAAAACTATTGGAGAATATAATTTGAATTTAACTATCAAGAAGTTTGTGTGACATTTTGGTAATCATGGTTTTATATTTAAGAACATAGTCAACATCATGTTCATTAGGTCCTTGTTTAACTTGATAAATTTGAGAAAATGTAACTGTTGTTCACCCCATAATACTAGTCTAAAAGCACTCATGAGGTTGAGTTTTCCAAAGAGAAAAGTCGGGGAAAATGCATGGGATAAAGATATAACCTTTTTAATTTTAGGATTTAGGTTGGTTCAATCTAAGGAGTGAGCAATTTTTCCTATTTAACTCAAAGAGCATGAAGTGTTATTGCTAAAGAGTCAATGGCTATTTTATAAATGCTTGAGATTCTTATTAGCTGATTGGAAATGATTGTTGATTTCAATTGAGCCTAAATTTACCAATTTTTAAAATGAGGGAAAGTGATTCAATTAAAAAAAACATAAAAAGGAGGGGAAGAGAGAGCAAAAAATAGAGTTTCTAGTCAAGAGAATGCCAATGCTTGATAATTAAAGCATGCCAAGTCATAGTTATACCATTATACACCTAATTTAGTAGTTTCAAAAAATTGTAAGGACATAATGAGGAAGTTTATAGGGATGTAAATTTAGATTCTCAACTTGAAAACTCTTCACCAGCTGAAAACTTTTAAAGATTTATGGAAAACTATCCACAAAGCTTTTGAAACACTTTATAGTTGAAAACACATAAACCATATAAAATTCAAGAGAGAGTGAAATAAAAGTAAGGAACTATATTAGCTTAAGCACAATATAAGTAACTCATCTACCTATGTAAATAAGCATAAAATAACCCCTCTTACACAAGCATAGACTCAAAACTAGGAATAATGGATAACATTCAATGAGTAGAAGATAAAGTCTAAACAAGTAAAAGTGCTATTACAATTTTGACAGAGTTTCTTTACACAAAGTACCAAACCTTAAAAAGGGAAAAAAAATGCCTTATATAGATATATTTTTCCATGAAGTTCACTCAACCCACTATTAGGGTAGTTATAAACATTCAATGATGATAGGGGGATATAGTTAGGATTCTGACAGATTTGTCAGTTTGAGCATGATTTGTAGTTTAGAGACCACACCTATTAAAGGATAAATTTTATATTTTATGCTTATTATCTCTCATTGTAATTTTAATTTGCACATTCCATGTGATGACTAACACCATAATGACTGCTTTTCATTCAATTTATGGGATAATACCGATCAAATTCAAATATTGATGGTAAATTATCATTGGGATTTTCTTGGGATAACCATTCCATCATGCCCTGTGTATACTCTTGCACTTAATTTTGAGGGATGATTTAATTAAATATCCATACCTAGCTTGATTTAAAGGGCTCTTGGATCATTCACTCTTTTAATATCCTAAAATATGTTGCTTTATGGCCTTTTAGTTGGTGAATAACCAACTGCACTTTACAAACTTGATGCACAATCCTCTTGGGACTCTTGATAGTTTTGATAGCTAGATGGGCTATAAATTTAGTCCCATCACTTTTATAATGACATCACTACCACATGGATATTTTTAATCTCCATATTCTTTTTATTTTACCATGCTTAATGGCTTTGCCTATCAGGTCCCACTTTGCTACTTGGTAGCTTATTATCATCCTCAGGATTTACCTCATTGTGTTTTGCCTCAATCATCACTACACCCACATGGCTTATTCTTAGTATTTTTGGATTTTTATGCATTTGGGATAATAGGACCAATTATCTAAGCTTTTAGGTTAATGTTGTCAATCCTTTAGGATCTCAAACATTCAGGATGGTGCCATATAGTGTGATCTCGAGCCCTTGAGGGCATAGAGATTTGCAACTATCAATTAATTTTGGGCCATCAGGATAAACCTTAATTATTATGAGGTACTTAGGTTTCAAGGGTCCAAGGTTTTGATATTTTATTAATTCCTTTAACTCTCTATCAATCTGAGTCACCAAGATCCTACCATGTGGCACAATCTCGGGCCCTCAGGGATTTAAAAAGATAGTCATTTTTGTGAAAGAATTTGACTCTAAAGTTATGTGTCGATGAGATTTGGATTCATGGAAGAATATGGGGGGATTTGGGAATCTTTGAAAACTTGAAATAAAACAAGAAAATTGACTAAGTAAATATTTTAAAGAAAACTAAGTGTTTGTCAAGCAAATTTTAACCAATAAGTGGTTAAATAATATAAGAATTGAAACCAATCATTCACATAAAACAAATATTTAAGCCAAAATATTCATAAGATAAAGTCTATAGAAAAAAGTGATAGAATAATTTAAAATAAAGGGGCAATAAAATTTATTCGTAGGCAAATAATATCATGATTACTAAATATTTAACTAAGTCTTAAATGAAGTTCTTGTTGGGTGAATATTTTGTCACCAGCTAACTGATGAGCAAAATAGGTCTCTTAAACCACAACATAGGGAGATTGGTCAGCCAAATGTGTAGGTTTACTGCATTAGAGGTGGACAAATCTCTCCTCTCATCAAGGGGAGGTTCCCTATAAATATGAGGAGCTATAGCTATATATATATATATATATATATATATATATATATATATATATATATATATATATATATATATATATATATATATATATATATATATAAGCAAAAAGTAACACTCAGGGGTAAGACTACACCATCCATCTCTCTTTTTTCAAAGATGATGTTCACAGACAAAGGAGAAATCTTGGTGATAATACTAAAGGCACTTCTCTTCTTTCAAAAGTGGTCTTATAGTAGGGCGTAGGAGTTCTTTCTAGTGGATAAACAACAGGTAACAAGGGTGCAATAACCAGTAGAATGAAGTGCAACACAAAGTCTCCACTTCAACTGCCCAAAGAGTGAAATATGAAGGGTAATGGGGTCAAAAAGTCATCCCAAGATCCTTTACAGAAAAAGAAACTAAAACCACACATTGAGGACAATTGTGACAGCACAAAGTCTTTCCACAATTGGCTTCAAGACACCTTCCTGATTACTTCCACTAGTTCTACTTGTTAAATTGAATAAACAAGAATACATTTAGGACACAGACATAAGAACAATCTCCTAAAATGACACAAGCTATAACAGCACAAAGTCTGAAAGTAAATTGATTTCTCATTGAAATAAAGAAATATGATGAACAATCTGAGCTCAAAGTCTCAATAATCGCCTCTTAGTTTTTGCAAAGTTTTGCTTCTATATTGGAAAAGCCCCCTTTACATAAAACAAGAGTTTAAAATCTATAGAACCCAGAAAGGCTTGGTGCTTTGTTCCATGAAATGACCCATACTGTGGTCAATGCTTTCAATGCATTTTCAATTCTATCAAGGGGCCATGCTTGGAATAGTGCATCCGCCTTAACTTTTTCATGCCAATTCATCTTATATGTCTCCTCCAAAGTATAGGCCACCTAATCCTTTCCTTCTTATTTGCACAGCTATCCACTTTGCCTTTACTTCATGGAGAAAAATAGGCCACGTCCTTGATTTGATGTGCTCAGATGACTACTTGGTGGACTATTTCACCTACTAGAATTAACTCCCTTGTAGATATTTTTGATATTTTTGTATTGTTCTCTCTTCCCTATAGCAATTTGATCTCTCAGGCTCTCTTTTCAGCTGGTCACTTGGTTCATCCTTCAAGTTTCGTGTTATATTTAAAAACTAACGGATATTACATTACCTTAAATTTGACGTCTGTGGGGACATCAATGATTGCTGGTTGTTTGAACCATATTGAACTATGAACCTTTGAACCTCTGAAAGTTCATTGGTTCAATAGTTCAATAGTTTAGGTGATATTTATCGGTTCCCTAGTTCAATCACTTCCCTAGTTCAATCATTTCCTTGCTTTTTGGTTGAACCATCCCTTTGAATTGGTCTCTAAAATCATCCATTTTCTACTTCCTTCTTTTGTCTGGAGCTTCCTTTGAACTATTAAACCTGTGAACCATTAAACTTTGAACTCTTTTGGTTTAAGGTTCAATCGATTCATTGGTTCATTCTTAGATTCCTTTGTTTTTAGCACAAGTCTTTGAAAGCCTTGAAATTTCTTGGGGTCTATGTCTTTGGGACATCCCGAAGGGAAGGTGTCCCTTTGGGCCTTTGAGAAAGGTCCATTTTCTTGGTGCTAAGAGCCCCCTACAAGGGTTGCCCTTTGAGCAGTCTTCAGGTTAATTCCTTCGGGCGGCCTTGATCCTTCATTTCCTTCAGACAAAATGTCTGAAGGAATTCCTTTGGACATTTTATTTGAATAAAATCTTCCTTTGCCTTAGCCATTTTTTCACTAGGATTTTGGTCATTCCTTCAAGCAAAATGTCTAAAGGAATTCCTTCAGATAATTTGTCTAAAGGATTTTCCTTAGTGAATTTCTTCCATGGAAAATATTTCTGAAGGAATTCTTTCAGTTCCTTTACTTGGTAATTTCCGTGGACAAAAAGTCCAAAGGAAATCTTCTCTTTCAGCCTTAGTCACTTTTTGATCTTTGAACCAATGTTCCTTACCCTCTGCAAGGGCACCTACTTTTAGTTCACTGCCCTCTACAAGGGCACTTGTTCCTTTAGCTTTGGGGTAGTCATTTGAACTGACTGATTGAACTTACTGATTGAACCAACTTTGGTTCAATGGTTCAATAGTTCAATATTGCATTTGAAGTCTTCTTTTCTTCTAAGTCTTTTGATCTCTTCAAACCCATTGAACCCATTAAACCTATTGAACTAATTTGGTTCAAGGTTCAATGGTTCAAGGTTCATTCCTTTGTTCTTTAAAGCCTTCTTTTCTTCTAAGTCTTTTGAATCCTTTGAACTTGACGAAGCAGTTGAAATTTAAACCTTTGAAGAAGCACTTAACTCTTTTAAGCTCATCATCGTTGTTGAACCTATTGAACCCATTGAACCTTAAACCTTTTTAGAAGTGGGGTTCAATGGTTTAATCCTTCCTTTGAAGCTTGCCGATGAACATTTTTGGTTGAATTGAAGTGTTGAACCAATCTTGAAATTGCCTAAGTGCTGGAAATTTGTTCCTTTGTGAGAATTCGCTAGTTGAAGCCATTAAACCTATTGAACCTACTGGTTTCAAGCTTGTAGAGTCCATAGAAATAAGCCTGTAGAGTTTGTAGAAATCTAAAAAATCTTAAATAATGGAGAATTTGAATACTCAAAATAATTTTTGAGAAGGCAAGAGAGGATTTTGGACTGCAGGACCAAAATAGTTCATATGTTTTCTCCAAAAATGAGTGACACATTTTTGGGAACAAAAATTGGCTCTAGTTGGGGAACTCCCTTCAGTTGAAAACTTGGAACAACTGAGGGGAGTAGAACCCAGAATCTCCAGTGCCTTTAAGTATGCCATTGGGATACGGAGTCATGCTACCCAAAAAAAAAGGCACCAAAAATGAAAATGAACAACACAAAATAGAACTAAAGACTATACAAATATACATATGTAGAGGTGAACTTATTTGATACTTCAAGAATTGAAGTGCTTCAGATGCTACCCATTGTGAGGCAGAGAAAAGGGCATGCCATATTGATACTTCAATAGGAAACTATTTTCACCATTTAGCTGATGGATAATAAATGGGCCTCTCCATAGGGAATCAAACTTCCCATGCATTCCCTTTGGTTCTCTCCTTTTGTCCCACAATAGGACTTGATCTCAAATCTAAAAATCATGATCTTTTGCTTTCTGGTCAAAGATATTCTTCACTAGACTTTGATGCGCAACAATTCGGTCCACCACCATAGTTCGTTGCTCATCCATCTCAATTAAGCACATGATCCTTTTATCGATGGAGCTTTCATATGTTTGATCCTCAACTGCCTTAGCCAATTTCAATGCTATAAATTCTAGGGTGATTGGTATCTCAGCATTGAGACCATAAATAAGTTGGAAAGGTGACATACCAATTGCCCTCTTGGGTGTAATTTTGTCTACCCATAAAGCATCAACCAATGCTTTATGCCATGTTTGTTGGTTGTCATCTACCAGCTTCTTGATAATAGTTACTAGGTTCTTGTTGCTTGATTTAGCTTGGCCATTCCCTTGTGAAAAATAATAAGAAGAGTGGGAGAGGGTAATCCCATAGTAATAATAGAACTAAGCAATCTCTTAGGAGGAGAAACAAGTTGCATTGTCTTTGACAATCTTGGTTGGGACCCCAAACCTAGAAATGATGTTCTCTTTGAGAAAATTGCACACTACTTCTGAAGTAGCATGTTTGGTTGGAATAGCTTCCACCCACTTGGTGAAGTAATTTGTGGCTGTGAGGACATAATCATGCCCAGCACTTGAAGATGGGTTTACAACACCAATGAAATTGATTCCCTATTGCTGAAATGGCTCTTCTATCACCATTGGATTAAGAGGCAGAGCAGCTAATTTGGGTTTTCCAACAAACTATTGGCATAGTTCACATCTTTATACCCATTTGTATGCATCTTGAAAGAGAGTTGGCCATTAATACCTGGCTCATAGAATCTTATGGGTAGTTACAGGAGCAAAAAAGTGTCCTCCACAGGCCAGATTATGGAAGGAATTCAAAAGTTAGTTCTGCTGCTCTTTATCCATGCAACGAAAGAACACTCCATCAAGGCTCCTCTTATATAGGCCATTGTCCTAGAGGACAAAATTGGCAGCTTTTAACTTGACAGTCCTCCTTTCTTTACGAGATAGGTGAGCAGGACAGTCACCATAAGTAAGGAAATGAGCAATACTTGAATACCACTCATTTGTGGTGGAGACAAAGAGGACTTTTGGCGTGTCTTCAATTTCTTCTTCTCCATTCTTTGTTTCTTTTGGTCTGTTGTCAGAAATCAATTGGCATAGGCCCCTTCCCCACACCAGCTTCATTGGTTTGATGACTAGATCAAACTCCTAGATTTTAGCAATCTAGTTGTCTCTTTTCATACCAAACTCCTGTTGAGTTAATATAGATTTGACTATGGTGTCAAGAATTAGGGTAGTAATGTGTAAATATAGGATGTAAAAGTGGAAATGCTTTACTACCTTTACCACTGCATAAGCATGCTTCTCCATGTTTGAGTACTTCAATGCATGAGTTTTGAGAGGACAGCTCATAAAATAAATGAGAGATTCCACACCTTCATTTTATTGAACCATAATTACTGAAAGTGTGTACTCAGAAGCATAACTATAAACTATGAAATCCTTGGTGTAATCTAGACAAACCAAAATTGGGGCATGGGAAATAGCTATCTTGATATCTTGAAATGCCAATTTGCCTTCTTCAGTCCAGCTAAAGGTGGCCTTTTCCTTCATCATGTTCACAATGTGGTGAGTCTTCTTAGTAAACTCAGGGATGAACCTTCATAAAAATTCACCTTTCCAAAGAAAGAGTGAACTGCAGTCTTACTTGTGGGTAGAGTAAGTTCTTGGATGGACTTGACTCTATACAATTCAATCTTTGTGCCTTCTTGGGATACAATGTGTCTAAGAAGTTTTCCTTCTGTTATTCCAAAAATAGATTTCTTGGGATTTAAAGAAATGACATTCTGGTGGCAATGTTCCAGCACTTGTTGCAAATGGTGCACATGATTAGGATAATGCTTGGAAAAGACTGTTAAATTATCCAAGTATAATACAATGAACTTACCCATTTCATCTTTGAAAGCAAGGTCCATTGCTCTCTAAAAAGTGGCACCAACATTGATAAGGACAAAATGTATTCTTTGATATGCAAAGGTGCCCCAAGGTGTGGTGAAGGAAATTTTATGATAGTTTGTTTCACCAACTTCAACTTGATTGTATCCTGAGAAGCCATCTAGCATTGATAACATTTTTGAACCAGTCACTATCTGAAGAACTTGATCCATGATTGGTAGAGGATAGTTATCCTTTAAGGATGACTAATTCAAATTCCTAAAGTCAATAAAGAGGTGATTTTTTCCATTCTTTTTCTTTACAGATACTATGTTAGCAATCCATGTAGAATGATGGATTGAGAAAATTATCCTAGAATTCAACATTTTTTGTATTTTAGACAGAATAGTACCTGATATCTTTGGATTATACTATCTAGATTTTTGCTTGTAAGGCACTAAATCACTTTTGAGAAGAATGTCATGGTGGATTTCTTTAGGCCTAAGTGACTTCAGATCATCATAGGAGTATGCTGGGACATCCATATACTAGTGGGGCAGAGCAGTGAACTTGAACTTCTCTTCTTGAGTGCAGCCTTCCTAATGTTCACCAACTTGGGATTTTCTTTGGTACCTAGATTTATTTGGTCAAACTCTTGGGAGGATCTTGAATTTTTTTGCTGTTGTTTGATGAATCTGTCATGTTTGTCAAATAGCTTCTCAAGAGAAACTAGGCCTTTTGAGATTTTATTCCCTTTAAGTTTTAAGAATTCTTTACCTGCGTTTACACTTGATTTAGGGGCTAGTTTAAGCTTCTGAGGCTCACTACCTTCGAAATGAAGCTGTTTAAAGTGTTAGGATCTAGGAGCACGATTGATTACCTTGTATAAGCAACTAAACATGGAATTTAACCAAAAGTAATAAGTAAATAGAAATCAGAAACAACACAAAATTTGAGAGACAATACAAACTTGTATTCAACTCATCCAGAAAGAAAATACAATAAAGAAGTCACACTCTTCTTCCCACACCTCTAGGGCGTATAATAATCTCCCTCAAGAGTTCTCTCTCTCAATTATGGTCACAACAAATAACTCAAACAAAGAGTTATTATTCACCTCCACCAGTCAGTAACAATATTGCCAGTCCACCAGTCAGTAACAATACTGTCAGTCCACCAAGTACTCAAAGTACTCCAAGTAGATCTCCCTGATCTTGCACACCTGTAAATCAACTTGATCTTACTTACCATGTAGATCTTCTACCTGATCTTACAATTAGAAGGATCTCTTCCTTGTCCTTGATCACAATACATGCCCATGGGTCTCTTAAATAGATCCCATACAAAAAATAATTAGACTTCTTAATTACAATAATTAGAAACATAGATCAAGACTAAAATTAGTCTTTAACATGCAAACAACTGGTTCATTAAACTAACTATTCATGTAATCGACAATTTTGGAATTGCACAGGTGACCAATGTCGATCCCTGTCTATCTGGAGGTGACCGATGTCGACTGATACTGACTAATGTCGATAGCTCTGCACACTAGATATGATCGACATCAATTGGCTTGACTGACATTAGTTGCATTGCAACTTAGCAACCTCCTCCATTGTTTGCATCAATGAAGCTTTTAGCTCCACAACCTAACAATCTCCCACTTGGAGATAAATAGTTACACCTATATCTGTACCTATACCTCATCTAATTTTGTTTCCTAGCTTGTATCCCTCTTTAAGCTCAATATTGAAGACTAACCACCACACATCTTATGGTGCTATTCTTGTCATCCAAGTCCCCTGCCATATCCAAATCTACATACCCATGTAAAGAAGTCCCTAACCCTACATAGCATGTTACCCTGCTGTTGGTCTCTCTCAGATACCTAAGAATCCATTGAACTACTTTCTAGTGCATCTTTCTTGGATTGATCCCAAACTCACTGACAACACCCATTACTTGGGCAAACTCAGGTCTAGTACACATGTACTTAACCTCATCATGTGAATTAGGACACTGTTCTATGAACTATCCATCTATAAGTGTGCTAACCGGTTTTGCATCCTGCATCTTGAACCTCACCACTACCTTATTCACACAATCATCCTAAGACAACATCAACCTGTGACTTTTCCTGTCTCTAAGAATACTCATGCCAAAAAAATTTGTTGCTTCTAAATTCTTCATGACACACCTCTGAACTAACTTTACCTTTAGCTCAATAACTCCTTCCATGTGTGACCCTACAACAAGCATACACACAACATACAGTAACATGATAATGTAGCTAATATTATCCAACCTGGTAAAGGAAACATAATGGTTACATTGACATTGACTAAAGCCATGCTTTGTCATACACCTGTCAAACCTCCATTGTCTTGTAGCCTACTCAAGACCATATGCCATGGCCTTCCATCTCACGTGTCCATTCTCTCTTTTCTTTAACCTGAGAATCCATTCATCTTTCAGTGATTTCTTTCTGGCTGAAAACTCTACCAAATCTACCATTTGGTTCTCTTCTAAAGAATTCATGCCATGCTCCCACTGTTTCTTGGATTCCACCTGTTCTGCTTCTTTAAAACTTCCTAGTTATTGACCATCAGTGAGAAACAAGTAGCCTAAAGAAGGGGAATAATGAATTTGAGGCTTACTTACCATTTTAGTCCTCTTTATGGGCATTTAAGACTCCTTAACAGCTTGCTGTCTGCTCAAAATTTGTTCTGACAGTGACTGACCTCAGTCACCCCTTAGTCTGCACCTGATCAACGTCAGTTCCATGTGACTAACTAGACTGCCAACATCGGTTCCCTGACCAACGTCGATGTCTACCTGATCATCGACACTGATTCCCTGATCGACATCAGTGTCCACCTACCCACACCACTGACTCTGGTCTACACATGACCAATATTGGTACCTGTCTGTTCGACGTCGATTCCACCTGACCGATGTCGGTAACTATGTTTTCCTATGAGTGATGACTTTTTACCTGTGAGCTCTCTTTGGATCAAAAACCTATCTAAACTGACCTACTCAAAATTTTTTAGCCCCTTGAGCTGATCTTTATCCAAAATCTTCTCCTTGAAAACCAAGGCTTTCTTGTTCTTATCAAAAACATCAGATTTCCTCTTTGTGTAATAAACATGATCCTTTCTTGTAGCTTTAGTATCAAGAAACCTCACTTTCTTCTATTGCTTATAGAAATCTTGATCTATGTTATCCAGATCTAAACTCTTACCTTTTGACTAAAGAACATGCATCCCCTTCTTATTCATGTGACCAAGCCTATGAAGCCACATCTTCAAATCTATAACTGAAGTAGATAAACCAGAAGGAGAATCAGTAATACAAGTAGATAGAGAAAGAGTACCTACTTTCTTACCTCTTGCTAAAATAAGTCCACCCTTGGTAACTTTCTAAGAGTCTGCTATGAGAGTTACTGTGCATCCCTCATCACCCAACTTTCCTACAGAAATCAAATTCCGCTTCAGGATTGGGACATGCATGACCTCCTTCAACACCCATGTGTTGCCCGTCTGCAATTTCAATTGCACTTTCCCTTTGCCAGCCATTTGAAAAGGCTTACCATCCCCTAAATAAATCTCTCCAAAGTCTCCCTGGACATAATCATGGAAAAATTCTCTATTTAGGGTTGCATGGAAAGAGGCACCAGAATCTAAAACCCAAGATTCCAATTTATCCAACAAACATACCAGAGCATCTTGTGCAACAATATTTGAAACATCTGCTTCTTCATTTCCTTCATGTTGATCTTCTACCATCCAACAATCTTTCTTTACATGCCCTTTCTTTCTACAATTCTAGCAGATTTTCCTGCCATGACTGGATCTAGATCTCCTACCTTTATTTGACCTTGATTTTCTGTGCTCAATCTTCTCTCTTTGCCTTCCCTTATTTTCAACACTTAAAGCATTCCTTGATGATTCACCTGTGCTTTTCTTGTGAATTTCATCATTCAAGATTACACTAACAACATCATCCACTTTCAAGATATTTGAAGCAGACGCAATATTACTAACTGCCATTACCAAACTATCCTAACTTTTAGGTAATGAGCATAAGATTAAGAGAGCCTTAATTTCATCATCAAAAACAATATTGACTGAAATTAACTAATTTAGTAATCCATGGAAATCGCTAAGATGACTATGTACCGATTCACCTTCCTGCATTTGCAAATTAAATAATTGCTTCATAAGAAATACCTTATTCAAAGCTGAGGGTTTTTCATATAAATTTGCCAAAGATCTCATTAACTCTACCGTTGTCTTAGCCTGTGATAAGTTGGAAATCATAGACGATGCCAGGCTCAACCTTATAGATCCCAGAGCCTTCTGATCAAGAACATTCCATTATTCATCTTTCATATCCATGGGCTTGCTAGCAACCCCACCTAATGGTAAGTACAGATCTTTCTGATATAGATAATCTTCTATCTGCATCCTCCATAATTGATAATTCTTGCCATTGAATTTCTCCATTCTTAGCTTACTTTCTTCTGCCATTGCTTTACTCCCACTCAATCAAAAACCCTTGAGATTGACCTGTAATCAAACACTAACCTACTTCGAACCAGGCTTTGATAAACCTGCAACCTCACTCTAATACCACTTTATTAGGATTTAGGAGCATAATTGATTACCTTGTATAAGCAACTAAACACAGAATTTAACCAGAAGTAACAAGTAACTAGAAATCAAAAACAACATAGAATTTGAGAGACAATACAAACTTGTATTCAACTCATCCAAAAATAAAATACAATAAATAAGTCACACTCTTCTTCCCACACCTTTAGGGCTCCCACACCTCTAGGGCATACAATAATCTCCCTCAAGAGTTCTCTCTCTCAATTACGGTCACAACAAACAACTCAAACACAGAGTTATTGTTCACCTCCACCAATCAATAACAATACTGCCAGTCCACCAGTCAGTAACAATACTACCAGTCCACCAAGTACTCAAAGTACTCCAAGTAGATCTCCTTGATCTTGCACACCTACAAATCAACTTGATCTTACTTACCATGTAGATATTCTACCTAATCTTGCACAACCTGCAGATCAACCTGATATTACAATTGGAAGGATCTCTTCCTTGTCCTTGATCACAATACATGCCCATGGGTCTCTTAAATAGATCCCATCCAAACAATAATTAGACTTCCTAGTTACAATAATTAGAAACACAGCTCAAGACTAAAATTAGTCTTTAACATGCAAACAACTAGTTCATTAAACTAACTATTCATGTAAGTGATAGTTCTAAAACCACACAGGTGATCGATGTTGGTCCCTGTCTGTCTAGAGGTGATCGACATTGGCTGATACTGATCGATGTCGATAGCTCTACACACTAGATATGACTGACATCGATTGGCCTGATCGATGTTGATTGGCCTGACCGACGTTAATTGCACTGCAACTCAGCAACCTCCTCCATCATTTGCATCAGTGAAGCTTTTAGCTCCATAACCTAACACAAAGTTGTATCTTTGCTCCAAAAAAGCAATGATTTAGTTGTCATTATTGAACACCTACCAATGATTGGCATTATCAGGCATACTTGGTCAAAAGACCAGTTCAATAGTGTACCTGTCTCCCTTAAAATTAGTGTGAAGAACCAAGAGAGTTTCTAAAATAGCCAATGCATCAGCTCTGTCATTAAATTCCCTAGGTATGGTAGAGATGTTGAAAGCATCAAAGCTTTCAATTTGTTCCTATAATAGATTGTGGTAATGGTGCGATCTCTCATTTTTGGTTTGATACAAATTTCTAACTTGACAAACCACCAGTTCAACATCTCCTTTGGCATGAAGGATTTTAATGCCTTTATCTCGAGTAGCCTTCAATTCAAGCAATAGAGATTTATACCCAGCTGTGTTGTTGGTGTTGTTGAACTGTAACTTGTATGAAGAAGGAAAGATATCTCATTTGAGAGATATCCACACAATCCCAGCTCTTGAACTGATAGAGGAGTAGCTGCCATCAAATTCCAAAATCCATACCTCATCAGACACTAATTTTTCCTTAGATTTTTCTTCATTTGGAGGGGGAGATTCTTCTACACTTGCATTGCACTCCACCAATCCTTTTGTTGTTCCATTAGAACTAATTTCTAGGTTGACACATTTGGGAATTTCATCAGATGCCTCATGGACTTCCTCTATGGATAACAAGTAATTACCCATGCCTGAAGACTCAAACAAAATTTGAGCTTTAGGCGCTGATGTTTGAGCGACCATGTATTTTGCTTCCTTTTCAAAAAGCAATCTCTGCATAATGCCTTTGACTGGGATCCTCACCTTAGATAGGTCCATGCTTAATTCACCACCAACATCCTTACAAAAATTTTGCCCAAGAAGGATGTCATATGATTATGGGACGTCAGCCACTAGAAAAGTCATCTTGATTCTCTTGTCTGGGAATGTTGCAAATGCAAATTGGGCATCTTTGATTTGTCCTAGTAGTGGCACTTGTTTGTTCTCCATGGAGAAACATCTCCCAAATGTCTTGGTTAGTGTGAGACCAAGGGATTTTGCCACTTTGGTAGGCATAACATTGTCAAATGCACAAAAATCTATGATGCAATTGTTCAATTAGTGTCCATTTATCAGAAAGGAGACATAAAATGGTTTAGTCCTATTGGGAGAAGTAGGAGGAGTAATGACAAGGTTATTCCTAGTGGATGTGTTCTTGGGGGGATCACGAGTTACCTTTGGAATTGCTCATCCTACACGGATGGCTTAGTTCTTTACACATTGAACCAACTTATCTAACTGGTCAGGGTTAGATTGTAGGAATTCAAATTCAAACATTTAAATTTTGGTTTTCTTTATATGTTCAATTATGTCAAATGTCTGAAATGAACTAGGAAGAGAGGATGGGAGTTCATCCTTTTGGTTTTTGGGAGGGGGAGGACTAGTTTGTGAATTTGAAGTAGAAGGTGTAGGGATGTTTGATGTACTTACCTTTCCTATAATCACTGGGTCCTTTGGCTAGAAAGGCAGAGTTGTTCCCTACCTAGCAATTGAAATTGTTGGTTGAGGTCACTCCTTTGTCTTTTCTTTATTAGCTTGCTGGGCTGACTAGTTCTTGGACTGGGTGAAAATAATGTATGATCCCTCAACTACTTTACCTTCCTTTCTGGGTTCATCTTGGTAATTCAGGAAACCAATGTTGGAGTCACCAACTAATTCTTCTTCTTCTTTTGTGAAGAGATTAGTGTCATCTTCTAGATTTAACTCAGACCGAAAGGAGAAATCTGATTCTACTTCAAGATATCCAACTACTAAAATGGTTGGCAATGCTTCAATGGCAAGGTTATTCCTCTGAGGGGGAGGAAGATGATTTGTTTGCCTTTGAAAGCTAGTAGCATTGCCTTGGTATGAATGATTGGGGAATGTCCTCCTTGGTATATCTCTGTAAGGAGAAGAAGACATCCCTTGCACCTTTTGCTTTCTAAGAGCCAGTAATTCATTTGCCAGCTTCTACACCATTGGATTAGTGGTGACTGTAGGTGATTATTTAGAGGATGAAGAATATTTACCTTTGTTAGGATCTCTCATTATCTTTCCTACCAAGATAAGGTCATCTTCCACCTCAGTAGCCAAATCCTGAGCAGCAGCAAGGTCTATGTGGCTAGCCCGTCTTAGTAGAAAACTCACTTTAGGTAGTTATGAGTTGATGAAGCATTTAAGTTCTCAGGTGTTGGCTGAGCAATTGTAAGAATATGGTTCCTCAGCTTGTCAAACTTGGAAATGAAGTCCTCATAGTTTCATGAGGTTCCTTATTCATCTATGTGGGTTGGGCCAGCAAGGCATGCACATCTTTTACAGGCTTGAACTTGGCTTCAAATTTAGCTTTAAGAGTGTTCCAGTCAGTCACTGACTGAACCTGTAGATGGTAGAACCAATCTATAATAGCACCTTGCAATGTTTCCATGAACAACCTGACTGCTACGTCTTCATACTCCACACCTATCACACCATAAGCTATGCTGAAGGATGCAATATGTTCATCAAGATGAACTCTCCCATCACTAAAGAATTTGGGGAAATTCTTCCTTGAACTACATGGAAGCTCATGTAGAGGTGGAGTAAGATTGACTGGACCAAAAGAGTTACCCTAGGGGCCTTGAACCGTGATGATTTGATTATAGAAAAGGGGGATAACAAATTTGGGTGGATTATGGATAGGCAAAGCTATGCTAATAGTAGAAAAAGAAGCTATGCCTTGTGTTGGTGACTTGGTATGGGTAGGAGGAACACTCCTGGATCATTTAACTTGAAGTTGGGGAGGGAACAAATCAAAATTACCCTGTTACACCAACACAAAAATAGGGTCAACCACACCTTGGGCTCTCTAATTTCTAGTATAACGTGGAGTTACCAAATTATAGAATAAAAATGGGAAAGAATTGGCCCTACTTCAACTTGAAGCTTGAGGCTTCAAATTGTGCACTCTTCCCTAGTAGAGTCATTAAAAAACTATTGGGTGAATGTTTTGTCACCAACTAACTGATGAGCAAAATAGGTCTCTTCAACCACAACACAGGGAGATTGGTCAGCCAAATGTGCAGGTTTACTACATCAGAGGTGGACAAATCTCTCCTCTCATCAAGGGGAGGTTCCCTATAAATATGAGGAGCTATATATATAAGCAAAAAATAACACTCAGGGGTAGGATTACACCATCTATCTCTCTTTTTTCAGAGATGATGTTCACACACAAAGGAGAAATCTTGGTGATAATACTGAAGGCACTTCTCTTCTTTTAGAAGTGGTTTTGTAGCAGGGTACATGAGTTCTTTTTGGTGGGTAACCAATAGGTTACAAGGGCACAGTAACCAATAAAATGAAGTGCAACGTAAAGTCTCCACTTCAACTACCAAAAGAGTGAAATATGAAGGGTAATGGGGGCACAAAGTCATCCCAAGATCCTTTACACATAAAGAAACTAAAAACACATATTGAGGACAACTGTGATCGCACAAAGTCTTTCCACAATTGGCTTCAGGACACCATCCTAATTACTTCCACTAGTTCTGCTTGTTAAATTGAATAAACAAGAATACATTCAGGACATAGACATAAGAATAGTCTCCTAAAATGACACAAGCTATAATATCACAAAGACTGAAATTAACTTGCTTTCTCATTCAAACAAAGAAATATGATGAATAATCTGAGCTCAAAGTCTCAGTAATCACCTCTCAATTTTGGCAGAGTTTTGCTTCTATATTGGAAAAGTCCCCATTGCATAAAACAAGAGTTTACAATCTATAGCACCTAGAAAGGCTTGGTGCTTTGTTCCATGAAATGGCCCATGTTGCGGTTAATGCCTTTAATGTATTTTCAATTTTGGCAAGGGGCCATGCTTGGAATAGTGCATCCACCTTAACTTTGGCTTGCCAATTCATCTTATATGTCTCCTCCAAAGTATAGGCCGCCTAATCCTTTCCTTTTTATTTGCGTAGCTATCCACTTTGCCTTTACTTCATGGATAAAAATAGGCTGCATCCTTGATTTAGCGTGCTCAGGTGACTACTTGGTGGACTGTTTCTCCTACTAGAAATAACTCCCTTGTAGATATTTTTGATCTTTTTGTATTGTTCTCTCTTCCCTATAGCAATTTGAGCTCTCGGGCTCTCTTTTCAACTGGTCACTTGGTTCATCCTTCAAGTTTCATGTTATATTTAAAAACTAACGTATATTCTATTACCTTAAATTTAACGTCTGAGAGGATGTTAATGGTTGTTGGTTGTTTGAACCATATTGAACTATGAACCTTTAAACCTATGAAAGTTCATTGGTTCAATAGTTTGGGTGATCTTTATCAGTTTCTTAGTCAATTACTTCCTTGGTTCAATTTTTTCCTTACTTTTTGGTTGAACCATCCCTTTAAACTAGTCTTTAGAATCATCTATTTGCTGATTCCTACCTTTGTCTAGAGCTTCCTTTGAACTGTTGAACCTATGAACCATTAAACTTTGAACTCTTTTGGTTCAAGGTTGAATCGGTTCATTCTTAGAATCCTTTGTTTTTAACATAAGTCTTTGAAAGCCTTGAAATTCCTTCAGGTCTATGTCTTTGGGACATTCCAAAGGGAAGGTGTCCCTTCGAGCCTTTGAGAAACCTCTATTTTCTTGGTGCCAAGAGCCCCCCACAAGGGTACCTACCCTTCGAGGTCCTTTGGGTGGTCTTCAGGTTAATTTCATTAATTCCTTTAGACATTTTGTTTGAAGGAAATCTTCTTTTGCCTTAGCCATTTTTCTGCCAGGCTTTTGGTCATTCCTTCAGGAAAAATGCTTGAAGGAATTCCTTCGAACAATTTGTCCAAAGGATTTGCCTTAGTGAATTTCTTCCACAAAAAATATTTCTGAAGGAATTCTTTCAGTTCCTTTACTTGGTAATTTCCTCAGACAAAAAGTCTGAAGGAAATCTTCTCTTTCAGCCTTAGTCACTTTTTGATCTTTGAACCAATGTTCCTTGCCCTTCACAAGGGCACCTGCCTTTAGTTCACTACCCTCTGCAAGGGCACTTGTTCCTTTAGCTTTAGGGTAGTCCTTTGAACTGACTGATTGAACCAACTTTGGTTCAACGGTTCAATCTTGCATTTGAAGCCTTCTTTTCTTCTAAGTCTTTTGATTTCTTCAAACCCATTGAACTCATTGAACCAATTTTGTTCAAGGTTCAATGGTTCAAGGTTCATTCCTTTGTTCTTCGAAGCCTTATTTTCTTTTTCTAAGTCTTTTGAAGCCGTTGAACTTGATGAAGCAGTTGAACTTTGAACTTTTGAAGCAACACTTAACTCTTTTAAGCTTGCCATCATCGTTGAACCTGTTGAACTCATTGAACCTTGAACCTTTTTGGAAGCAGGGTTCAATGGTTCAATGGTTCAATCCTTCCTTTAAAGCTTGCTGATGAACATTTTTGGTTGAACTGAGGCATTGAACCAATCTTGAAATTGCCTAAGTGCTGGGAATTTGTTCCTTTGTGAGAATTTGCCAGTTGAAGCCATTGAACCTATTAAACTTGCTGGTTTTAAGCCTGTAGAGTCCATAGAAATAAGCCTATAGAGTCCATAGAAATATGAAAAAGCTTGAATAATGGAGAATTTGAATACTCAGAACAATTTTTGAGAAGGGAAGAGAGGATTTTGGCCTGTAGGACCAAAATAGTTCATATGTTGTCCCCAAAAATGAGTGCCACATTTTTGGAAACAACAATTCTATAAATATTCAAGCCAATTTACTATGAAGAACATAATTAT
Organism: Torreya grandis; assembly: GCA_037957365.1. NCBI lineage: Eukaryota > Viridiplantae > Streptophyta > Pinopsida > Cupressales > Taxaceae > Torreya > Torreya grandis. Next base: position 1,172,146 of record JARHVA010003864.1, read on the forward strand.
GAGTTACATTGCCAAAAGGAAGTCATAAAAGGGGGTCCCAAAAGCAAGATAAACTTGGTAAAAAACCTAGGTCCAACATCCAAATGGGAAAATACTGAGGCATTTTATCATGGACTAAGAATTCATATGCTTTGAATAAAACCTAAAATTTAGATCTTATTATTCATAGATGAAATCTTAGAATGATTTGAGAAAAATTTAAAAGGTATTATAAATAGTCATTTGTAGCTTAACATGTAGTTAGTCACCAATCATGGAAGGGCTCAAGCAAATAAATCCAAAAAGGGCTCCAAATAGGTCCTCTAGACTAGGTAAATCAAGATTTAGCTCAAAATAAAGAGGGCCTTTATTTTCAACCTAAAAATGGGGTGTGTTGGTAAAGTAAATAATAATAGATATTTCCTAATGGGAGATAATTTATGAGTATTTAGAGAATGCATAATTTCTTGGTTCATGCATGCAAACATAAGTGTTAGTTGCAAGCAAAATCAGAGACAAAATCACAAGATTGGGAACTAAATTCTACTACAACACATGACATACTAAGCTACTTAATTTACAAAGACTATCAATGTGTGTATTTTAAGTGATTAATTCTTTCTAGCTCTGTATTTACACATAATCATTTAGATCAGTTCAAACATTTAGAACTTCTGAGGGAGTAAGATTTAGCAATTTGGTTGAAGAGGGAAATAGAATGGGCATTGCTTTATTGCAAACCAAACATCTATATCCCTAATATAGATACCTTTGATCACCCTCAAAACCTTACCCAACTGCCAAATAGCCCAGAAAGCCCATGGTATAGGTTGTTTGAATTACCCTTTTGAGGATCTTGGGATTTTTTATGTTATTTTCAATTTATTTTCTTTTCTTACCTTTTAAAAGGGGGTTTCCTTTTCTTCCATTAAGGGTTGGGGACTAAGCCATGGGTTTAAAAATGTTTAGAAATTTCATTGATTAGTTGAGATAAATTAGAAATGACAATGTTTATGCCTACTTCAAATTTTATGTTTAGTGCCTTTGATGTCTTTTAAACAAAGAAAACAACATTTCTAAACCCATGTACTCTGTTAAGAATTAAATGCCACAACAATTCTAAAAATGTGAAAAAAAATATAGAAACTCACACATATTATTCAAGCAATATTTTTAGTTAGGCTCAAGAATCCCATTAATTCTATATTCAAATAAACAAACCCTTCATTTCATTAAGCACTGATTAAGCAAGGGAAATCCTCAAAATAAAACAAGATAATTCAGTCCAAAAATAAACACAATGATGATAAACCCAATGAGAAGGAAAATAAAATGAGGGAAACAAACAAAATGCAAACTTAGCTAACAATAAGGAACCAAAAAAAATGAAGTTAATTAATGGTATTTTTAAGTAAAAACATGCCTAAAAATTAGTTAGACACCTACAAGTAAGATTTTGAGAAGGTCAAGGGGGGAACTAAACTTTTACCTATGTTGCCCTCAATGACAAGAAATTATCCCATAAATTTTCTAATGTTTTTTCAAAAATTTGGTAAGCCAAATTAGATTACTTACTTCAGTTATATGTTTGAATTTACTTAACAAATAACATTGGGAATAATTCAAATTAATTATCTCAGCTCTACAATCTATAATTATGATGGGGAGAAAGGATGAGCATTGATACATACCAAAACATGTTGATTACTCAACTTGGGTGAGGCTTTTCTGCTAGTTGATTCATCCTTTAGTATCAGGTTGGATGACTTGAGTGTAAATCTACCTAGAAATGGGAACTTCTCAAATAGACAACTTGGATTGGTATTTGTTGAAGCATGAGTTAATTATTTAGTAAGGAGAAACCAAGAAAAAGTGTAGCCATAGAATAGGTTTGCGTAGAAGACACACCTAAAAGGAAAAAACAAAGAACCATGAGACAAATGCAAACACACAACCAAATTAAAATTATTCTAATTATAAACTAGAACACAATAAACTAACTAAGAAAACAAAAGCAGAAAGAAAGATACTAAACTATTATGTACAATATACATTATAGACTAGTCTAGGGATCTCATTCTAAAGATGTATTAAAAGGGGCAACCAAGAAGTAATGCTTTAATAAATATCCATTCACTAGATTTAGTAGATATACTAATATAAATAGAAAGCTCTTCAATGCTTGTTTATGTCTAGTACAGTCAGCCCAAAGAGAAAAATTCAATAACAAATGCCACTCGTGAGGATTTTTATTAGCAAACTTATTGATGGACTTGATAAAGTTCCTATTGGTTATTTATACCAGTCCATTCCCTTGTGGGTAGTAATTGGATGAGAACATTAAATTTATCCCATTGTCATATGCCCACTTACTAAATTCTATAGATTGAAATGTGGGGCCATTATCATAAACTAATGAGAATGGGGTCCTAAATCAAGTGATCACATTTATTTCCATGAACTTGATCACTTCATTACCAATTATATTATTCATCACCACTAACTCCATCCATCTCATATAATAGTTTATAGATGTAAGAACAAACTTGTGGATTACTATGGAGTTTGGGTTAATGAATCCTATGAAATCTATCCCCGATTGGGAAAATGGTGTCCCTTATATAACTGGTTATAGCAACATTACAGAGTGGACTTCTCTTTTGGCAAAGGTATAACATTGATGGCATGCTATAACATGTGCACAGACATTCCTGAATAAGTAAGGCCAATAATATATTGCTCGATGTATCTCATGTGCCATTGTATTTATTTTAATATGACCAACACCTAGTTTGTCATGTAAAGCATCTATGACTTCCTTGGATTCATAATATGACACTCATCTCAAATAGATGCCTTCATATTTTTTTGAAGGGAACTCCTTTATTTACCATGTATTGAACAAATTTTATTCCAAGAGATATTTTATGTGTTTGATTGAGTCTAAGAGGTGAGATTTCACATATAAGGTAATGCAAAATTTGTTGGACCCTAAATTTTGTATCAATTTATTTTAGGTAATTTTTGGAATATGGCACAAGATATATGGGCATCAAATTAAACATAGGTGTGGAAGTAAGATAAGGCACAAAAGGATTTATCATAGAAAAAACAAGCCATGAGGAGTAAGGATACATAAAACACAGATGAATCAAGGGTGAGAAACTCAAGAAAATAGTGTATGACCTTGATAAGGGTGTGGAAAGTGGAAATAATCAACAAATGGTTAACACATACATTAGAGGAGAATAGTAAAGCACAAATCTAGCACCGACCTATGAGAATATATGAGCATGACACATATATCCAACATAGAGTGGGTATATAGGGGAATTTAGTTCCGAATCAATAGGAATTCATTGTAATAGCTTCCCATGACTTATTTTTATTAATGGTCATTGGAAAGTCATCATTATTTATATTAATACTATAACAGAATGTTCAGGGTAAATCCATGTATAAATACCCCTAGTTTTAATTAGAAGAGTTATTGATATTGGTGGTTGTTATTACAATGGTATTCTTGTAATTAGAAATCTTGAACTTATTCATGTTCTTGATGTGCATCAAGACCTATGTATAGTGATCATTTAAATAAAATAAGATGGAATACTTGTGTTTTTGGAATAAATCTTGTACACTTGTTATGGAACCAATGGCACTACTACTCTTTTTTTTTATTTGCACCTATCTCTTTTCTCATGATAAATAGCTTAAGTATGGAATGAACTAATTTTTAGAATTAGATTTACTATGATACTCTTTACTTATAACTAAATGTCTATTTAAAGACTATCGTATAGAGATCCCAATGTATATACCATCACATGACATAACTAATGAGAACCAGTCTTAAGTTGCATGCTTTAGGTGAGTGCATGAGACCATTTCTCATGTGATAAGATAGAGTGCTAGCTAGTTGGAATTATTATACTCTTTACACAAATAACCAAGAGAAGTCATGCTAAACTAAAGGAAAAGAACCCAACATTTTGGTTTTGTTGATGGGACCTGTTACACTTGTTAGTATGATGGTAAAAAAATGGTTGAGTGACTTTCTTTAGATGATATTGAGTGTTAAATTGATACAGTAGAAGAGAATTTTGCATGCCAATATCTTAAACCAAGAATTTTTGCACATACATGGGTAGAGTAAAATCTATATGATTCTTTGTATGGAGTATTCTTTGTCGAATTACCTATGCACTTAAATGCTTAGTTTTTAGTATATGCACAAAACTATTCAAGACATTATGGGCAGAAGGATTCATGGTCAATAGAGTGTTAGATGGCCTTAGATAAGCTGGAAAATGTTTGGACATGCGTAATAGACATCTAGTGGAAAGAAAAACTTAATAGTTATATTTAAGAATATGCAGTCTCTACATATTCTTGCCCAGAAGAAGCATATTCTAACTTCCTAAGAGAGCCACATGGAAGGTATATCAAATAGTTCCCTTTAGAGATTAAAAATATTATGGTGGATTTTGCACTTGAGAATTTTTTTATGGATGGATAAACTCTCTCATGCATGAGTAATGAAACTAGTGGGGAAATGGAGGATTGTGCATTGGCATGGAATTGGGAGTTTAACATGGAATTCATGTAGTAGGAATTGCATAAGTGAAAGTATGATAAGGCTAGGTGCAAGGATATGAGAGGTAACAGACTAGGGCTAATGGGAGGATCTTAGAGTGCCATGAGAAGCTGAAGGATAATGGAAAGCCATAAGGAGTACTCCCTAACCATAGGCTCATGCCCTTCAATAATGTAAATATGTATAAAAGATCTAGGATATGCACTGATAATGGAACCCAATCTAGATAAACCCAATTCCCCCACCATAGTGTATGCTCATGCATTTAAGTTTGACATAATTCTTTTAAGAATTTGGGATATTAATAGTTTATAATCTAAAGCTAAGCCAGTAGAGGAATATTTGGGAGTACAATTTCAACAAAATAATCTACTTTTAACATTGGATTTTCCATTACAAGTATGACATATGGATCAAATTGGAATGCAAAGTGAACCTAATATTAATAGTGGGAAAATTATATCCCCAACTATATCAAATCAACTTTATTCAGTGCCCACTACTTCTGGTGCACCTATTACTATAGGAGGCATGTGAAGAAGCATCGATGATGATTTTTTTGGAGGAAGATCAGGGAGAAACATTGGAGGCATTACCAATCCTCCACCATAAGCTTCAATAAGAACTAGAATAATGCCAAAACAAGGTCCACTACAACCACCAAGTTCACCTATGATGTATTACAGGATGGGACTTTATCTCCCTAATATCGAGGTGTCAAAAATGTGACATAATATGTTCATAAATATGACGTTATTTAGTGAGTGTGGTATATCACTTCTTCAAAACAAAAGGCTACTTAGTTTTCCATTACCTTATTAGATTATACACATAAACGGTACCAAAAATTTAACCTATAAAAAATAGTTGTGAACTATGAAATATTTAAAAATACATTCCTTCAAGAGTTTGACCTTCCCAAGTTTGAGTAGTAGAAAATCATTGCCTTAAAGGACATAAAACAAGAGCTCACTAAAAATGTGTGTGAATATGATTTATGTTTCAAAATGATTCTTTTAAAATTATCATTTGAGATTAACTCAACACAACATACTCAATGGTTTATGGGAGGGATGTTGCTTCCATTTCATCAATCTCTATCCCAAAAGACCTTTATCGACTCGCAAGAGGCACTAGAAGCTGCTCTTCATGCTGAAGCTATAGAAGTATAAATATAAGGATTAACCCCTTCATGGAGGCTTAGATTATTTATATTGCCTCTCAACTAGATAATCTAATGGATAATAGTGCTCATGACACATGCATCAACCTATGGTGTGTTGAGTATGAATTAGAGGGCCATAACATGAATAACTACCCATGAAGGAATGTTCACACCATAAAAAAATAGTCTTGTGAGATCTACCACAAGGATCATGATGTAAGGAATTGGTCCTTAATCCAATGCACTACCCAGACTAAAGTATCACTATAATGTAAAATATGTGATACATACATGCTTGATACTAATGATTGTCATGTCATCAATGAGATACATAAAGCATGCAAAAGAGGGACTTGCCAAAATTATGTTGATAATAATCAAGAGTCTAGTGGAGGTCAATATTTTCAAGGTCAAAGATGTGGAAATGGGCATATGGGTGGTTTTTTTCCACCTAAGACTTTTTATAAGTATGGATTTCCATATCACTATCAGCATGACTACCTAGTTTACCCAACTTGTGCTTTTTTTAAGAATGAACATCATCTGAAAGAATGCCCCAACTTACATATGAATATCACCAAAGATCATAATGAGAAGGGTGTAAGGATGAATCATGTTACCAAAACTAAAAATACTTAGTGGATACCATTCCCTAACACCCCATTAATGGGACCTAAATTAAATATTATGACATGAACTAGTGCTTATCCCAACCCATTTCAATTCCACCTTCATAAAAGGTTCATCATGAAGAACCATGTGCTCAACACTACCTTGATTCTCAAAAATAGAAAGAGGTATTTCATGACACAATGGCCTTGGTATGTGAATTATAAGGTGAAATTGAGTTTTTGAAGGTTAAGGATGCCACCATGTGCACTGATATGAAAAAATAAACTATCTCAAGAGACTCCAGGCAGGATGGATTTCAAGAGCTATGCAAACTACTCCTTAATGAAAACATCATTCCCTTCTTGAATAAATGGTTTTGAAAACAAACAACTAAGATTCCTATAGATTATCATTTGAACCATGCATGTTAACAATAAGCCTATATCCAACTAGATGCTAAATGTGTCAAGGAGATTATTTTAAATGCATCTATTGATGGGTGGATGATCTGAGATATACTAGTGGATATTGGTGCAAAATTTAATGTTTTCACAAAGGATGCCTAAAGGAATATGGGGAGCCCCACTTTGAAACCTTCCCCATATGTTTTGTTTATGGCCAACAAGGTTTGAGTGGTGCCCATAGGAGTTATCAAGGATGTCACCATTAACATTGTGGGTGTCCCTTTCAAAGGTGATTTTGAAGTAATTAAATTGGATGAAGCTGATGATTTTAAAACTCTATTGGGTTGGCCATGGTGCTATGCCAATAATGCTAACTTACATTTTAAGAAGTGCTACTTCAACATTGAGAATGTCACCCAACATGTAATTATTCCTCTCATTAACAATCAAGGACACCCTTTTATAAATATAGTTGATGCTATAACATCACAAGGCAAGGAAATGAACATATATGTCCTACTCCTGATGGTTTGGTTCACTAGAGAGATGCACAATCCGTATCCAACACCACTAGCACTACTTGTGAACACTGGACACATAGATAATATGAACTAATGAGATGAGGTTATACTACATTTAGTTGAAAGATAAATGCTCCATGTAAGTTAACTAAGTGTTATAAGTCTATTTGACTCATTGGTGGATGCGTAATGAATGCACCAACTTTATAGTTAGATCAAACACCTAAGTTTGATGTCTAAATCAAGGTTCAGGAGTACTTACAATAATTAGAGGATTATTATGTTTTTGAACATTAACATATGCATGCACTCCCTATTGTACTTCAAGGCACAACTGCTTGTTGGTGGTCTACTCATCAATATAGGTTGTTGACATGGGAACAAGTATGTGTTATGCTACATCATCACTCTCACCATAACAACCAGGTTCAAATTGTACTTAGTTATAATGGTTTTGAGTCCCTAGACAACCATCTAGCCACCTTTGAGCATCTTTAGAATTTTGATGAGACATTTTTATAAGAATCCTTATGGGTACATGAATTTTATGGCACTCTACATGTTTGGGATATAGCATGGTATGTTCATGAAGAAACATGCCTTGATACAGATATCTAAGAATGCATCAAACATGGTCTAAGCACTACCTTTGTATTTTATTCACACCGATCAGATATAAATTTATCCTTTCAAACTATTTGTCAAGTAGTACTGGGTGATCAAATACCAATTGAAGATAGAATATAGACCATGCATGGTGAAATTGAGGATGAATTGGCCATATTTCAATAAATTGATACTCTTAACAAGAATTAGTTATAACTTGACATACAATCCAAATTTATCCATAGGGAACATATCTAAAAGGGTAAGTAGAAGGTTGCATGTTAACTTAATGAGGGTACTAGTATCGATCCCCCTAAACTGTGATTTTACCACTTAAACTTGCCAATATAATATGGGGCATGTGAGGTGAGAGATAATATGAAATCCAAGAAAAAACCATATTTTATGCCACTCCAAATGGTTTAGTAAAATATTGGTCTAGAATATGCACCGAAGATGGCCACTATAGGAGATTTCTAGTTTGAAGCAAAATTGGCTAGTCTTTGAACTTACAGCATTGTGTAGACATTTTCTAAAGAAAATAAATATAAATGAAAGGATTACATTCAACATTGGGTGAAATTCACATCAAATTGGTTGAGGGCACTCACCTAGTTAAGAAGAGAGCACATTTAATGAATCCTAGTCTACACATGTTAAAGAATAAATTGATGGCATGTTACACATTAGGGTTATCACACCCATTGATGAATTTGAATGGGTTAGTCCCATAGTAATTAACATAAAAAAAAGATGGCCAAATCCACATTTATGTTGATTATAAATAATTAAATGATGTGTGCATCAAGGACCCATTCCCAATGCCATTCACAAAGGAGATTTAGAAAGGTGTCACTCAATGTGAAATCTATATCTTCAATAACAACTTTTTAGGCTATCATCAGGGATAATTTTTTTAGTAAAATAAGGCAAAAAACACTTTTACCACTGAATGGGGGTTATTTTCATATAATGTTATGCCATTTGGATTAAATAATGCACCATTAGTCTTCTCTTACATTGTGGTAGAAACCTTTTAAATATTTCATCCACAAGTTCTATCAAGTATATCTAGATGATTAGACCATGTATGGATTTGTGTGTGACCACTATGCCAATTTGTGTCTCATGCTTGAGTGATGTCCACAACTCCATATTTCCTTAATCCTGAAAAATTGCATCTTTGCCACACCTTTTGGGATTTTTTATGGCACATCATTTGTCAGGATGGAGTGATCATGGATTTGACCAAGATTGTAGTTATTATTCAACTCTCACCTCTAACCACTTAATGAAAGGTTCTTGCCTTCCTTAGTCACACATCATATTATCATAAGTTTATACATAGTTATGCTAACATAGTAGCTCCATTAGAAGAATTAATCAAATAAAATGGTCTCTTCCTCTAGACTGAATGACATCAACATGCATTTGAGACCTTGAAAGAGAAATTAGTAACTACACCCATCCTCCAATTCCTAGACTAGATGACACCATTTTATGTACATGTCAATGCTTTTGACATGGCAGTGGGTGTTATTATTATGTAGCCTAGTAAAGGGAATCTAGACCATCCCATATATTTTTTTAGTCACAAGTTAACACTGGTAGAGAAGAATTACTCTACTATTGAATGAGAAGCCTTATCCATGGTGTATGCACTAAAACTTTTGTCAATACTTGTTAGCCATTATTTTCACCTTATTTATGGATCATGAGGTGCTCAAGTACCTTGTGAATAAATTATTTTTACATGGATGAATCTATTATGTTGGATTGATCTCTTCTAGGAGTTCTAATTCTTTATGGTCATCAAACCTAACAAAGTAAATTTTAGTTCCAACTACTTCTCACATGTTGAGTTTGGGGAACCAAAATGCACCATAGAGGATGATTTACCTAATGTAAAACTTTTTAAAGTTACATGTGAGCCTAAATAATTGGAGTAAATAGTTAATTTTATTGCAGCTGGTTCCATGCTAGACCATATTATCACCCAAGATAAAAATAAATTAGATGTATGCACTGCACCTTTCCATCTTATTGTTAGAGACCTATACAAACTTGGAAGGGATGAGGTGTTACACAAGTGTGTTAAGAAGCATGAGTGTGTATAAGTCCTTTAAAATCCATGAGGATATCATTGGGGGATATTATGTTAGTGATGCAATGACATAAAAGGTTCTCCTAGTTAACTTGTGCTGGCCCACCTTATTCAAGGATGTCCAAGCTTATGCATGCCAATGTCATATCTATCAACGAGTAGGAAAACTAAACCATAGGGATTCCATGCCTCTTCATCCAATATTTACTCGTGAACCTTTTGAAAAATGGTTATTGATTTTGTTGGGCCTATTACCCCTATTTCAAGATGAATTGGTGCATGTTACATCATTACTACCACCAATTTTCTCACATGCTAGGATAAAGTAGTGCCCACACATTATTGTACTACTATAACCACTGTTAGGTTCCTTTAGAAAAATATCATCACCAGATATGGATTCCATTTAATTTTAACAAGTGATCATGACACTCACTTCTTTAATGAGATGATACACATCCTCTTGTCTAAGTTTATGATTGTATACCATAAGACAAATCCATACTACCCTCAAGAAGTTTTTAACAAAATATTGGGACATACATTAACAAAGATTTATAATATCGATCATACTAACTGGATCAAGTTTCTATAGTTATATGGGCATACCAAACCACATACAAATTATTGAACAAGAGTACTCCTTTTCATCTTGTCTTTGGTGTTGAAACAATTATACTAATGGAGTTATTTATTACTTCTTTATGTATTGCATGTGTTGGCCAACTATATGATGAAGGATATCTAAAAGGACACCTTGACACTTTATTATAGTTAGATGAAGCATGATTTCTTTCACATTAGAGTCAAGGAGTTAAAAAATAGAAGTAAAAAGCCTGGTATTACACATCTTAAAAACAAAATTTTTTCTCTTGATATGCACTATTGGTTTATGATTTTAAGTTTGTGTATCACTCTAATAAATTACACATACATTTAGATGGTTCATTCATCATTCATATCATTTATCTCATAGGCACATTCAATTTATGGTGGTTAGATGGCTTATTTATTCTAGGTCATTTTAATGGTAGTCAGCTTTAGCATTATCATTCCATGTAATATTTCAAAATTTGTTAATAAGGCATGTGCCAATAGATTAGTTTAGGCTTTTGGTTTTTTCTCCAATAAAGTGTTGAAATGTTTGTGTGCCTTTTATTTAGGTTTATTTCAGCACATGGTTCTCTTTTTTTTTTGGTCATGCCCGTGGAGGACCACAAGAATATTTTAGTGTAGGGTAAGTTTCAAGATGAATAAAATAAAGCTAGAGCATGAAAATTAAAAGTTGTAAGGAATGACACACATAAGAGGCACACAAGTGGAAATAAATGCACGTGATGGGCATGCAAGTGACAACACATAAGGAGAAAGAATTTCATATGGGAGGTAGTGCATGATCTAAAGTGTAGAAAAATAATAGCAAAGGAAAAACTTCTATGAATGGGTCAGGAGGGGAAAAGTAGTTCTAGCCTTTGAGAATGTAAATTTAAATCTTTTTACAGCTAGTATGTATTACAAGAAAATCATGATTATGGGACAAGTTTATTAAATTGATAAAATTTTAACTATAATGCCAATCATGTCAAACAAACATCGCGGCATATTATTTGAGAGCATTAATGAGTGAAGTGATGGATAAAGGCATGGGTGAGTAAATAGATTCAAATACTCAAGGCTATATAAATTGAGAAGGTCTACATTTTAATAATCTTTTGTTAAATTTTTTCAATTTTGTAGATATTGAATGAAGCATTTTTAAGCCACCATATGGAGCATTCATCAAAGTACAGTGAAAAATTAAAATTTAAGAAGTGAAGTGATGATCTTAAATGGAGAAAAGAGTGAAATTACAATTTTAAGAACACTGTTGAGAGAGTTACAGGTTATAGGTATCATTGTCTACCATTAGAAGACACTAAAGCAAGAAGGCCAAGGAGGTTCAAAGTAGGAAACATGTATTCATTTGGGAGAGTCAGATGACCATGCCTCAACCTTCAGTATCCTCAGAAGGTGATGTGGCTAAAATAAAAGGCCTAAATAAATAAAAATTTACTAGTAATTTGTGAAAAGTAAGAGTACAAGGCACAGGGGGATGACCTATTTTGATTTGGGAGGAAGCCCCTAGTGATTCCAACATGAATGTAGAGAATGTGGCACAAAAAGCGATGTATAATTTTATCAAAAAATAATTAATAATGGCATGTGAGGGGCAAAAAATAAGTCTAAAACATTACCTCTATCCTTTGTGTTGATTGAAGAAATATAATACCTCAAGTGGGTCTTATGCGAAGAAAATTGGGAGTCCAAGGTGTCTTCTTATCAAGTGCTCGACTAAAACCACCATCAACCTAGAAATGAGGGAGACTAATAACATGACTATAGAGTCAAGCATGAGAACACAAGGAATGAGGTCACCTATGACCTCATAATATTTAATCATTTACATGATGATAGGGTATTCTAACTATTTCACTTGCCTTATTTTGAAAATCACATGGAAGTGTTGAGATTTTTGGTCTTGCACATCCACAAGGACTATTTTTACTTTTTAGGCACATGATGTGAATCACTACCCAATATGTTATGAAATTAACAAGGCTGTAATGTTTTATCATTAATATTAATGTGGATCTATAGGACCATGAGGCATTTGAGAAGGTGGAAGTCATGTTAAAATATAAAAAGGAGGGCCACACAATGTATGTTTATAGCCTCTAGGATCCCACCATTTAGGTAGCTTCATCCTTAGTAGTGAATAAGCTTTGGGGTGGTGATATATGAAAAGAGGTTGGCATGGCACACCTCTATGTGGAAAGCCATGTGGCCCAAGGGCACAAGTTTAATTATGCCCTGTATTTCATAGAAAATATTGTGGGAGATACTAAGAAGGCCCACTACCTTATAAATCATAAATTACCTTGGTGCATGATTCTTATTTTGCTAGTTTTTGATGTGATTATCATTCTTAAATTTGTTGGTAAAGATCTCAAGTGAGTTTACACACTAGAGAACAAGTAACTTATAGAATGGTTTAAATAGTTCACTTATCTGAGCACCATTTCCCCTTCCCACAAGCTAAAAATTAAAAGATGGTTCAAAGGGATAAAGGAAGCATTTAAAAATAAATGGCACATTCTCAAAGAGTTTCCTATAAAAATGGTAAATCAAACCCAATTTTTTGTGATATAACACTATTCACTTGCGTGCATCTAAATGGAGCTCATGGATTACTTGTCCATGTGGCTAAAACTACCATATGCTTTTACTGTGAAGTAATTTTAAAATGTTGTGAATCACATTACAGATGTGTGCAAGGTGTGTATTGATGATGATAAAATTGATTATGAAACTCATACTCTTTGGTAGTTATATGTCTACCCTAGAAAGTGTAGACCCCCATTCTAGCCACAACTAGATTTTAACTAGACCTTAGATTTATTTCTACCAAATAGTGCAAATTAAGCCTAAGAATCATTGAATGTCCCAAATGTGTACGTGTATTGGACATAAGTGATCATAATCATGTTGAATCATTATTATTTGGGGTATTGCTCTATACACAATAATAACCTCTCTCTAATTCATCCCTAGTTAAATTTCAACCTATCAAATTGACTTTTTTGACCAAGAGTTGAGGAATAACCTGACATAAATTTACAAAATACAATTAACCTTATTAAAATTGCTTAATCGATTAAACCCAATTAAATGCATAGTTGAAAAGTCCATGGATAATTAGTGAATTTATATTTTTATAAATTCATAAATCTAAATTTAATGACATCATCATGACATCCCACAAATATCTAAAATCTATAGCTTTTAGAATTTCCTATTTTATAAATTCACTAATTAAATTTATTCTTCAACTCTCATGACAAGTGGCCAAGTGGATCATGGAGAATTAACGAATTTGTATTTTTGGAAATTCATAAATTCAACCAAAATATCTTCTATGGGTTATCAATCCACTTGTAAAAATATCAATAATTGGGTGGGAGACATAATCATTCTTGACCCATGTCTCTCACATGGCCCTCATGATTATCTTTGACCCAACCTAGAGTTATCCTAACTCAACGAAGGTTAGACTAACTCAACCAAGGTTAGTTCTAAACCTAACCTCCCTAGGGTTATAGTTATCTCTAAAAGACTTATAAATACAAGTGCCAAGATACCTCTTAACCAAGCTTGTTAGTGAAAAGAACTAATATAGAATTACCTATAGAAGAGATTCACATGCCAACCCAAATCAAACCAATGTTACCAAGATGATAAGGATAACTAGAGAAATGGAGCTTCATTGACAAAGATTTCTTAGCACATAGTCAAGCACATCATTCCATGGGCAACTCACAACACTTTATCTATGGAAGGTAAGATCACTTGTTTCACTTTCATTTTGTTAGTTAATTATGTAGTTATCTAGTTCCTTGAGTGTCAAGGCTAGAGGTGATAGTTTAGTTTGTTTGTTTTGATTTGATTTTTTGACTAACACTACTAATCTACTCTCTGTCAAATATTTTTGTAAATGACCTAGAAAATCACAAAAATCACAAAATCATGAAAATTAGCTTATAATCTCCATGCAAGATATAAAGGCATCAAATTTGTTGGGATGGGCCATATTGTTTGTTCAATTCATTTCTAGACCACCTTGGTCTCTTTTCCTCCCATTTATAGAAGAACTACATCGGCTTGAGGTTCGTATAGACTATGTAGGCATGACTTGGATACATGGGGTATCTCGGGTTAGCTTGGCTGCACCTTCCTTTATTTTTTGACCACTTTTTTGCCTTAAATATTATTGGACTCCTAACTATTTCACAAGTAAACACTTGTCATATAGTCTCCCCATCCTTGTTGGTCTTAGCCACATGCTCTCACCATTTTTTGAGTTTCTATAGTGAGTATTATGTGTTCAAATTTTATGCATTAATGACCACTTGGCATCATCTTATTATTTTACAAGCAACATTTTCCAACACTCTCACCATTTTTTGAGTTATTTACGCTCTCACCATTTTACAAGCTTATTTTCATTCCAAACCTTAGATGTAGTGCCCACTATGAATTACGCATTTAGTTCATTAGTCAACACTCATATTTTATCTTTAAGTGTCATTTGCACCTAACCCATACTCTCATAGCTTCACAAGTTTCCTATGCTTAAAGCTTTCATGATTACGAATGCCCCCCTCTTTATTCTCACACACTCATGATTTTATGAGACCATTCATATTTTCCTCTACACATCAATCACATTTTATTATCATCTATTTTCTTCTATCCCATATCTTGGGAGAATTATTTTTGGCCTGAATTTCATGTTGGATCTTACATCCATGGAATTATGTAGGCAATGTCCTATTAGGAATAAAATATAAATTAATGCAGAACAATTTCATAGAATCACAATATCAAGAGATATGAAAAGAGATACATAATGAACAAAAATTAAAATGCACAAAAAGAAGATAAGATTTAATGTGATTCACCTAATGTGGGTTACATCCACCAATAAAGACTAGCTCAGATCTTATTATAAGTCAATAAAAGTACAATCCACTCTCAGATCAATCTTCTCACAATTACAATACACAAATATTATTTGAACTGCGCTTAACAAACTCTTTTAAATTTGTAACTAAATTCACACACTCTATTCACCTTCTCAAAATCTATATATTTGATATATTACCTATGTCCATCTATAATAAATCAATAGGCCAAGTCAACCCATAATAGTTCCCCATTAATCATGGGTGATGACACCACACATATACAAGTATAGATAAACCACATATTTATACTCCCAAAAAAATGGGGATCCAAAAAATTTGAAATATATTAAGAGTGTACAATACATTTTAATGTACAATATTTGAAATACATTGTAATGTGTAAATAGGCTCCATAACATAACATGCCCACTTGCCTAATGCATATGGATTTAGATTAACTACCCCTTCCTTTTATTCTATTTCCCCCTATTTTGTTTGTTTTGTTTCATCATTTCATATAGCATATGGGGCAATATTTATGCCTTTCTTATTTGTGTTGTTGTTCCCATATAGCCTAGGGGTAACCTTGTGCCTTTTGTTCTTATGTTGTTTTACCTATGTCATTGCTACCTAGCTTAGGGGTCACCCTATTGTTAAGAGTCGCACCTTTACTACACATACTAACATTATAATTAACCATTATTTTTGTATTGTTGTTTGTTTCACTTCATTTGTTTACTGTATTTTTCTTAGCTTTGGATTGTTTCATTGTTTTTATTATTTTGTTCACTTTGATTATTTGTGTGTGTTTTTTATTTTATTTAATTGATGTTTTGTTGTGTTTGTTTATATTTTGTTTATTTTTATCTCTTTGTTTATTTGTTTGTTATTTACTTCTCAGTTATTGTAGGATTATTACAATTTCTTTTCACTTACATCTTGATTATCCATATCATGTACTTTGGTTACAAATTTTTAGATTTAGTCTTACACTTGATTTATGTATTATATTTACACTTGGGATTTGATTATCCATATATTATTTCTATGTTGTTTATATTTACATTTAAATTAATTTTTCCATGCATAGGGTATATATTTCCATTTTAGTTATTTATAAATATCATGTATAATATCAAAATCAAAATCAAAATAATGCTCATAAATTCCATTATAGAACTGTGATGGAAACATCTCTTTGATATATCAAAACCCATCAACTGCCTTAACACATGCCTTGATCTATGAGTAATAAATAAGAGCAACATATGATTTGTTATGTGTTTATATAGACATGCATATCTAAATAGATACATATAGAAGTCATACACCATAAGTAGATGATAACCAATAAAACATCTCATAACCATGGTATAAGTAATGACTAAACAAAACATACAAATAGGGGTACACACCAAACACATGGTCATACAATTACACACATATCGCCTAAGGTGCATACAAACCATTTTACTACTTAGGCATTTTGATTTTATTTGGTTATTCTCCCAACATCATACTAATTATCTAGTGACTTTTGATTCAAATCAATCCATCCTCCTTTTTGATTGCTTATTAAACTGATATCAACAACATTCCTTCTCAGACATATTTGGCTTGTATGGCTAGTTTTCCCATAGTTTATGCAAACTATTGTAGGTTGCATTAATTGATCCATGTTTCTCCTTACATTGATGGATATAAGTGGGCATTTTATTCTCCCATCTTCCACATGCATCACCCCAATAAAAAACTCATACTCCACTTTTGGTCTTGCACCATGCTCATCTGATATAGCCATTGCATCCATGTGTTCATTCTGTTGAGCTTGCACAAATAACACTTGTAATCACCTCATCACACAACCACTTGGATAGTGGGGAATCCCTTCATGAAAAATTAGTAGATGCTCATTTCCATTGGCCTTGGGTTATGCTCCCCTTCTCTACATATTATGTAGTGAAACTCATGTTTCCTTCATTGTGGCTAAGGTTGAGGTTGTGGTCAAATCTACATTGGTTATTATTTCCATAGTAGTTCTTCTAAAAGGTCCATCACTTGGTATAACATCTATAAAATTCACAAGTTTGCCTCATAGATAATTTTAGGTCATGGTGGCCATCGATCATCCCCACCTATATTGCCATTGTTTCCATTCTATGTCATATCAACCTTTGTACTTCCTTGCTCAATCAAGACCCTAAAAAATAAATACGTTCATGTTACAACTTTGTTCTCAGGTTGATGGATTATGTATCCTTCATGACCATTTTTCATTGATAATGTGTTATCCACTTCACTAACTAGATGGGTCTTGTGATGTCATTAATTCTACAAAATAGTTGTGTTACTTATAATAGTTACATCTACTCACCCTTTGATATGGACATGCAACCTTTGGTCAAATGGTCATACCGACAAAATAATTATGTGTGGTCATAAATTCATTTATTTATTTTACCATATGATGATGCATCATGGATGTCCATATCATATGATTTACATCCAATGTTTTATTTTATTTTCATATATCGAGGTCCTCATGGGTTAGTGGTTTATTGAATAGATATCAACTCTACCTAGCTTCTCTAATTATATACATGATATCCTGGGTCATGAATCTTCATGATGGCAAGGCCCCACTTAGTGAAACCCACAAATCATTAGTACAAAGGTACTAGGAAAAAGGATGCATACATAGCCACCTTTCACCAAGATTAGATATGTAGCTCTTTAATTAAGCATAGTCCATACCCTATCACTCATCACGTTGATGATTTTCTCCCAAACAAAATTTGTAAAAATTTCAAAGAAAATATTTTTAGGTCTCCACTCAACCACAACCCATAAAAATTAGCTTGTAGTGATGATGGCTTTTTGCTAAAATAACTCTACATATCTTGATAGATTCCCATCTTATAAAACTCAGCTCATAATGATAGCTACTACTATTTTCACTTAAGCCCTCACATAATTTAATAATCCCTAGCCTCCTCACAAAGGAACCCTTCCTTTGGCTCAGTGATATCAAAGGAAATTTGTGGTGTTTAGCATTGTGTTAGGCTCTTATTTATCCTACCTTATTCATCAGTAGTCTCTAATCATAATTAATGTGGGATTATTATGCCAACTTATTATGGTTTACCAATATTCTAAAACGACGCTCTCACTATTTAATGAGCAATATAATCACACACTCTTACCATTTTATGAGTGGTATCTTGTTAATATATAATGAGTGAAAATACCCAAAAAAATGCAAAAACATTCAAAACATTTCAAAATCCTAAAAAATTAGAAAAATTGGTTTACAATCTCCTAGAGAGATATAAATCCCTGAAATCTAAAAAACATTGGCATTTTCTTGAACTTGGTCACTAATCCTTGATCCAACCTACTAGGAGAAATACATTGTTGGTTCCAATCCATTCCACTACCATTTTTGGGTGTGACATTTCTTTTCATGCATCCTTCCTTAGGGGTACCATATAATTCACACTTTTTAGGTTGAATTCATAGCTTTTACCTTTTTGGGACAACACCAACACATACAACTTATATTGGTATATCTTATCCCCACATGTTATTTACTTATAAATAACCTTTCTTGGGGGAACCACCTAACAACCCATCCATGTCACAAAGTTCTCTATAGGTAGTAATGCTCTCTTAGGTTCCTCCAATCCCTACCCCAAAGTCTTCCAAGATAAAGGGAAAACCTTCCTTCATGAGGAATCTTCCCAAGTGAGTCATGGGTTTTCTATGGAAACCCATGTGCGTCATGTCAAACAAGAGATTGTGATTCTCCAACCTAACCAAACAAAAATTCTTTGGTTAATCCAAATTCCAACACACATCATAATTTGAGTGTGAATTTCAATTCACCCTTATTTATCCCTCCATACAATCCAAACTTGAATATTCATTCAAGTTTATTGAATATCATTAAACCAAATCCAAATTTTCATATTCATTCAAGTTCACCAATCATAAATCCAACCAATCCAAACTTGAATGTTCATTCAAGTTTACTCATAAAAAATCCAATCAATCCAAACTTGAATGTTCATTCAAGTTTACAAATCACAAACCCAACCAATCAAAACTTGAATGTTTATTCAAGTTTACAAATCACAAAATCCAATAACCCAAACTTGAATGTTCATTCAAGTTTACCGATATATAATATGATCTTGAATACCCATTCAAGCTCACCTATTAATCCCAATCTGAGACTTTACGGCTCACCGATCATCCAATCATAATCAAATCCAAACTTGGGTATTGATTCAAGTGCACCCATTAATCCAAATCGTAATTTAGGAAATGTACAAAAATAGTTTTATAATTCACATTCTCTTATAGATTTTGTTCTATCCCATTCAAATCAAGCACCAATCAACATCAATCCATTTAAAAACCAACCATCCAAACCTAACACCCATTCAAACCACATGATTGGTTCACACCAAAATCAAAACTTAAACCAAGCTAACCCAAATCCACCTAATCCAACAAACCCTAATTTGTTTAACCAACCTAACCCTAGTTTTAACACAACCCAAACCAACCTAACCTTAGTTTTAACACAACACACAACCAACACAACCCTACATTTAACACCAACCCAAACCAACACTAATTTTAACACAAATCCAAACCAATCTAATCCAAATTTAAACTTCAACAATCCTAACCAAACAAGTTATAGTTTTAACACTAATCCAACCCCCAAAAACCTTAACTTTTTTAGTATCCCAAACAACCCAAATAACTTGGTACATCTGCAACATGCTATTTTTTCCAACCCACCTCCTACTCACTTCATTAAAAATCCACCCCTTAACCAATTTTCACAAAATAATACCAACACAAACCAATTCATGGGTCAACCATCCCAATTTTATACCTCTTCCAAGTCAAATGAACCAAATATCACCATAATTTATTCAAGAGTTTTAAAACATGAAATATAAGGTTTAAGGCTTGTAAGATGACACTTTTTCATGATAAAAATAATATAAATTTGAAGAAATTTATTCTTACCTATATGATTTAAATATCATGATAACGCCTTTCCCTAAACATTTTTAACTTCCTAAATTATAAAATACAAAAGAAAAGGTGATCCTCAGGAGTACCTTAAGGACTTGTATCATGCATGTGCAAATGTTTCTTATAGAAATGAGTACATGTTGAGACTATTTACATGAAGTCTCAGGGGTCAATCCCTAAAATGGATTTCATGCCTACCCAGATGATTAATTTTCACCTTTGAGGATATATTTGAGAAGTTTGTTCATCACTTTTTATACAATGTTGAAAAGGAGTTAACCACACTTTACCTACACAACACTAAGCAATGCAATGGTGAAACCTTTGCCTCCTTCTTACAAATATGATGGGAATTGGCAAGCCATTTTTCATGGTCTTTTATACAAACTAAACTTATTACAATATTTATGAACAACCTTAATTCTAACTTGGGACATTGCTTACAATTGCTTTGTCTAAGTTCTTTTGATGAAATTATTGAAAAGGGGGTTCAAATTGAAATAAATTTAATAATTATATGTGTTATTAAAATATTTAAACCTGAGAATAATTCTTCAAAACAACCTGAAAAAACCCAAGTTCTTTGTCAAGAACAATAATGTTGTAAGTGATGGTATGACCAACATTAAACAAATACAAAACCCACCTAGACAATAATAGTTTTATACACAACCCATTAATAACATTACCATCCCTGATGATCAACCAAGTCAAGAAAAATGCAAACATAAGTTGACCCAATCCAGTGACTCTTATGAATCAATTTTTCAAAATTTAACCCAAGCTAACATGATTATTTGGCATAACTCCAAGCCCTTTAAAGACATCATTCATAAACCTGATTAGTACAAGGAAGATGAATACTATGAGTACCATAATATAAAGGTAAACTCTATAAATATTTGTATGCACTTCAAACACTATGTCAAATATTGTATAGATTATGGGTACATAACCATCAAGAACCACCCATCCATAACATCTAACAACCAAAAATTAGGGATATATAAAGACCCATTACCTAAACATGAGCAAGGTAATGGTAATAAAAAGCAAGACTCTAGCCAAGCACATAATGTAAACCAAGCTAGTCATCCTTTTGACTTTGTAGTCAATTGTGTTGATTACATACATAACCATGTTTCAATATTTACTTTACAGACACAATATTGCACTATTAACACAAGGTGCATAAACGTTACCATTCATAATACATAACCATTAAATGTTGAACATAAGGACAACATTATAGATCATCTTGAGAAGACACCTACCAACATTTCCATATTATAAATTCTCAAGACTTCACTTGTATATAAGGACATTTTGTATAAAGTCCTCCAAGAGTATATTATTTTAAAAGACACTAATCTACCTAGATTTCAAGCATTAGTTGGAAATATATCCACTAGTAACCAGGTCATGTTTAACCATTCTTATGTCTCCCCTTTGGGATCTATTCATAATTTCCCATTATATATAGAATTCATTATATCAAGACACAAGCTAAATAGGGTGTTTAAGACAATGGCTCAATTTTAAATTTATGTGCACTGAGGTTAATTAAACATTTAGGATATTCAACAATAGCATTAGAATCCAACATAATCACAATCAAGGCATATGATAATAACGAGTGATAGTTTATGGGTACCATTTATCTTCCCTTTATGGTGGGGCTTGTCATATAGGAAACATCAGTCCATATGTTTGATCTTGATTTACCTTACAATTTACTCTTTGGCTATCCATGGATACATTTCATTAATATCATACTCTCCACTTTACACCAAATGTTTGAAATTATTACATGATGTCATGGAAGTAACCATTCCAGGGGAGTCTCAACCCTTCCAATATTGCAAACTATTAGAATGGTGTTATCAAAAATCCAACTATATCCACATTATTGAAGATAATTTATTCCCATTAAGGACTCACCTAAGCTTGAAAACTACATCCATTCTAATAATTTATTTCAAACACCTCCCCTTGGTGGTTGGTTGAATACACCATCCACCTCCACTTCCACAGAAATGGCATCTATAAATTAAGATTCCAATCAACCATCCAATTTTAAAGATACTCCATCTCCTCCATCCCAGTTTAAAATCATTAATAAAGGCATGGGTGAATACGAGATCCAATATTCTAATTATACAAGCATAATTCATATGTCTCCACATAATCATGGGATGCCCCATTATTGAAGGGACACTCAAGTAGTTCAAAAACTTGACAAAACAAAATTTGTAGAGGGTGGTCTTGATGAACATATTGAATATTTGAATTGTTCTTTAGCTTTACTCTGATTAACTAGTTACTTGTTTCACTAATAAAAAATATCCCATAGCTAAATCCATTATGTGTAAAATAATGAACTATAAGGCAAGGGTCTTAGTATTCATGAATAAATATTAATAGATCTTAACATGTTAAACAATAATGAAGCCTCCCATGGCATAATATTTAATCCACTCAATGTAAATACCACACTTTTCCAAAGTGACTGTTCTAGTGAGTCAGAGGAAGATTCTTTAGACAATAAAATGGATTCCATTTATAGTTGCTTTTAAGACTTATCTTTAACCAACCTTTTCCATGAAAATTCCATTTTGACACTTGATTTCACATATCCATCTTTAATCCAATGGGAAAAACATACAATACTTATGCTTGATAATTTTAGAAATGATGAATCAATTTCATATTTTTTGGGAACAAAGGAACACATTTTAGTAGATGACCATAAGAAGGGATTTTCCATTCAATTAGATATTTTTGTGTATTTTTGGGAATAATTATCACATAACCAATTCAGTTCAACATCGACAACACATGAATAAGACCTAGAGGAGGATCTCAATATGTATACACATAAGATTTTCAAATTTTATCAAATACTAATTCTACCTTGAAGGAACCTGGCAAGTCTCAATCTCTCTGAGTACATGCCCTAAGGGGTGCACCGAGAAAGGGGTGGGTAAACCATTGGTTCTTTAAAATATTTTTGTCCCTTATTGACACTTATTACTAATCCAACCAACTCCTAAAAACATTCTCATAAGCTATTACTCCTCTTTTACACACTCTTCTAGTCTTTTCCCATCTTTCTACCTCTTTTCCTAACTTAAAACCCCTTTTGATAGTTTACATTACTAGGTCAACTAGGTCTACCTTGTAATCTTATTAGTGAAACTCATTTAGGATCTAGGTCAGCTTTTAGCCAACCTAGCCCATGACCTAGTGTTTTTTTGTCAATAATAGTACTAGGTCAACTAGGTTGACCCTGTCGATCAAAACTTTTGGAAGGGCATAGGGTTAAGTATGCCTATATATACAAGATCATTTCATCATTATAAGAGAGACATCAAGAATTATTATTCTCTTGCACTTCTTTACAATCTATTATTCCACCATTCTACTTAAAGAGTCTTAGTTTAGGGTTTCTACTTAGATAATATAGTCTTGTGGAGAAGTCTTGGATGTTTTGGCCTTTTTTAGTGATCCTTAAAAATCCACAAAAACTTCTTAAGAAGACCCATTGGCTAAGGGAGAGATTGAGTGTCTATAGGTTCATCTTTTAGGTAAGTATTCTCTAATTTTAATCCTCTCTTTAGTAGATAGAAGTCATATAGGTAATAGATTTCAAATAATATTACTCTTCTTCTTCATGTATTAGGGTCTTTCTCATACATAACTAAATTAAGATTATTTTATGCATGTTTACTTTCTTTTATTTACTAACCCCCATATTGTGACACAAGCTTTGGTAAGCACTAGATTAGATTTCTTTGTTTTACTTGTTATTAGTTTAGTGAAAATGAAAACATAAGGCTTAGTTAGAGTTATTATGTGATTGTGCTTCACTGGAGGCTTTTCAACCCTCACTAGTATTATTGTTGTGATAAGAGATCCCCTAATTGGGTCTAGTATATCCACATATTGGTCATGTTCATGATTATCTAATGTATCTCCTATTGGAAGTGTAAATACGATCTATATTCTTTGAGTTAGAATTGATTTATAGACTTAATGCATTTTTAATTGTATACATTCTAGTGAACCCGATGTGAATCTAACCCTTGTAGGTATTCTTTCACATTTTTTATTTTCTATAATTTTATTTATTATTTTTATATATTTATGATACTAGGTCGACAAGGCCGATATGGTTTCTAACTTATGGTACAAGTTTAAAACATAGTCATGTGAAAATGACTATGTTTTGTTTATATAGGCCTTCATCAGATACAGGTTACTGGGTTGAATAAGTTGACACAATAATCTTACAAACTTCCTAAAAAAATATTAAGTTGACCAAGTTGGTATAGTCATCTTGAAGGTTTCTAGGTTGGTATAGTCATCTTCACAAGTTTTAGCAAACAGGGAACTAAAGAAATAGGTTGACCCAGTCGACACAATTGATAAAATTTATAAGTAATTTTCAAAACATTTCAACAATAATCTCACATTTCTCTACATCTTCCAACCCACCAAGGTTCCTTTTTATCTTTCTCTTTCATTCTAGTTATTCCTTATAGTTCTATTTTGCATAATTTGTAGTCTTTAAAACGGCCCTCATAAAACAAACTAAGTCGACCTAATTCTATATTCTATCTTCTATCTAAAAGACTAGGTCAACCTTGTCAACATAATTCTTAGATACCCTTGATTCTATAGTACAATGACAACCTTGTTGACTCTATTTTTTAATATTTACATACTATGTCATCTGAACCAACTTTGTACCATACTTAAATTGAGAATTACCAATTATATGATAATAATTAATTCACACTTTCATTTTTAGATGTTTTCATGCTTAGAGTAGCTCACAAAATCTAATTATGTGGTTTTTTAATATACCATTTAATTTCACTATTTTAATCTTTCTTTCACACATTACCAAATCACATAATTTTAAAATGCATTTAAACAATTGTCTACCCAAGGCCTATCTACTTGGATTTCATCACCAAGGTGGAAGCTAAATTTTTTTTTAGCCAAGTATAAACACATAATTAATGGTATATATTAGTAAAGCACCCAACACCCTTATCACTGTAGGATTATGAAGTAAGGGGGTAGGCCCCAATACTAAGCCAATACCATTGCCAACATAGATCTCTTTCATCCTAAACATCATGAAACCATCCATAGATTGCTTTATAGTTCCCTAATTTTAGCCAACTTCCTTATCATATTTAAATTAAATGCTAAGTAAGTGGTCATCATGAATGTTATATGTTGTATTGTAAAAACTTACATTGGCCAATATTAGTACAAGATTTTGTGTTGTGTGCCTCAATTGGATCATCCTCATTGATCCAATTGCTTGTGTATTTAATTTTATTTCTTGATTTCAAGTACATTGCAAAATCCTTTACTATTTTCAATACACTATCATTATATTTGACACAATCTTTTAAAGACTTTTTTTTCCTCCTACCTAAAGTACTAGATTGACCTAGCCAACCCTGCATCTCTTTTATTAGTTAAATTATTATACTAGGTCGACCCAGTTGACCTTATACCCTTATCATGCTCTATTTTTTCTAATTTATAGTACTTGGTCGACCCAATTGACTTTGTACTCTTATTATTGTCTGATCTATCTGACTCAATTCTCTATTTCTCTTTCCTTAACATTTAATTCATTTTTCTAAATCATCATGAAGTCCCCTCTTAGAATCTTCTTGGATAACCTGAAACCATTTTTCTTATCTTTTATTCCTCTTTTGAGTTATTGGAGCATCTTATGATGCCCATCCATACATTAATATAATCTTTATGGCATCTTACGATGCCTAAACACACATTATTTTAGAATTTGGGGTTTCTTGTGATGCCCATCCCTATATTTACTTACCCTTTGGGGCATTTTGTGATGCCCACTCTTACTCTCTATTACATGCTACTAAACTAATTCAACTTCAAAAAACCTTTCAAAACACAAGATTGTCTCTCACATGCTCATCCTTCATATAGACGTTAGTGTAGGATCCTTTTTTTTTTCATGCTTTCTATATGCTATTTATCTAACACTTTTTGTATGACACTTACATGGGTCTCACTCTTTGCAGTAGTTCTCCCTTTCAAAAACCTTAGTCCTTCATTTTTGGTCTTTTGGTTTCCCTTTTTTTTCATGAGTTGCATTGTAAAATTATAGACATGACCCAATCTCCCTCATGATGTACTTTTATGCTCTTTATTTTTATACTTTCTACACACTTTTTGGCACCCCTTGGGTTTCTCTTTTGTGAGTTGAGTGTAAGACCATGGATAGGACCTGACCTTCCTCACAAATACCATCTTTTTCTTATCACATTTATTTTTTTAATATTTTTTGGCACTCTCATGAGTTTTTTTATGAGTTACAATGTAAGACCATGGATAAGACCTGACCTTCCTCATAAAATCACCATCTTGTCATTCCTTTTCTTGAATATGTTTAATAATGGTTAAGAATTTTTTGATCCTTGTTCTCAGCTTTAGTTTTTACTTCTTTTGTAGATGAAATTTGCACAACAATCTATGTTAGTATATTTTCCTCCATTTTTCACATAATTATGATAAGGAATCACATTTTTCTATCATTGTATCCCTCTTTTACCTTTTGTCACATTTTTTGTGATTTGAATTAATTCAAATTATTTCATGTTTTATTCCTCTGATTTACTTTCTTTTCACTCCACATTGGGTAAAATAAAGTTGAAGTCAAGATAGCACTTTTATTTCACCTAGATTCATGAGACTCTTAGATACCATGCTCTCTAGGTTCTCTCTCTTAACAACTAATTCCTAAGTATTCAAATAAAATTTATCTTTAACACCCATGTTTGGTTTTCTAAATCTGTATGGAGAAGGAATAGAAAAAAACCATCAAAAAAATTAAAATCTAAATCATTTGAAACAAAAGGCAATGATATATAAAAGAAAATATACAAATCTCAAAAGTCAAAATCACATCAAAAAACATGATTAAAAGCACATATCTTATCACCAATCAAAGCTCAAACTCCATAGTTGACCTCACAATAGAGTTGAGGTCCACTGGGGTGAGGTAGGCTAGTCAATTAGAATAGAAGAATTCAATAAACTCTATGGTGATACCTACTTTTTCATATAAGTACCCAATCTTCATAATAGATCGATGGATCTGTAAGGGGTCCTGAGGAACATGGAACATGTTATGAGAAGGTAGGTCCATTTTAATTTTTATGCATATAGCCTTCATATGATGATATACATACTTTATTTGTTGAACTAAGACTTGGGTGGCTAAGATAAGTTTTTTAGAGTCCTTAAGGTCAAAATTACTCTTGTTTTGACAAACTTAATTTGAGTGTCTTGACTTTTATAAAGAGTTACTCTACCTTAGTTTTCTATTAATTCTCCCCTCTACCCATTTCATTGTCCTCCTTGACAGGCATATGTGATCCTAAATTTGTTTTCCTTTCTTCTCTACTTCCTTCATCACATCTTAAAAACATGATAGCACTACTTTATTTTAGTTTTATCTATCTTTAGAGCAAAACAACATGTTTGAGCAACTACAGATTACTTGCTTTACATCATGGCTCTACATTTATAGACATGTTTTAATTTATGTTACCATTTGTCATTATTATACTACTCTTTTTTTAGACACCTGAGTCTGTTTCTATTTTCATGTAATTTTTTCATTATTGAGTGAGGTTAGCGTGTTACTTCTCACTCACTAATGTTATTATTCCTTTCATGTATTTTTTTTCATTATTGAGTGAGGTTGGCTAATTACTTCTCACTCATCAATGTTATTTACCATTTATGCTTGCCTATCTTTGTTTAAGTAAGGATTGTTACTGCTTTCACATTGATGTTTGATTATCATTCTTTTTGACATGTATCTTTGGTTTAACTTAGTGAGTTTGCCTTTCTTACTTAATGTTTACTTGTTTAAGTTTTTCAATCTTTAGTAGCCTTGAATTTTTAGTTACTCAATTTAATCTAAAATTGTGACTTGATCATTTGGTCTAACATAACACTTATCACCCTAATTTTTTAAATTTATAAGTACATCCCATCCACATAGCACTAGTTATCTAGGCATTTCTACATTTATTTGTTTTGTCTGTTTGATTTTGTATTATTGAGTTTATCGAAAGTAATCTCTACTCCATTCAAAATCAAAACTATAAACACAATAGAAAACCATCTATTAATAAAGGTAAGTAAAGATACACATACATTTACTTTTCAATTATTTACTTTTCAATCATTTACTTTTAGTTATTTTTACCTCAAAATACTATAACTTTTTTTAGCCTCAACATTGTGTGTTACTATGTTCTTTCTTGAAGCACCATCCCGTATTGCACCTGAGTGATACGTGATGAGCTTCGAGTGGGACATATGCATACATATAATATTTTTAAATTTTATTAAATATTGATGCTTTCTATCTTGTAGGAACCTATCGAGTATCAATCTCTCTGAGTGCATGTATTAAGGGGTGCACTAGAAAAGGGATGGGAAGACCATTGGTGCTTCTCAAGATTTTTTTCCTTTATTACCACTTATTACCAATCCAACCAAGTCTTAAAAATATTACCCTACATTATTACTCTTTTTCACTCTTCTAATCTTTTTCCATATTTCGTACCTCTTTTTCTAACCTAAAACCCCTTTTGATAGTTTATAGTACTAGGTTGACTGGGTCAACCTTGTACACTTATTGGTGAAACTCATTTAAGGTTTACGTCAAATCTTAACTGACCTTGCCCATTACCTAATGAGTTTTTATCAATAATAGTACTAGGTCAATTAGGTCAACCCTATCGACTAAATTTTTTGAAAGGGCTTAGGGTTAAATCTACCTATATATACAATATCATTTTGCCATTATAAGATAGACAAAAATATTTATTATTCACTTGCACTTATTTACAATCTTCTCTTCCACCATTCTACTTGAAGAGTCTAAGCTTAGGGTTTCTACGTGGAGAATCTAGTCTCGTGAAAAAATCTTAAATGCTTTGGCCTTTCTTAGTGATCCTTACAAACCACAATAACCTCTTAATAAACTCCTTTGGCTAAGGGAGAGATCGAGTGTCTATGGGTTCATCTTTTAGGTAAATATTCTCTAACTTTGCTCCTCTTTTTATTAAATAGAAGTAGTATAAGTAATGGCTTTCAAATAATATTACTCTTCTTCTCCATGCATTAGGGTCTTAATCATACATAGTTTAATTAAGATACTTGTATGCATGTTTACTTTATTTTATTTACTAACTCCCATATTGTGCCACAAGCTTTAGTGAACACTAGATTAGATTTTTTTGTTTTACTTGTTATTAGTTTAGTAAAAATAAAAACAAAGGGCTTAGTTAGGGTTATTGCATGATTGCGCTTGACTAGATGCTTTAGAACCCTCCTTAGTATTATTATTATGATAAGAGATCCCTTAATTGGGTCTAGAAAATCCACATATTAGTCATATTCTTTATTATCTAATGTATCCTCAATCGAAAGTGTAAGTAGTATCTATCTTCTCTGAGTTAGGATTGATTTATAGACATGATAAATTTCTTATTGCATACATAATCTTCCTCCACCTTCCCCAAAGTGTAAATAAAATTTATCTCTCCTAATTGAAGACATTGTTACCATCAATATTAGAACCAAAGAAAATCCAAAAAAAGTCAAGATTATCACTTTCTTAAGTCAAGAATAATAAGAAATACTCACTCTTTTGATTAGAGAATTCTCTAATGTATTTACATTGTCTTATGTAAATATGCCAAAGATGGATATTTCTCTAGTTGTGCATCACCTTGTGGTCCATCCAGGTGCAAAATCCATAAAACAAAAACTTAGCAAAATGCATCCTAAGGTTGTATTATTAGTAAATGAAGAGTTAAATAAGTAATTAAAAGTTGATATCATGCACTCTATCAACTATTCAAATTGAATATCCAACATTGTACAGGTGTCAAAGAAGATAAAATGAATCAAGGTTTGTATAAAATTCAGAGATGTCATTAAAACATGTCCCAAAGATGACTTCCTATTGAAAAATATAAATATGTTTGTGGACTTCACTGCAGGTCATGAAATGTTTTTTTTAATTGATAGTTTTCAAGATATAATCAAATCAAAATACCTTCCAAAAACCAACATAAAACAATATTTACAACACCTTGGAGTGATTTTTACTATCAAGTGATGCCCTTTGGTTTAAAGAATGTCGAAGCCACATACCAAAGAGCAATGACTATCATTTTTCATGATATGTTTCATGATATCATGAAGGACTATCAATCCTACATCCTTTGATGGCCATACTATTGGGAATTATACCAAGATCAATTAACAATGATATTAGAAAGTGTACAATTTAATTAAAAAAAAATCAATATTATCTCTCATGGAGTAAATCATAAATGAGATAAAGATTTTTAAAATGAGACACCAAATGTATCGAAGAAAAACCTACGTGATTTTATTAAAAAAAATTTACAACTGAAATTTTTACAAGTAAAAAATTGAATCAAGAGCACAAGAGAAAAAGAGAGAGAGTTATGAGATTCTAATAAAGAAAATAGAAAAAAAATGACTCTTTTATAGAGTTATAGGAGGATAATAAAAGTTACAGATAATCTTATTATTACTTTACAAGCCTCCTAAGTGTGTGTCACTTATGACCTAGTCCCTTACAAAGATAGGAAAGTGTGTGCCATGTGGAAAAGGGAGAGTTACATGTAAGTAACTCTAAATATAACAAGTGGATTAAAGAGGTGAATGACACCTCATAAATGTATGAATAAAATACATTTCTAAATATAATAAATGCATGCATAACTAAGATTTATGATAAATTTATAAATTTAGGAAATACTTTAATAAAGATTAATTCTCTAACACTCCCCCATAAGCTTAATTTGGGGTTACAAAAGTAGAGATAACTTTTACAAACAAAGAAGGAAGTTGAAATTACATAATATTGCCCCTTAACAGAAAATTTCTTCAAGAGAAATTATAATAGTTTAGAAAATAAGGAAGTTATCGTTCAAAAGTTGTAAGGAATAAAGTGTGATCCCCAAGAATCTCTACGAATCCTTTTTGAATAAGGTGGTCAAGATACCATAAAACAAAGACCAACTAAAAGGAGTAATGACCCACAAACTTGTAAAACAAGTTAACACCAATCTTTAAAGTTAAGTACCCATTATGCCAAAAATACAATCTATATACATAATGTAATAAAAGTAGATGTATAACTAGTTAAATGAATTAAAGACAACTTTCATCACAAAGTGTGTAAACCTACATGAAAGGAAGTTAGTTAAAATAATCAAAGCATATATCCTATGCAATAAAAAGTAAGAAATGCATACAAGATTTGAGTAAATCAAAACAGAGACAAGAAAGATGTCTCACTTATAAAAGATATTATGTGTGAAGTATTAGAAGAATTGTCATTATAAGACATCAAATTCTCTAGAAGATTGATCATTTTTAGGAATCTAAATAGTTTTACCCTTAGAAGTAGGAGATTTAATCATTTTATAACAATGCAAAGTGTTGTACATGGATTTACCACAAGATTTATATAGTTGTAATTTTTAATATTTATATATATGATGTCCGTGTTTTCCATAATGCATATAAGGTTTATTATTTTTAACCAAAGCATGAGCATTAGAAACAATATAATCAAAATAATTTACATTATAAGTCTTTTGATGTGGAGGGCAATAAGATGTCAAATTTGCATTAAAAACATTTCAAGCATTATAGCCAAGACTTTTAGATTTTGCATTTGATTTAGGTAAAATAGGTTCAAGAATACTATCTTCACACTTTCCAAATGCACTACCAGAATAATCCATGTATTGCATGATTTTGAAACTAGGTTTGGTAGAAAGAGTGTGCTCATGAGATTGAGTTTGTTTAGAAACACAAGAAGATCCATCATCGTTAGAACTATTATCATTAGCAATAGATGTAAATTTATTATTTAGAATGTCAATAAAAAATTACGTAGTTGTCATTTGGTTTTGAAAAACATTTTGAAGTAAAAAACAAAACTATGTAAAGTAGAAATAGTGTCACTCTAACATTTAATTTCATATTTAAGAATAAAAATTTGTTCATTTTGAGGCAACATAATTTTCATAAATTGCTCGAATGCTAAGAAAATACTTAATCTAAAAACCATAGAGTAAATGCAAAATCAAAAACTTGCAAAATTCCAAATTAAATTAATATATATAATATTATGAAAAGGAAATTAATTAACTTGTAAATTTGAATACACACCAAAATGATTTTGAATGCTATATATAAAAAGATAGCTTTTCAAAGTAAAACACCAATAATACTTAAACTAATCTAGCTTGCCAAGAATTATCCAAAATTAAAAAACTTGGATATCTCAAATAATATATTAAAATTTAAAAAAAAAATTAAGCAAACTTGAATGTTAAATCAAAGAATTAAAAAAAATATATAATCCTTCCAAAATAAAGCCTTTTAATTTCTTTATAAATGGTTAATAATAACTTTTGTGAAAGTAAGCCCACCAAAACACCCCAAAAATAATCTTATGAATTAATTTCTTTTAATAAAATTACTTAAAAAGATTTATCTAATGCTTGGAATAAAGTTGTTTTTTTTTTTTTTTAAAGATTTTGGTATAATGCATTAAAAAAGTTTTTGATTTCTTTTAGAAAAAAATATATTTAGTGTTTTAGAAAACTTGTAAGGAGGACAATACCTCGTGGGAATGAGCTTTAAAAAAAATTAAAAGAAGTTTTTTTTCTTTTTTTTATAAATTTGGTTTGAAAGACGGACCATAAATGGTAAATTATCTAAGCACAAAACACATAAGACAACGGTAAATAGAAATGTGTTACCAAAGATTAAAGACACTTACTTGATGCAAATATTAAATAAAAAAGACTTAACATCAATAAAGAATGATCCAAAAGCAGAAAGATTAAAGAAAAAGTGTGCAATAATGAATAAAGGAACATTGTGACTAAAATAATAAAGGTAGGAATAGAATGCATTTACAAATATAATAAAATACATGCATAATTAAGACTTACGATAAGCCTATAAATTTAGGAATGACCTAAATTAAAGAACCACATACCAAAAAAAAATGACTGTCATTTTTAATGATATGATTCATGATATCATGGAGAACTATCAATTTTACATCCTTCAATGACCATAAATACATCCTAACTATTACTAATTATTTTACTAAATGGATGGAAGCCATTCTTCTCACTTATGTAACCTATAAGCAAATATCCAAGTTCATATTCAACGATCTCATTTGGCGTTATGGTATTCCCTCTGAAATTATATATGATAATGATGTACCATTTAAAAACAAAGATGTGAAAGCACTTTGTACTCAATATCGTATCAAACAACATTTCTCTACTACCTGCAAGGCAATGGCCACGCTGAGGCTTATAATAAAACCATTGTCAATATTGTGAAGAAGATTATTAATGGCGTTGGTCAAAATTGACACTTACAACTATTTAATGTCCTCTGGGCATGTTGTACCACATTTTTCACTCCAATAAGAGCAACACCCTATTCATTTGTTTACATTACTAAGGCCATTCTTCATGTCGAGATCAAGTTTTCTTCTCTTTGGATTTCATTTTAGTATATCATCGATGATGAGGACTACAAATTATCTCACTTAAAAGAGCTAAACTTACTTGATAGAAAATGCATGGCCACCTTCAATAATATTCAGGCATATCAGAACCAATTAAAAGACCAATACAATAGGCGTGTTAAGCATCATAAATTTGAGATTGGTGACCTGGTATTAAAAGAGAATCAAAAGAATGTAAATATTGAAACAAAGGAAAAAATAAAATTCTAACCACACTGGTTAGGGCCCTATCTATTTATTGCTAACTATAATTTTAAAGAGTATAGGTTTGCCATGCCAGAGGGATATGAATTTGATGAATCGATGAAAATAATGTACCTCAAATATTTTTATGATTGAGGGACTCAAATTCTTGTCTACAAGGATCATTTAAGTTATGTCACATTATACTTATTCTTTGTACCATACCCTGTATCATTCTACCATACCATTAACCCCTTATCAACCTGTTCTTTTTATCTAACCCCACCTATCACGTTTGGCCTTGATTCTGATTTATTTTTACTTTAGGCACGTTTAGTTGTTGATGACAAATTAAGTTCTAAAAATTATTTTAGACTAAACATTTTAATGGTAATTGTTTCTCTACGTTTTTGTGCTAATTACATTCAGAAGAAAAGAAGAAACTAAAAGTTGAAGGTTTGGGGTTTGTACGTACCCGGATTAAGTTGCGCACCGTTATCCAGACATTAAAGGAGCTCCTCTTTGGTTGTGGAGGACGACACCTATAGATAAGAAGAAGACTAAAACAAAGAAAATGTTAGAATAAGATAAAGTGGACTGCCAAGCTACGCGCTTGGTCCCGAAAGCGTAAAGTTTCGTGAGGGATGACAGTCCACTATTTAAGACAAAGATATTTGTATGATATTGAAATGATAAAAGACTTACAGAAATAAGAAGATAGAATATTGAATACCTATTTCCTATAATCCGTGAGTCTTAGAATGCTGGTCAAAGGGTTTTATCTGGTTTAGGGGCTGTTTAAGGAGGTTCTGGTCTGCACAGTCACCGACGTCATTTATGTTGTCGATGTCGGTTGTAAAAAGTGTCAACGTCGGTTATAATGTCAATGTCGGTAGGGGCAATTAGGCTTTGGATGAGTTTCAGGTTGTTTCTATAATGGACAGAGGTCTCTGGGAGTTTGAGGGTCTATGTAGAGTTACGGGAAAGAGGATAGAGTCTGAGAAAGGACAAAAGGTAGTAGGTTTGTGTGAGAGTTGGGTAAGAGTCAGAGGAAGGCTTTTCAGCCCTTCCATGGAGAGAGTCGAGTTTCTTTCACAGTATCCAGAAATAGTAAATAGAAGCTAATTACTAAGTTATTCTAGAATCATGAAATGGAAACCAGAAGAATACTTAGCTTTTAGGTGAAGACAGAGGGTGTCAGGATGCTTGTTCCTGTTGCAGCTGATGTCGAAGATCTCGTATAATATTTCCAATCCAATGTGTAGAGTGATTTCTATAGAGTTTTTGTAGCCTAAAGAGCGATAATAGATTTTTGATGCCTAGTTTCAAAGCATGCGCATC
The DNA here is from genome assembly GCA_037957365.1 of Torreya grandis. Taxonomy (NCBI): domain Eukaryota; kingdom Viridiplantae; phylum Streptophyta; class Pinopsida; order Cupressales; family Taxaceae; genus Torreya; species Torreya grandis. Next base: position 1,207,910 of record JARHVA010003864.1, read on the forward strand.
AATCTCAAAGAGTCAGGGGGCAACTCAAGGTTAGAAACCTTGTTTAAGTAATCGACATCAGCGATTTTGCTAGCGTTGATCGATAGTTGACTGATGTCGGTAACTAAAGAATGGGTAAAAAGGCTATTTTTAGCTTTTTGCCCATTTCTCCACCTGCCAAGTGCATTTTCCATTGGAGAACAATCAAAAGACAGGTATATTAAGCACGAGGGTTAGTTAGAAGGTTGGAATAGGTCTTAAGTAGTTATGGTTTAAAGGACTTAGTCATGGGGTGAGTCATAGGGTAAGAAATAGTCTTAGGTGAGGTGTCTAGGTGAGGTGGCTAGGTGAGGTGTCGAGGTGAGGGGATGATTAATTTAAAATAGATAATTTATTTCAAATTAATAGAGTGTGGGTTAGGAGATGTTGGACCAAGGGGGGGTGGACACAATATTGGTGTCTATATTTGCCCCTTTTTGTCTTGTGGTTTGTCTTGACCAACTGCAAGACAAAAACAAGAGTAAGTTGCCCCAGTTATGGGATGAGGTATCCCCTCTCAAAGTGGGATTTGAGGGAAGGTAAGCTGAAATCAGATGTCAATTTGATAGGCAGTAGATGGATAAGGTGAGTTTGAGTGTGAATGCTGTGATAGTTAAGATTGCGCGTATACCACTTCACGTGATAGGTAGGTCCAATTGTCATGGTCGAGGTCAAAGAGTGCTAAAATTGAAGTAATCAGTCCCTAGCTTTTTAGTCCTACCTGATTGGGTTAAACGATTCAAGCTATAGCTCCAATGGTCGTCGTGTGCCAAGTATCTTAGGCTTTAGAAGTGCTCTTGGAAAACATGAAAATGTCACAAATACTGGGGATCAACTGGAGCGTGATCTAACAATAAGTGTGAGGGTCATAGACAATTTTGCTCACTATTCATGAGGTAGCATATGCAATCAAAACAACCAAAGCGTAGTTGTCTCAAAAGTGCTCGTGGTCTGAGGAGATAGTCGTGATCTCCAAGGTCGTGTGTTGAGTCTGGGTGAGATATAAGTGATCTCAATTTGTTTGTGGTTGGGTAGGGAGACGTACATTATCTCTAATGTGCCCCATGAGGAGGCTAAAATAAATTCTAGTGTTAGAGCTGGTTGTTGTGGGCATGATTTTGGGTATTTTGAAGAAGACTGAAGTTTTAATTCCATCAACATCGGTTATAAAACTGATGTTGGTCGTAATAAGCTGCCAACATCAGTGGAAATCAGTCGACATCAGCGGCCTAAGGCATGGTCTTACCAACATCAGCAGCCTGCCAAACCCATCAAAACTAGATTGGCGGCCCACCAAAAGTCATTTGTGATTTGTGACAAAGTGAAAAAGTGAGCTCTGGAGCATTAGTGTGAAAGTGACTCCTAGTTGACTGGAGCATTAGTGTGAGGTGTTAGAGTGAGATTGGGTGGGAAAGTGAGTGAGATTGAGTGTGATTGGAGGTTGTAGAGGCATTTGGGGGCCACTAGGACTTTCATTGAGTAGACAAGGTAGAGGAGATGGTAGAGGGTGTAGGAGGTCTCGCGAGAGGACCACCACTAGTGGCACCCATCATACCACCACGACGACAACGACGAGATGAGGTAGGAGTGTTTATTTGAATTTTTTGAGTGTTTTTAAATTTGATTTATTTTTTGTATTTTTGGTGTTTTGAGTTGTAAATCAAGGGGGAGGGGTAGTTAGAAGTGTGGGTAGGTTAGGTAGGTCAATTTAGGAAGTTTTGGGAGGGTTTAAGTTGGTTTTAGGCTAGAGATTGGGGAAGCCCTAATTTTAGGGCTCACCCCGTTCGGCCCTAGGGCCGAACCAATCATCAGCGTCGACCGACTAGCGATCGACATTGGTCATTTAGCAATTGACGTCAATTAGGTAAAAACCGACATCGATTAGATAAGTGCCATCATCAGCACACTAACTGATATCAGTGGTTGTTAAGTCTTAAAAAAGTTTTTAAAAGATAAGTAAAAAATGCCGAAGTCATGCCGAGGGCTTCTCGGGTGTAGTGATAGGCATATAGGTTTAGTGAGTTTGTCTTTTAAGTAGATGAATGGGTGAATGGCTGAGCTAACCTTAGGAGACTCCATGTCAACTGAGTGCTGCCTACATAGCCCTAGTTTTTAAGGGCCTCAGGCCAATGTAGTTCTCCCAAAAGGGAAGAAGAGTCATAGAGGTTGGTAGTCATTTGTTAATGTGGTTGTGGTTTGGTTGGTTAGATGCAGGTGAGGTAGACACTGATGCTGCAAGATCATCTCCTGACATTATTGATGTAGATGCATCAAGATATTACTGGTGAAGAGTGGACCCACATCACTACAGTGGGACTAGGTGGGCTGCAACGATACTACCGAGTTACAAGAGATGTTAGTTTGATGGTGGCTTTGATTGAGCGGTGGGATCATACCACCAACACTTTTCACCTACCCACTGGAGAGTTGACAGTCATGGTTGAGGATGTGTATTAGATTTTACGACTATCGATACACGAAGTAGACTTATATGCATGCTCGAGAGAGGTGCATGATATTCACATGGTGACATTATTTGGTGAGCATGATGTTGAGGTGAGTTACCACTCAGCCAGCTTTGCATATGAGCCAGTATATGCTGCAGACGAGGATGCGCATCAACTAGCCATCCTGATGATGATTGACATAATAGTATATGCGCTACTCGATGTAGAGGGAGGGAGATTTCTAATCACAATGACTGGGGTTTTAGTAGACATGCTTGAGGAGTAGACTATATTCGCATGGGCTCCCATCCTTTTAGCCCAATTATATAGAGAGCTCTGGGGTATTAGTCGACAATGATAGTATAGCTTGTGTGTAGGCCACCTTCTATATTGCTAGGCTTACGAGCATATCATGGTCATACAACCTCTTGGCCTCCCAGTGGCTATTTAGGCTAGATTTAGAGTTAGATTCAGGTAATGGAGGGAGATTATGGCATAGATGCAAGTGGATGAGATCATCAGGGATGTTGATTACTATAGGGGGTACTGGAGGCCTTGATTCTTGAAAATATTGTCTAGAGGCCCTACTTGATATATCCATCATTCAGAGACCAAGCAGAGTAGCTGGTGGGAGTTCAAAGTTTGAGGTGGGTTAGGGGCAGATGAGCTGGTGAGCTCGAGAGAGTTCCAATAGAGAGGGTACGGCACCAATATGGGCTATTATAGGATGTGCCTCCTGCCTTCCATCTATACCAATGAGATGACATAGAGGCACCGCTCCCACTGTTAGAGGAGACAGAGTGGCCTGATTTTAAGGAGCTACTCATAGGTCCTAGTGTAGTTGATCTAGGGTGTACATAGGCCTATTCAGCTTGGTGGGTGGGGAAGTATGTAGGGGTGTAGAGAGGACCACAACTCGATCTCTAGATAGTTATCAGGGAGAGAGATGCTGCAGTGTAAGAGAGAGATGCTGCCATTTAGGAGAGGGATGTAGCATGAGCATAGGTCACCACTTTACAGGGATAGGTGGAAGGGTTTCAAGGGTAGATGATAGTTCTGATACCCCAGGTGGCTGCCTTGATAGGGTAGGTTACCATTTTGTAGGGGCAGTTGGCTGTAGCCCAGGCACAGGTTTTGGCAGGTCAGGGTCCTATTCATTCGCCACTATAGCAATCAGCTCATGAGCCAACACAGTCAGCACCACAGTAGGCACCTCAACCACAGCCACAGAGCTCATTATAAGTCATGGTGGCAGGGTCTATGGGTCCTCTATAGACTGTACTTATCTTTAGGTACAACACCACTTTAGATGAGATTGCTTATTATGAGGGTGCCATCAGGCGGTATCCTCAAATACAGTGATATTTAGAGATGTTAGCTGAGCAGAGATCAGTGTCCCGTGCTACTACCTCAGGTTTGCAGAGACAACGATGGTCAGAGAGTGGTGATGATTTAGTATCATCACGACCACGACCACCACCACCACCACAGCCACAGCCTTGAGGTTGTTTGTAGTTAGAGATTATATATATACTAGCCTACGAGCCATTGATGCGAGATGTATTTATATTTTGAGAGAGAGAGACAGATGTTGTAAAAAATTGATGTATACATATATATATGATGAGATTTTTAAGATATTGAAGTGTTGTGGATGTGTTTTGGATGTTAATATTTTTAGCATTTCTCATATGTTTTAATGATACATGCTTAATGTGATGATGTTTATGATGATGTTATGATGATGTTGATGATTATGTTACAACTTTTTCCATATTGTGTGATGGTGTATGCTGTAACATAGGTTTATGGTTTTTTCATTCCTAACAAGTTTCCATATTAGTGATGGATGTATGCTAAAAATGAAATGAGTTTATTTATGCTTCAACACTTTTCATATTTGTAATGATTTATGCTTGACATAAATTGTGTTTGGTTGTTAGTTTTCATGTGTATTGTTTTCCATAGAAACTAATGTAAATGGGTATGTGACGAAGTCAAGTAAGAAGTGAAAGGCGTGTTGCTCTTTCATTGACAAGGACCATAATGATAGCATAGGTAGGAGGTTTTTGGAAACAAAAGCCCCGTTCATGCATTATGTCATTGACCATTGGTTGTGTTAGAGAAGTAGTCGAATCACTTTGACATTAAGTGAGCTCGAAATCCCTTGAGTATGTCGGGGAAATAGGTGTTATGAGGTGTTATGTTAAGATAGCATAACCCTTGTTGACAAGGATTGATTTTTGCCCTTTTTATAGGTGACCTTAAAAATGACCATAGACAAGTCCATGACTTTATAGCTTTTAGACTAATCAATGCGGGGAGTCTATTTGGAGATGTTTTATTTTGCTTTGTGGTCATGTGAAGCTAATTTATGTAAGAAGCTTCTGAGAGGGTGCTGTTTGTAGCAAAATTTAGGCATAGCCATCCTTCGAGGGAATGGTCTATAGTTTATTTTTTATGCTTAGAGGTTTATTGAATAGCTGTCCTTCAAGGGAGCAATCTATTAATTACAGCAATGATATAGTTGTCCTTCGAGGGAGCAGTCTACATTTATAGTTTTTATGACCTTTGTATATTTGTTTAGGCATCCCAATTTTATGTTTTGTTTTTTAACAAAATTTTTAATCATGGACAAGCCTATAGAGGTTTTGAAGTCTCCTTTTTATTAAGACAAAGCATTAATGCAACAAGGGTTAACTAATGTTTGTGGGAAAAGGGGGTTGAAAGGAATAGGAATGAGGATGATGAGGGTTGCTCAAGGGAGGAGCTCAAGTTAAATATCAAGTGAGTGATTACTTGATTAACAGTAGAATGGTCGTAGATGTAAGGCATTAAGGGGGTTAGGTTTTGGTTGGCCTTCGAGAGAAGATAGACGATAAGTCCCTGATCCATACTTATGTGTTATGATATAAGGTCCGAGCCAGTTAGGAGCAAACTTGCCTCATTTGCTTCTTTCCATATTGGTCACATGTTGGTTTTCTTTGAGGATGAGATCTCTGATGTTGAAATCTCACTCTCTTAGATTTTTATTATAAGCACATTTGATGCAAATTTGATAAATGTGAAGGTGGTTAAGGGCAGCAAGACAACGTTTGTCGAGTAACTTGAGTTGAGCTAATCAGTCTTGACAAAAGTCATCGTTAGAAAGTATGTCATGTAAGGAGATGCATAAAAAAGGTATATGTACTTCAAGAGGCAAGACGGCCTCAGTTCCATACAGTAAAGAGAAAGGTGTAGCACCCGTAGGGGTTCGAATGCTAGTGCGGTAGGCCCACAAAGCGAAGGGAATGTGGATGTGATAGTCCCTTCCAGTGTCATTGACAACCTTCATGAGATTTTGGTTAAGATTTTGTTAGAAGCCTCTACCTATCCATTTACTTGTGGATAATAAGGCGAGGAGAAGTTGAGTTTGATACCAAAAGAGTCACAAAGTTTTTGGACAGTTTTGTTTTTGAAAGACTTGCCATTATCGGTGATGATTTTGTGAGGTACACCGAAACGACAGATGATGTGTTGGTTGATGAAGTCGATGATTTTGTCAACTTTAGTGGAGACAAGGGGAACAACTTCCATCCATTTAGTGAAGTATTTGGTTGCAATGATAATAGACTGATGTCAGAGAGATGAATGAGGGTTAATCTCACTGATTAGATCTAAGCCCCATTGTGAAAAGGGCTAGAAATTGTTAGCAACTTGTAGAGTGTGGCTAGGGACATGAAGTAAGTTAGCGTGTTGTTGGAATTTGATATAATGCTGAACATAGTCACTGCAGTCTTGGTGGAGAGTGGGCCAATAATAGCCTAGACAAAGGATGTGCTTGGTAACCGAGTTACCACTGAAATGCCCTCCACAAATCCCATCATAGACTTGTTTGATGGCATGAGATGTTTCAGTGGAGTTTAGACATCGAAGAAGGAGGCCATCGAAACCTCTTTTGTAGAGAAGACCCCCTAGCATGGTCTATCGAGCAGTACTTTTGATAAAAGCCCACCGTGCATTGCTAGAGAGGTCAGTAGGAAGAATAGAATAAGTTAAGTAGTCCACAAGTTATTTATACCAAACATCTTATGGGCTAGAGTTGATAGTGCCGATGAAGTTGATATTAGTTGAGATATATGAAGGTAACGCTAAACGGTGTACCGTAACATAAATTATTGAGGAGGTAGATGATGATGGGATGTGTGAAGCTAGAGAGGCCATAGTGTCTACAAACTTATTTTTAGAATGAGGAACAGTTTGCAAGAGATAATGATCAAAGGACTCTAGCAATGTGTCAACACGGTGTTTATACCGTTGCAAAACTTCATTTTGCAAAGGTATGAACTGTTAATTTGATTAAGGACTAATTGTGAGTCACCAAAGATGTTGATCGTCTTGATGCCTAAGGAAAGGGTAGTTTGAAGTCCCAAAATTAAGGCTTCATATTTAGCCATATTATTGGTGCACTCGAAGTCAAGTTTAAAAGAGAGAGGCATGGGCTCACCCTCGTGAGGGATAAGAATGACCCCCACACCCCCACCGAGTTGACATTTGGATCCATCAAAGAACATTATCATTTGATAGAAAATGTCATCGTTGGATAACGTGGCAATTGATTCATCAAGAAATTCATAATGAGAAGGTTAGTTGTCAGGTAGGTGGGCATCAACTAATTGGTCAGTGATTGTTTGCCCCTTTATAGATTTTTGTTGAATAAATTCCAAATCTAACTCAACAAGAATCATGAGCCAATGAGCCATACGTTGATTTTGGTATGGCTTGGAATGCATATACTTGAGAGGGTTTGTGTGAGTGATGATGTAGGTTTTGTGATTGAGGAGATAATGATGAAGTTTGGAAGTCGCAAAGACTAATGCCATGCAAATTTTTTTAGTATGAGTATACCGAGTTTCATAATCAATGAGAGTTTACCTTATATAATAAACTTCTTGCTCATGATGTTGTTCATCTCGATGCGCGATCATGGCACCTAAGGAATGATTTGTTGATGATATGTAAAGATAAAAAGGTTGGTCGTCTTTAGGTGGAATAAGGACTGGTGGAGAGACAAGATAACATTTAAGAGCCTCAAAAGCCTCTTGGCAATCCTTATCCCAATTGAAGGAGACGTCATTTTTAAGGAGGTGATGAAAGGGTTGACATCGGTCAGATAACTGTGAGATGAAGTGATGAATAGATTGGAGCTTCCCTTGCAGGCTACGAAGTTGTTTTAGATTGGTAGGTGGTGGCATCTCAAGTATAGCTTGAATTTTAGCGGGATCAACCTGAATGCCACAAAGAGAAATGATGAAGCCCAAGAGCTTCCCTGAGAGAACCCCAAATATGTATTTCTTGGGATTGAGTTGAATGTTGTATTGGACGAGGTGAGTGAATATGATTTTGAGAATAGTTAAATGATCATAGTGGAGTTTGGATTTCCCAAGCAGGTCATCCACATAATCCTCCATGATTTTGTAGAGGAGGTCATGAAAGATGTAGGTCATGGCGTGTTGATATGTGGCACCTACATTTTTAAGGCCAAAAGGCATTCTATATGGCAAAAATTCTCCCACGGGGTGATAAAGGTGGTTTTATGTTGATCTTTCAGTGCAATCAAGATTTGATTATATCCTGAGAATTTGTCCATGAGTGATAGCATCTCATGACCAACCGTAAGATCAACAAGTTGGTCGATGTTAGGTAAGGGAAATTCATCCTTTGGGCAAGCCAAGTTGAGGTCTTGATAATCAGTACAAATTTAGATTCCTCCAGTTACCTTTGTGATAGGGATGATGTTTGACACCCATTGCAAATAATCAACGGGTTGGATAAATGAAACAGAGAGAAGATGCTGAAGCTCCTCTTTGACAAGGAGTGTAATGTGAGGATGCATCTTGCGAAGCTTTTGCCTGATAGGCTTAGCCTCAGGGTTTGTGATAATGTTATGAATGACAATGTTAGGGTCGATACTAGGCATATCACTATAAGACCAAGCAAAGGCTTTGCTATGATCTGCAAGGAATTTGGTATAGTTAGTTTGTTCTTGGACATCCAAAGATTGACCAATCTTTAAGATGTGAGGAACGTCAAAAGATGGTAGGTTAATGTCAATGGTCGATTCATTTAACATAACCTACATTTCTGAAGGAAGTGACCTGTGAATGAAAGAATCATCCACACCCATGAAGGTGAGTATGGCATCATCGTCTACACATTGGACGGTGTTGATGGTAGAAGATTCATCATCTATCATGTTTGGATAAATGAGAGGAAGAGACCTTGATACCCCATCTAGTTGATAGGTCAGGGGTTCCAAGCGAATAACATTTATGCAAAAAAAAACTAGGAGGAATGGAGACTACCAACTCCGTAGGTGAGGATGGAGGAACAGGCGAAGCTGAAGGAGATTGTTCTATGATAGTTTCATGATGAGAGTTTTTAGACATTTCTGTAGGTTCTTCAAAACCCAAGTCATGTCATTTTTTGGCATTTTTTATTGCCTCATCATTTGGAGGCTCAATGGATTGGTGGGAACCTTGTTCATAGCGCCCAAACCCAAATCCCTTCCATGCACACTGATAAAGATAGGTGTGAGCGAAGCTAGGATTGCCAAGAAAAGAAAAATCAGACATGAATAGTTGGGGTGATGAAAGAGGATTCCCATCGATAGGAGCTCGATCTAGCCTTCCATAAATGAGATTTGTTTGAAGAGTAGGAGGACCATATGGAATAACCATTTCGATGTGATGGTCATAATTTGGGTTGTGATGAAGTTGTCCATATTCTTGAGGGGTTTGGAACACGTTCAGGGTAAGCAAATGATATTCCCCAAGTGAAAGCCTCTAGAAGGTATCTTCCATGGGATCTTTTGTAGTCACTTGAGGAGGAGGAGTAGGTGTAACTGACGTTTGTGAACTTGTTGATGATTCTACGAGTGGAGGCGGTGTTTGGGTCGATGTTTTCAGTAGGTATGAGAACATCATTGGGTCGATAGGTTGCGTTACATGTTTTAAATGGAGAAGGGTCAGCAGGAATGATGTGAACTTGACCCTCATGCTCAAATTTGACACAATGATGTAGTGTAGAAGGGACACAAGTCATGGCACAAATCCAAGGTTGTCCCAACAACATGTTGTATTGAAACTCCCCCTTAATGATGTAGAAGAGTTTTGGGATTGTTTACAGGTTAACACGAATATGTAAGATGATGATGCCAATGGTAGTGGCGATAGAATCATTAAAAGATCAAAGAATTGCATCGGTTTTGGACATGTAATTCTTTGGGAGGGATAATTGGTCATACGCATGGGTGGAGATAATATTGATACTAGCACCCCCATCAATCATAACCCACTTAATGTGAGTTTGATCAATGTAAGCTGTGATAAAAAGGGTAGCATCTTGATCTTCCAAGTTAGAGGTAGGAATTTTAGAATCATTAAAGGTAATATAAGTGATGGTAGGTAATGATTGAACTGATGCAACTAATGGTTGAGGGTCATCGGGTTGGACCTCCACCGCTTGTAAAGCTTTGATTAAAGCTTGGTGATGGTTTGGAGAGCTTTGAATGAGGTCATATAATGACAATTTTTACTGGAGTTTGGTGAAGTTGTTTCACCATTGAATCACGAATTACCTCTGAAGATGTTTGTTGGGATGTGCCCAAGATTGAAATCTTAGGTTTTGGTGGTTGAGAAGGTTTGACAAATAGGTATGTTCAAGGAATAAAAACTTTGTCTTTTCCTTTATCTTTTAATGTTTGTGACCTGATGGCCACATTAATGGTGTTAATCTCAAATAAAGGGGAGGAAGGAGGTAAAGGGACCATAGTCTGATGATGAGATTCTGATGAAGGTCAGGAGGTTTGAGATATATGGGAAGGCATTGGAGGTTTGTTAAAAGAATCTTCAACAAGCAAGTTGTCTTTTTCCATGTATTGGCGAATCACAACCTTAAAGGCACAACAATTTTTAGTGTCATGCCCAGGTGTGCGATGATATAGGTAAATTTGGGTGTCATCAAACCATAAGGGCTTTGATCTGAGAGGTTGGAATGGTTTAATAGGCAGAAGAGTGATGCTAGAGGATTTTAATAATTGATGTAGCAACAAAGCATAAGAACCCGCTAATGGATCTATGCTTGTTGTTGTAGTGGAGGCTGATGACTTCTATTTTGTAGGAGTAGTTGAGGGAGTTTTTCGTACCACCTTTTTAGTAGGTGGTGTGGTTACCCATGTAGAAGGCACTTTTTTGGTGGGAGGTGTTGAGTTTTTTAGTGGAAGTATGTTTTTGGTGGGTAAAGGTAGTAGAGGAGGTAATTTATTTTTGTTACGTGTTGGAGTAGGAAGCACTCCTATTAAGGTAGAAGGGTGTGGGCCCAAAATTGAAGGCAATGGTGATGGTGGAGGAGGAGTTCTACGACGTGGTTTAGTGGCCTTCTTTAATATAGTGTGAGGACCACTAGCATGGGGGGTGAGGTCCAAGTCTACCTTCACTTGTGGGTGAGTGAGGTTAGGTACATGGCGAACACCAAGAGATTTAACTTATTTTAGTGTGGTGGTCACTTATGAGTGTCTAGGTTCAGATGTGGATGTTTGAGCTTCTGAGTTATTAGAAGTAGAAGCCTAATTCTTGTCGATGACTGTAGGATGATTTGCCACAAAAGGGTTGATAGTAAGAGATGAAGTGGAATGTGTAAGATAAGGATCTTTAAGTCACTCCCACAATGCCTCATGCTCTAATTTCCTCAAATAGAGAAATCCTAAGTTCTCAGCCAATCTAGGGAATGGTTTAGAGGATGTTACACGAGGCTTTATGATTGGTCTTTTAGAAGATGTGGATGGTTGTGAGACTGGAAATGTGTTAGATGCAGTGATTTCAGGCCAAAGGCATGAGAGAGCCATTACTGGATCATCTTTTATCAAAGTAGGTGAAGAGACAAGTTCTTCTCTTGGTGGAGAAGAAATTGGAGAATGTGACTCTTCGAGAGGATAGAGGGCAGGGATGATTGTGCCTTCTATTTGTGGTTGAAGAGCAGGAAAAGTATGATCTTCCATCAGTAATAGGAAGGATGAGGGTGGGGCTAGTGGCGTTGGTATCGTCAAAGCATCCTCTAATATAAGAGAGGTCGATGGAGGACTAATAGGAGAAGAAGGTTCTTCATCCTATGGAGAAGAAGTAGGTTGGTTATCCTCTTCAGACTATAGAAGAGGTTGGTTAGGTATAAAAAGAGAAACCATGTTGACCGTATGTATATTACGCTCTTGGGAGTCATCGGCCATGGTTTGGACATTGTTTGACTAGGGGGATGGTTAAGGAATGGTTGTCTAAAGATGTCTATGTTTTGGTTAGGCGGTGCATTTGGGTTATCCAAGACAAGATCCCCCTTGTCTAACATGTCCTGAATAACATTTTTGAGGGTTTTGCAATTGTCTATGTCATGACCTTTGACATGATGATAATTACAGAAGTCATTCTCCCTATACCATGCTGGGATGGCTCGCAAGGGATCAAATTGAGGTGGTGGTCAAATTTGATGGAGATTGAGGACTTCCTGCTTGACTAGTTTATCTAACATGGAAGCATATGATTCTCCTATTGGAGTATATTGACGCTGTATGTATCGTTGTTAAAATTGTCATGTAATGCTTTGTGATGTAGAGGGTTTAGATTGGTTAGTTGTGGTAGAAGAAGATGATCTAAGTACCACAGCATTTGTCGTTCCCTTGGATTTGGAGTTGGAAGAAGAAGATTTGGATGAAGGGTCATTTGATTTTGCATTAGTATTTTTACTATGCAGTTTGACTTTATCTTCTTTGACAGTGCAAATTTCAAGCTTCCTGGCCATGATGAAAGCTTCGTCAAATGTGCAAAATGTTTGGACCCATAAAGTAGATGAGATGTGTTTAGCACATGCTCATGAAAAGAGCTCAATGAGATCAGGGTGAGGTAAAGAAAAGGAGAGTTGGTTGATTAATCCTCTCCAGCGAGCAACGAAATCAGCTATTGATTCATCATTGAACTGTCTAATAGAATATGGGTCCGTGATGGAGACCTTCTTAGTGATGTTGATTGAAAAGTGGTCAAAGAATAGTTGAGCTAGTTGAGTGAAGGTAAAAAGAGAGTGACTGGTAATAAAACTATACCAATCAAGAGCAGCACCAGAAAGTGACATGGGAAATGTGCATAGTAGTAATGCATCATTGTGTGCTATAAGGTAGCAAGCATGTCAAAATGATCATAAATGTTGTTGTGGGTCTTCCTTACTCTAAAAACAAGTAAACTTTGGGAGTTCCCATTGGCTTGAATATGGTCGAATTGGGACCGAGGGATGGATAGGTTCACTACAGATTTGTTCATATGAAAGAACATTTCTTGAACCAGAAACAGATGTCTCAAGATTAGACATCTTATCCATTAACATTTTGATGAGATCGATTGATGGATTCATAGGTGGGGCACCCCCTAGGTTGTAAGGTACCTAGAAGAGATTGGGAGGGGCATATGACATGGTAGGTTGCGTTTGTATAGGCGTAACATATTGGTAGTTTGTCATGGGGATTGATGTTGAGATCAAGGGAGGTTGTGCCATGAAGCTGGAAGGCACAACTTAACTAGGTGCCACCAAAGGTGGTTGGATGGTGGCAACACTAGTTAGAGGATAGGTAGTCACTCTTGTATTTATGGGTACAAGAGTGGGTGGGATGGAAACAAGCAAGTTTTGAAAAGGTGTTGAACTTGTTTGCATTATTTGTGGTTGAGGGGGTACGAAAACCCTGATGGATGTAGGTCCAAAAATAGAAAGAGAGGCCAACTCTTGAGAATTGGCCATGGTTGGGTTATTAATTGAGGTAATGGCTTGAGTGACCATGGGTTGAGTAAAAGAGGCTATTGATATATTTGCCATTTCAACTAAGGAAGTTGGCATCCCAAGAACATGATTACCTGAAGGATCTCGCATTTGGCTTCTCGCAAGATAGTGTTGGAGAGCTTTGACGTTAAGGTCAAGGAATCTCTCGAAGTCTTGATCCCTTGCGAGAATAATAGGTGGTTGATTTGAGGTTGGAGTATGCTCAGTGTCTGAAGGATACTCCATTAGAGGACTTGTTATGAAGGGTGAAGGTGGAAGTGGTTGTTACCTTGTGTGGTCAACAAGAGTTTTAGCTTGACTACATGTCAAAACCATTCAAGGCAAAATGTGTTCAAGTCCTAAAAACTATATATTTCAGTTTCTTAAAACCAGAATGTGTGTTTGATAGTCAAAAAGTTAGGTTTTGAGCTTGCTATTTTGAAAGAAATATTTTTGATAGTGACTGACATCGGTTAAATAACTGATGTCGATTATGGAGAGTTGCCAAGGTCGGTGGTATAACCGATGTCGGTAAGGATGAGTTGTTGACATCAGTGGAAAAATCGATGTCGGTGTCTGTGTATTTCCAAAAACACAAAAAACTGATATTTTTGAAAGAAAGAGAAATTTTGAGTTGTTTTTGGATCTCAGAATGCGACCTCACCAACTCAAAAAATCAGATACAGACAAAAAAATAGATGATAGCAAGCAACCTCTAAACGTTAAATTCCTAAAAATGCATTTTAGAATCGTGGTGGCTTATGCCTTAGAAGAATATGTTTGAGAATTGGGCTTTTAGAACGGGTCCTAAAAGAGGAAGTCTATTGATAGTTTCAGGTTATGTTTTGGTGCTCAAAAATCTGTATTAGGTTTCATATGTGGCCTAGTGCTAGGGGCTTGCTCCCTTCACTTCACGATCCCAGAGCCAAGCTCGGTCGCTTCACCAATATATACTTTGCCTATATTTTATACTCTGCCAGAGAATAGAGTGGGTCCTCCCCTTGGTAGTGAAGTCTAAGTGGGATTGCTCGAAAGGGTAAGGTATCCACTAGGTGATGAAATCCTAGTCGGGCCTTGTCTCAAGTATGTTAAAATGTTTAATTTGATGTGCTTGTGATCTGGTTGTGTAACATATGTGTACTACGCTTTATTCATAATGTGTTTTTAATTACTAAGTGAGAGGGCTAAATACGCATTTAAGAAGGAATGAAATGCAATAATGTTTTTAACCCAAATTGAAATGTTTTGTTCAGATGCAAACAAGTGAGGAAAAGGTTAAGAGTATGAATTTTTAGTACTCTAAGATGTAAGGAAAAAGTGACAAGAAGAAAAAGAAAGAAGTTCTTTTTAACTTGTGCTTATGATTTCTTTTCAAAATAAAAAGATAGAAGGAGAGGAAGTAAGAAGAGAATTTTTCCTAATACAACTATATGAAAAGTTTGCTTTTTAAAACAAATGAACCCAAGGAAAACTCTAGGGTCCCACCGAGCATGCCAAAATGTTTCTCTACATTTTTGTGCTAATTACATTCAAAAGAAAAGAAGAAACTAAAAGCTAAAGGTTTGAGGTTTGTACGTACCCGGATTAAGTTGCACACCATTATCCAGATGTTAAAGGAGCTCCTCTTTGGCTATGGAGGATGACACCTATAGATAAGAAGAAGACTAAAACAAAGAAAATGTTAGAATAAGATAAAGTGGACTACCAAGCTACACGCTTGGTCCCGAAAGCGTAAAGCTCTGTGAGGGATGACAATCCACTATTTAAGACAAAGATATTTGTATGAAATTGAAATGATAAAAGACTTACAGAAATAAGAAGACAAAATATTGCGTACCTATTTCCTGTAATCCGTGAGTCTCAGAATGCTGGTCAAAGGGTTTTGTCTAGTTTAGGGGCTATTTAAGGAGGTTCTGGTCTGCACAGTCGCTGACGTCGGTTATGCTGCCAATGTCGGTAGTAAAAAGTGTCGACATCAGTTATAATGTCGATGTTGATAGGGGCAATTAGGCTTTAGATGAGTTTCAGGTTGTTTTTGTAATGGACAGAGGACTCTAGGAGTTGGAGGGTCTGTGTAGAGTTACAGGAAAGAGGATAGAGTCTGAGAAAGGACAAAAGGTAGTAGGTTAGTGTGAGAGTTGGGTAAGAGTCAGAGGAAGGCTTTTCAACCCTTCCACAGAGAGAGTCGGGTTTCTTTCACAGTATCCAAAAATAGTAAATAGAAGCTAATTACTAAGTTATTTTAGAATCGTGAAATGGAAACCAGAAGAATACTTAGCTTTTAGGTGGAGATGGAGGGTGTCAGGATGCTTGTTCTTGTTGCGGCTGATGTTGAAGATCTCATAAAATATTTCCAATCCAATGTGTGGAGTGATTTCTATAGAGTTTCTGTAGCCTGAAGAGCGATAATAGATTTTTGATGCCTAGTTTCAAAGCGTGCGTGTCAATCTCAAAATGTTAGGGGGCAACTCAAGGTTAGAAACCTTGTTTAAGTAACTGATGTCGGTGATTCCGTCGGTGTTGGTCGATAGTTGACCGATGTCAGTGGCTAAAGAATGGGTAAAAAGGCTATTTTTAGCCTTTTCCCATTTCTCCACCCGCCAAGTGCATTTGCCATTGGAAAATGGTCAAAAGACAGGTATATTAGGCATGAGGGTTAGTTAAAAGGTTGGAATAGGTCTTAAGTAGTTATGGTTTAAAGGACTTAGTCATGGGGTGAGTCATAGGGTAAGAAATAGTCTTAGGTGAGGTGTCTAGGTGAGGTGGCTAGGTGAGGTGTCGAGGTGAGGGGATGATTAATTTAAAATAGATAATTTATTTCAAATTAATAGAGTGTGGGTTAGGAGATGTTGGACCAAGGGGGGTGGACACAATATTGGTGTCTATAGTAATATATGAAAGTAGTATCATAGTGATCCTAGCAATTGCATTCTTCATTTTTTGTTACATTCCCACCTTATGTTACTAATTATACCTATGGGCACTAACCCTTTGCCATTATTTCACTGTTATAACTGCCAATAGGAAAATTAGGAACAACATTTTTACCATGGATTACCACATCACCTTACCATTATCATTGCCATACCTTTCCATTTACTTATACCTAAACTTGTTGATACTTAGACACTTTTTGTGTAGGTAGAACTATAGTGACTTGAGGTCCTACAATACTATGTAGGTAGTGCTTGATTTACATTGAGGTTAACTCAATCACCCCTTTACCACGCTCTTATCATTTTATGATTATGTTTAAGCTATGCTCTTGCCATTTTATGACTTATACCGTGTTATATCTCATAATTCTCCATTGAGTTGAGATTAAAAAAACACCAAAACATTGGACCCTTTTCCAAGATTTCATAGTTATAGGTAGAACTACAGTAACTTGAGGTCCTACGAGACTATGTAGGTAGTGTTTAATTCACATTGAGGTCACCTCAATCACTCCTTTGCCACACTCTCACTATTTTGCAAGCATTTTAAATTTGAATGCTCTTGCCATTTCACAATGATGTCTAAGCCACATTATCACCATTTTGTGAGTTGGACCAATTCTATGTCTCTTAATTGTTAATCAAGTTAAGATGCCTAGAAAAATTTTAAAACATTTGAAATAATTTCAAAATCTTTAAACATTTGTAAAAAACTTACAAAAATTCTAAAAATCACAAAATCATGAAAATTGGCTTAGAATTTTCAAAGGAGATATAAAGCCACCAATTTTTTTGGGATGGACTATCTTATCTATTCAAATTCTTTTCTAGACCACCTTGGACTTTTTCCTCTCATTTATAAGAGAACTACATTGACCTAAGGTCCACACAGACTATGTAAGTATAACTTGGATACATAAAGTGTCTCGAATTAACTCAGTCATAACTTTCTTTCTTTTTATACTACTTATTTACCTTAAGGATTATGGGACTCCTAAATATTTCACAAGTGCCCACTTGTCCTTTAGTTTCTCCATCTTTATTGGTTGTAGCCGTATGCTCTTGCCATTTTTTGAGTTCATGTTGTGAGTACTATGTATTTAAATTTGATGCACTAATGATCACTTGGATTTTTTTACACTCTCTCCATTTTATGATCAATTTCTATTTTAATGCTCTCATAATTTTATGAATAACCATTGCTAACACTCTCTTCATTTTATGAGCTCATTCTCATTCCAAGCCATAGATGTAGTAAATACTATGTATTACCAATTCAGTTCATTAGTGGATACTCATCTCTTAAATTTTAGTGTGGTTTTAGCCTAAACCATACTCTCAGGCTTATGCAATTTATTTATGTTGTTTTTTCATGATTGTGAGCATCACCCTCCTCTTTTATTACACACTCATTGTTTTGTGAGACTATTCCTATTTTCCTCTACAAGTTAATCATATTTGTAAAATTGAATTTTCATTCAAGTTTACAAGTAGCAAACCCAATCAATCCAAACTTGAATGTTCATTCAAGTTTACCAATCACAAAATCCAACAATCCAAACTTGAATGTTCTTTTAGGTTTACCAATCAATAATATGATCTTTAATACCCATTCAATCAATCCCGATCTGATTCTTTATAGATCAGCAATCAACCAATCATTATCAAATCCAAACTTGGGTATTTCTTCAAGTGCACACATCAATCCAAATCCAATATTGGTTTAGAAAATGTACAAAAATAGTTTTCTAATTTGCATTCTCTTGAAGATTTTGTTCCATCCCATTCAAATCAAGCACCAATCAACACCAATCCATTTAAGAACCAACCATCCAACCCCAAGACCCATTCAAACCACATGATTGGTTCACATCAAAATCAAAACTTAAACCAAGATAACCCTAATTTGTTTAAACAACCTAACCCTAGTTTTAACACAACCTAAACCAACCTAACCTTAGTTATAACACGACACACAACCAACACAACCCTAACTTTAACACCAACCCAAACCAAACCAACCTAAATCAAACTAACACTAATTTTAATAGAAATCCAATCCAAATTTAAACTTCAATAATCCCAAAAAAACAAGTTCTAGTTTTAACACTAATCCAACCACCAAAAACTTTAACTTTTACACTAACCCAAACAACCCAAATAACTTGGTACATCTACAACATGCTATTTTTTCCAACCCACCTCTTGCTCACTTCGTTAAAAATCCACACCTTAACCAATTTACATAAATTAATACCAACACAAACTAATTCATGGGTCAACTTTCCCACTTGTATACCTCTTCAAGTCAAATGAACCAAATATCACCATACTTTATTCAAGAGTTTCAAAATATGAAATGTAGGGTTTAAGGCTTGTAATATGACATGTTTTCTCTTCAAAAATAATATAATTTTTAATAAATTTGTTCTTACCTATACAATTCAAATAAAATGACAACACCTTTCGCTAAACATTTTAAACTTCCCAAATTTGAAAAATACAAAGGAAAAGGTGATCCTAGGGAGCACCTCAAGGAATTATATCACACATGTGCATATGTTTCTTATAGCAATGAGTACATGTTGAGACTATTTACATGAAGTCTTAGGGGTCAATCCCTTTAATGGTTTTCAAGCCTACCCAAATAATCAATTTTCACCTTTGAGGACTTATTTGAGAAGTTTGTTCATCACTTTTCATACAATGTCGAAAAGGACTTAGCCACACTTTAACCACACAACACTAAGAAACAAAATGGTGAAACCTTTACCTCCTTACAAATATGATGGGCATTGGCAAACCATTTTTTATGGTCTTTTATAGAAATCAAACTTATTGCAATATTTATGAACAACCTCAACTCTAACTTGGGACATCACTTGCAATTGCTTTGACCAAGTTCCTTTGATGAAATTATTGAAAAAGGAGTTCAAATTGAAATAAATTTAATCATTATAAGTGTTATTAAGATATTTAAACTTGACAACAATTCTTCAAAAAAACCTAAGTTCTTTTCCAAGAACAAGAATGTTGTCGGTGACGGTATGACCAACATTAAATAAATACAAAACCCACCTAGACAACAAGATTTTTATACACAACCCATTAATAACATTATCATCTCTGATGATCAACCAAGACAATAAAAATACAAACATAAGTTGACCGAATCGGGTGACTCCTATGAACTAGTTTTTCAAAATTTGGCCCAAGCTAACATGATTATTTGGCCTAACTCTGAGCCCTTTGAAGACAATATTCCTAAACCCGATTGGTACAAAGAAGATGAATACTATGAGTACTATAAGATAAAGGGACACTCTATAAATAGTTTTATGCATTTCAAACACTATGTCAAAGAACTTATAGATTATGGGGACATAACCATCGAAAACCACCCATCCACCACATCTAACAACCAAAAATTGGGGATATATAAAGACCCATTCCCAAAACATGAGCAAGGTAATGGTCAGAAAAATCAAAATTCTATCCAAGCACATAATGTAAACCAAGCTAGTCATCATGTTGACTCCATAGTCAATTGTGTTGATTACATACACAACCATGTTTCAATCATTACTCTATAGGCACAATATTGCACCGTTACCACAAGGCGCATAAAAATTATCATTCATAGTACATTGCCATTAATTGTTGAACATAAGTAAGACATTATAGATCATATTGAGAAGACACCTACCAACATTTATATATTATAACTTCTCAAGACTTCCCCTGTATATAAGGACATTTTGTATAAATTTCTCCAAGAGTATATTATTTTGAAAGACATCAATCCACCTAGATTTCAAGCATTAGTTGGTCATATATCCACTAATAATTAGGTCATGTTCAAGCATTATTATGTCTCCCCTTTGGGATCTATTCATAATTTCCCATTATATATAGAAGTCATTATCTCAAGACACAAGGTAAAGAGGGTGTTTATAGACAATGGCTCAATTTCAAATTTATGTACATTGAGGTTAATTAAGCATTTAGAAAATTCAACAATAGCATTAGAATCTAACATAATCACAATCAAGACATATGATAATAATGAGCGATAGTTTATGGGCACCATTTATTTTCCCTTTATGGTGGGGCTTGTCACATAGGAAACATTAGTCCATGTGTTTGATCTTGATTTATCCTACAAATTTCTCTTTGGCATTCCATGGATAAATTATATGAACATCGTACCCTCAAATTTACACCAATGTTTGAAATTATTGCACGATGTCTTGAAAGTAACCATTCCAAGTGATCCCTAACCCTTCTAATATTGCAAACTATTGGAATGGTGTTATCAAAAATTCAATTATGTCCCCATTACTGAAGATAATTTTACTCCTATTGAGGACTCACCTAAGTTTGAAAACTACATCCATAATAATACCTAATTTCAAACACCTTCCCTTGGAGGTTGTTTGAATAAACCATCCACCTCCACTTCCATAGAAATTCCATCTATAAATCAAGATTTCAATCAACCATCCAATTATAAAGATATTCCATCTCCTCCACCCCAGTTTAAAATCATTGATAAAGGCATGGGTGAATATGAGATCCAAGATTCTCATTATACAAGAACAATTCATATGTCTCCACATAATCATAGGAGGCCCCATTATTGAAGGGACACCTAAGTAGTTCAAAAACCTAACAAAACAAAATTTGTAGGTGTTCTTGATGAACATATTGAAGATTTGAATCCTTCTTTAATTTTACTCTGATTAACAAGTTTCTTGTTTCACTAATAAAAAATATCCCATAGCTAAATCCATTATGTGTAAAATAATGAACTATAAGGCAAGGGTCTTGGTCTTCATGAATGAGGATTAATAGAACCTAACATGTTAAACATTAATGAAGCCTCCCATGACATAGGGCTTAATCTAATCGATGTAAATTCCACACTTTTCTAAAGTGACTCTTTTAGTGAGTCAGAGGAAGATTCTTCAGACAATAAAATAGATTCCATTTACAGATGCTTCTAAGACCTATCTTTAATCAACATTTTCCAAGAAAATTTAATTTTGACACTTGATTTCACATATCCATCTTTAATCTAATGGGACAAACATGCAACACTTACACTTGATAATTTAAAAAATGATGAATCACTTTTATAGTTTTGGGGAACAAGGGAACACATTCTAGTAGGTGACAATAAGAAGGGATTTTCCATTCAATTATATACTTCTATGTATTTTTGGGGACAATTATCAAATAACAAAATCAATTTAGCATCAACATCACATGAATAAGATCTAGAGGAGGAACTCAATCTTCCTCCACCATCCCTAAAGTATAAATAAAAGTCATCTCTCCTAGTTGAGGAAATTATTACCATCAACATTGGAACCAAAGAAAATAAAAAATAGTCAAACTTATCACTTCTTTAACTCAATAATAAAAATAAATACTCACTCTTTTGCTAAGAGAATTCTTTAATGTATTTGTATTATCTTATGTAGATATGTTAAGGCTTGATCCTTCTCTAGTTGTACATTAACTTGTGGTCCATCCAGATGCAAAATATATAAAATAAAAACTTATAAAAATGCATCCCAAGGTTGCATTATTAGTAAAGGAAGATCTAAAGAAGCAATTAAAGGTTGGTTTCATTCACCCCATCAACTATTTAGATTGGATATCCAACATTGTACCAGTGTCAAAGAAGACATAATGAATCAGAGTTTGTATAGACTTTAGAGATATCAACAAAGCATATCCCAAGGATGTCTTCCTATTGAAAAATATAGATATGATTGTCGACTCCACTACAGGTCATGAAATGTTGTCTTTAATTGATAATTTTTTAAGATATAATCAAATTAGAATAACTCCCAAAGACCAACATAAAATAATATTTCCAACATATTGAGGTACCTTTTGCTATCAAATGATGCCCTTTGGTCTAAAGAACATTGGAGTCACATACCAAAGAGCAATGACTGTCATTTTTCATGATATGCTTCATAATATCATAGAGAACTATCAATCCTACATCCTCCAATGGATATACTATTAAAAATTATGCCAAGATCATTTAACAATGATATTAAAGAGTGCATAATTTAATTAAAAATAAGAATCAATAGTACGTCTAATGGAGCAAATTACAGATAGGATAAAGATTTTTAAAGTGAAAAAGTGAATGTATTGAAAAAAAACCTATGTGATTTTATTAAAAGGCTTGCAACTAAATTCTCTACAAGTATAAAATTGAATGAAGAGCACAAAAGAAGAAGTGAGAGAGCTATGAGATTTTAATGAAGAAAAGAGGAGAGGAATAACTCTTTTATAAAACTAGAGGATGATAATGGGAGTTCCATAAAATCTCATTATTACCTTACAAACCTCCTAAGTGTGTGTCACTTGTATCCTAATCCCTTACAAAGATAGGAAAGTGTGTGACATATGGGGAAGGAAGAGTTACATACAAATAACTTTAAATCAAATAAGTGGATTAGGGAGGTGAGTGACACCTCATAAAGGTATGAATAAAATACATTTTTAAATATAATAAATGCATGTATAACTAAGACTTATGATAAGCCTATAAATTTATAAAGGACCCAAATTAAGGTTAATTCTCCAACACTCCCCTTTAAAATTAATTTAAGGTTACAAAAGTGAAGATAATCCTTATAAATAAAGAAGGGAGTTGAAATTACATAATACTCCCCCTTAATAAAAACTTCATTCAAGAGAAATTATAATAGTTTAGAGAATAAAAAAGAGAAGTAGCTCAAAAGTCACAAGGAATAAAGTGTGATCACCAAGAATCTTCAAGAATTTTTTTTGAATAAGGTAGTCAATTCATCATGGAATAAATATCAACATAATAATCTAAAAAACTGTAAAACAAGTAAGCTAACAAAAATCTTTCGAGTTAAGTACCCATTACGTCAAAAATATAATCTACATATATAATTTAATAAAAGTAGATGTACAACTAGGCAAATGGAGTAAAGATAATTTTTATCATAAAATACGTAAACCTATATGAAAATAAGTTAGTCAAAATAATCAAAACATATATTCTATGCAACAAAAAATAAAGTATATATACAAGATTTGAGTAAATCAAAACAGAGATAAGGAAGACATGTCACTTGTAAAAGATAATATGTGAAGCATTAGAAGAATTATCACAATAAGACATATCAAAGTCTCTAAAAGATCCATTATTTTTAAAAATGCAAATAGTTTTACCCTTAAAAGTAGGAGATTTAGTAATTTTCCAACAATGTAAAGTGTCGTGAGTGAATTTACCAAGATTTACATGGGTATAATTTTCAATATTTATATATATGATGCTCGTGTTTTCCATAATATATACAAGGTTTATTATTTTTAACCAAAACATGAGTATTAAAAATAGTATAATAAAAATAAGTTGCATTATAAGTCTTTCGATGTGGAGGACAATAAAATGTCAAATTTTCATTAGAAGCATTTGAAGAATTATAGCCAAGACATTTAGATTTTGTATTTGATTTAGGCAAAATATATTTAAGAATATCATCTTCACACTTACCAAGTGCACCACCTGAATAACTCATAGATTGTATGATTTTAAAACTGAGGTTGGTAAGAGTGTGCTCATGAGATTGAGTTTGTTTAGAAACACAAGGACATCCATCATCATTAGAACTATTATCTTTAATAAAAGATACAACTTTATCATTTAGAGTGTCAATAAAGGATTGCATAGTTGTCATTTGATTTTGAAAAGTATTTTGAAGTATAAGAACAAAACTATGTATAATAAAAATCGTGTCACTCTCACATTTAATTTCATATTTAAGAGTGCAAATTTATTCATTTTGAAGCAAAATTATTTTCATAGATTACTTGAATGCTAAGAAAATAATTAATTTAAAAACCATAAAACAAATGCGAAACCAAAAACTTATAAAATTCCAAACTAAATTAATATATAATACTATAAAAAATAAATTAATTAACTTGTAAATGAAAATACACACCAAAATGAATTTGAATATATATATATATATATATATATATATTTTTTCCAAAGTAAAACACCAATAATATTTGAACTAGACTAACTTGCCAAGAATTATCCAAAATTAATAAATGCTTAAAAAACTTGGATATCCAAAAATAATATATTAAAACTTTTAAAAAAAATTACACAAGCTTGAATGCTAAACCAAAAAATTATCCAAAAAAAATATTCTTTTAAAAATAAAACTTTTTAATTTATTTATAAATAATTAATAAAAACATCAGTGAAAGTAAGTCCACCAAAACACCCAAAAAAAATAATAGCTTATCAAAGAAAAAGTATTAATCTTATGAATTGATTTCCTCTTTAAAAAAACATATTTAATGTTTTAGAAAACTTGTGAGGAGGACAATACCATATTTAGTTGAAAAGCTTTTATCTCGTGGGAGTGAGCTTTAAAAAAAATTAAAAGATGCCTTATTTATTTTAATAATTTCCCCTGAAAGAAAGTCTATAAATGGTAAATTATTTAAGAATAATAATTTTTCATGTAAGCACAAAATGCATAAGACACAGTAAATCAAACACACCATGCCAAAAAAAACAATGTAAACAACGGAAAAAAACTTTGAAACAATTTTTTTAAAGTTTAAATCATAGAGATGCAATACCAACAAGAATGAATAAATATTTATACATTGTGATAACTATCCAAATACATTATGAAAAAGGTATAAATAACCTATATTTGAAAAATGCTAGTGAAAAATGAATCACAAGAGAGTAAAGCGCAAAGAGTTAACGAGAGAGTGCATATAAAAGATACATGAAAAGACTCCGATAGATAATAAAGGAGTAAACTGAGTTAAAAAAAGGAAAAAACAATAGATTAAGAGAGAAGGATAAAAAAAAAATCGTCTTCACCCATGATCTTATTAAAATAAATTTAAAAATCAACGTGAGAAGTCCATGGCTCTGATACCATATTATGAATTATACCAAAGTCATTTAGTAATGATATTAAAGAGTGCATAATTTAATAAAAAATAAAAAGTAATATAATTTTTCATGGAGCAAAAAAAAATGAGATAAATATTTTTCAAGTGGAAAAGCAAACATATTAGAGAAAAACCCATGTGATTTTATTAAGAGGCTTGCAACTAAAATCTCTGCAAATATAAGATTGAATCAAGAGCACAAAAAAAGAAAAAAAAGAGCTATGAGATTCTAATGAGGAAAATAGGAGAGGAAGGGTTATTTTATAGAGCTAGAGGAGGATAATGGGACTATTTTTACCTTACAATTTCCCTAAGTGTGTGTCACTTGTGTCCTATCATTTACAAAAATAGGGAAGTGTGTGCCATGTGAGGAAGAGAGAGTTACATGAAACTAAATTTAAATTCAACAAGTGGATTACAGTGTTGAGTAACACCTCATAAAGATAGAAATAAAATACATTTATAAATACAATAAAATACATGCATAACTAAGACTTATGTTAAGCCTATAAATTTAAGAATTACCTAAATTAAAGAGCCACATATCAAAGAGTAATGACTGTCATTTTTCACGATATGATTCATGATATCATGGAGGTTTATCAAGCATACATCCTTTGATGGGTATAAATACGTCCTAACTACTACTAATTCTTTCACTAAATGGGTATAAGTTTCTTGGGAACAGAGGGGGAGAAATGAGGTAATGTTAAACCCTGAGGTGGCATAGATGGGGCAAAGTGAGAAATGGGAATCGCAGAAGTGGTAGGGGATGTCATCTGGCTAGATGAAATCATCATGCCAATAGGAGAAGAAATAGACTACGAAGGAGAAGGAGGAATAATATTTACCTGAGGAGTAATTACAGTACTCTATATTTGGTTATGTGGGGTGTCTGTCTCTTCTTCTGAACCAAACTGAAACTGCACCCTCTTTTGCTTCTTGTGTGTATCTTCTTTTGGCTGTGTTCTTTTTCCTTCCACATCTACTACTTGTGGAGAGCTGGGAATGTCTATAACCATTGCTGATGGGGAAGCTTGTGGTGGTGAAGGCACCACACTCTTTTGCTTTTCCACGTTGCTGAGAGATTGGGGCCAAACTGATACAGTTATTGCAGCTGCAGTTTGCTCTAAGGCTTGTGACTCTTGGCTTGACCTGGCCCTAGCTTCCTGCTCTACACCCGGTGTCAAAAAATTACTTATCTCTAGGCTAGATACAGGGGAGAGATGGAACTCATCCCATAGTTCTTCCCATCTCATATCTGTGTCTACGTTCCTAAAAGAATGGGTTGTTTGACAAATTTCCTGCCTATATTTCTAATAGGCTTCTATTTTCTCAGCATCCCAATCTTTATTCTTTAATGTCCTCCTTAAGCAAGAAGTCATTCTGACTTTAGGATCATAATCCCTCTACTTAACATAGAATGTTTTCCAGGGTCTATTTTGTGGAAGGGGCAAGTCTGTTAACTCAACATAAAATCCAGGAGCATCTTCTCTAGGATTTTTCCTAGTTTCCCAAAAAGGGCAGCCCTCATGTGCAATTCTGGTTACGACTCTATTAGTCCTTATCCAAGAAGCTATGAAATAATTTGGGTCATAAACCCATTTGTCCTCTATTAGAAGGAAACTCAAAAAGGCCAGTTTTCTAAGCAATAGAATCTTAGCATCTCTAGCTTCCAATACCATGCTGGTTGTCATCCATGGAAGGTCATACATTTTTCTCTTCCTCTTCTTAGAGCCATATTCATTATCGATTGTGGATACCTGCCTGGTGACCTCTAGGAATGCTAACCTAAGAGTCAAAATCTTAGGTAGCAATATTGGTTCCCCACAAAAACCATGGACTCTTATAATTTTATGGTGGGATCCAAAATAGAAATCACAAGGAATTGGGCAACTAGGCAAAAGATTTGAAACACTTGGGAATAATCTATTCATAACTGGTTCAGGGCTAATATCATAAAAATTATGGGTAACAATTAATTCCCAAAATTCATATGGGTCACTAGTCTTTGACAAAATATGTGTCCATGCAGACATAGGAATGGTCCTTTGGAGATCAAAATTTGGGTCATACATATCAAGATACATATATTGGGCAAAGAGGTTGGAGTTCTGAAAAAGCATGAGGTGAAACAAATAGGAAGAATACCTGAACACTCCTTTTGATTTGAAATGGGCCAGTTGTTCTACCATTGAGAAAGCAATTTGTTCAAAAAAGTCGAGCCGATACTCTTGGGTTTTGTCAATAGTCTTTAGCCTGAAGAGGATAGCCATTTGTTCTGCATAAACTACCATATCATCTTTCATGCCAAAGATGAAAGACATCATAGACAGTGTGTCTTGTCTAGCTTGTGCGAATTGGGCTCTTGCTATAGGGAGTGTGGGTACCAAAGTGTCGTCATCGCCCATTTGTAATTCGGATCTCGAGAACCTTGACTGAGTATTGATGTTTGCCCATGTTCTTTGCATTTTAGCAATAGTGAGAAACGTAGTTGTACTATCATGATACATGGCTAACATATCCTTGATAGATTGTGGTGTGATTTGCACCATGAATGGACCTCATTGAATGGTGCATGAGGGTGCATGGAATAAGTCTACACATAATTCGACCAAGTTGGGGCATGGATGCACAGCTGGGACAATGAATTGTGTCAATTGTGAAGTCCATATCCTCATGGAAAATGTTTCATATTGCCCTACTCTAGCCCTCTATAAACACCTTTGATGTGCCCCTTCTCTGAGAGTTTTGCTACTAGCCCTTTGAAGAATTGGGTCCATGACGCCATCTGCATAATCTTTTATTTTTGCTGGGTCACTTGCTTGACCAACTTCAGGAACTCTGGTCCGTGGATAGGTCTTCAATGGTTGTGTAGGAGCTGAAGCATATGACTTACTTGCAAGAAACTTATCAAGGGATTTATACATCCTAGCTCCTTATTGTGAAGATTGCGCCCCTTCCATCTTCTGTATCTTTTCTATGATAACTGGTATGAGCTTTTGCAAAATAGAAAAACTTTCACTGAAGCAAGTTTACTAAGCACTAAAAAATGCAAGTAGCAGGATATTTTCTCACAAATGCAGGAATGTTTGAGAACTTGTAAGCTTTAACTCTTGCTAAGAGGTATTTATTGACCTATCAAGTCTCAAAATGGCATTAAACTCAGATAACCATTAGTAAATCTTATTCAATCTTTATGGGACAGCCAGGTAGACATGTTATGCAAGTGGTAGTGCAAGGTACCTTGGGGATTTTTAAAGATTTGGGAGACATTCAATGTATTAGAGAATTTTAAAAATTTAGAAAAATCTAAGTTGTTGACTACGTGTTCAAAGAACACTTATTTAAAAGAAAAGCAGGAAAACAAAAGTGGGAAAATAAAATAATGAAAAAGGTGAAACTCCCTAACTATAATACATTAACCAAGTATATTTATCTCCCTCCTGGATCAAAAGAAGAATTTCTAAAGTCTCTTTCATGACAAGCCCACTTATATTGCTAGACAAGTGGTTGAATTGGATATAGCTCTGGTGACTTGCTCTCTGTGTATGCCACATTGATTTGCCTGTATTTGAGTGAGTTTGAATCAAACATGCTTCCAACATACATAAGCTCTTCTTGTCCTTGGAAGCTTGTCGAATGCCGGTTCTTGATACTAGCATGTCTTATCAAGAAATTAATGATTATTTGCTCATCAACAGAAGCTCTTTGATATAGATCATTTATTGACTCATCTACTTCTGCCTTAAACTCAGGTTCTATTACATGATCATCCTCTTTAATAACTTCAAAATTACCAATCTCTTGATAGGATAATTCTAAAAGTTTGCAATAATTTTGCACATGTAATTGAGTCTCAATGCTATTTTGTTTGTCTGCAACTGGCTCACAGCTTCCCTAAAAAATAGTATAACCTAACCCAATGATTTCAAATAAATCATTCAAATCATGATCAAGGAAATATCCATACTCCTCCACATCATCTTGCAAAGTAAGAAGAAAATCAGAAATTATTTCTTCATCAGAGATTAAGGCATACGCTTGTGACTTCTCACTCGAAATCTGAAATTCATGCTGAGAGACCCGAGGATTAATAGAAGAGGTATCTTTTGACTTTTCTTCCTCTAGAACATTTGGGATTTTATGATCTTCATCAAGTATAATTTAAGTTCCCAAACCAATAGAGTCGTATTTTCCATATGGGTCACTTTGCATCATAGCTAATAAATGATCATTTTCCTCTTCTTGATTATGTCCAGTCCATTCACCTAGCTCCTCAACAAAAACCCTTTCTTCTTAATTCATCATAGCATGAGCTACTTGTAACTTTGCAGTTGGTTCATTGGTGATATGATCCTTATATAATGGCTCAGATAATATCTTCATCTTTGAACCATATTTGGTTCTTAAGATGAGGTGAGACCAATCAAGGGACATATATCCTCCTATCTTAGCTGTAAAGTCTCTTGATAAACATAAGCCAAAAATAGGAGGTATATCTATCACTACTACATCTTGATTTACAATTATATTGAGACAAACATATAATTGTAATTAGAGTCATTTAATTCTCCTATTGTTTGTACTGCTTTGCCATCTAGCTGCATGACTCCTTTAGTGAGTGGTTCATACTTAATTTCTAAAGCATCAACTATCTGCTTGGGCATTACTATAGTACTAGCCCCTAAATCAATCATTGCATTATGCAATAGTTTCTTACCCACTATCAAGGTTAAATAGAAGGGATCTGGTTTGGATTTGCTTACCTCTACTGCATTATTCACTAAGGTTGTTTTCTACAGATGAACTGTATCTTTGAGCTTTTCTTTTTCATTAGGTCCTTCTTTGATAACAATACATTTGGGCACTGTTTGGCCTTATAGAGCTTCTTATAGTAGCGTCTTCTATTCAGGAATAGCCAATATATCCCATATCGATACTTGTGTTGGAGTCTTCTTCAATTGATCCACCACATTTATTAGTCCTAGAGTATGAGTTCTTTGAGAATAAGGATATCTTGTTTTTTCTTGAGTTTGTGTAGGAATAACTTGATTCTACACCAATTGAGGCACTTCTTGCCTGATAGCTATGTTTCTTTGTCCTTGAAATGGAGGATTCTCCATGACTTGACTACTTACAACCTCAGGCTGTTCCACCATCCTTCTCTATGATCTAGTGTAATAATCAGATTGCACCACTAGTTTCTTGGAGGTAGAAGCTTTGTTCAAGAAAACTAATTCATCTTCAACCCATGAGAACAAAGCATGTTCATGGGATATTTATTCCTCTTGTTGCAAAGACATCCCTTGCATCTGAGCCATTAAGACTGAATTTTGCATACTAGAAGACTAGTAGGCTTGATTGTCACTAGAACTTGCAAACTATCCATCCATTCTTCTTTGTTCTGCCACCTTTTGTTGTAGATTACCCATAGGACAATCTCTAGGTGTATGAGTAGTATTACAAGGGAAACCCCAGGCATTAGTGTTATCTACATAGTTATTTTGCCTTGGAACAATCTCCCTATTTGAATTGGGAGGAATAGTCTGTGAGGGTGTAAGGACTGCAACTAATTGGTTTGCTGGCTGAGGGTTATTTTGGCTTGGAGGACCTTGGTACTAGTTTAGCTGAGATGAAAATATTTTCCTTGATAGCCCTGGTATTAGGGTTTAGTATAAGTATTCTGCTATCTTTTTATATTAATTAGCTCATTAGAAAATGTCCTCAAGATATTCTTGATATCATCCAGCTCAGATGACTGAATGGGGACGCTTTCTTTAGTAGGTGGTTGAGGATATGTGTACATAGACACAGGTGGGGTTATAGATTTAGGGGATTCTTGAGGTAATGGTAAGGAAATTTTTGGAAACATGGCCATGGGAGGCCTTGGGGGTAACTTTCCAGTATCTATTAAATTATTCTCAGCTCTGACCGCATAGTCATAAGCCTCTGGCAAAATGTGTCCTCCAAGTGACTGAATCATAACAGATATATTTGAATTCAAAGCCTTAAGATAAAACACTATGGCCATACCTGGTAATGGTCTAGCTATAGTAGGGATTCTTTCCCAAGTATTTTGAAATCTAGAATTGAAGTTAGTCATCACTTCTTATGGTGCCCTTTGGATGGTAATCAATTATTATAAAAAAAAAGACTTATCACCCTTTTCTTTGAATCTTTCAAAGAAAAGATCTCCGAGTTGATCCCATGTAGAGATGGTATTTGGGGTTAGGGACCGATACGATTCTAGAGCCTTCCCTTTAAAAGAAGCTGTTAATAGTCTTATGGCCACATTTTGTTGTGGGACAACATGTATAACACAAACATCTGATACATCTTGCAGATGTTCTTTAGGTGTTTTAAAGTCTTGCCCACTGAATTTGGGCAGAGCTTTTAGGGCATTCACTAAGATAGGGTCCCAAGTGGCTGGTGGTATTGGAAGAATCAATGGACTACCAGTGTTCCAACTCACATAATTTTTTGGGGGTATAGGGGCTCCCATATTTGTTCTTGGTATTGGTATAAATTGGTTGAATCTTCTTATTGGACTAGTTACCAAAGGTGGCAAAAGGATACCTGGGTTTATAGTAGATTGTGATCTGGTTACTGGTCCATAGCTATGACTCCTTGTAGCTCTCTGGTTCATATGATCTTGAAAGAAACTTCAAGATTGGTCCCACCAGGCATGCCAAAAACTGTTGATGTTTAAAATTGCGCTTGTTCTAACACCAACAATGGAAAGTTTCAAGATGTGGGACTTGCGACTTGAAACAACCTTCAAATTTTTAAGAAGTTGGTCTATTCTTTATATCAAGTGTATACTGGGAAAAGGGATATGAATTTTAACAGAAACACAAATGCAAGAAAGAAAATCTAACTATGGTGATGCGCCTGAATGTAATTTGACCTTAATCCTGAGCACAGTGAGACTATATGTAAGATTCATTTACATTTAAGAGCAAACAAGTGCATGATCAATGTAAAAGATGGAAATAATAGAAATAGAGGCTCACAACATAGACTACTTTTGTAGTGATACAGAAAATATCAACAAAGGCACATGGTTCAATCTTCTTATTTAAATTCTCCAGTCACATAAGAGGAACAAAAACATGCACAGTTATATAAACCTTCCAACTCAAAAAAATGAAACAAAGGCAAATGAAATTCCTAATCACAGCTCTAGAAAGTCTAAAACTCTTGACAATATAGCTTAGACTACTTTTGCAATGACATAGAAAGTATCAATGAAGGCACATGATTCAATCTTCTTATTAATTCTCTAGTCACATAAGAGGCACAAAAACATGCACAGTTACATAAACTTTCCAACTTAAGAAAATAGAATAAAGGCAAATGATATTCCTAGTCACAGCTCTAGAAGGTCTTAACTCTTGACAATAATTCTCTGAGAAAATTCTTTCTGGTATCTGATGATGATCCCTCTAGTGATCTATGCACCCTTATTTATAGCCTTGGATTCACTCCAGATTGTCTGCTTGTTCCCAATCTAATGGCCCAACTGAAATCTAACCAAACTAGAAGTGTCTAATAAAAGATATTTCACAGATTCTGAAATGCTTTGTCTTTTGGTAGTTCATTGGCTGAAAATAGATCACAGGACACTCCCTTCTCTTAAACAGAAGATAACACTTAGCCAATTCCTTAAAAATCTTCTTATTACTTTAGGAGATACCAGAAGATGACACTTGGCGGGTTTTGCAACCTTATTAAGGACACATGGTGCTCTCCACTTTATCTATACTCTTACTATATCTTTGCTCAAGAACATTCTACCTTTGACACCTATTGCAATCCGCTTCTTCAAACTTTAATAGCTTAAAAAGAAAATAAGACCCACAACCTTTCTTGCTTGAGCAACTTGAAAAGGAGGATAGGGATAGGTGGCAATTTTTGCTTCTCTCTACAAAAGACATGTGGCAATCTCTGCTTTACATATCTGGGGTTATGTGGTGGTCTCTGCTTTTTTAAGCTACCTTCTTAAAAACCTACAAAAGGTGACACATGACAGTTTCTGCTTTACTCTATTTATATCATAGAAACAATCAGGTCTCATTTCATATTTACACGAACAGTGACACCTGGCGGCTTTCACTTGCTTTAGAAACAAAACTTGAGACCCACCACAATCTTTGCTATATTGGTGAAGCAAAATGAAGATAATTCAGATCTCGACACGTGGTGGCTTTTGCTCTCTTCTGCTGGGATACGTGGCATCTTCCATCGCTTTTAGAAAATTAAAATTAAGACCTTTCATGATTGCCACTTGGTGCTTTCTGCCTGATCTTGATACTTAGCTTTTGAAACCTTCCACTAAAAAGAGATTTGGAACACGGATGGTGATATGAAATGCTTGAAATGTGGATGCCGATATGAAACATGGATACCGACACTTGTCACGCTCTACTAAGTTGTTATGAGGTACGTGGCAATCTCTGTAGCCTTACTGAAATTATGAAAAGTGCCTCAGATGATGACACTTGGTAGCTTCCACTTGACTTTGACACTTAGACAAAA
Source organism: Torreya grandis (assembly GCA_037957365.1). Lineage (NCBI taxonomy): Eukaryota > Viridiplantae > Streptophyta > Pinopsida > Cupressales > Taxaceae > Torreya > Torreya grandis. The sequence continues at coordinate 1,241,670 of JARHVA010003864.1, forward strand.
ATGAATCAAAAGGAAAATTAGCACATGCGCTCTGTTTCAAAACTTTGCCGTCTCAGATCAAAGTATATGGGAACAAAATTTTGTAGTGCACAACTGAAAAATAGAATGAAACGTAGAGTAAATATTTACTCTACAAATTCTTCATACAATAAAATAGATTCCATTTATAGATGCTTCTAAGACCTATCTTTAACCAACATTTCCCATGAAAATTTAATTTTGACACTTGATTTCACATATCCATCTTTAATCCAATGGGACAAACACGCAACACTTACGCTTGATAATTTAAAAAATGATGAATCATTTTTATAGTTTTGGGAAACAAGGGAACACATTCTAGTAGGTGACCATAAGAAGGGATTTTCCATTCAATTATATACTTCTATGTATTTTTGGGAACAATTATCAAATAACAAAATCAATTTAGCATCAACATCACATGAATAAGATCTAGAGGAGGAACTCAATCTTCCTCCACCATCCCTAAAGTATAAATAAAAGTCATCTCTCCTAGTTGAGGAAATTATTACCATCAACATTGGAACCAAAGAAAATAAAAAATAGTCAAACTTATCACTTCTTTAACTCAATAATAAAAATAAATACTCACTCTTTTGCTTAGAGAATTCTTTAATGTATTTGTATTATCTTATGTAGATATGCTAAGGCTTGATCCTTCTCTAGTTGTGCATCAACTTGTGGTCCATCCAGATACAAAATATATAAAATAATAACTTATAAAAATGCATCCCAAGGTTGCATTATTAGTAAAGGAAGATTTAAAGAAGCAATTAAAGGTTGGTTTCATTCACCCCATCAACTATTTAGATTGGATATCCAACATTGTACCAGTGTCAAAGAAGACATAATTAATCAGAGTTTGTATAGACTTTAGAGATATCAACAAAGCATATCCCAAGGATGTCTTCCTATTGAAAAATATAGATATGATTGTCGACTCCACTACAGGTCATGAAATGTTGTCTTTAATTGATAATTTTTAAAGATATAATCAAATCAAAATAACTCCCAAAGACCAAAATAAAATAATATTTACAACATATTGGGGTACCTTTTGCTATAAAGTGATGCCCTTTGGTCTAAAGAACATTGGAGTCACATACCAAAGAGCAATGACTGTCATTTTTCATGATATGCTTCATAATATCATAGAGAACTGTCAATCCTACATCCTCCAATGGATATACTATTAAGAATTGTGCCAAGATCATTTAACAATGATATTAAAGAGTGCATAATTTATTAAAAAATAAGAATCAATATTACCTCTAATGGAGCAAATTACAAATAGGATAAATATTTTTAAAGTGAAAAAGTGAATGTATTGAAAAAAAACCTATGTGATTTTATTAAAAAGCTTGCAACTAAATTCTCTACAAGTATAAAATTGAATGAAGAGCACAAAAGAAGAAGCGAGAGAGCTATCATATTTTAATGAAGAAAAGAGGAGAGGAATAACTCTTTTATAAAACTAGAGGATGATAATGGGAGTTCCATAAAATCTCATTATTACCTTACAAACTTCCTAAGTGTGTGTCACTTGTATTCTAATCCCTTACAAAGATAGGAAAGTGTGTGACATATGGGGTAGGAAGAGTTACATACAAATAACTTTAAATCAAATAAGTGGATTAGGGAGGTGAGTGACACCTCATAAAGGTATGAATAAAATACATTTATAAATATAATAAATGCATGTATAACTAAGACTTATGATAAGCTTATAAATTTATAAAGGACCCAAATTAAGGTTAATTCTCCAACACTCCCCTTTAAAATTAATTTAAGGTTACAAAAGTGAAGATAATCCTTATAAATAAAAAAGGGAGTTGAAATTACATAATACTCCCCCTTAATAGAAACTTCATTCAAGAGAAATTATAATAGTTTAGAGAATAAAAAAGAGAAGTAGCTCAAAAGTTAAAAGGAATAAAGCGTGATCACCAAGAATCTTCAAGTTTTTTTTTTGAATAAGGAAGTCAATTCATCATGGAATAAATATCAACATAATAATCTACAATACTGTAAAACAAGTAAGCTAACACAAATCTTTTGAGTTAAGTACCCATTACGTCAAAAATATAATCTACATATATAATTTAATAAAAGTAGATGTACAACTAGGCAAATGGAGTAAAGATAATTTTTATCATAAAATACGTAAATCTATACGAAAATAAGTTAGTCAAAATAATCAAAACATATATTCTATGCAACAAAAAATAAAGTATATATACAAAATTTTAGTAAATCAAAACATAGATAAGGAAGACATGTCACTTGTAAAAGATAATATATGAAGCATTAGAAGAATTATCACAATAAGACATATCAAAGTCTCTAGAAGATCCATTATTTTTAAAAATCCAAATAGTTTTGCCCTTAAAAGTAGGAGATTTAGTAATTTTCCAACAATGTAAAGTGTTGTGAGTGGATTTACCAAGATTTACATGGGTATAATTTTCAATATTTATATATATGATGCTCGTGTTTTCCATAATATATACAAGGTTTATTATTTTTAACCAAAACATGAGCATTAAAAATAGTATAATCAAAATAAGTTGCATTATAAGTCTTTCGATATAGAGGACAATAAGATGTCAAATTTTCATTAGAAGCATTTGAAGAATTATAGCCAAGCCCTTTAGATTTTGTATTTGATTTAGGCAAAATATATTTAAGAATATCATCTTCACACTTACCAAGTGCACCACCTGAATAACTCATAGATTGTATGATTTTAAAACTAGGGTTGGCAGGAGTGTGCTCATGAGATTGAGTTTGTTTAGAAACACAAGGAGATCCATGATTATTAGAACTATTATCTATAATAAAAGATACAAATTTATCATTTAGAGTGTCAATAAAGGATTGCATAGTTGTCATTTGATTTTGAAAAGTATTTTGAAGTATAAGATCAAAACTATGTATAGTAAAAATCATGTCACTCTCACATTTAATTTCATATTTAAGAGTGCAAATTTATTCATTTTGAAGCAAAATTATTTTCAAAGATTACTTGAATGCTAAGAAAATAATTAATTTAAAAACCATAAAACAAATGCGAAACCAAAAACTTATAAAATTCCAAATTAAATTAATATATAATACTATGAAAAATAAATGAATTAACTTGTAAATGAAAGTACACACCAAAATGAGTTTGAATATTATATATATATATATATTCATTCAAAGTAAAACACCAATAATATTTGAACTAAACTAATTTGTCAAAAATTATCCAAAATTAATAAATGCTTAAAAAACTTGGATATCCAAAATAATATATTAAAACTTTTTTAAAAAATTACACAAGCTTGAATGCTAAACCAAAAAATTACCCAAAAAAAATTCTTTTAAAAATAAAACTTTTTAATTTATTTATAAATAATTAATAAAAACATCGGTGAAAGTAAGTCCACCAAAACACCCAAACAAAATAATAATAATAATTAATAGCTTATCAAAGAAAAAGTATTAATCTTATGAATTAATTAATTTCTTAAGAAAAAGTATTAATCTAATGAATTGATTTCCTCTTTAAAAAAACATATTTAATGTTTTATAAAACTTGTAAGGAGGACAATACCATATTTAGTTGAAAAGCTTTTACCTCGTGGGAGTGAGCTTTAAAAAAATTAAGAGATGCCTTAATTATTTTAATAATTTCCCCTAAAAGAAAGACCATAAATGGTAAATTATTTAAGAATAGTAATTTTTCATGTAAGCACAAAATGCATAAGACAGAGTAAATCAAACACACCACGCCAAAAAAAACAATGTAAATAACGAAAAAAAACTTTGAAACAATTTCTTTGAAGTTTAAATCATAGAGATGCAATACCAATAAGAATGAATAAATATTTATACATTGCAATAACTATCCAAATACATTATGAAAAATGTATAAATATCCAACAAGTGGATTATGGAGTTGAGTAACACCTCATACAGATAGAAATAAAATACATTTATAAATACAATAAAATACATGCATAACTAAGACTTATGTTAAGCCTATAAACTTAAGAATGACCTAAATTAAAGAGCCACATATCAAAGAGTAATGACTATCATTTTTCATGATATGATTCATGATATCATGGAGGTTTATCAAGCATACATCCTTTGATGGGTATAAATACGTCCTAACTATTACTAATTCTTTCACTAAATGGGTGGAAGCCATTCTTCTCACTTACGTAACCCATAAGCAAATATCCAAGTTCATATTCAACCATCTCATCTGTCATTATGGTATTCCATTTAAAATTAAATCTGATAATGATGTATCATTTAAAAATAAAGATGTGAAATCACTTTGTACCCAATACCATATCAAACAACATTTCTCTACCGCTTACAAGTCAATGGTCAAATTGAGACTTGTAATAAAGCCAATGTCAATATTCTAAACAAGATTATCAATGATGTTGGTCATAATTGACACTTACAACTATTTAATGCCTTTTGGACATACTATACCACATTCTGCACTCCAACAAGAGCTACACCCTATTCACTTGTTTATGGCACTAAGGCCATTCTTCCTATTGAGGTCAAGTTTTCTTCTCTTTGAATTTCATCACAGTACATCATCAATGATGAGGACTACAGAGTATATCGCTTACAAGAGCTAGACTTGATGGAAAATGCATGGCCACCTTAAATAATATTTAGGCATATCAAAACCGATTAAAAGGCCAATACAATAGTTGTGTTAAACATCATAAATTTGAGCTTGGTGACTTGGTGTTAAAAGACAATCAAAAGAATGTAAATGTTAAAATAAAGAAAAATGAAATTCCAACCAAACTAGTTAGGGCCCTATGTATTTATTTCTAACCATAGTTCTAGAGTATACATGTTTACCACATTAGAGGGATATGAACTTGACAAATCAATGAACATAATGCACCTCAAACATTTTTACAATTGAGGGACTTAGATTATTATCTACAAATATTATTTAAGTTATGACACATTACACTTATTCTTTGTACTATACCTTGTACCATTCTACCATGCCATTAACCCCTTGTCCCCCTTGTCAACCTATTATTTTTATCTAACCCCACTTATCACATTTGGCCTTCATTCTAATTAATTTTTACTTTAGGCACGTTCAATTATTGATGACAGATTCAATTCCAATATTTATTTTAAATTAAACATTTTAATGACATTATATGAAAGCAGTATCTTGACAATTGCATTCTTCATTTTTTGTTACGTTCTCACCTTATGCTACTAATTATAACTACCTATGAGCACTGACCTTTTACCATTGTTTCCCTATTATAATTGCCCATGGGTAAATTAGGAATAACACTTTTACCATGCATTATCACATCATCTTGCCATTATCATTTCCATACCTTGCCATTTATCTATACCTAAACTTGTTGGTACTTAGTCAGATGCCTTTTGTGTAGACAAAACTACAATGACTTGAGATTCTACAGGACTATGTAGGAAATGTTTGATTTATATTGAGATTAACTCAATCACCCATTTGCCATGCTCTCACCATTTTTATGAGTATGTTTAAGCTATGCTCTTACAATTTTATTACTTAGACTGTGTTATATCTTGTTATTCTCCATTATGTTGAGATAACAAAAATACCAAAACATTAAACACTTTTGTAAGCTTTCATAGCTATAAGCAGAACTATAATGACTTGAGATCCTATGGGACTATGTAGGTAGTGCTTGATTCACGTTGAGGTCAGCTCAGTCACCCTTTTACCACACTCTCATCATTTTGCAATCATTTTAAGTTTGAACACACTTGCCATTTTACGTTATTACCATTTTGCGAGTTGGACCATTATATGTCTCATAATTCTTAATCGAGTTGAGATGCCTAGAAAATTAAAAAAAAACATTTTAAATAATTTCAAAATCCCTAAACATTTGTAAAAAACTTAGGAAAATCATAAAAATCATAAAATCATAAAAAATGGTATAGAATTTTCATACAAGATATAAAGCCACCAAATTTTTTTGGAATGGACTATCTTATCTGTTCAGCTTCATTTCTAGACCACTTTGGTCTTTTTCCTTCCATTTCTATGAGAACTACATCAGCCTGAAGTCCACACAGACTATGTAGGTATCACATAGATACATGAGGTATCTTGGGTTAGCTCAGTCACAATTTCTTTTCTTTTTCATCCACTTCTTTGTCTTAAGGATTATGAGACTCCTAACTATTTCACAAGTGGCCACTTTTCCTTTAGTTTCTCCATCCTTATTGACTTTATCCATATGCTCTTGCCATTTTTCAAGTTCATGTTGTGAGTATTGTATATTCAAATTCGATGCACTAATGACCACTTCGCTTTTCTTACTCTTGCACTATTTTATGAACAATTTCTATTTCAATGATCTCATCATTTTGTGAATAACCATTGCTAACACTTCATTTTATGAGCTCATTTTCATTTCAAACCATAGTGTAGTAAGCATTATGTATTACCAATTTAGTTCATTAGTGGATACTCATCTCTTGACTTCTAGTGTAGTTTTAGCCTAGACCATACTCGCGTGCTTGCATTATTTGTTTGTGTTGATGTTTCATGATTGTGAGTGTCACCCCCCTCTTTTCTTACACACTCACTATTTTGTGAGGTCATTCTTATTTTCCTCTATAATTCAATCATGTTTTATTATCATCTAATTTTTTCAATCCCATATTTTGGGAGAATTACATTTGACCTGAAGTTCACTTTGAACCTTGTATCCATAGAACTATGTAGACAACGTCCACTTTCTTAGTGCATTTGGAGTCAGCTCGACTACCCTTTCCTTTTCATCTATCTTCCCCACATTTTGTTTATTTTGTTTTTTTTCTCCTGTAGCATAGGGGCAATGTTTGTGTCATCTTGTTTGTGTAATTATTTCTCTATAGCCTAGGGGCAACCTTGTGTCAGTTATTCTTATGTTGTATTACTTGTATTATTTTTACCTAGATTAACGCTCACCCTCTCACCAAGAGTAACAACTCTATTAAATATGCATTAATAATTTTTATTTTTTTTGTACTAACATCGTAATTAACCATTAATTTTATTGTTGATTGTGTCGCTTAGTTTATTTGTTTGTCTTTGTGTGTTTAAAATACTTTGTTTAGTGCACTTTTTCTTTTTTGCTCTGGAATGTTTATTTGATTTTATTCTTTTGTTTTACTTGTTTGCTTTATTTATTCATTTTTTTATTTCATTTGTCTTTGTTTTTTCTATCTATTTTGTCTTTTTTATATATATTTGTTTGTTTTGTTTAGTTATTATGTTTGTTAGCATGTTGTTTGTTTGTTTATCAGTGCTTTGCTATTTATTTATTTAATTTTTTTATATCTATTTATCATCTTATTATTTATTTATATCCTTTTTTGTTATTTTGTTTATCTAGTTTATTTATTGTATTAGTTTTATTTATTTGTATAGTTTATTTGTCCCTTGTTATCTATGTTTATTTTGTTTGTTTGTGTAGCCTTTGTTTTTTTTCTTTGTGTTTGTGTTTTTTTATTATGGTTTAGTTCTTGTTTATTTGTTTTTTTTTTTTTTTTTTTGTCTTTTTGATTTTCAGTTATCATAGGATTATTATATTTTGTTTACACTTAAGTCTTGATTATCCATATCATGTTCTTAAGTTGTGAATGTTTGTATTTATTCCTACACTTGATTTATTTATTATATTTACACTTAGAATTTGATTGTTCATATCTTATTTCTAAGTTGTCTATATTTACACTTAAACTAAGTTTTTATTCATACGGTATATATTGTCATTTTAATTGTTAATAACTATAATGCATAATATCACAAGCTACATCAAAAACCAAGCATACATAGACTATCAAATCAATGCAACGGTAGTACTTTTTTGATTATCAAAACCAGCCAAATACCCAAATAATACCTAAATCCCATGAATAATAAATAAGAGAATAAATATGATTAATAATATGTTTAAACATATGTGCATCTCTGAATAAACATATATATGAGTCATACAACATAATAAGATGATAACTGACAAAACAATTGATAAACATGGTGTAAGTTGTAAATGAACAAAGCATACATGAGCATAAACATAATAATGTTACACTTATATAATGTTAATCAATGCTAAACATGAGATAAACAAACTAACATGGCATCTATATGTCCAAGGAATATCATAAACATGTACATTGAACTCAAACTCAAAACTAAATATCAATGTATCTTAAAAGTCATATAGATAGAGGATATGTACATATCACAATGGTGTCTTAAAATACATCAATATGCTGATACAATAAGTACAATACCAAAATAGTGCCAAAATGTCAAGAGCCCCTAGTGATCAAATCTAGCTCTATGTATCCATGGGACCTATGGTTGGAGGTGGCCCTAACAGCCCTAAAGGTCCTGGTAGTGGTGGTCTTGGTTGATGGATGGACTAACCTAAAACACCTCTAACATGAGTCTTGGTCCAAGATTGACCATATATGTTAACTGTCATCCACGCATCACATACCTCAAAAAAAAAAAATTTTGGTCCTTGGGTAATGTTGTCTCATAGGCTCATTGATAATAAGATGCCTCATCCTTCACCTGAAGGCACTTCCTAACCATATTTGAGAATTTGGCATGTGTCATGGCTCCCTAAGATACATATCTCTCTTACCAAAGCCTATCAATAGTGGCCAATGCTTGATCTCTCCTGCTCATGGCCTGATATTTCTTAGTGGTGAGTTAGCCCTAAACCTATACCATCCTATCTATATCAGCCTTCAACCGAGTGATCTCTAATTAAATTTGAGTTATATCATAATCCCTCATATCTAAGGTACTTAGTAAATCAACTACCTGATATTGTAAACCTTCAATATCTCTCACTCAAGCAATGATATCCTACTCTAACAAGCATACATCCATGTCATTGTAGTTGTGCGTGAAGGCCCTACCTGTCTTGGATCTACTTGTGTGCCAAAAGGTCCTACGTGGCTTGGATCAACATGAGCCACTATAACCACTATTAAACTAAGATCAATACCTATCAAATATAGGCCATAATCCCCATTAGCTCCATCTCCATCTCCATCTCCCTCACAATCTCCTCAATTGAATCAATCATTATCATCATCACCAACCTCACTATCACTATCTTATCAGGTGTTTCCACTATTGCTCGATGTCTTGGCCTCCATCTCCTAATGTCCATGGGCACCTATTCCCCTGATTACATGAGAACCATCAGCCTTAGAGGTAATACATGTACCCACCAATGTATATAGGCTAGAGTAATCCTTATATTTGATGCTCCTCTTGCATAAGCCCATGCAAATCAAGGAATGTTAATATAGATCATTATAGCCTCGTTCCTTTGTATAATAGGAGTATCCCAACTGATATCCCATGTTACATGAGCAAACCATATCGATCCCTCAAGATCTTATATATAGATAAATTATGGGAGTACCCAATCAAGATGGTACTCCTCAATAATGTGGGACTATCTCCTAGTTAAAAAGCATCTGGTCATTATGAAGCCATGTACCAACCATCTCTAAACCACTGCAACTAGTATGTGAGGTAAGGCCTCCATATGAAAAATAGGGTCTAAAATTATCAAACATCTAATGATAGAATGGAATATCCCCCTTATAACCATGCTTGCCTACTTATATCTAATCCCAACCATATGCCAATAGCTCCTTTGGGTCCCATAATTAGTGCAACCCTACTGGTCGCTCAATCAAAATGTGCTCCTAGCCCCAAACCATCAGAAGAATGTAAGCCCAATGATAAATCCACCATAATATGATATCATATGTAGATATTTGTAAAGTTATGCTAGGATAGTTGGCTCCCAAATGAAGCATGTAGACTCATCAAGCATACTTTGCACTACACCTACAAGGCCCATATGAAAGTATCAACCACTCTTATCAGGCAACAAGATGCCACTGACATGTTATGTTGTGAAGCTTATTTACACATTACAATGTATTTCAAATATTATACATTAAAATGTACTATACACTCTTGATTTTTTTGGAATCCCATTTTTTTTGGAAGTATAGATACGTGGTTTATCTATACTTGTATATGTGTGTTGTCATCACCCATGATTAATGGGGAACCATTATGGGATAAATTGGCCATGGTTCTGGTACTTATTGTTTTGTAAAATGATTATTTTGGTTATCTATTGATGCAATTATATATAGTAGGTAATATATATATATATATATATATATATATATATATATATATATATATATATATATATATATAAAGAATGAAGTCTGAGAAGGTGAATAGATTGTGTGAATTCAAGTACAAATTTGGGAGAGTTTATTGAGCACAACTCCAAATATTATTTTTGTATTATAATTGTGAGAAGACTGATTTGAGATTGGATTGTACTCTTGTTGGCTTATAATAAGATCTAACCAAGTGTTTTTCGGTGGATGTAGTTCACATTGGGTGAACCATGTTAAATCCTGTCTTCTTGTTGTGCATTTTAATTTTTGTTTATGTATCTCTAATCATAGCTCTTGTTATTGTGATTATGTGAAATTATTCCACATTAATTTTATGTTATTCCTAACATGATAATGGCCATGAGCATAACTACCTCCCTGTTAACAAGAGTTGGTGGTGACAAATCTCCAAAAGGTAAATCATTCAGCCAAATGTTTATATATGTCTCAAGGAGGCCTATATTGATATTTTCCTAAAACATGGGGATACCTGAATAAATAACCAAGTTATCAAGAACTACCTACTTATGTGTTGATGGTATCTAAAATAATCTCTGTATGTACATCGATAATTTGAAGATACACCAGGTATCCTCAAGTGTCATAGTAGCCTCCCTAGTAGGCAAGTGAAAGGTGGACATTTTATTATGCCAATTCGTAGCTAGCACACTCAAATATGTCCAATCTACCTAGATGACTGACATTTGTGCCACATCATGAAGATCTAGTGTCTATAATAAGGCAATCTTATCCTTTGTCTAGACCAAAGGGGTCCATAAATAGTGTGAATGTCACTCTTTAGATTTTAGGATGGTTAGTTAATATTATAATCACAAAAATGTTAGTGTCAACCTAACTATATGTAGCTACCTGAGCCTAAACCTAGCCTACTAAGCCTAATTAACCCTCTTCAAGAGGTTAGACCCTTTTTGAGCCCCCAAATCAAGTGTTTTAGGTTTTTAGGGTAAAGCCACCATTGTCCTAAGTGGAAAAACCATCGTTTAGGTGATATTACACATTTTAAGGTGATATTATCATTTTCATTTTCATGAAAAGGGTGACTTTGCCAAAAAATAAGTGAAATTGCCATTTCAGTGATTTCCACCCTATTTTAATGATTTTGTTATTTATAGGAATTAACTTTGTACAAAGTTATAATTTTCCTTGGCAAATACATTATTTGGCCTAAAATTCAAATGATAACTTTGATATTTTTTGACCTAAGTTTAGCAATAAATGTAATAAATTGAGCATTAATGACTAAATTAGAGTTACTCATCGGTGGTCTATCATGGGGTGGTTGTATGTGTTCTCTCACCTTCTTTGAACATGATGTTGAGCTCTTCCATGGGCTATTTTTCTAATTTCACTACACAAAAACCCAAATCAAAATAAATATAATAGGCTAAAGTGAAAATAAATTGTTTTTCACCCTAGGGGTGAATATATAGCCAAAATTTTGAATTTTTACCCCCTAGGGCATCTAGTTCATTCTACATGCTCAAATAAGTGTAGTTTTCACATCAATGGTCTGTTTTGTGCACCATTTGATCCTACATGCCTTGGTTTTTGACCATACTATAACCAAAACATATTTTTGGGCCTCACTTAAGACCCATTTAATAACACTATTTTTCTGTCTATACCTTGTGTTGTTTGAACATCCATCTTAGAACTCACATTTAGGTTAAAAATGTGTTTTTATATTTTGATAGCTCATTATAAACCCATTTTATACATTTTTAACATAAGATACCCTTGCAAATTTTCCTTGTCGGGGAAAATTCTTTTGTGATCCATCAACTATGTATTTTGTCTTTTTGAGGTAAGTGCATTTTAAATCACATGATTTAAACATATGAATGATTTTAATCCCATTTGAGTAAATCATTCATTTTCTACTAATTTAATGATTATAACTACTTTTTGACAAATCATTATTTTTGTGTGTATGCACCTAAATCTACTTACCTTAATTATTCTATGAACCCCACTAATTTATCATATAACCATAATCCTAGTAAATTAATTGAAATTTTATTTCCTATTAAATATTTCCTAGACTTCATAAATCTTTCTACATCCCCTATGATCAATTAATCATCTTATTATCCTACTAACAATCACACTTAACTATTAATCCTCTTTCATTAACTACCCACTAGCCCACTTACAAATTAAATATTCATATTTACTCAGCTACCCCCTAACCAATCTACCACCCTAGCCTTTCATATATCCCTATGGACTTTAAACCTCATCTAATCCCCATTATCTTCTAAACTAACTTATAATTATCTAGATCTAGAGAAGCCTCTCTAATAACTTAAAACTCTCCCAAACTAGAGGCTTTTAAATAATTAAAAATTCCCCCAAAACTCTCTCTACCAACTTATAAATACTCATGCTTGGAGAATGGCCAAACTACTAATAATAATAATAATAAATATATAATCCTTGTATATAATCTCATACCATCTATCTTAGAGCATCTATATACTCTTGCAATCCATTCAACTATCCAAAGAAGCCATTAGAGTCATCTTGAAGCTACTGACAAGCAATCCACATATAATCAAATTACATTGAAATCGATTGAAATTTTTTGGAGAGAAACTATAAGGAGTAAGGTGATGGTAAGTTTTAATTCTTAAATTACTAATTGTTATTTTATTTCTTTCTTTGTGATGTTATTGTGCTTTTATGTTTAAGTTACTATTTATAGTAATTTTGATCAATAACTCAAAAATGCAATCATACATTGACAACCACAGTGGGATAACTCTTTCAAATTAATTATTTTACCTGTTAGAAGTGTTTTGATAAATTGAAGGGCTAATTGGACAAAGGAAAATATCTAGTTTTCATCAAATTTTTACATCTAAACAAAAGGTGATTTTGCCCTAAAAATCATGATATTGCATCGACAGTTTTGACTGATAAAGTACTATTTTGCACTAACCATCCCTTTTAACCACTATTGGCTTATTGTCTTGGTAGGATTTTTGAATTCTAAAATACCATAACTTTTAAAGGGAAAATTTTCTAAAAATTTGTGTTTTTGACATTTAAACTTTAGTTTTGCAATAATATAGTACTATAGTCAAAATCAATTTTAATATATACATTTATTTTTATTTTTTGTAAGCTTATATTAACTTATTTTGTATTGCAAGGATTAAATTAAAGTCTATTAACCTTAATATCAATAGTTGTCTTATATTAATCAATAACATATTTTAGTTGTCCTGATATTGATGCATAGCTTTGGTATTGCTTTCTTGAATTAAAACCTTGAAGCCAACCTGCTAACCTTGAGTTCCTAACTTTTTGTCTATGTTTTATTATTATCTATTCATAGGAAGGGGAGGTGCTACCCAATTTGGTATAAAACATATTTAAGATACACCTTTGTCTACTAAGTTTAATATCACATATTTGCAGAGGCATTATTGATTGATAATTATGGTTTTGTAGGTTACAAGGTCAATTTTACAAGAAATAGATAATACTTACTATTATTTTATTTTCTGCTACTAACCTTGGGAACTAGTATGGTATAGATAGATATCAGTTTGTTGTTTCTAAATAGTTTCAAAACAATTTACATTCTATAATTCCTTAATCATATTTTTGGTTATTCACAACACCTCACTTTTTGATAGGCAGTTTTGTTTAAGATAGTTTTGCATAGGAATAGTTGACTTTGACTTAGTAAATTTAATCTAGTCTTACATTTATCATCTGAGAACATTCCTTGAGAAAATATTAATCATTTAAAAAAAAATCAAATCTTATATTATGTTAATTTTGTAACAAAATTATTAATATGTTTCTTTTTTACAAGACCACATTTTACGAAAGGTGATATTGAAAGATACAATCAATTTTGTGTAAAAATAATTGATTTTGATATGAGTAATTTTAATTGTATATTTGTGTAAATATAATCTTAATTTAGTCATTCTAAGTAGATTCTAATACTTTATAAAATCATCTTTTAAATATTTTGTCATTTGGCTACAAGATTTCTGAGGAGTTCCTTTTACTACAAAATCATATATATCGACCTACGATATTGCATTTTGACTTAGGTTATTGAATAACCATTTGCAGTTTTGCATAATCTATATAGTCATGATTAGCTACTAGAAAAACTACATATTATCTAGTCATGATATTATTAGAGTATGTATTTCATACATTTTATCATGTTTGCTAGTTATTTTATCTTTTAGTGAGTTTGTCCTATGTAAAGATTTATCCCACATTATCCAGTTAGGCTAGTTCTATATTTTGCCTTGCCTATTTATGCAATATATTTTCTATTGTACTAGCATGTTTCATTCTAAATAATATATGATTTATCTTATTTTTGCATATCATATCTACAAATTCTTTGTGTAATGTTTTGTTGCTAACACTTCATATTCTTGGACTGAAATACCTTTACCATTCCTAACATGGTACCAGAGCCCTAAATAAGTTACAACCATCCATTAGGTTATAATTTTTAGATAATTTTATTCAACTTTCCTTTCCATTTCTTATTCCTTTATCATGGAGAGGAAGCGTAGAAGATATATGTGCAAGGAGATCTTGGTGCCCTTTTTAAAACTTTTTGAAGATTTTGTTATTTTTGAAACCTTTGTTGCTTCTGAAATAATTCCTAGAAAGGCATTGAATCTGCCAAAGAAGAAGAAAGATCTGAAATAAGTGGTAGAGAGGCATTGGATTCTCACTTTGGCATTATTTTTAATTTGTACCTATGTTGTAACACTATTTTCAACTTGGTACTTTGTGAGTTCTAAGCTTGGCACTTTTGTGGAATTCCTCGTTGAGTGTTGAAATTACTTGCAAGGAGTTAGAACTATTATTTTTACCTTTTTTAAATATGATTCTATGTTATTCCCTATTGGATAAGGATATATTCAACTAGGATTTAGAGATAACTATAGCATTGGAATGTTTAAGCTAAGGTAGCGTGAGGCATTTTTCTTCTACGTTGGAGTTTTTTATTCTTTTTTTAATCTCAAATTTGCTTGTGAGAGGTATAGAAGAAGAGATAGACATTGAAATCTACTTAACTGCTTGCAAGAGGCATTGGATATGCATAATATCCATTTTAATATCTATAAATAAAACTCATTTTATTGATTTCTCTATTATTTCCTTCTATTATGCTACATTTATTTTTAGGGAAGAGGTGTAGAGGAGGCATTAGAATTTTTTAAGCAGCAGAGATTAAAGATCTAATCTAGGTGCCCTTTTATTGAGATTGATGCTTTTGAGGCTATTGCATTGAAATATTATATCTACAGTTTTACTTGTAAGTCAAATTTGTTGGTTGGGTATCTTTTTCTATATTGGTGCCTTCTTTTTTCCAAGATTTGACCAGATTTAAAGAGCAAACTTGGCATTGGAGTTTTTTATCCTTTGACCAATCTAGATCTACTTGTGGCATCCTTATTTTATATTTGAAACTAAAAATAATAGTAAATCACCTTTTCTTTCCTCTCAAAATAGCTAGTTTTATTCATTTTTCTATTACCAAGCTGATTTTTTGCCTCAAGTGGAAGCATAGTTTGTTTGTGAAAATATAATATTAACCAAAAGGATAGTTTTTATGTTGATTGGTAATTATGAGTTTGTGGTTTAATTATAATTCCAATGAGTGGTTGAATCATTATGTTTTTTTTTATATTTGATCTCAAAAACCAATTTGTAGTATTTTTTTAATATATCGACCCATTTTACAAAAAATTATAACACCAATAAATTTTGAACCGTAACTCAGATTTGAGTTCTATTTTTTTCTAAAGTACATGGTTTTAGATTATCTATCTGTTGATGTTATTAAATTTTAAAAACACACTACTTTTATTATTTTTGGAGGTTGTCTCAATGTTGATTTTATGTACCTTATGTATTCTTTCTGCTCTTTGGTGATTAGTTTGCATGGCTTCTACTTCTTGTGCTTACCATTGTGAGCCTTTGAATATACATAATTACCACACATAGAGACCTCGAATGGAAACAATCATAAAATTCAAAGGATTATGGTCTTTAATGAATGAAATACAACCGCAGTTTACACATGAATTTGAAAATTTTCAGCACCAATGTAAGTTCAAAGAGTTTATGGACTTGATTGGGCGATATGTGAGTGGCAGTCTTTTATTTCATTTTGATGGGTGCAATTTTCTATTCAAAATGTGGACTAAGTTAAAGGTTTTATTTGGGAAAGTAGATCACTTGAGAGTGATGCAACTTGAAATGGAACTTATTTCACTAAATCCAGATGACTTTACCTCCATTGTAGACTACCTCGCTAAGTTTAAGTATTTATAGACATAGTTGAACAGTAGTGGATGAGATAAAAAGGATGAAAAGTGTATATACTTAATCTTGTATAATTTGAGTGTCCCATTCCAAATATTTGCTTTTACCTTTTTCTCTAGTATTTTTGCCTTAGGTAACGCATTCAAAATTTTAAATCTAGAGTTGTTTTGTAAGAGACTTACTAGAGAGGAATCCACAATATCTCATCTTGAGTCTTCTACCTCTCAAAAATAATTAGTTGCATCACATTCTAAGACTAAAATAAAAACTAAGGGTAATAAGAATAACACTCCTCCTCCATCTCAAAATGCACCTAATCTCAATGGGAATGAATAAATAGTTATACATTGCAATAATTATCCAAATACGTTATGAAAAAAAGGTATAAATCTCCTATATTTGAAGGTTATAGGATAGCTAAAAAATTATCTTGAAAAATGAATCATAAGAGAGTAAATCATAAAGATATAATGACATAGAATGCATATAAAAGATACACAAAAAGACTACAATAGATAATAAAGGATCAAACTGAGCTAAAAAAAAGAAAAAAACAATAGATTAAGAGATAATAATAAAATTTTCCTTCCTCTTCACCCATAATCCTGTTAAACAAACTCAAGAATCAATGTGAGAAGTGTATAGCTCAGATACCATATTAGGAATTATACCAAGATCATTTAACAATGATAATAAATAGTGCATAATTTAATAAAAAATAAGAACCAATATTACCTCTCATGGAACAAATCACAAATGAGATAAAGATTTTTAAAGTGGAAAACCAAACATATTGGAGAAAAACCCAAGTAATTTTATGAAAAGGATTGCAACAAAAATCTTCACAAGTACAATATTGATTCAAGAGTACACAAAATGAAGAGAGAGAGAGCTATGAGATTCTAATATGGAAAAGAAGAGAGAAAAGACTCTTTTATAGATCTAGAGGAGGATAATGGGAGTTACATATAATTCTATTATTACCTTACAAGCCCCATAAGTGTGTACCACTTATGTCATAATTCCTTACAAATATAGAGAAGTGTGTGCCATGTGAAAAAGAGAGTTACATGCAAGTAACTCTAAATCTAATAAGTGGATTAGGGAGATGAGTGACACCTCATAAAAGTAGGAATAAAATGCATTTACAAATATAATAAAATGTACACATAACTAATACTTAGGATACGCCTATAAATTTAGGAAGGACCCAAATTAAGGAACCACATACCAAAGAGCAATGACTGTCATTTTTCATGATATGATTTATGATATCATGGAGAACTATCAATCTTACATCTTTTGATGGACATAAACATGTCCTAACTACTACTGAGTATTTCACTAAATGGCAGAAGCCATTCTTCTCACTTGCATAACTAATAAGCAAATATCCAATTTCATACTCAACCATCTCATCTATTATTATGGTATCACCTCTAAAATTATATCTAATAATGGTGGATCATTTAAAAATAAAGATGTGAAAGCACTTTGTACCCAATACCATATCAATCAATATTTCTCCACTACCTACTACCTGCAAGGCAACGACCAAGCTGAGGATTATAATAAAATTATTGTCAATATTATGAAGAAGATTATTAATGACGTTGGTCATAATTAGAACATACAACTGTTTAACATCTTCTAGGCACAATGTACCACATTTTACACTCTAACAGGAGCTACACCCTATTCACTTATTTATGCCACTAAGGCCATTCTTCCTATCAAGTTCAAGTTTCCTTCTCCTTGGATTTCATTACAATACATCATAGAAAATGAGGGCTACAAAGTATCTCACTTACAAGAGCTAGACTTGATATAAAATGCATGGAAGCCTTGAATAATATTTAGGCATATCAAAACTAATTCAAAGGCTAATACAATAGTCATGTTAAGCATCATGAATTTGAGTTTGGTGATCTGGTGTTAAAAGAGAATCAAAAGAATATTAATGTTGAAAAAAGAAAAAAAATTCCAACAAAATTGGTTAGGGCCCTATGTATTTATTTCTATCTACAGTTTTGGAGCATACAAGTATACCACACCAGAGAGATATGAACTTGACAAATCGATGAACTTAATGCACCTCAAAAAAATTCTTGATTGAGGGACTCAGATTATTATCTACAAGGATCATTTAAGTTATGCCACCTTATTATTTTTACTATACTCTATACTATTCTACAATGACATTAACCCCTCATCAACCTATTATTTTAATCTAGCCCCACCTATCATGTTTGGCCTTAGTTTTGATTCATTTTTACTTTAGGCACATTTAGGTTATTGATGATAGATTCAGTTCCAGCATTTGTATTAGATTAAGTGTTTTAATGAAAATAATATGACAGTGATCCTAGAAATTGCATTCTTTATTTTTTTTACATTCCTATCTCATGCTACTAATTATAACCGCTTATGAGCACTGATCCTTTGCTATTATTTCCCTATTATAACTACCTATGGGAAAATTAGGAATAACACTTTTAACATGCATTATTGTATCACCTTGCCATTATCATTGGCATACCTTGACATTTACCTATACCTAAATTTGTTGGTACTTAGTCAGATGCCTTTTGTGTAGGTAGAACTACAGTGACTTGAGGTCCTATAAGACTATGTAGATAGTGCTTGATTTACATTGAGGTTAACTCAATCATCCATTTGCCACGCTCTCAACATTTTATGAGCATGTTTAAGCTATGATATTGTTATTTTATGACTTAGACTGTATTATATCTTGTAATTCTCGATTGAGTTGAGATACCAAAAACACTAAAATATTGGACCCTTTTCCAAACTTTCACAGTTTTAGGCAGAACTACAATGACTTGAGGTCCTACGGGACTATATAGGTAGTGCTCAATTCATGTTGAGGTTAGCTCAATCACCCCTTTGCCATGTTCTCATCATTTTTCAAGAATTTTAAGTTTGAACAGTCTCATCATTTTACGTGTCTATTTAAACCATGTTATCACCATTTGATGAGTTGGACCATTCTATGTCTTGTAAATCTCAATTGAGTTGAGATGCCTATAAAATTACAAAAACATTTTAAATAGTTTCAAAATCCTTAAACATTTGTAAAAAACTTAGGAAAATCGTAATAATCACAAAATTATAAAAATTGGCCTAGAATATCCATACAATATATAAAACCACCAATTTTTTTTGGGATGGACTATCTTATATGTTTAGCTTCATTTATAAAACACCTTGATCTTTTTATTCCCACTTTTATGAGAACTACATCAGTTTGAGGTCCACACAGACTATATAGGCATCACTTGGATACATGTGGTATCTTGGGTTAGCTACGTCATAGCTTCCTTTTTTTTTAACCACTTCTTTACCTTAAGCATTATGGGACTTCTAACTATTTCAAAAATGCCCACTTATCCTTTAATTTCTCCATCCTTATTGGCCTTAACCATATGCTCTTGCCATTTTGTGAGTATTGTGTATAAAAATTTGATGCACTAATCACCACTTAGATTTTCTTATGTTTTTGTCATTTACAAGCAATTTCTATTTTAATGGTCACATTATTTTGTGAATAACCATGCCAATACTCTCTTAATTTTATGAGCTCATTTTCATTCCAAGCTATAGATGTATTAAACACTATGTATTACTAATTCATTTCATTAGTGGATACTCATCTCTTAACTTTTAGTGTAGTTTTAGCCTAAACCATACTATTGTGCTTGTGTAGTTTGTATGTGTTAATGTTTCATGATTTGTGAGCATCACCCCCCTCTTTTCTTACACACTTGTTATTTTTTGAGATCATTCCTATTTTCCTCTACAAGTCAATCATGTTTTATTATCATCCATTTTATTCTATTTTATATTCTGGGAGAACTACATTTGGCCTGAAGTTCATATTTGGCTTGAAGTTCATATTGGACCTTGTGTCCATAGAACTATGTAGGCAATGTCCACTTTCCTAGTGCATATGGAGCCAGATCGACTAACCCTTCCTTTTCATCTATCCCCCCATTTTGTCTATTTTGTTCCATTGTCTCATATAACTTAGGGGTAATTTTTATGTCGTCTTATTTGTGTCATTGGTTTTTTATATCCTAGGGGCAACCTTGTGTCAATTGTTCTTATGTTGTATTACTTGTGTCATGGCTACCTAGATTAGGGGTCACCCTGTCATGAAGAGTAACACCTGTATTACATATGTAATAACAATTTTTATTTTATTTGTACTAACATTTTAACTAACCATTGTTTGTATTATTGTTTATTTCACTTTGTTTGTTTTCCTTTGTGTGTATAAAATAGTTTGTTTAGTGCACTTTTCTTTTCTTTGGATTGTTTATATGATTTGATTGTTTTGTTTTGTTTGTTTATATATTTGTTTGTTTTCTTTATTTATTCATTTGTTATTTTATGTCTTTGTTCTATCTATTTTGTCTTGTTTATATTATTTGTTTATTTATAGTTTGTTTTGTTTAGTTATTATGTTTGTTAGCACCTTATTTGTTTGTTTATCAATGCTTTGATTATTGGTGTTTTGTTATTTATTTGTTTGGTTGTTTTTGTCTATTTGTCATCTTATTGTTTATTTATAGCCTTTATTGTTATTTTGTTTGTTTATTTTATTAGTTTTGTTTATTTTATAGTTTGTTTGTCTCTTATGATTTGTGTTTATTTGTTTGTTTGTGTAGCCTTAGCTTGTTTGTCTTTGTTTTTTGTTTGTTTGTTTGTTTGTCTGTATTTTTTATTTTTGTTTAGTCTTGTTTGTTTGTTTTGTTTGTTTTTTTTTTTTTTTCAATGGTCTTAGGATTATTAAATTTTATTTACACTTAATTATTGTTTATTCATATCATGTTCTTAGGTTGTGAATGTTTGTATTTAATCCTACACTTGGTTTATTTGTTATATTTACACTTAGGATTTGATTTTTCATATCTTATTCCTAGGTTGTTTATATTTACACTTCAACTAAATTTTTTATGCATAAGGTTTATATTACCATTTTAATTATTCATAACTATAATGCATAATATCATAAGATACATCAAAAACCAAGCATACATAAACTATCAAATCAATGTAATGGTAGTACTTCTTCAATTATCAAAACCAACCAAATACCCAAACATATACTTGAATCCCATGAATAATAAATAAGAGAAAAAAAATGATTTATAATATGATTATATAGGTGTGCATCTCTGAATAAGCATACATATGAGTCATAAAACATAATAAGATGATAACTAACAAAATAAATCATAAACATGGTATAAGTTATAAATGAACAAAGTATACATGAGCATAAACATTAACAATGCTACATATCTATAATGTCAATTATTGACCAAATTTCACCTCAAAGTCAAATTTGGAGCCTTGTAGGTAAAAAATTGCTCTTTAGATGTTTTTAAGGGTATAATATTTTTTCATATGATTTTTTATGGTGTATTATATGTAATTTAATGTTATTTTAGCCTTGGTCATGGTCTAATTATTTATATGTAATTTTGAGTCACTTAGTAGCCATTTAGGGGTCATAAATGCAAATGGAATAGTTTTCAAGGTGTTCAAGTGTCTTATTTTTAATTAAAATATCCAATAAGTTAGATTACATATCATAAATATCAATCCCATCTGAAACTTGCAGGTTATCTAATTGAAAATCAAGAAATCAACTAAAAAAGGAAGAGTTTGGCACTTGTACGATCTATAAGAGAGTGTGACACATGGGAGAAGGTTTTGAGATGAATATTAATATTAATAATACTAATATCAATAATTTACATGTTTTTAAGTGATAAAAAATGTCTAAAACCATTCTTCTCCTTCTTTGTGCTTCTAGACACACAGAAATGGTCAGTAAGTTTATGCTTGGTACAATCAATTGAAGAGGTTTCAGAACAAACACATTTGGGGGGTGATATTAAACTCAGATAGATTTATTTTCATAACAAGTCTTCAAGTATTGGTCAACTATGTTTTATGGATCATCTCTAATAATTTGACTCTATTTTTTTGCTTTCTATTTCCTACACCGTATAGGTTTTGCTCTAATTTAGACAAGTCTATAAAATATAGTTGGTGATGTTATTTTTAGATGATTTTTTCTCTCTCCTCAAATTTTATCCATTCTTGGTTTAGTGTTTTAAGGTTTTTTTATGGGCAAATCATCTCATGTTTTAGGAAGGTGCCACCATATGATATCTCAGTCAAGTTTCCTTTTTTGAAAAATGTTTGGTTCTCTTCAAGGGTATCATGTGAATGGGATATGATGTTTCTAATGTACCAATTCCATAATGATAATATTTCTTCATTTTTAGTTCCATAAGATCATACTTCAATCAAAATTTTAGTTTGTCATACTCATAATCAACTCTTTACCCATTTTCAATTGTAGTCACATGTGTGAAGCTTTTCTAGCATATTCATGGAGTTGTAATGAAGGTATGTCAACTTTTTCAAGTCATCAAGAGATGAAGATATTCCTTTTCAACATTTTGAGAAGATATAATATTAGCTATAAGTTTATACACCAAGCAAATTACTTGGTCTATAACTTTGTTAACATCTATAGAAGGGTATCATGTTGGAGTAGATGTTTTGAAACTTGTTTCAAGATCCCCATAGTGAAAAACATATATTTGCGGAATTTTTAAGGAGATTAATTATATTCATGAGACCATTCACTATGCACATTACTCCAATTCTTCCCACTACCTACATGCAACTCAAATACACCTACATGAGTTTCTCAAGATGACATCATGATGAGATGAGAGCTTTGATAGGTGTTTCAATATTTTAGAGTGATAATAGTGAATTTCAAAAAAAATTTAGAGCATATAATTAATCATAAACACATATATCTTACATACTATCCAAATTTTTCCCACTGCTTGTATGTGAAAATGTCCACCTATAAGTGGCATCACAGAGCCATGAAGGTACTTGTATGGGGAAGTTGGAGCATGGTAAAGCCTTCCTTAGAATATTAGTATGTGGTTTTGGTCATAAAAAAAATATTTTAAGTATCAAGTTGGAAAATGGAAGTGTAGGTCATTTTCTAACATGAGATGAATGTGTTTAGGGATCTAATCCCTAATAGGTGAAAATAGAGGTTTGAGGCATTTTGTGGATATCTTATAACAAGTTTATCAAGATATTTGAATCATATAAATGTATATACCTTGTATCATCCATGAAATATAATATATTTGAAAAATATGTATGGAATAATATTATTAAAATTTGGTTTTTGAAAGACCCAAAGATGCACTTTTATGCACTAATTTCAGGGAATGATCACTGACAAGTTTGAATCCCAAAGAGACCTCATCACCCAAAGTTGAAAAACTAGACAATGATAAAATGTTTTAATGGTTAAAAATAGTTTAAAGGAGTAATTATGATCTAAATTACGCTTAAATATAATGAAATACTATTTTTTGTTTCCCATACACACCTATAAGTGTCCCATCATTAAAAATACTCACCTACAACTGACAATAGGAGCACACAGTCCATGATAAAGGCCTAAACATGGAAATATCAATGTTTTTTTATTAAATATGATTCTAAATGGTCCAATATATCCAAATTTAAGGTGGCACATGTCCCAATATGAATTCTCATCCACATGCCTTTACTTTCTCTAATACAGTCAACTATAGGTAATGATGGGCTGAGGAGTGAGGTTTGAGGGTTAGTATAGCATAAATATGAGATAAATGGGTAAAAAACATATAAATTGATCCTAAATTAATATAAATATGTTTTTATACATTATCCTCAATCTCAAACAAGCATGATCACCTATAGGTGCCCCTCCATGATAAGTGACACAGTCAAAAGTTACACTCAGACTTAACCAATCAAAGTGTGAGGGAAAAAATAAGAGGTTGAAGTGATGGAAAAAATTATAACACCTTATTCATGACAAAATATACTCATGAAACTATAATTTTTGATATAGAATAGGGAAGGGGCTCTAAACAAGCTATACATAGTCCATACCAAAAATCCTACACATAGTCTGCCATTTCATAGTCTATCTTGGAATTTGAGAAAGTTAGAAGGTCAAATGATATGAAAAAGGGATGAATTTTTATGTAGAAGTATTTATAACTTGGATAATCTCCTAAAATATTCATCCTATCTAATAAAATATGGGAGTTTCCCTTTATTTTGTATCAGATAGAGGGCACTTCCTCTATGCTTAAATCCTATAGTTTTGAGAAAGGGAGATAAAAGGGTAGACCAGGGGCTAAGTAAACATTAAAAGGTGCGTAAATTTTAATAACACATAATAAACATGAGGAATATTTATTATGATGATTAATCCCAATAGGGTGGTCTAGATCCTCAAGGTTGTAATCAAGTCTATTAGGCATGATTAGGCATATAATCCAAATGGTAGGTTAATTTCAATTCTAAATGTAGGAGAGAATTACAATATATGGGATCATGTTTATATGGTCATGATATATGTTTTAAATCTTCCAAATTGAATATAAAGCATAAGTAATCCATTTTTGGGCTTAGAGATAACTCAGGGGTATGCAAAATGAAGGTCCAATCTCGATAAACTAGATTGAAATGCTCACATATCCTTTGACACTTTACATGGAGATCCAATAAGTTTGGACTGGTTGATATGGGTATTATACATCAATATTGTGAATTTTTTTGGTAGTTCTAATGTCATATCTTTATGAATAAATCTTAAGAGCAAAAAGGACTCAAAACCCTCACAAACCCTGGTTATAGACCTGGTGTAGGAAATGAAGGACTAGAATGACCATGAAAGTGGATGGAAGTTGTATAAGAATCTTTAGGGATACTCTCCATCCTTTTGGACTATATTGAATTGTATGGATGGAGTATAAAGTAGGGGTTTCTTAACAATTTTTATGTTTTTCTAGGTTCTAGGATGAGTTTAAAGATGCAAATCACATGGGAATAAATATTGAGACTTAATATAACTCCACATGTATATTTAATGCTTCAAAATAACTCTTAGGTGCATCAAAAAGAGCTATCATCTCAGCCAATCAGAACTAGCATAGTGAACATGATAACGAGAAGGGTGAAAAACTTCAAGTAAGCTACTTTTAAAGTCTACTGATTCTAAGGCCATGTATGGTATAAACACATGTCATTCACCTAATTTTATGGATTTTCATGAGAAACTGAAGCCTTTTTGGAAGCCAAGTGTGCAAGGTGTGTGAAATAGGGAGTTTCTTTGATTGCAAGTAGTGATGGATCACTTTCAAAGGAATCCAAGTGATTAGGAATGCAACCAATGCATGGAAAATTATGTACATAATCTATCCCTCTTAGTTAAATCATGAAACCTATCCGTAGTTAGTTTTGGGATGTTCCAACAGAGTTGGATGATAAAAGAAATTTTCTTGTGCATAATAAGGAGTTTCATGCCACATTTCATGAGTTGCATAGTTTGGAGAGCCATTTTTCCTATGATATCTTACATGGTATATTTATTAATTGATTCTTATGCACATATAACTCCTCTTAGCATGACAAGTTTCCAAGTGACCTTTGGACTTCTCTTTTCTCACTTCTCTCTCAAATGTTATAAGTAGTGAATTTTTGGGCTCTTTTGAGCAGCCTCTATTGGTTAATGGTGAAACCCAAGCCATTTTTATATTTTAATGTCTCTTGAGTAAATAATAAAGTTAATTTACCTACTTACATGTTGAATAATTTAGTCTTGTTGCAATCTTGTTGATCTTGTCTAGTAAAAGATAGTCTTTTCTAGCATGTTGTCTTTGATTGTCTACCAAGTGTGAAGAGTAATTGTTACAAGTCTTTGTTAGTGTTATTTCTTAGTGTATGAGATTTTTATAAGTGGTTTATTATTTTATTCTCCAAATTATCATCATTATCCCTCATAAGCATCAATATACCTCTTGAACCTAGCATATGAAGCATTGATGTACCAATCTATCTTAAGTTGTGAGTTATGTGTGAAAGAAGCTTTGATTTGATCTATGTAGTATAATTTTAGTCAATGGAGTAAAATTATTATTTATGCATCACCTTTAGCTTTTCTATTTTATTCTTCTTAACCCTTTTCAAGAAAAGTTGATGAGTAAATAAGTGTTCAAAGAGTGCATTAAGGGAACTAGCCCTTTTAGAGATTCATCTCACCTATTGGTTACCCACAACTTGTGAGATGTTTCTATTGTGCCATTTGGATGAGGAGAGATGGGAAATATCTTCAAGGGGTGAAGATTCAAGTGACAACACTAATCAATGTTAATCATGATATAAATAAAATAACATGGAATTATATATATGTATATATATGTATATATATATATATATATATATACATATATATATACATATATATAATTCCATGTTATTTTATTTATATCATGATTAACATTGATTAGTGTTGTCACTTGAATCTTCACCCCTTGAAGATATTTCCCATCTCTCCTCATCCAAATGGCACAATAGAAACATCTCACAAGTTGTGGGTAACCAATAGGTGAGATGAATCTCTAAAAGGGCTAGTTCCCTTAATGCACTCTTTGAATATCATATACATGTACATCAACCTTGAAAGACTCAAAACTAAATTTCAATGTAAATCAAATGTCATATAGATAGAGGATATGCACATATCACAAAGGTGTCTCAAAATACATTATTATAATAATTAAAATTTCAAAACTATGCCAAAATGCCAAGAGCCCTTAGTGATCAACTCTAGCTCTCTATATCCATGGAACCTATCGTCAGAGGTGGCCCTGATGGCCCTAAAGGTCTTAGTAGTGGTGATCTTGGTTGATGGATGTACTAATCCGAATCACCTCTAACATTAATCTTGGTCCAAGATTGACCATATCTTCTAAATGTCATTTATGCATCCTAAAATCAAAATAAACAAAATTTTGGTCCTTGGGTATGATCATCTCATAGGCTTGTTGATAACAAGGTGCCTCATCCTTCACCTAAAGGCACTTCCCAACCATCTGTGAGAACATGGCATGTGTCATGGATCCATAAGTTGTATCTCTCTCTTTCTAGAGCCTATCAATAGTGTCTAATGTTTAATCTCTCTTGCTCATGGCCTTATCATTATCAGTGGTGAGTTGGACCTAAACCTATACCATCATATCTATCTCGGCCTTTAGCTGAGTGATCTCTGATTACAACTAAGTTACATCATCATCCCTCAAATCCAAGGTGCTCAGTAAATTAGTTACCTAATTATATAAACCTACAATATCTCTCAATTGAGTTATGATATCCTACTCTAACAAGCCTACATCTATGCATATTTTAGTTATGCTTGAAGGCCCTACCTATCTTAGATCCAATTGTGTGTAAAAAGGTCTTGCCTAGCTTAGATCAACTTGAGCCACTATAACCACTACCAAGATAAGATAAATAACTATAAAATCTAATCTATCATACCCATTAGCTCCATATCCATCACTATCTCCATTTCCCTTACCATCTCCTCCATTGAATCCATCATTATCATCATCACCAACTTCACTATCACTATCTTACTAGGTGTTGCCACTACTAATCGATGTCTCAGCTTCCATGTCCTCAATGTCCATGGGAACCTATGCCCATGCCTACACTAAAACCCTTAGCCTTAAAATTCAAACATGTACCCACTAGTGTATATAGGATGGAGTATCCCTTACATTTGATGTTCCTCCTGTATAAGCCTAGGCAACTTGAAGAATGTTGATATAGATCATTATAGCCTCACTCCTATGTATAATAGGAGAATCCTAACTGATCTCTTGTGTCACATGAGCAAACCATCTTGATCCTCCAAGAACATCTTACATATGTCCAAACTATAGGAGTACCTAATTAGGGTGGTACTGCTTAATAGTGTGGGACCATTTCCTCATTATAAAGTATCTAGTCATTATGAAAGTCATGTACTAACCATATCTAAACCACTACAACTGATATGTGAGGTAAGGCCTCCATATGAAAAAATAGGGTGTAAGATCATCAAACATCTAAAGATATAATAGAATATCCCCCTTAAGACCATGCCTACCTATTCCTATCTGAGCCCATCTATATGCCAATATCTCCTCTTAGCCCCATAATCAACATAACCCTATTGGTCATGCAAAAAAAATATGCTCCCATCCCTAAACCATCAGAAGAGTAAAATCTCCAATACTACATCTACCACAATATGTTATCATATAGATATCTCTATAAAGCTATGTTAGGATAGTTGGATCCTAAATGAAGTGTGTAGACTCATCAAGCATATTTTGCATTACATCTACAAGGTCCATATGAAAGTATCAACCACTCTTGTCAAGAAATAAGATTCCAATGATAATGGAGATGAGTATAAATACCTTCCTCTTAACAAGAATTGGTAGTGATAGATCCCTAAAAGGTAAATCATTCAACCAAATTTTTGTATATGTTTCAATGAGGTCTATATCGTACTTCCCTTAAAACATGGGGATACCTTGATAACTAACCAAGTCATCAAGAACCTCCTACTTCTATGTTGGTGGTGTCTAAAGTAATCTCTATTTATACATCGATAATTTGAAGATACACTAGGTATCCCTAAGTGTTAGAGTAGCCTCACCAATAAGTAGGTGGAAGGTGGATGTTTTGTTATGCAAGTGCTTAGCTAACACACTCAAATATATATGATCCACCTAGATGACTGATATTTATGCCACATCATGAAGATCCAGTGTCTATATAAGGCAATCATATCCTTTGTCCAGACTAGAGGGGTCTACAAAAAATGCAAATGCCACTCTCATCATGTCAGGATGGTTAGTTGCTCTTATAATCATAAAAAAGTTAGCTTTAGCCTTATTATATGTAACTACCTAAGCCTAAACCTAGCCTACTAAGCCTAATTGACCCTCTTCAAGAGGTTGGACCCATATTGAGCCCCCAAATAAAGTGTTTTAGGATTCCATGGTGAAACTACCATTTTCCTAAGTGGCAAAACCACTGTTTAGGTGATATTACACATTTTTAGGTGATATAGTCATTTTCATTTTCATGAAAATGGTGACTTCACCAAAAAATGGGTGGAATCACCATTTCAATGATTTACATCTTATTTTGATGATTTCATTGTTTATAGGAATGGTGAATTCATATGAATTTGTCATTTTCCTTGACAAAGCCATTGTTTAGCCTAAAATACAAATGGCAACTTTGTTATTTTTTGACTTAAATTTAGCAATAAATGCAAGAAATTGAGCATTAATGACTAAATTAGAATTACTCACCAGTGGTCCATCATGGGGTGGTTTCATGTGCTCTCTCACCCTCTCCAAACATGGGTTGAGATCTTCCACAGGTTATTTTCTCAATTCACTACACAAAAATCTAGAGTAAAAGAAATCTAATAGGCTAAGGTGAAAATAAATTCTTTTTCACCCTGAGGGTGAATTTATAACCAAAAATTTGAATTTTTACCCCCCAGGGCCTATAGTTCATTCTACATGTTTAAATAAGTGTATTTTTCACATCTGTGGTCTATTTTTCACACCGTTTGATCTTATGTGCATTAGTTTTTAGCCATATTGTAACCAAACCATATTTTTGGGCCTCTTCTAAGACCCATTTAACAACACTATTTTTCTACCTATACCCTATGTTGTTTGAACATGCATATTTGAATTCACATTTAGGATATAAATGGATTGTTATCATTTTCTAGCTCATCATAAACCCATTTTATAGATTTTTTGCATAAGGTACCCTTGCCAACTTGGTCCATTAGAGAAAATTCTTTTGTGATCAATTAACTATGTATCCTGCCTTTCTAGGGAAAGTGAATTTTAAATCATGTGATTTAAACATGTGAATGATTTTAATCACCTTTGAATAAATCATTCATTTTTAATCAATTCATTGATTATAAATGCTTATGGACAAATCATTATTTTTGCATGTATGTACCTAAAGTCACTCATCTTAATTATTCAATTAATCCCAATAATTTATCCTATATCCATAATCTTAGTCAATTAGTTAAAATATTATTTCCTATTAAATATTTCCTACACTTCATAAACCTTTCTACATCCCCTATGACCAATTAATCATCCTATTATCCTACTAACAATCACACTTAACTACTAATCCTATTGCATTGACTACACACTAGCCCACTTGTAAATTATAAATTAATATTTATTCAACTAACCCCTAGCCAACCTGACACCCTAGCCTTTCATAAATCCATATGAACTTTAAACCTCATTTAATCCTCATCTAATCCCCATTATCCCCTAAAATAACCTAAAATTTTCTAGATCTAGAGATAGAGGTTTCTAAATAATTAAAAATTCCCCCAAAACTCCCTCTACCAACCTATAAATACCCATGCTTGGAGCATGGCCAATCTAGTAATAATAAAATTATAAGCCTTAAATACACTCTCATACCATCTATCTTAGATCATCCATATACTCTTGCAATCCATTCAACTATCTAAGGAAGCCATTAGAGTCATCTTGAATCTACTAGCAAGCAATTCACCTATAATCAAATTGCATTGGAATCGGTTGAAAAATCTTGGAGAGGAACTACAAAGAATAAGGTGATGGTAAGTTTTAATTTTTAAATTACTAATTTTTCCTTTATTTCTCTATTTGTGATGTTATTGTGCTGCTGGATTTAAGTTACTATTTATAGTAATTTTGATCAATAATTCAAAAATACAATCATGCATGGATGATCATGGTGGGATAACTCCTTTAAATTAATTATTTTGCCTATTAGAAGTGTTTTGATATCTTGAAGGATTGATTAGATGAAGAAAAAGCTCTGGATTTCATCAAATTTTCACATCTAGGCAAAAGGTGATTTTACCCTAGAAATCACAATATTGTATTGGTGGTTTTGACTAATAAAGTGCTATTTTGCACTAACCATCCCTTTTAACCATTGATGGCTTATTATCTTGGTAGGATTTTTGAATTCTACAATAATGCAACTTGTAAAGGGTGAATTTGCTAAAAATTTATGATTTTCACATTTAAACTGTAATTTTTTGATAATATAGTATTATAGTCAAAATCAGGTTTAATATATATGTCATTTTTTTGCTTCTTATAGGCATATATTATCTTATTTTGTATTGCAAGGATTAAATTAAAGTCTATTAAACTTAATATCAATAGCTATCTTATATTAATCAATAACATGTTTTAGTAGTCGTGATATTGATACATAGTTGTGGTATTGTTTTATTGAATTAAAACCTTCAAGCCAACCTGCTAACCTTGAGTTCATAACAACTTTTTATCTATGTTTTGTTATTATCTATTCAAAAGAAGGGGAGATGCTATCCAAATTGGTATAAAACATATTTAAGATAACCATTTTTCTACTAAGTGTAATATCACACATTTGTAGAGGCATTATTGACTGATAATTGTGGTTTTGTAGGTTACAGGGTTAGTTTTGTAGGAAATAGATAATACTTGTTATTGTTTTATTTTCTACCGCTAACCTTGGGAACTAGTCTATTATAAATAGATATTAGTTTGTTGTCTCTAAACAATTTCAAAACTTTTTCTATTCTATAATACCTAATCATATTTTTGGTTATTTGTAACACCTCACTTTGCGATAGGCAATTTTGTTTAAGATAATCAGTTTTGCATAGGAATAGTCAATTTTGACTTGGACAATAAATTTAATCTAGTCTTACATTTTATCACTCTAAGAACATTCCTTTAGAAAATATTAATCATTTTTTAAAACATCAAGTCTTATATTATGATCAATTTGTAACAAAATTATTAATCTATTGTTAAAAATTTCTTTTCTGTAAGACCACATTTTGCAAAAGGTGATATTGAAAGATATAGTCAGTTTTGTACATAAATAGTTAGCTTTGATTTGAGTAATTTTAATTATATATTTGTGTAAATATAATTCTAATTTAGTGATTCTAAGGAGATTCTGATACTTTATAAAATCATATTGAAAATATTTTTTCATTCTACTACAAGATTTATTAGGAGTTCCTTCTATTACAAAACTACATATATCAACCTATGATATTACATTTTAACTTACGTTATTAACTAACCATTTGCAGTTTTACATAATCTATACGATCATGATTAGCTGCCAAAAAAACTATATATTATCTATTCATGATTTTGTTTAAGTATGTTTTTCATACATTTTCTCATGTTTTCTAGTGTAATTGCTAGTTATTTTGTCTTTTAGTGAGTTTATCATATGTGAGGATTTATCCCACATTGGCCAGTTAGGCTAGTTATGTATTTTGCCTTGCCTATTTATGTAAGAGCTTTCCTATTAGACTAGCATGCTTATTTCTAAATAATATATGATTTGCCTTGTTTTTGCATATCATATCTGTAGCTTCCTTGTGTGATGTTTTATTATTAACACTTCAAATTCTTGGGTTGGAATGTCTTAATTATTCCTAACATGGTACTAGAGCCCTGAAGAAGTTGCAACCATCTATTAACTTGCATTTTTTGGATAATTTTATTCTACTTCCCTTGTCGTTGATTCTTCCTTTGTCACATAAAGGAAGCATAAAAGAGATACATGTGAGGAGATATTGGTGCCCTTTTTAGACTTTTTGAAGATTTTGTTATTTTTGAAGCCTTTGTTGCTTCTGAAGTAGTGAAAGAGGTAGAGGAAGATATCATAGAAAGGTGTTGACTCTGCCAAGGATGAAGAAAGATATGAACTAAGTGGTAGAGAGGCATTGGATTCTCACTTTGGCATTCTTTTTTAGCTAAACCTATGTTGAAACATCATTTTCAACTTAGCACTTTATGAGTTCTAAGCTTGGCACTTTTTTGGAATTCCTGGTTGAGCATTGAAATTGATTGCAAGGAATTAGAACTGTTATTTTTACCTTTTTAGATCTAATTCAGTGTTATTCCTTATTGGATAAGGCTTTCTTTGACTAAGTATTGGAGATAAGTATAAAAATGTAATACTTAAGTTAAGGTTGTATGAGGCATTTTTCTCCTATGTTGGAGTTTTATGTTCTTTTTTTTTTTGTCATAGATTTGCTTCTGAGAGAGATGCATAGAGGAAGAGATAAGCATTGAAATATGCTTATCTACTTTTGGGAGGCATAGATATGCATAAAATCCATTTTTAGATCTGTAAAAAAAACTCATTCTATTGATTTCTCTATTTCTACCTTCTTTTATGCTACGTTGATTTTTAAGGAGGAGGCATAAAGGAAACATTGGAGTTTTTAGTGTAGCAAAGATCAAAGATCTGATATAGGCATCCTTTTATTGAGATTGGTACTTTTGAGGCTACTATGTTCAAACACTATATCTACATTTCTACTTACAAGTGTCAAATCTGCTAGTTGGGCATCCTTTTTTGCATTGGTACCTTCTTTTTTTCCAAGATTTGACCAGATTTGAAGAACAAACTTGGCGTTGGAGTTTTTGATCCTTTAACCAATCTAGATCTACTTGTGTCATACTTATTTTAGATATAGACATTAAAAAAATAGTAAATCATCTTTTATTTCCTCTCAAAATAGTTGGTTTTATTCATTTTTCTATTACTAAGCTAAATTTTTGCCTCAAGTGGAAGCACAGTTTACTTGTGCAAGCATAATATTAACCAAGAGGATAGTTTTTCATATTGGTTGGCATTTTTAAGTATGTGGTTCAGTTATAATTTTAATGAGTGGTTGAATGATTATGTTCTTTTTTTGATTTGGTCTCAAAAACTAGTTTTTAGTGTTTTTTAATATATTGACCCATTTTATGGGAAATCATAATACTAATAAATTTTGAACCATAACTAAGATTTGAGTTCTATTTTTTTTCAAAAGTGCATGGTTTTATATTAACTATCCATTGGTGTCATTAAATTATAAAAATTCATTAATTTTATAAAGTGTCAAATTAGGGAGGGGTGAGGGTCCTATAATACAATCTTTTTCGGGGTTGTCTCAGTGCCGATTTTGTGCACCCTTTGTATTCTTGCTTCTCTTTGGTGATTAGTTAGCATGGATTCTAATTTTGGTATTAACCATTGTGAACCTTTGATTAAACATAATTATAACACATGGAGACATTGAATGGAAATAATCATAAATCACAAAGGATTATGGTCCCTAATGAATGAAACACAACCACGGTTTACATGTGAATTAAAAAAAAATTAGCACTAATGTAAGTTTTAAGAGTGTATGGTCTTTACTGGGGGATATATGAGTGACAATATTTTGTTTCATTTTGATGGGTGTGATTCTCCATTTAAAATGTGGAGTAAGTTAAAGGGTTTATTCAGGAAAGTAGATCATTTGAGAGCGATGCATATTGAAATGGGGCTTAATTCACTAAATCGAGATGACTTTACCTCCATTATAGACTACCTTACTAATTTTAAGCATTTATTGACATATTTGAAAGGAAGTGGATGAGATAAAAAGGATGAAGAGTATGTGTACTTGATCTTGTCTAAGTTGAGTGTCCCATTCTAAATATTTACTTCTACCTTTTTATCTAGTATGAATGTCTTAGGTACCATATTCAAAATGTCATATCTAGAGTTATTTTGTGGGAGACTTACTAAGGATGAATCCAAATTGTCTCACCTTGAGTCTTCCACCTATCAAAAATCATTAGTTTCATCACATCTTAAGACTAAAGGAAAAAATAAGGGTAAGAAGAAGAATATTCTTCTTCCATCTCAAAATGCACCTAAGCCCAATAATACTACATCTAAACCCAAACCATATTCCAAATCCAAGAATAAGTGTAGCCTATCTTGATCCTATTATGGGGGGTCTAATCATGAAAAGTCTAGGTATTTTAAAAGAATGCAAACCCTAGAGGATGTCATTATAAAACACAAGATTTCTATCTCCACTCCTCCATCTCATGAGCATGGGAAAGCACTTAATGTTATTGGGAGATCACAGTTACCTATTTTAGATAGTTGGGTTCTAGATTATGGTGCTTCACACCATATGACTTATACTAAAGAGTCCTTTATCTCTGTTGGTCTGAGTTCTACTTCCAAAATTAAG
Source organism: Torreya grandis (assembly GCA_037957365.1). NCBI lineage: Eukaryota > Viridiplantae > Streptophyta > Pinopsida > Cupressales > Taxaceae > Torreya > Torreya grandis. The sequence continues at coordinate 1,277,368 of JARHVA010003864.1, forward strand.
GTTGGATATTGTTCCTTTATTTTTGTTAAGGGGAAGGGTGACACATCTAAATGGTGGTTGCATTAATAATGCATTATATTTTCTAGACATGAACACCAATCTACTTTTAGTGTATCATATTTGCAATTCTAGTCAGGTAAGATAGTGAATTTCACACCAAAAGGTGTTGAAGTTCAAGTTTTGTTAGACCCACATACACTTATTGCATAGGGTGTTGTTGATCACAATTCTCAACTTTACTATTTTGAGGGTTTTGATGATACTCCTCCTTTAAGGACATGTTTAGTTTTTCATGTAGATTATGAGAGTTGGCTTTGGCATGAGAGATTTGGACACCTAAACTATAGATGTTTAAAGTAGTTGAGAACTCACATTATGGTATAGGGTCTTCATACAATTTCATATCTTGATGGAGTTTATCCCAGTTATGGATTGGATAAATAACACTAGATTCATTTCCTAAGGGCATGTCCATGGGAGCTTCTTCACCACTTGAGCTTGTGCATAGTGATTTGACGGTATTTTTTACTCCTTTTAATGGATCTAAGTATGTACTTATCTTCATCAATAATTTCTCAAGACTTACTTGGGTTTATTTTCTCAAGTACAAGAGTGACTTTGCTCACTTTAAAGTCTTTAAGGCTTTGATCAAGAAATAGTCTTTGAGTTGCATCAAGAAGATTTATATAGATAATGGGGGGAGTACTTTATTTGAGAGTTCTCTAATTTTTTGGTAGTCCATGGTATTGTTCACTAGCAATCTATTACACATACTCCATAATAGAATGGATTAGCATAAAGGAAGAACTGAACTATGAAGGAGATGGATAAATACAAGATGCATTCATGGGATTTACTTCTTATCTACTATTAGAGGTAGTTAATTGTGTGAACTACATTCATAATCACACACCACATCGAGCACTTGAGCATATGACTCTAGAGGAGGCTTGGTCTTGAACCAATATTGATATCTCATTTTTTTAAGTCTTTGGGAGCCTTGTTTGGGAATTTGTACCAAATAAGATAAGGAAAGCATTGGATAAGTGTTAAGATTTTTTCATTGATGTCAAGGCCAAGGTTGATGTCAAGGTACATCTAGTCAAGATGCTTTGTGAAGTGTGTGATAAGGAAGCCATGTGGCAAGAGAGAATTTGAGGGCAACCTATTATCTCTCTATTGAGAGAGAATTTTAAGTTAACCTAATGATTATTCTAAGTTTAATTTCATGATTTAGGTTATCTTGATGATTATTAGTGTTGTCACAAAGAGGTTTGATGATTAGGTCAAGGTAAGCATGTTTTGAGTACTAGGTGTTTTGAGAAGCCTATTCATAACAAACATGTGCATGATGAACATGAAGAGGTGCGTAAAGATGTATGATAATATCTAAGGATAATGAAAATCTTATGATAAAGGTGTAGAATCATTGAGTGTTTCAAGGCTAGTTGTTAAACTTTAAATGATTAATAAGCGTAGTTATGACATTGGTCATTACATGAAGAGACCTTGTCAGAAGGTATGATCTTAGTAGCCTAATGATATGGATACACAAAGGAATAAGAGGAAATATAGGGTTATTTTAATATGCATATGAGGAATTGGAGCACGTAGGTGTGTTTCAAGGTGAGCATATAGGGGTAAGACTTACATACCTAACATGTAATTAGACTAGTTCTAGACCCTGTGTAGACACTAAAAAACTACACTTAATGGTTCTAGATGTCAAAATACCCCTAGACCACCTTAGGACCCCCTAGGTACCAAATCTAACCTTTTGACTAAAAACTAAACTTAAGTCAAACTAACCCACTTAGACCAAACATAGCCTTTGACAATTGACAATCGATGTTCACCCTAATCATCTACAGTTAGACCTGACCACTGATGGTCAAGTTCCCACTACCTAAACAATAAAACACCCACTTCAACTACAACTTAATTTTCTATAATTATCTTTCCTTATCCAATTACAAATCAATTCATGTCTAAGTTAAAATTAGTCAACAAGTTAAACCTATTGTTAAACCTATACTTACACCTCTCCCATTTTCCTATAAAAGAGAGAAGAGAAGGAGGTGAAAAGGGATCCACAACTATCAAGAGATTCTTGTATCAAAATATATTAGGTAGGGCATTCACTTAGCATTTCATCAAAACAACAAGTGTGCCATCCATCAACTAATAACCAAGTATTATTACTCTATCAAAATTACTCCAAGTTTCACCAACAGATCCTCTAACCCTCTTCAGATCAGCAATCAATAAGCTAAGTATGTGTTTTCAATAATTCAACTACTTTATTTCTATTTTTCAATCAACACAGTCCAAACCCATCTCTTAAAATTAAGTTCTATGACCTCATAAAAATAAACTTTTCTTGACTAGACCCAACCCATAATAACCACTGATGGTCACCCTAATTGCTGATGGTATGTCCCAACCATTGATGATTACCCTAAAAACTAACATTCACCCTAACCACCAATAGTCACTATCAAACAAATAAATAGAAAGCTATTATCACTCACTAGACCTTAACCAAATCCAACTTTTTATCCTCTCACCTAATCACAGAGCCCTATCATATTTTTTGAACTATACCTGATCTATTTGGCATTAATATCAATCTATTTATTGCTATAATTAGTCAAATTCACTTCTTATATTTCATTTTAGTATCTTCTATGATATAATAAAGTATCTATCTTTGATTTTAGAACTTAAATGTTCAAAAGTGTGGACTAACAACCTCCAAGAAAGCTCATGATTTTTAGATCTATTTCGCTAGACAATCCACCCTACTATCTAACTAATCAACCATTTGCTTCTATGCTTTCTTATCTATAGGTCATTCCTTCCAAGCCAAAGAGGAGTATCTATAACCATCTATATCAATGCACACACAACATATTAGGTTTTTCAACCATACCCTTCTCGAGTTTTTTTTCTCTTTCTTCTAAATAACATAAGTGAAATTTCTTTGAAACATTCTGGCATGCCTGGTGGGACCCTTGAGTCTTTTATTGGGTTCATAGTTTCATCTAGGTGATTCTTCTTATATTTTTACTCATATAACAAAATCAAATTTTCATTTTGGGCTTAAATTTGACTACATCCATTATATGCTTGCTTATTTTATCTCACATTGCTTAATTAAAGTAAACTAATCAATTTTAGTTCCACTCTTGTCACACACAAGACCAAACTACTTACACTTAATCAAGCATCAAACATTGACATAAGGCTTGACTAGGATTTCATTACCTAGCAGTCACCTTTCCCAGCTATCCTACTTATATTTCATCACCAAGGGAAAAACCAACTTGGCTCTCTATTTGAGTATAATCTCTAGTAATTGGTATATCTTGGATAAGCACCTAATACCCTTTATCACTGTAGTGTGTGAAGTGAAGGGGTAGGCTCCAATATCAATCCATGTACTGATTTCCAATATAGATCCCTTTGAGAGCTTAGACACAACCTAAAACCAACCATAAACTTCTTTTTTGGTACCTGCTCTACAAGCTAATTTGAGTCACATAATTCTTAAAACTTAAGGCATAAGCCATAAAAGAGACTAAAAATAACCTTAAGATTTAACATGCTTTACTATGTGATTTATTTCCTTGACCTTTTCTTGTCTTTTATTTATTTGAGTTGAGAGATTATTTGTATCCTCCTCTTTCCCTTACTTGCATGGTTTTAACTGGGAAACAATTTAGAAACCAAGTAAATTAGGACCCACCTCTGAATCATCCATCATCCTCTTCTCCCTCATCCATGTATTACATATCAAATGTAGAGAGTTCTCCTCATCATTTTTAAAGTCCTACCATCCCTTGGATAGTGGCCCAAGGCAATGTGTATTTTTCTACCTTTCTAGATAATAACCCCATAACCCTCAAACATTACCTTAACACCATATCTCACCATACCCCTACTTCAATTTCACCTATTGACCATCCCTATGTAATGCCATCCTAACTTATGGGTAACACTCCTATTATGACTATCTTCACTCAACCTCTAGTCACCTAGGCATCATCTTCTACCCATAATCCTACTGATACCACCATCCAAAACCAACCCACTCAATGAAGCAACACCCAAATGCCTTCTTCCCCAACTAATAACCCTCTTAGTATAGGAGAAACCCAAACTTTGGGCACCACTACCTCCCTTATTATAGGAGTACCATTTGCTAGTGCACCACCATTCCCCTTGTTCCCAACTAACCTACCTCCAATCTATTTTAGAGCTTGGTGGTTATCATACCTTCCACCCTTCTACCCATCACCACCAAAGTTACCACCTACCCTCTACCTACTAACCCAACCATACCTCCTACCCAACCTACGTTAATCTCTTAATAGGTGCCCATTGCACCAAAATTGAGCAACATCCATAACCCACAAGAGTATGTACCTCTACCTTCCACCCAACTGCCTATCTCCACATATTCCTATATGGCATCATCTCAGCCACCCATGTCCACATACCAGTATGTGGCAACTTCTCAACACGCCACAAGCTATCCATATGTTGCACCTACCCAAACCCAACACAACCTACCTTAAAACTATGTGGGTACATAAGCCCAAACTAACCTAATCAAAATGTTAATGGACAAAATGACTACTTTGGAGTCATTCATTTTTGGGGTTCATAATATTTTATCATATGACCAAATTTTTAATGAACCAATTTACCTATTTATCCCCATTTGACCATACCCTCCTCAATGGGAGCTTCAAAGTTTTCAAATTTATAGAGTAAGGAAGACCCTCAACAATTTTGGGTGAATATTTTTTCACTAGCTAACTAATGGGCAAAATAGGTTATTTCAACCACAACATAGGGAGATTGGTCAGCCAAATGTGTAGGTTTACCACATCAAAAGGGGACAAATCTCTCCTCTCATCAAGGGGAGGTTCCCTATAAATATGAGGTGCTATATACTATATATATAAGTATAAAATAACACTTAGGGGTAGGATAACACCATCCAGCTCTCTTTTTTTAGAGATGATGTTCACAGACAAAGGAGAAATCCTGGGTGATTGCTAAAGGTACTTCTCTTTTTTTAGAAGTAATACTCAGTCAACAGCTAGATTCCTTCTTAGGTAGTAAAAGTAATTGGAACAGGGCACAATAACTGGCAAAATGAGGTGTAGCACAAAGTCTCTCCCTCAACTAACAAAGATTGAAATACAAAGGATAATGGGGGCACAAATTTGTCCTAATATTCTTTACATAGAAATAGATAATAAACACACTAAAGACAATTGTGGCAACACAAAGTCTTTCCATAGTCGGCTTCAGGACACCTTCCTGGTTACTTCCACTAGTCCTACTTATTTAATTAAATGGACAATAATGCATTCAAGAAATAGACATAAGAAAAATTTCCTCAACACAAGCTATTCTAGCACAAATTTTGAAAGGTCACTTTCTTTCTCATTCAAATAAAGAAATATCATTAATAATCTGAGCTCAAAGTCTCAAGAAATGCCTTTCAATTTGGGCAGAGCTTTGCTTCTTTATCAGAGAGATCTCCCTAACATATAATAAGAGATTACAATATATAGGGCTCCAAGAAAGACTAGGGCACTTCATTTCATAAAATGGCCCATGTTGCATTCAATGCCTTGAATGCATTTTTAGTTCTATCAAGGGGCCATGCTAGAATAGGGCATCTGCCTTAACTATGGCATGTCAATTCATCTCAAATGTCTTCTCCTGGGCCTGGGTCATCTAGTCTATCACCAAATATGTACACGGCTGTCCCCTCGCTTTTATTCCAAGGGAGAAAAATAGGCCATGCCTTTAATGTTTGCAAGCTCAAATATCTACTTGGTGGACTATTCCACCTACTGGAAATAACTCCTTCACAGATATTTTTGGTATTTCCCTCTTTCTTGTTGCAATTTGAGCTCTTAGGCTATCTTTTCTCCTTTCTATTGGCCTTTTCAGCTCCTTCTTCAGCTGGTTGCTGAGTTTGTTTTTAGGTTCTGCACCACATTTGAAAATCAATAGATATTTCATTACCTTGAATTTGATGTCCACAAGGACATCATTGGTTGACTATTTCAATGGTTTGGGTGGCCTCTTTAGTTCCTTGGTTCTATCACTTCTTTGGTTCACTCGCTTGAACCATAATAATGCTAAGGAATCCACTAAGACAATCAATTTCACTAGGAATAAAGAAATGGTTAAGTGGATTATCACTACATTCTTTTTGCAAAGCATGGTTAAGAATTCACCTAAGGGAATGAACAAGCTTTGATAGATGTAGATTAGAGTTGGTGGGAACACTTCAAGATAGGTTTACCATATGAAGTTTTTCAATACTCACTTTTTGATAACTCTAAGTTTTTGAATCTCCTATTTATGCTGTGTGAGTTGTCTAGAGGACTTGAACTCAGTTGATCAGTTGGAGATAATAGCAGAGTGCATGTTGTAGGTTGAGTTGATTCCTTACAACACTTATTAGACTACTATTTTTTAGAATGTATCTATTTTTGGCACATGAATGTTTAGATGCATTTTTTTTAAGACCCTTTGGGCATGTTTAAATGTTAGGCAACATACACTTTTGGTTGTTTACATTTGCTTAGCATATAAGTCCCATACTAGGGAATTGTATTGCAACATATCCAAAACATTTATTGTATGTTGTTGACATTATAAACTTGTCTTGCAGTTACATTGGGAGTTGTTTCAGTTTATGGCAATTCACCGCTTTACAGGATGTGACATTTGGGTAGGCAATTTTTGGTATGTTGTAATCACTTTGGCAGTTGCATATTCACTTACTCATGCCTTTGGATTAGGAATTTTTATAGTTTGATTGTGAATCATTTTAATGCAATTGTTTATATCCTTTCTATGATTGGATTCTATTTTTATGGATGCAGTAGACTAGTTATAAGATTTCAAAGGATATTAGACTTTTAGAGACCAAAAGCCTTCCATTAGGGAGGTGTGATCAGAAATTGGGTTCTAAAAAATGGTTTCAAGATAGAGTTTTAGTGGTTTCACACTGTAGATCTCATCGAAAGCTTTTTGATGCTTTTTGTGGTTTGAAAAATGGATTTTAGATGCTCAAGATATAACCAGTTGAAGAAATCATGTGATAGGAGTGTGAAAAGTGACGTGGCATTGTTGAAAAATGCCAAGTGGGCCAATCTCCATTTGACACATGGAAAATAATTAGGGGGCAAAAAATATTGGTTAGGTGTTTTTTATGCACATGGTATTTGATAAATTCAAATGTATATAGGTGCCAAACCTCCACACCATAAACACTCCACTAAACATGCATCCCTCATTCCTAGGCATTTGAATAAGCTTGGGTGGCAGCCAAAGTTGGCACCCAAGTCCTTGCCATTTGGAAACGTCAACAAATTTACTATTTAAAGCATTAAAACCAACTCTCCTAGCAAATGTGGGACTATTTCCTTGGTCAAAGCGTGCCCATGGAGGAAGGATGCCCTTTCCCACATCCCTAGGCACCTAGAATGGAGGAAGGCAGTTTTGAACTCAAGACCTGGCACCTAAAAGGTTAAGGCCTTGACCACTTTAGCCATGGGTTTTGAAGTGTTATAAAAGGCACTAATTTTTACTTGAATAAAAGAAGTTTTGGACTGTGTTTTTTATTTTAAGAGGTCGAGACTTTGTAAAAGCTTTGGGAAAGCTTATGTAATGGATTTTTATCCATTTTCCGGCCATAATACTCAGTCTTAATACTCTTTTTATCCAATTTGCATATTGAAATATTATTTTTAAGCCCATAGAGGAGATTTTTAGGACTTTTGAAGCAACTTTGCAGGTGTGAAGACTCACAGAATTCGAAGGTGCCGGGCTTGATTATCAATCATGGTGAAGGTGAATTTTTGCATTGAGAGATCAACTTATAGGAAAGTTGTTTATTATTTCTAGGTGTTTGAAGTGCCCTTAATGGAAATGGTCCACTCCTTTGGAGAACCCAGAGATGTAGGCATCAATTGTTAAGCCAAACTCCATTATCACATTTCGTGTTTTTGGTAATTGTTATTTTTGTGCATGATTTTGATTCAGTTTACTGATTTGATTTTAATTAGTAAATGAACTCATGCAAGTAATTCAAATTTTGACAATTATAACACAATGTTATTAAAAAAATTGATTCAATAACTGAGAACATTTTATGCCAAACATTTTGCAAGTTCTTTTGAGTTTTTCGAGAATTTGTTTATGTTTGAGAAATTTTAGTATTCGTACTTAAAAATTAACTTTGAGTTGAATCAGTGTAGTTTATGGATCACAAATAGCTCAAATTTTCTAAGATCACTTTTCTATAAACATCTCTAAAAAAGTATCCATCACTAATCTATACTCCATTTGGTAATTTTATGATGAATTCATTGCTAACTTTGTGGCCCATTGGAGAAGTCTGATAAACTAACTCTCCTTCTCTCAACCCCAACTTGATTTGATTGAACTCTTTGCTTGAGCTTGTGCTAAACACATCTCTTCTACCTTACGGGTCCAAAGCTTTAAAACCTCTGACAAAGCTTTCACCATGGCACAAAAAATAGAGAATAAAGCCATTGATGAGGGGAATTTGAAATTGAGAAAAAATAATTCTACCTTCAAACCAAATGAGACTTAATCCTCTAAACCCAATAACCAAACCAACACTAACTCCAAAAATAAGGTAACCATGAATGTGTTTTTTTTTAAGACCACCCCTCCACCTATTTCTAACCAATCTAACTCTTCCAATTCCTCCAATTAAAATACTAGGAACCCAAACCATAACACCAAGATGTAATTTACTCCACTTGGGAATTAATATGCTTTAGTCTTGGAAAATCTATTAAAATCCAATATCATACAGCTTCCCTTGATCAAACTTCCACAATAATTTGATTATTCTCATCTTGCACCTAGTTGGTACAATAAATATGAATTGTGCACCTTTCATCGAGTCATTAAACATGATATTATTAGATCTAACACCTTCAAAAATGTTGTCTAAACTCTCATTGACAAGGGGAAACTTGTGCTAGATAATCCCAATGTACCCCTAAACCAATCACTTGACATATTCAAACAACCATTTATCAACCACACTCCTTTTGCCAACAGTGAAATCAAAGCATAATCTTCTCATAATGATGAAGCCCACAATGTCAATATGGTTCTTGGTGAACTTACTACTAAAAATACCATCAACCAAATCACCTCTTCCCCTACACCACTTATTGAGGTAGTGGAGTCACAAACCTCTCCTTTGATATGCATATCAAAAGAGGAAACCAGTCCCACTTTATCATTTTCCTTAATCATACAACAATCTACCCTTCTTTTAGTAATCACTCTTAAGGAATAAACCACTTTGTCTACACCTCCCACTGAGGAGTTACCTTCCCAGATATTGAAACCTTTTGATCAGGAAAAGAATGAGGTAATCACTCCTCCCCCTCAACCCCTGGGTCTATCCTTTGAATCCATTATCGGGGGATTCAGACCCATTTATAAACCCTTCCTCAGACTAGTTAAAAACTTAGAATTCATATTTGACCCTAACCTAGATTGGGCCACCTTTTGGAAATAACTTGGACTCTCATATAAAACTAAATAAGAGCCATCTTTGTCAAAATAACATACCCTTTCCCCTGACAAATCTACTATCACCACCACCCAACCATCAGACACCTCTACCCATCAAACTATGATAGCACCACTAGAACCAAACCCACCCAAGTTCACCAAATCACCTTCTACCATTATAATCAAATCTAACAAGAACCTTAAAATATTTATTACTTATAACATTACTCACCTGTCAATAAATTTGGATCTAAGCTTACTAAACCTATCAAACAAACCCCAAAATAGGCCAACAAAGAAGGTAAAACCATCTAGGAACCTAAAAATCAAAACTTTGCCTCCCTTCTCCACTTTTCCCTTTATTTTGGGAGCTCATCCCTCTACCTTAATCAGGAGGCCAACCATCCCACTCAAAACCCAACCACCACTTTTGGTTACATCATTAATTTTAATTTCATCCACACCTATTTTCATCAAGCCACCAATGGGCATAACTCTCACCTCTGACCCATATATAAACAAAATGATTCTCTCAAATGCCTACCCTAAAAAAATTTAATCCCAAACCCTGAACATCTATACCAAAACCCAAATCATCAACCAAGGATACCCCTTCACCCAATTCTTTGACCATCAAAACCACTCCTAAAAGGGTTTCCACCCCCACTTCCAAAACCAAGACCCCTATACCTTCACCACCATTACCCAAGTCATACTCAACCATACTTTAGAGGTTACTATGAACATATTACTTAACCTTGACACCTATCAAACCATTTGACCCACATAATCCTAAACCATCTTGGTACAATGATAAACTAATATTTTCATACCATAGGACACCTAGGCATGACACAAATAAATGTAAAGCTCTCCAAGTGATAGCCCATTAACTGTATCATGAGGATGACTTGTTATTAAATGAGTCCCTTATGATCCCAACATCAATCTAAGAACTAATAGCAAGAGACCAAAACCTACCTACCCCTCCACTCTCACCTCAAAGTGAAGAGGAATTGAAGCAATCACCTAGCCTAACTCCTCCCCCAATCCATACCATCCATGTGGTCACATGATCACAAGATCAACCAAAGGATAAGGGGAAGACAAAGATATCCATTCCAAGGATATATCCCTCTTATTTCACCTAGCCACTTGACTAACACCAAGCACCTTTAACTTCAAGTAAACCCAAAGTATCCATCTTAGGACCTTCTCACACTAATCCATCTACATCAATCTGATGAGTAGTTCTGAAATAACTTTACCAAACCCTAGTGAAGATGAGTTTGTATGAACTGATCAACACCTCACCTCATCATCACCAAGTAATGATAGAAGAATTGTAATCTATAGAGGTTTGAGTAAAATACCCATAACCTCTAACAACCTTTGTTAGAGCTCTTCACATTTCTAACCTTGTTACCTTCAAGGATTTGGAAATACCTCCCATCCATCCAGATGACCCAGATCCTCCTCTCTTCATTACAATATACATCAACCAAACCTATAAAAAGAGGGTTATGATTGATAAGGGATCTATTATCAATATTATCTCCTCTCATACATACAAAAAAATCAAATTGCCTAAGAAAATTATGTCAAAAACCTCAGTGGTGCTTTGATCATTCAATGATATCATAGCTAGGAATTTAGGAACTGTTGTCCTTCACATTTGCCTATGACCTTGCATATTTCCTGAGATTTTCTATGTAGTAGATCAAGAATTATAGTATGTCTTGTTGGGACACCCTTGGATTCATTTTATGGGTTGTGTTCCATCTACCCTACATTGGTTCATCAAATTTAATCATGAAGGTCAAGTTATTACCATACAAGTTGACCCGAGCCCTTTCAATTCATGTAACATGACGTATCAACCTAATTATGTTTTCCTTCCCCAATATAACTAGATTTCATTAGTAAAAGATGAAACCCCATCTTATTATACCAATAAAGTACCCACCAATTCATTTATTCCTTCTACCTAAATCCCTATAATACACCCTTTGGAATCAACCTTCCAACATCTTTCATTGGGAGAGTACCAACTTTTAACCCTAAACACCTTTCCTACTCCTAAATGGTATGGGAATCTTGACCAACAACCTAGTTATGACCCCAATAGTAGAACCATTATCCATTTTAGACCCTACACTCATCAAACCAATTTCATCTATGGGATACTTGACAATCCCCTTGCCACTTCTACCACCTCTTTTTTACCTCGACCATTTACCTCCAGCTTCTTCTACCTAGATGAACTAGAGTTTGCCAAAACATACCTCTATAGGTGTGCTTGGAAGGGATTTGGCCTAGGTTGGTATGAACATGGGATGCATGAGTTACTTCCAATCAAAACCCAAAAAACTCATAAAAATCCTGGCCTCAAATTCAGGCCACCTAAATAACAAACTAACCCACCTCCTATTACCATCATTGACGAGGAAATCCCATCCTCACCATCCACACACCATCGATAGCTAAAGATTTTGATATCATCCCCCCTAACTTTTTCTCATCAACATGATCAGCCTCAGGCCCCTAACATATCAAAAGGATGGGGTGACTATAACCATCCCTCTAACCCATCCTGAGATGATAAGAGATGACTCTCCTATCATTAATACCATTCAGTGTTAAGATGATGATTCTATTCTCACCTATCTTGGTGTACCAAATTCTTCTATCCATAAATCTCTTCCTCTCTATCTTTGACCATGTTGAATAAATCCACCATAGATGTCAACTTAGGCACTCTAAACAACCCCTGCATTGTTAAAATTAGCCAATCACTTAATTCTGAAGATCTTTGTGATTTCCCCTCCTTCTTATAGGACTCTAGCATAACATTTGTTTGGTCTTATAGTGACATTATAGAAATCAACCCCTCCATCACTACCCACAACATAGTTACCAACCATGATTCCAAGCCCATTAGATAAAAACTTTGATGAATTCACCCTTGCATATCCCTTCTTATCAAAGAATAACTTTAACATCTCATATCCATCAATTTCATTTAACCCATTGACTATCCCCAATGGGTTTATAACATCATGCCTAACACCAAATTCATAGGGGGACTATATATTTGTGTGGACTTTCATGACCTTAACCTTGCTTTCCCAAAGGACAACTTTCCTTTACTAAGCATTGACCAACTAATTAATCTTACAGTTGACCACAAAATTTTATCTCTAATAGATAGATTCTCAAGTTACAATTAGATCTTAATTTCCCCCAAAGATCAAAACAAAATTAATTTTATCACCCCATGTATAATTTTATGCTATAGGGTCATGCCCTTTGGACTAAATAATGTTGTTGTAACCTACTAGTGTGATATGACCTACATCTTCCATGACCTTATCCACAAACTCATAGAAGACTATGTTGATGACCTTATGGGGAAATATAAATGTCGTAAATACCATTTGTCCATTCTCAAGATTATATTTGACTGACTCATCCATTACCATGTCCACCTTAACCCCAAATAATGCATTTTGGGGTCTTGTAAGGAAATCTCCTTAGCTTCATCATATCCCTTCAAGGAATCAAAGTTGATCCAATTAAAATCAAAGCAATCCTCAACATGCCTCCTCCTACGCACCTTAAGAAACTCCACAACTTGTAGGGGAAACTCCAATCCACTTATCGCTTTATGTCCCAACTCTTAAATTGATTCCAACCCTTCCATCACCTTTTGAAGAAGGATGCATCTTTCAATTGGAATAAAAAATATCAAAAGGCCTTTGATTCACTTAAAGAGTAACTTTTATCTCCACTTAGCTTCAATCCTCCCAAAGATGATCAACATTTTTACCTTTATATCTCCACCACTAACCACTCCTTAGGGGCAATGCTCACTCATTGAAATGAACAACATAAATAGAAAGCCATCTACTACATCAATTACATGCTTGTAGAGTATGAGACTTAGTACACCCATATCGAGAAACTTTTCCTAGCATTGGTCTTCATGGCCATGAAAATCCACCACTACCTTCTCAACTACAAGACCTATGTCATAACCAATACTGACCCAGTCAAGTATATGCACTCCAAGCCATACCAAAACCAATGTATGGCCAAGTGGCTCATGATTTTATCTGAGTTTGATCTTGAGTTTCTTCAACAAAATTTAATTAAAGGTCAAGTCATTACTAAATAATTAGTTGACACACTATTAGCAAACAACTAACCTCCTCTTGAGTTTTCACATGAGTCTATCATGACCCTCTCTCAGGAAAACTTCACCTATCAAGTGACCATGTTCTTTGATGGATCAAAGTGTAAATATGGTGGGGAGCTAGCATCATCCTTATCTCCTTTCATGGTGAACCTCTTCAAGCCTTCAAGCTATATTTTGAAAGAACCAATAACATGGTTGAATATGAAGCTCTAGTGATAGGTCTTCAAACTACATTAGCTTTGGGGGTCAAGACAATCAACATATTTGGTGATTCCCAACTTGTGGTCAATCAAATCAATGGTTCTTACCAGTGTAATAAGGATGTCTTAAAATAGTACAAATAATTATCAGATGTACTCTTCACATCTTTTAAATACTACCATATCCAAACTACCCTACAATCTACAAACAAGTTTGTTGATATGATGGTTTAGCTCACTTCTTATATCTTGTATTCACCCTTTGATTCTAATCTATCCATCATTATCCACAAACTTACCCAACATTCTTATGTTAAACTAGACTCTCCTATCATATTTAACATGGAGGAGACCAAACTTGACCTTTGGTATCAATAGACCTTTGGTATCAATAGACCTTTGACTATCTCAACCTTGCCCTCATTTTTTCTAGTATTTCCAAGAATGCTCGAAGAGCATTTATCTAGAGCACCTCATGTTATACAATACTAGGGGTAATTCTCTATAAATGTGGCTTTGATGGTCTCCTTTTCCACTACTTAAATAGTCATGAAGCCTCTCATACTATCAGGGAAATGCATGATGGGATTTGTGGGGAACACTTTAGTGGCCTAACCATTGCTAAACACATCCTTCACCTTGGCTATTACTGGCCTACCCTTAACTAATACTATTGTGATTATGTGAAAAAGTGTGTTAAGTGTCAATAACATGCTAATTTGCATCACGTGCCTAGTCATAGTCATCGTGTATCCAAAGATTTTGGGTTGTTCTCATAATGGGGTCTCCACCATATTGGTGAAATTAACCCCCATTCTTTAGAGTGACACCATTCTATCATCACTGCAATCGAATATTTCACCAAATGGGTAGAGGTTATTCCTCTTGTCTCAACCAAAGACAAAAATATTATCAACTTTATCAACCATCACATCATCTATCATTTTGATGTTCCTCAAAAAATTATCATCAACAATGGCAAATCTTTAAAAAAAATAAGTCCAAGGTCTTTGCAATGCATTTGATATCAAGTTAAGTTTCTCATCACCCTATCATCCTCAGGCAAATGGACAAGCAAAAGTCTCTAACAAGACTCTCAATAAAATTCTAACTAAAATGGTCAATGCATCTAGTTGGGATTGGCACTTACATATCCCCTTCACCTTATGGGCATATTTTACTAGCATTTGAACCCTTATAGGTACTGCCCTTTTTTCTCTAGTTTTTGGAGTAAAGGTTGTCTTACCTCTCAAAGTCCAAATTACCTCTCTTCACGTATCCTTACAAGATCTCATCTCTGAGATTGATTATCATCAAGAACATTTATCCCAACTTTAGCTACTTGATGAGTATCATTTAGCAACCCTTACTCACCTTCATGTCTATTAAGAGTGACTCAAGCATGCTTATAACAAACACCTTAAAGCATGAGAATTCAATATCAGAGACCTTGTCTTAAAATAAAGTTAGCATGTTACTAATATGGAGAAAAGTAAGCGAGGAATGTTTACTTTCAATTAGATTAGACCTTATATCATAATGCACAAGTATGGATCAAGAGTTTACTAGTTGTCCTCTCTTGAATTAGAACCCGAGCCCCTCAATGCTTCACATCTACATCCTTTATTTTATTAAAATAGGATATAACTCACCTTTATCTAACTTATGCTCATCCCTTTCTTTCAAGCCACATTCATCTCCCTATATTAGGTGAAACTAATTAATATTGAGTCATGTGATTATCCATCACAATCATAACCTAATATTAAACAATGAGTACCACAACTTTACCCATGTCATGATTCTCATGGTACTTTTTACCCCTTTCCTAAGATGGATTCCCATGGTCATTGTCACCTAAACCTCTTTCACATTTACTCAATCTTCTTGTGATTTTATTTTTTCCTTCATAAAAGGAGACCCTTTAAGCTTGTATAAACAAGTCTATGTTAAAAAAAAAAATCAAAAGTAAATTCATAACAAAAAAATAATCATGGGTCATTCCTAACATTCATAGACTACTCCATTGAATGAAGGCTATGAAAAACATATCAAAATTTCTCAAAGTAAGGTAGACTGCTCCCTTGAAGGACAACTACCAAAAGCATTAAATAAAGCACACAAACTTAGACCACTCCCTTAAAGGATGGCTGATTAAAGCATTTTTCAAAACACAATAATTTCTTGGAAGCTTCCTACACCAATCAACTTCCCCAACCCTCCCAAACAAAAAAATAGAAAAAGACCCATTATCAAACATTAGAAAAAGAAAAATAATTTTGAAAGCCTCAATCAGATTTGATGAGTAGACTTCTCACATTGATCAGTCTACACCTTATATGACATGGATTATTTATACATACTCTTTTTTAACTTCCAAAAGAGGCATGTTAGTCTCACAAGAAGGTTCCATCTTCATCTTTCTCCCCTTTATACACTATAAGCAAGGGATTTATGAGCTTACTTGATATTATGTGATCAAGACACCTTTTTAACCAACTAAGGAATGCTAATGTGAATCATTCAAAGGGTTAATATTCCTTAAGTCAATCCAACTTTGGTTTTTTTAGTCCTTGATAAATAAGAAGCATCGTGCCCTCTTCTTATCCTCTCATAGTGGTTGTTATATTCACTTAGATGTTTATCTCTTGATTGTCTTCTCTTTTTCACATCTAGTTTTTTTATTTAACTTACTTTATGTGATTCAATTTAGTAAAAATTTCCATAAACATAACCACATCACATAAACATCATCATCATATCATGAAAAAATAGACAACGTTAGCATAAACCATATCCATAAACATAATCATAACTATCAACGTCATATTAACATCATAACATCCATGAACAATGAGTAATAAACCATTTTCACCACATGTCTAAATCTAAATGAGGAAGCATATATTCATCAAATTTCAGCATAAACATCATCATATCAATGTCATAAACATGATCATCTCAAACATTAAATTAAATTACCACATCCATACACAACATCATCAAGAACCATAATCATAAATGTCATAAACATCATCGTAGTCATAAAAAAACATCAAATTCTCATCATAGTAATGTAAGATAACATCAAAGCCATAACCAAACATTATCATAAACATGATTAAAGAGACATATCATCACATGCCTAGCTAGGTGAGTCTATATTCATATCATCATGAGCATAACCATCATAAAAAACTCAACATTAATATCATAAAAATACACCACAATCCATATGTAAAGATCATATCTATAAATTGTGATTTTATAATCACATAAACATCATAATGTATAATGATATACATATATGTCTCAAAATATACATCTCACTACATCAGCTCATAGGTTGGTATCAAAAATCATATACATAATAAGTATAATGTCTCCTTAGCACACTAAGAACCTGAGGAACCACTACATCTTGGTGCACCATTACCCCTTGGAACCTATCCTCTTATACCTACTTGGCCACCTACATATGCAATCCAATGACTTGGTGTCATTATACCTACACCACCTACAATCCTATCACTATACTCACCCAATTAGGGCTCATCTGGCAGACATCTAAAGACCAAGGCCTCATAATACCATAGCTCTTTCACAATCACTACGTATCTCCACATAGGAATCATCCTTGTTAGTATTGTAGCTACTGGTACTCCACCCCCTACCTACTAGAGAGAATCTCTCTCCTATGTCACCAAGGCTAGCTAAGACCTAGCCTAATCTCTCTCACCTATAATGGTGGCCAACTAACCTTACACTACTTCCAATGATGCCTATGTTATTTTCAAGGATTCCTGTGCCATGGCTAAATTCACTCATGCTTTATCCCTCTCCATGACCACTACCTATACATTTGGGGGCACCCCTAGCATCTGAACCTATTGATTGTATCCTCTAGCATCCACATTGATATATTGATGACCCCCATCCTTAAGACCGATATTAACTATGGTATAGAGTGCCTAGTACCATATATGATACCCATCTATAACATCTATGTCATTTATATCTATCCTCACTAACAGTTCCATGTGGCCAATGAAATCATGTACTAGTTGTGAAATAAGCAATGGGATCTTTACATCCTCCCTCCTATACTTAAGGAATACCTTACACCAAGCCAAACTATCATTGTACCCTATCAAATGGTATCATCAATATCTCACCATCTCATATGTCATATATCCATTTATAAATCTATAGATATAGTGTATGTCTCCTATAATGAGCCCACCCTAGAAGCCTAACACATGGTCTCTAATTCATGTATTCAACAACTAACTCATCTAGTCAGCCTTTAAACCAATTAATGTCATGTAACCCTGCTCCTAGTTTGAAGAGGGCATAATCATCTCTCCAATTCATTAACCCTACTCTGAACTCCATCTATGCATAGCCTTCTCATGGTAGCCCCATTGGTCTCAACATTGGATATGTTTGTAAGCCCAATAATGTAGAATAAAGTTGACACTAATCCCATACCTCCTATGGGATCAAAATCCCCACAACTCCTTGTAAATCTAAACTGACAAATTAGGTACCCATGTGAACATCATGCAAGTCAAAAACATCTCCATAAACACCCCCAATAATAAGTAAGGGAATCTCCCATTGCTAGAATTAGGCAATGCATATCATGTCACCACTATCATCATCATGGTAAAGAGCATCTTCATACCCCTATCCCTCTGGTAGAGTGGTGTGTAATGAAAACCTTTAATTTACTACCTCACAAAATATATATCATCTCCATACAGAAGCTCCATAATCTCATCCCACTCTTCCCTCTCAATAGGGTAGATTGTCTCCCCCCATATGGGTAGTTACATGATCCTGTGGCTATCCTTAAGTAGAATTTTTAGGTCCCTTATAAGCAATAAAAAGGTATTAGTGGCAGGATCCCATCTCTTAATGAGTGCCACAAACATCATTATAACTTATGGTACATGTTGGTAATGTATCATACCATTGAGGCCCACATCCTTCATGTACGCTTAGTCATCAATAATCATACCTTGATGAATCTCATTGAAAATCTAGGGCACTTTGTCTCTCATCTAAATCCTCTCACATACCTGTAAGGTTTGATAACAATAACACTTTAGTTCATTAACATACTTTTCCTATGAACTTTACCTATTACATCTACCTCATATTCTCACATTTAACTACTATGACCTATACCTATGGCTTATTTAAAACACAAATCCTTTAGCCTATCTCACCCAAAACACCTAACAATCACCCTTACACTTTCAGCATCCAACCTATCAACTGCAACCTTAACCCACACATTCAACATTCACTTTTTTCCTTAAACTATTACTTATCAACCTATATCATTCAACAATTACTTGAACAATACCCCCTAAACCTATAAACCTTGACGCTACCCCTTCCTACCATTTTTTGTGACCCTTAGCCATTTTAACTTGTAACCCTCACCTCTTTACCTTAACCATGACCCATCATTTAACCATTACCCTTCCACATTACCTAGAACCTAAATAGTCAACAACTAACCTTAACATGCACCTATCAACCTTACTCTAATGACTATCAATCTTTACTATTACAAACACATCACTTTTTACTCAACCACCCATAGTCAACCATTATTATAGTCAATCATTGATGGTCAAGTGACCTATAATAGTCACTTATCAACCATCGATGGTTGGTAATGACTATCAATGGTCACCATGGATGATTGTTAATGAAACAAACAAAACCTAGGTCCCCATTTAAACCACTCAAAGAACATAATCACACAAACTACCTATACCTACCCTACCTCTCTAGCTACCCTACCCTTACCAATTTCCATTTCACCCTCTAATTTAACCACAAAACTCTCACAACCTAAACCTAGGT
Source organism: Torreya grandis (assembly GCA_037957365.1). Lineage (NCBI taxonomy): Eukaryota > Viridiplantae > Streptophyta > Pinopsida > Cupressales > Taxaceae > Torreya > Torreya grandis. The sequence continues at coordinate 1,297,249 of JARHVA010003864.1, forward strand.
CAACCACACCACAAACCAAACCACCTGCCAAAAACATCACTATTCATTTTCCATAATTTGAAAGTACTCTATCAAATTTAAAATACACCACCTACCTCATTCTTCAATCATTATCAAGGAGGAACCAAAGGACCCATGGCCTAGCCACATACCCTCCCTCATCCATGGTGCATCCTTAATGAACTCAACTCCCCAACAACATTGGTCCACCTCAATGATCTCAACTAATAAAATCCTAGTAGCCTATAGTTGTATTCTCACAAATGCTAAAACACTATTCACCCTTAATCAATATTCTCAAATAAGCATAAAAGGCCCCATAATGGTCTTTTTGACCTCACCCTTTTAGGGCTAATTCCTGACCATTGATGGTTGACCCTAAGGGTCAACCCTGACCATTGATGGTTAAATGTTTTAGGATTTTCTCCTCTTAACCACCACCTTCTCATTTTTTAGCACATATTAACACCATGTACCCAATTATGAAGATCACCTCCTTCGCCCACCTTGATTACACCACATCAACCTCACTAGTTGTCATTTTAGCCCAATATTTTGCATATTTTGTGATGACATTTCCTTGGTCATTTTGAACACACCAAATAAATTACCAAGTTGAACATTTTAAACTTTCACTACCTTATGCACACCTAACTAATTTATGTCTTCATGGGAGTACTTCCTACCTTAGATACCTATGAGAACACTAACCTTGTTTAGGTGACTTGCATTTATGAGTGTAGCCTAACCCTCACATATGGTCACATGTTCCACATGTCACTTGTCCTTTTAGTACTAACCTTCTTTTTGCCTACAATGGCAACCTAGTCAATATGTGATCTTGGCTATCACACTTAGTCACACTTTATGTACATGTTTGTACTTTAGCACCCAACTTATCAACCACCAACTTCATCACTTTTTAAACCCACACCCAATTCTAATTCACCTCATAAACTATTAGTTTGAGGGGGATTACATCCTCCCACGCTCAAGGTAACCAAACCTTTACCTATAATCTATTTTTGTTTTGCTGCTTGCTAATATAAACTACATAATAAAAAGGGGAAAATGTAGACACTAGAAAACCACACACAATAGTTTTAGATGTCAAAATACCCATAAAACACCTTAATACCCCTTAGAGACCAACCCTAACCTTTCAAACATAAACCAAACCTAAGTCAAATTAACCCACCTTGACCAAACTTAACCTTTGACACTCGACCACCGACAGCCACCTTAACCATCGATAATTAAGCCATATCACTGATGGTCAAGTTCCCACCACTTAAACAATCCAACACTCACTTCAAACACAACTTGATTTTATATAATGATATTACCTGATCCACTCATAGATCAACCATTTTATAGTTAAAATTAGTTAATAAATTAAACCTATTGTTAAACCTACACTTCTAGCTCACCCATTTTCCTATAAAAGAGAGAGGAACAGGAGGTGAAAATGGATCCACAACTATCAAGAGATTCCTATATCAAATTTTATTTGGTAGGTCTTTCACCCAATGCTTTAGTGAACCAATAAGTATGATAGAGATCTAAAGTGCTACCATCCATCAGCCAATAGTCAAGTACCGTTACTATACCAAAATTACTCCAAGTTTCACCAATAGATAATCCAATCCTCTTCAGATCAGTAATCACCAAGCTAAGTATCTATTTTAAAACATTCATTTACTTTGTTTTTATTTTGAAATAAACCTAACCCAAACCCATCTCTTATAATTCCATTTTATGACCTCATCAAAACAACCTTTTCTTGACCAGACCCAACCCACAATAACCACCAATAGTTACCCTAACTATTGACAGTTTGTCCCAACCATTGATGATTACCCTAACCAAAAATGGTCACCTTGACCACCGATAGTCACTATCAGATAAATAAATAACAAGCTATTATCACTCACCAGACCTTAACCAAATCTAGCTTTCTAACCTCTTGCCTAATCATAGAGGCCTACCTTATTTTTTGAACTATACCCAATCCATTTGGCATTAATATCAATTTATTTATTTCTATAATTAGTCAAATTAACTTCTTATATTTAATTTTAATATATTCTATGATATATTCAAGTATTGTATCTTTCACTTTCAAAACATGATTATTTAAAAGTGTGGACTAATAGCCTCCAAGGAATCTCATGTTTCTTGGATCTAGCTTGAAAATAAATCCACCCTACTATCTAACTAATCAACCATTTGATTTAGTGATTTCTTATCTGTATGTCATCGTTACTAATCCAAATAGGAGTATCTACAATTATTTATATCAATGTGTGCACAATATATCAATATTTTTAATCATACCCTTCTCATGTTTCTTTTCTCTTTCTTTTAAAAAACACAAGTGAAATTTCTCTAAAATACCTTGCTTGACCCAATGAAGTACCATGAAGTGTTGTCAAGACCTATGAAAGATTAAAATCAATTTTTGATCATGTGATAGTTTTTTTGATCATGTGAATGAGTTTATGAGTGCATGTAAAGAGGTTTGAAGGTCAGTTTTAAGGCCTAATATGACTTGCAGGTTAAAGGCTTAGAGAGCAAAAAGAGAGATGGTGATCAGATGGACTATCAGGATAAGTTTCCAAATCAAGTATGTAAAAGTGAGAATTATCATAGGTGTGTCATGTTTCTCCAAGTATGTTGACAAAATTTAAGTTCAAAGTTTGTAAGAAAAGACAAGAAAAAGTGTTTTGAGGTTTCATATGTGTAAAAAATGAAGGATTCTCAACCTGAGAGGAACTTTCAAGTACTCATTAGAACATGTAACCTATACATGAGAACCTAATATATTTATGGTAGATGTGTAAGGGTATTATATCAAATTTTTAATCATTGGTTTTTGAAATGAAGAGCTAAGCTTTATGAACAATCGTTAACACTAGAGATAGTGTTAACCCTCTCTAAAACCCTAAGTTTGACCCAATGAGAAAGATATTAATAAGAATAGACCAAAATGGTTTAGAATGGATATTTAAGTTATTTTTTTTTTGTATTAAACTATCTGGGGCATCTATAGGTGTGATTTTTTTGACAGGAGAGTGAGTGAACCTTATAAGAAAGGCCTTATTTCTAAAAACTTTATCATAGCAGGTAGAGTTGACCGAATCAAAGAGGATAATTAGGTGAAGGTTTAATATTAAGAATTGTATATGTTTTCCATGGTGTTTCATAAATTGGTGGTAAACCATTCATACAAATTGACATATTTCTAAAAGGCCTAATGGTGCAAATAGTGAGAAAACTAGGCAGGAGTGAGAAGTTATTTAGGGATGTATTATCATAGATTAGGGATGTATCCAAATACATGGGGATTTTTTGCAAGACATGTAATAAATTTTAATTTTAGATATATTTTTTGGTGGTTAGTGGATATGATGAAATTATTGCTCATAAGTTGACCTTCTAGTACAGAGAAGGTGTAAGGTTGTGAGATTGGTCTGCAAGACCAATGTTGTCACTTTACCATGGTATGTTTATATTTTAGATTTACTTAATTATATCATAGTATCATCTACATGAGTCAATATTCCTTTTAAGTGGTCATACAAGTGTTGGAGGTTAAAATCATCATGATTGGTCTTCCAAGTAAACTGGTAGATCTGGGTAAGCAAGTTGTAGTGATGAGTTGGAGGCTCTCTACCCTTAGATGAAGTATATAATGATTATGGTGTTGTTTTTTGAGACTTGGATGACATATGAATTATTTTTATAAGGTTTGATAGTTATTTTAATAGGTTGAAACATCAAATCCAAAATGGCTTGTCTGGCTGAGTAAAGACTGTGAGAGAGAAGGCAATAGATTAGTCTACAAGACCAATAGTTTCCATTATAGCTTATGATATATTTATTTTATGTTTTTATAAATATTTTATAATATAATTTTCACTAATTTTAATTAATTTTATGTGTCCCTTTATGTGACATAATTTCAAGCTTCCATGACTATGTTTTCAAGCTAGTTGGCAGTTCTGAGTGAGCTACTTGTAGAGAAGGGTTTGAGTCTTTTTACCCTGAGTTATGAAGTCTAATACACATGATTATGAATATAATTTAATTTATATTATGTATATGTTCTTTTTCACCCTATTTTTTTTAAATTTTTGTGTATTCTTCAATTTTTATAGATAGACTTTATGGGTATGCACATGCCTAATATGAATAGTACTATGATGTGCTCCAAGTAGTGGTTTGAGATAAAAAGTGTTATGGAGCATAGATGAGATTATAAAATTTATATTGGGATGGAATATTATATGTTTATTCTATTCAAAAAAAATTTAATGTGATCCAATAATATCAAAGGGTAACATGTGTTAAGTAGGCCTAATGGGATTAGGTCTCCATGAGACCTAAAGGAGAGATGAGGCCTATTTGAGAAAGATCATACCTAAAGGTACTCAAATAAAATTTTATCCATGTCTATAATATTTCATAATATTAATTTAATGGCTGACCTAAGAATATAAGGATGTTTGGCTGACTAATGAGGGTGTGAACAAGAAACTTCTATAAATACTAGGCATTTTTAGGCCTATTTTTGAGTGCAAAGTAAAAGTGAAAAAGAAGGCATATTGCAGAGCATAAAGAGATATTGTATACCATAAAAATAGGAAAAAGGATTATTTATGAACATTTTACATAGGTTATGTATATGATAATCAAGGTCATTGGACCTAATCAAGTCAAGAAGAGGGCTATAGACCAGTTTTGAGAAGAATAGAAGTGTGTGAAGAGTTGAGGAATGAGATCATCATTTATTGTATGAGAAAAAAAATATTATAAAGGTGATAAATTTTTTTAGGTGGATTATTTTGTGCTAAGTCATCTAGGGGGTTGGTGCCTCCTTATAAGTGGGTGCTTGCAAAGCCTAGCTAAGTTGGTGCTTAACTAGTTGGGGTTGGTGCTCCATGTGAATTTTATTCTTTACTAAAGTTAGTGTTTGTATTATAATATAGTAGTCCATTTTCATCATCAATGGGTTTTCTTCTCCTTGAGGGTTTCCCACATATATATTGTGTCCATGTGTTTCATACTCTTGTGAATTGGTGCTTATGCTTGGTAAGATGTACATGCTTGTCTAAGAGATATATGATTACTTAATTAAGATTTTATAAGAAAGTTTTTGAAGACTAATTAAACCCCCCTCATATTAATTTTAATTATAACATTTGGTATCATATATTTATCATTTAAATTAGGTCTAAAAACCTCAAGGGGATCCTCGAAACAAGAATGGCTAGTCAACAAGCTCAAGGTGGTTTCTCTACCAATAGAGATTCATTGTTTATGGATATAATTATGCATTTTAGAATTTTATAATTAATATATATTTTATGTCACAAGGACATATCATTTAGTAGTCATTTTTGGATGGTTATATTGCTCCTCATATTCCACTAACATATGGAGTAAGAAAGCTAGTGAAAACAACTCCAAGGTAATGAATACCATTATTTGTGGCCTGTCTAAGGTAGAACTTATGAAGTTAATACATTATGTATTGACCAAATATATATGGGAAAAATTGAATACCATATATGAAATAAACACCAAGGTGAAGATGGCCAAGTTGTAGACCCATTGGAGATAGTTTGAAAGTCTAAAGATGAATGCAGATGAATAATTTATGTCTTACCTATTGAAGGTTGATGAAGTTTTCAATGTCATTACAGGATTGGGAGAAAAGTGAAAGAATCTAAAGTTTTTCAAAAAGTTTTGAGATCACTAACTCCTAAGTTTGACTCTAAGGTATCTATAGTAGATGAGTTTTAAGATTTGGACATGATAGAGATGGATGGACTTCATGGAATTTTGACTACCTATGAGATGAGAACTAATGAAGAAAGACCTCCTAAGAAGGGAGAATCCTTAAAAGTTGAGAATAAGTCAAAATCCAAGAAGGTCAAGGATGAATAATGTTTAGATGTTGATGACGATCAACTGATAACCATGTTTGCAATAAAATTGAGGTTTGGACTTGGTAAGTACAAAGGTAAGTTGCCCTTAAAATACATCAACTATGGCAAGATTGGTCACTTTGCATTCAAGTGTCCTAACAAGGATAAATTTTAGCATAATAAAGAACATGATGAACATCATAGATATGACAAGAAGACCTATAAGCCTAATGATAACAAGGAGTTAAATAAGTATGAAGGTAGAAAAGGAACTTTTAAAAGCAAAAGAAGATTCTATACTAAAGAGGACAACTCTTCTAATGTAAGTGACTCAAGTGCATCTAATAGTGATGATGGAAGTCATGAACCTTAACATGACAATAATGAAACCTTGTTTATGTCTATAAAATTAAACCATGAGGGTTGTTCAAGTGGAAAAAGCATTATGGTTGATATGGAATCAGATGAAGAAGAAGGTGAAGTATATTTTGAGGTGGAATTGGTAAGTTCCCTAGAGGAATTGAAGTTCTAAAGTAAAAATAATCACAAACTAATATATTTAGTTAAGGACTATGAGGACAAGATATGCTTGTTTGAGTAAAGGATGAGTAACACTTCCAAGGATTATTATGAGATCATCAATCAAGTTGAAGAATAGATAGAGGTAATAAATACAATACTAAAGACTAAAGACGAAGAATGTCTTAAATATTAAACTTAAATAGAATCCTTGAAAGCTGAATTGAATCAAGCATCTAGCAAGGTGAAGACTTTTGTGAGGTTTGAAAAGAGCACTGAGGTTATAGATGACATATCGAGTATCAAGAAGTCTGAAAGTGACAAGACAAGTCTTGGTTTAAAATAAGACCAACATGAGGTATCTCAAGTCAAGGAGAAGATTCTTGAAGATAAGAAGGTCAAAATGAAAATACCTATCAAACATCCTAATAATATAAGGTATGCCAATTCATTCAATGGTTATTGTTTTATGTGCAATCAATTTGATTATAAAACAAGAGAATGTAGAAGACCCTCCAAGCAAGAGTAATCATAGGACTATGGAAGGAATCACAGCTAACACCAATCAAGAGGTATGTATAAGGTGGTTTTTTATAGTTGTCATGATGTAGGACACATTGAAAAATTCTATCCTAACAAGGTTAGAAGGTCATCAAGTCAAAATAGAAAGTTTGAAGCCTCTAGAGTGTTAGAGAGAAGACAAATGAAAGTTTGGAAACAAAAGATAGTGAAGATGAGTCATGATCAGTCTACAATCTCAAGTGGATTACTTGCTATGATAGAGCATGCTTTAAATGTGAAATTAAGTCAAGAATGCCTATTGTTAGCCCACATTGATGATAAAATGGATAATAAAGATATCAAACCTATAATGCAAATAAAGACTAAAAGGGTATTGAAGGAAATTCAATTAAATGAGAGTATGGAGATATAGGAATCACTTGAAATTTTAATGTTTTAGTGCTCTATAGAAAGAGGTGACTCAATTAAGTTCCATGGATACACTGTTCAATTTATAGAAGCATGGTAGATGCTTGATTTTAGGGGAAGTAATTCAGGTTTGTGACTGAGTTTGATCCATAATGAGAAGTGGTCTTATAATCTTAGTATTATTGAAGAAGGTATTCATGGACCAAGGGTGAACATATTACTTTAATACTTCATATTCTATGTATTAATATCCTATAGCAATAAGGTATGGTTTCATATGGTAGTCTATGTAATACCCTTTATCATTAATGTCAGAGGGGGAGAAAGTTCAAGAAGGGAGATTGACCAGAATAGGGGAGATGAGAGTGATCAGTTTAAAGAATTATTTGCCATCAATGACAAAGGGGGAGTTTGTTGAGAATTGTTATTATTGATGCTTGAATTTTAACCCTTGAAGAAAAACTTAGTATTATTCATCCAAGTGGCACAATGGATCATCTCTTTTGTTGTGGGTGATAATTTATTTGAGATGAATCTCTAGATTTAAGGGTTAGCTCCCCTGATGCACTTGTGAAGCTCTATCTATCCTAATCTATTAATTGTGTATGAAAAGAGAGAAAATGAACAAAAAAAAGAAACAAATAGTGATGCACCAATATGTATTATCCTCTCACTTTGACTATAATCACTACTTAAATAATGACAAGGTTTCTTTGCACAAGACTCATGACCCTTTATGCATTATTACATCAATGTTTCATTTGTTAGATTCAAAAGGTATTCAACATTCAAGAGGGAAAAAAACAATTCCAAAAATGAATATGACATTAAGCCACTTTCAAAATGTCTATACACTTATTAGAGAATACTAATGAGGACCTATAACAAAGATTTATCTGCACTTTTAGTGGGAAATCAAGGATACAAGTTAGGAAAGACAAATTTCACTGAATGAGAACAACATGATATTAAATCAATACAAAAAAATGTAGTGTATGAGTGGTAAAATTTGTCTTACTTTCTTCAAGAGTTTTCAATACAAATTTGGTCAATTTTTTGTCATTAACTAGTAGATGATCCTTTAAGAATAGGCTAAATACATATATATAGTTTTCTAAAGGGAGATTGAACAATTGAGATTGAAATATAAATTTGACATGTGTCAATCAGGAACAAGAATAGTTTCCATAAACAATTACAAGAATGACTTTTTCTATTATTGAGTCCATCTTGCTTTGGTGTTGGTTGCTCTTTGATGGCTCATCATTTGTTATGAAAACTTGTCATTCTCTTGTTTGTATTTAGGTTCCCACTCTAAACTTAACAACTATTCCTCATAATTTGAATTTGACGTTCTACAAGCCATCTGGTATTTTATATAGACTTTTGTTTTGTCAGACATTCTTGTAGACAATTTTTCCACAAAGATTCTCTTAGACTCTTTGTTCACATCTTTGTTATTTATTTTGGGGAAAATGTCTTGTTCATTTATTTCAAGAAATTTTCTTGAAAGAAATTTTTTTTGTCTTTGTCTTTGTCTTTATCTTTATCTTGGTCTTCTTTCAGACTTTTTGTCTGAAGGAATTCCTTCAGACACTTTGTCTAAAAGAATTATTTATGTCTTCTATTTGCGGGAGAATATCTTGAAAATTTTTCCCACAATAAATCCTTTCTCTTTCTTGATTGATCCCTTTAGAAATGATCCTTCGACAATCTTAAAAAGGTACTCCTACCATTTAGATTTATTAAAAAATACCCTTCAAAAAAACTATTTGGCCCTTTGAAAGAATTGTAAACATCCATGTGCCCTTTAAAAATGTTGTTTTGTACCTTTGGCTTCAAAAATATCCCTCAAAAAAGTTGAAATCACCTTTCAAAAAAGTGAAAGTGCCCTTCGAAAGAAATGTAAATGACTTTCCTACAAGAAATGACCTTTTCAAAGAATTGAAAAGGCCCACTTAGCTTGAAAAGAGCCCTTTGGGTAAGTTACAAAGTACCCTTGGGCTTGGAAGATATCCTTCGAAGAAATTGAAAAAGGACCTTCAAAAATAAAGTCCAGGATAAAAAGTCTACAATAATTCACTTGAGGTTAAGGCAAAACTTTTGAAAGAATTCTTTTAGTCAAAAAACCCAAAAGAAATAGTCCTTGAACAAAAGTTCAAAAGAATTAAAACTTGTACAAAACCTGAAAGAAAAAAAACACCCAAAAGAAATCATCTGAAGGAATTTTCTTGAAACTTTGCCATGGACTTTGTATAGAAACCTCTCCTAAACAAATATGCATATTAGACTCATCCAAACATATATACAAGAAACTAGTTTTTTTAATATGGATGGCCAATTTTGGTTTGAAAGATCAAAATTTGGTCAACAAAATGTTGACTTAAAGGGGAAGTATGCTTGCTATATTGATCAGACTAGGTAGCCTTATCCACTTGAGGGCCAATGGAGTCAATGAATTCTTGAACATGACAATCAAGGATTCTATCAAAACAAAACACAAGGAAAAAATAGATAAAAATAATAAGACCCAATGGAATAGAACAAGACATGAACAAACACACACATGTGCATAATCACTTAGGGAAAATAAAGAAAATAGAATAATTATGTACAACAGAAGGAAAAACTTCAATAACAATGCTTTAAATATCCCATTGACTGGGATATGTAGCTCCTCTCTATCCAACCTTGAAAGTTGGAAAGCATTTTGTTGTTTGCACTGTGTGATCATGTATGGGCCACTCCACAAAGCATCAAACTTTGTGTTTTTTCTAGGCTTGGACCTATCTTCATCCCACTTAAGAATAATGTCTCCTCTAAAAATCCTTGACATAGACTTCTTGTCAAAATGCATCTTTGTCTATTGTTGGTGAGTAGTCAAGATATGCATTGCCTGATCTCTTACCTCCTCAAGCTCCACTAGTTCACATAATTTGACTCTCATGTTGTCATTATCCATCAACTACAATTGATGAGTGAGATATAAAGCTATAAATTTGAGTGAAACAGGAATTCTAGCTTCCCTTCCATACACAAGTGTATATGAGGAGTTTTCAATTGCCCTCTTTGGAGAGATTCTGTCAGCCCAAAGGGATATTTTCAACTTAGTGTGCCATGTTCATTGATTTTCCTCCATTTTCCTCTTGATGATCCTGATCAAATTCTTATTTGTGGACTTTGCTATTTCATTTCCCTGGGGATAGTGTTAGAGGAAGTGCTGAGTTAAATGCCATGCTTCAAGGCCCATTCGCTTATATTTACTCCTAAAAAGGCCAATGCATTATCTAAGATGATAGTTGAGGGAGCTCCAAACCTTGTTATTATTTTCTCATAGAAATATAGGACTAAATTTTCATTGGCCTCTTTAAAAGCTATAGCTTTAACCCATCTAGTGAAATAATCAGTGGTTTTCAACACCCACTTGTGACTAGCACTAGAAGGAAGATTGATCATACCTATTAAATCTAGACCCCATTACATGAAACATTGTTCAACTTGGAATGGATGAAGAGGCAAAGTACCTAGTTTCTATTTTCCATCAAATAGTGTAAATTTTTGGCATTTTCTTACCCAAGCATGGGTGTCTTTCAACAAACTAGGCTAGAAATAATCAACCCTCATGATCTTAGTAGTGGTGGTTTTGGGAGCAAAGTGACCACCAGTTGGGCCATCATGAAACTCATGCAATACCTTGTCAATTTGTTCCAACTCAATACATCTCAAAATTACACTTAAAATATTTTCTAAAAATTACTCCATCCATAAGTACACAAGGAATATATTGTAGTCTATAATACATTCTTTTGGCTCTATCAAGACCTTGTGGACACTCACCAGTTTGAAGGAAGTGGATCATGTCTTGTGTCTAACCTCTCATGATAAAGGTGTATCTGTTATAGTAGCATCACAAAATGTCAAAAAAACCTCTTTTTTTTCTTTCAAATTTAAGGTAAGATGCTTGCATAATCCTTTCCATTTCATTAGCTTGGTTGTATTGATCTCTACATCATATTCTATTACTTTGGTGATCCATCCTACCTTTTTCTCATTCAATTCTCTGCTCAACAAAAAATATTTTAGACCAAGATGAGGCACAAAAATGTGAATTTTATTACTAAATAACATGTTCCCAAATTTATTTAAACTTCTGATTATAGAAAGCACTAGATTTTCAATGTATGTGTACTTTACCTAATATCCTTATAAACCTTGACTGAAGAAGGAAACAGGTTGTTCTAAATTTTCATCATTTTCTTGAGTCAACATTGAAAAAATTACCTCTTCATTTCCAAATGTGTACAAATTGAAATCCATGGAGAAATTAGGACTTGCAAGAGTAGGATCTTTGGTAATGGCTTGCTTGATTTCCTCAAAACTTTATTTTCTCCTTCCTGTCTAGGTGAATATCTCATCTTTTCTCAATATGGAAGTTAAGGGATTGACCAGATTAGAAAAATTAAGAATGAATATCCCAATGAAATTAATCTTTCCAAAGAAACTTTGTAAACTCTTTTTGTGTTTAGGCAAAGACAATGCTAAAATAGCACTTACCCTTTTTGAATCAATGGATAGACCTTTCTTTGAAACAATGTACCCCAAGAGCTTGCCCTCATCAACAACAAATAAACACTTCTTTGGGTTGAGAGAGATTCCAAACTCTCTACACCTCTCAAAGATCTATCATAGGTGATTCAAATGGTCATTTTCATCTTTGGAAAAAACTATCACATCATCTAGAAAAACCAACACAATGTCATTGATCAGTCCTTGGAAAGCCATATCCATTATATGTTTGAAAGTGGCTCCATCATTTGATAATCCAAGCGGATTCTTCCTATAGGCATATGTGGCCCATTTGGTGGTAAATTCTATCTTATATTGATCACTTTCATTGACCAAAATTTAATTATATCCAGAATAGCCATCAAGGAGAGAAAATCTTTCACTACCAGCTACAAAATGTAGAATATAATCCATATAAAGGAGAAGATAATGATACCTCAAATATACTCTATTTAAGTCTTGAAAGTCAACACAAAACCTTATTTCTCCATATTTATTTCTAACAGGGACTAAATTGGCCAACCAAGAAGAATGCTTGATAGAAAAAATGATTCTAGACTCAATCAATTTAGTTAGCTCTTTCCTCATGAGAGGTTCAATCTTGGGATTGATTGGCCTTTACCTTTTTTTGATGGTTTTATAATTTTCATCTAAATTTATGGTGTGTTGATCCAATCTTAGGTCAAAACCCTTCAAATTAATGTCCTACCATGCAAAAATTTCACTAAACTTTTTGCATAGTTTAATGAAATCATGTTTTTCTTGACTAGTGCATACCTTCTCAAGTACAAGTAGCCTATCTTTAAATATTTATATCCTTTCATAATTTTCTTTCTTAGTGGACATGCATACCTTTTCCTTCTTGAGCTATTCATCTTCATTGAAAACATTCTCAAGGGTCACTAAACCTTTAGGAAGCTTATTAGAATTCAGTTAGACAATTTGGTTGCCATATTTTTGTTATAGCTTATACTAGTTCTTGGTAGAGAATTCAGATTATTCTTGTAGGGAAACCTCTATTTGTTGATCACTATAAAAAACCTACCAACTGGTGACATTATCTGGTATATAAGGTCTCACAATCACCTTCAGATGGGGTCGGTTCCTGTCTTCTCTTATGCCTTTTAGAACATGGAATTGAGCACCAATAGATGCCAACCTATCAGCATGATTATTAAATTTTCTTGGAATAGAGGTAATGTTAAATTCCATGAATTATTTTAAAATATCCCAAACTCTGTCTTTGTAATATTTGAGCAAGGAGTTCTTAGTCAAATTTTGCCCTCTACTTGATTGACAACTAGTTCACTATCACCAAATACTTGCAATTATTTGACACCAATTTTCCTTGCCCATTCCAAACCATTAATGAGGGATTCATATTTATCTATGTTGAAAGTACAAGAGAATTTAAATTTTAAAGTCAAAAAATACATTTATTTTGAAGGTGAAACCAACATAGCTCCACCACATGCACCAATCTTGCTTCTGGATCCATCAAATAAAAGATGTCAAATGCCATTCACATCCTCACTTGATTTCATCAAATTAGGCATGAAAGAGTCTTTATCATGCATATAGTAGAATCTTAGACCATATTATTCAATAAATTTTTATGCATCATGTTCATAGTTGTTATCTCCCCACTCATCTAAGAACAAGTCAGAAACTCCTTCAAGAAAAGATGATAGGGATTGGTCAATGTGAAAATCTTGTTCATTAATGATAGAATAGTTGAAATTTTCTACCTTAGGTGAATATGGTTCCAAATGATCTATATGAATGGGTTCTAATCAATCTTCAATTTGGTATCATATTCTGATCTAAACACCACGTATGACCAATGGTTGTCAGATATCCAACTATCTTAGAAGTGAAGTCCCCTAATAGATAAAGGGAAAAATAAGTAGGTAAATATGATACCACCACATCATGAGGGATTTAAAAATTAGGACAAGCATAAAGGTTCAAATTCAAACCTTTCATAATCCCTAAAGTTTTGGCTGGTGATCCATCCAATTGCAAAATTCCTTTAGTCATTGGCTCATATTTGAGACCTAGTTTGTCTGCTATGCATTTAGGCATAATTGAGGTACTTTATCCACTATCTATGACAAAATTATGAACTAAGTAGTCACCAATTATTAGGGATAAGTATAAATTATGAGTATTCTCATCCTTCTTTACTTGACTATCTTTAGATTGAGTTTCATTGACCAAAACTACATTTTCACTTCATAGTGAGTCAACTTATTTACCCAATCCATGCAATTCCTTTTGCAACATATATTTATGTCCTATAAGTGCAAGAGAATCCCATAATGAAATGTTCATATGAATCTTTTTCATTTGATATACAAAATTAATGGAAGGATTACTTACTTTGGGATTTTTTTTCTAAACATTCACACCTTGTGATGTAGCATATGGAGGTAGATTTGTAAAAGTTGATTTGAAACTTGGAATTTTTTGATTTTATTATGGTTTAGAAGTTGAAATAGGCCTAGGGTCATAATATTTCCTTGACTAGTTCCTTGATTTATTACTTGACTAGTTCCCTGAACTTCATCAACAACTCTCCTCTTAGAACTAGTGTTGGAAGAAACATGAGTATGTTGATTGCTTGCATTCCCAACATAATTGATTGCACAAAATTCACCCTCCAAATGATTTATGAGGGTGGAATCAGACTGAGGTTTTATATTATCCATCCCAAATTTCATTGGCATTTCAAAAATTGAAAAGTGAGATGTTTGATCACCTTGTGTGGGCATACCTTGATTTTGCATTTCATTGGCATAAGCCACCTATTCTTGGCCATGTTAAAAAGATGGATAGTTGGGCTGCTCTTGAACCAATTTTTTTGAGTAAGAACTAAGGATTTAGAGGATGAGGGAGCATTGAGATTATAATTTTGGTACGGCTTGACATGAGTGATTTGACCTTGTCCTTGATTATTATTTTAGAAGGGTGGCCTACGTGATTGCCCACCAAATTGATTATATGACTGATATAGCCTATAACCTTGAGCCTATTACCTTTTAAGAGAAACCAACTCATTGGTGACACTTTAAAGTAGACTTTTGACTTCATGATTCTCATTTGAAGGAGTAGCAATAAATCTCTCTTGAGTAGGTAAAGGGGCTACAGAAGGCAATGCACTTTAACTAGGAGAAGGAAAATTAGGAAAAAGTGGCATTGGAGGTCTAGGATCTATCTTTCCTACATGTATAAAATAATTATTATCAATAATGGATATTTCTTATGCAATAGGTAATGTGTTTCCACACATAGACTAGATCATCACAGCAATATCACTATTTAATGCTTTCAAATACTACAAAAAAGCATAATTTGTAGTTGGCCTTACAATAATTGGAATCCTATCCCATGTTTTTTGAAATCTTGATTGAAATCCTACATGAATTCATGAGGTGCCCTCTTTATTTTGGTTAATTTCTTAGCTAGCGATAGGTGATCACTCTTTACCCCAAATCTATTAGTCAATAGAGTGCCCAACACATCCCAGGAGCCAATAAAATTTATAGGTAGGGTACCATACTAGTCCAAAACATTTTCTATGAAAGACAAGGCTAAAAACCTAATAGCCACATTTTCTTGGGTAATATTATGAATATTAAAAATATTTGATATATTTTTGATGTGTTTAATGTCAATAATTAGACCATGTACACTAAAATATGGGACACATTTGAGGGTAGATCCTAGAATTTGATCATATTGGGCAAGACGTAAGGGAGATGACCCTATGAAAGGCACAAAATTTTATCTTCTAGCCATATTGAGATCTTTATGAGTATTAGGAAAGGAATGTAATATATACTTGGTAGATTTAAACATACAATCTCTTTTATAAGGATGAGTGTTACCAAACCTAGACCTTTTAGTAGAATATGGAGGCAATTCTTCAAATGTTAAAGGTAGACAAGTAGTATTAGATCTATTTATCACCTTTGGCATAGAAAATAAAATTGTTCATCAACCAATGATTTGGATTCTTCAATGGAGTATCTAGGTACTAAATAAAAATGTATATTTTCTTCAACAATGTCAAGACTAGCACCAATCTTGAATAATCTTATAGGAAAAAATATCCCACTAGGCATGCCAAAAACTATTGATGCTTGAATTTGAACCCTTGAAGAAAAACTTAGTCTTCTTCATCCAAGTGGCACAATGGAATCATCTCTTTTGCTGTGGGTGACAATTTCTTTGAGATGAATCTCTAAATTTAAGGGATAGCTCCCTTGATGCACCTGTGAAGCTCTATCTATCATAATCTATCAACTGTGTATGAAAAGAGAGAAAATGAAAAATAGAAAGAAATAAATGGTGATGCACCAATATGTATTGTCCTCTCACTTTGACTATAATCACTACTTATAGAATGACAAGGTTTCCTTGCACAAGAATCATGACCCTTTATGCATTGTTAGATCAATGTTTCACTTGTTAGATTCAAAAGGTATTCAACATTGAAGAGGGAAACAGACAAATCCAAAAAATCATATGACTTTTAACCACTTCAAAAATGTTTATACACTTATTAGAGAATACTAATGAGGACCTGTAACAAAGATTTGTCTAGATCTTTGGTGGTCAATCAAGGTTACAAGTTAGGAAAGACAACTTTCACTGAACGAGAACAACATGATGTTAAACCGATACAAAAAATGCATTGTGTGAGTGGAAAAATTTATCTTACTTTCTTCAAGAGTTTTGAATACAAATCTACTTAGAGTTTTGTCATTAACCAGTAGAGGATCCTTTGAGAATGGGTTGAATACATATATATAGTTTTATAAATGGAGATTGAATGATTGAGATGACAAGATCAATTTGACACGTGTCAATCAGGAATAGGAACAGTTACCACTGATAGCTACAAGAATGACCTATGCTATTACCAAGTCCATCTTGTTTTGGCATTGGTTGCTCTTTGTTGACTCTTTATTTGTTATACACATTTGTCATTCTCTTATTTGTATTCAAGTTCCCACTCTAAACTTAATGACTATTCCTCATAGTTTGAATTTGACATTTTATGGGCCATCTGGTATTTTTTACAAACTTTTGTTTTCTCAGACATTCTAGTAGATAATTTGTCTACAAGGATTCTCTTGGACTCTTTATTTGTGTCTTTGTTATTTATTTTGAGAAAAATGTCTTGTTCATTTCTTTCAAGAAATTTTCCTGAAAGAAATAATTTTTGTCTTTGTCTCTATCTTGGTCTTCTTTTGGACTTTTTGTCTAAGGGAATTCCTTTAGACACTTTGTTTGAAAGAATTCTTTATATCTTCTATTTGTAGGGAAATTTTCCTAGATAATTTTCTTATAAGAAATCCTTTATCTTTCTTGCTTGATCCCTTTAGAAATGATCCTTCAGTAATCTTGAAAAGGTACTCCTATCCTTTGGATTTATTGAAAAATACCCTTCATAAAAACTATTTGGCCCTTTAGAAGAATTGTAAACGTCCATGTGCCCTTCAAAAAAGTTGACTTGTACCTTTGGGTTCAAAAATATCCCTCAAAAAAGTGAAAGTGACATTCAAAAGAAATGTAAATGACTTTCCCATAAGAAATGACCCTTTGGAAGAATTGAAAAGGTCCACTTAGCTTGAAAAGAACCCTTCAAGAAAGTTACAAAGTACCCTTGGGCTTGGAAGATATCCTTCAGAGAAATTGAAAAGGACCTTTAGAAAAAAATTCCTAGACAAAAAGTCTGCAAAAATTCACTTGAGGCTAAGGCAAAACTTTCGAAAAAATTCTTTCGAGCAAAAAACCCAAAAGAAATATTCTTTGGACAAAGTATGAAAGAATTAAAAATTGTAAAAACCCTAAAATAAAAAAAACACCCAAAATAAATCATCCAAAGGAATTTTCTTGAACTTTTGCCATGGACTTTGCATAGAAACCTCTCCTAAACAAAGATGCATATTAGACTTATCCAAACATATAGACAATCAACTAGTTTTTTCAATATAGATGACCAATTTTTTTTTGAAAGATCAAATTTGGTCAATAGTTGTAATTTATGTCAAGACTAAGGTTGATGTCATTTATATCAACTTCAAGTTTGATGTCATTAATGTCAAGATACAACTAGTAAAGATGCATGGTGAAGTGGTATATAATAAGGAAGCCATGTGGCAAGAAATTTTTTGAAGGCAACCTATTGTCTCTCTGTTGAGAGAGAAATTGAAGGAAACCCAATGATTATTATGAGTTTAATGTAATGATTTAGGTCAGATTGATGACTGCCAGTGTTTTCACAAAGAGGTTTGATGATCAGGTCAAGGTAAGCATGTCTTTAGTATTAGGTGTCTTGAGAAGACTAGTTATAACAATCATGTGTATGATAAGCATGAATAGGTGTGTACAAATGTATGATACTATCGTAGGAGAATGAAAGGCATGTGATCAAGGTGTATAAGAATCAAATATTGTTACAAGGCCAGTTGTTAAATTTTAAGTGATTAAGAATCCTAGTTATAACACTAGTCATTACATGAAGATACTTTGTGGTAAGGTATGAGCTTACTGGCCTAATTAGATGGATGTAAAAAGGCATAAAAGGTAGTATAGGGTAGTTTTAGTATTCATATGAGGCATTAGAGTACACTGATGTGTTTCAAGGTGAACCTATAAGGTAAAATCTATAAACCTAGCATGAAACTAGACTAGTTCTAGACCCTGCCTGATCCAATGAGGTACCATGAAGTGTTGTCAACCTATGAAGGATAAAAATTAGTTTTTGTGCATGTTATAGGTTGTTATATCATGATAGTGAGGTGATGAGTGCATGGAAAGAGGATTGAATGTTTTTTTAAGGCCTAATGTCACTTGTAGGTCAAAAGTCTAGAGAGAAAATAGAGAGATGGTAATCAAATTGAATATCAGGATCAGTTTCCAAATCAAGTATGCACAAATTACCATTGAAAAAGGTGTGTCATGTTATTTTAAGTATGCTAACCAAATTTGAGGTCAAAGTTTGCAAGAAAAGGCAAGAAAAAGTGTTTTAAGGTTCCATATGTGCATAAAATGAAGGATTCTCAACTTGAGAACTTTTAAGTACTCATTGGAATGTGTAACCTCTACATGGGAACTTAATATATTCATGGTAGATGGGTAAGGGTGCTAGGTCAAAGTTATAATCATTGGTTTCTGGAATGAGGGGCTAAACTTTATTAATAATCATTAACACCAGACCAATATTGTCACTTGACTATGGTCTCTTTCTATTTGAGAGTTACCTAATTATCTCATAGGATCATCCACATGCATCAAGAGTATTTGGAAGTGGTCATACAAGAGTTAGAGGTTAAAATCACCATGACTAGTCTTCAAGGCAAATTGGCAGATCTGGGTAAGTAAAATGTAGTGATGAGTTGGAGTCTCCATGCCCTTAGTTGAAGTATGTAATGGTCATGGTGTTGTTTTTTGGGATTTTAATGACCTATCCATGATTTGTATAAGTTTTAAGAGTATGTTTAAGAGGTTGAAACATCAAAGCCAAAATTGATTGTCTAGTTGAGTAAGGACTGTGAGAGAGAAGGTCAACCTTGACTATGATAATCCTTTTTCACTTTTACTCTGCACTCATAAATAGGCCTAGTGATGAACAATTGATATAGGTTTTTTATATAATAATCAAGTTCATTTGATTTAATCATGTCAAGAAGATGGTTAGTTAAGCAAAGAAGGATAGAGACCAAGTTTGAGAGCAATAGAAGTGTGTGAAGAGATGAGGAAGGATATCATCATTTGTTGTATAAATAACATGATATTATGAAGGTGATTAATTGTTTTATGTGGTTGATTTGGTGATGAGACTTATAGGGGGTTGGTGCCTCCTTCCAAGTGGGTGTTGGCTGAAGCCTAGTAGAGTTGGTGCTTAGCTAGTTGGGGTTGGTTCTCCATGTGAATTTGGTGCTTCACTAAATTTGGTTTTTGTCTTATAAGATATTAGTCCATTTGAATCATTAGTGGGTTTTATTCCCCTTGAGTTTTTTCCACATATATATTTTGTCCATATGTTTCATGTCCATGTGAATTGGAGATTATGATTGTTAAGATGTAAATGTTTGTCTAAAAGATCTATGATTGCTTAAGTAATATTATATAAGAAAGTTTTTGATGACTGATTCACCCCCTCTCATTAATTTTGATTCCAACAATGAAAATATCAAACCTTTGATTTTTTTAAGGTATTTCAAGTACATGATAGTTTATCATATTTTAGATCATGATACTCATGATGTTCATTTTTGAACACATATATAGTTTCATGGGCATTTCACATCTCATGACTCTTCATCTTCTTCCATGCCTTCATATTCTTCTTTCAATTATTCACCTTCTATCGAGGATTCATTCTTTGAAAAGACAATTCAGGGGATTCTTGAGGGGTTATATAAGATGATGATCCTATTCATACTGATGTTGCCACTATGCCTAGATGGGATCATACTATAGTTTCTGAGGAAACACCTTTCATTCAGGATATTCCACCTACTCAACATCATCATGCACATTCTATGGCTACTGGAATTTTGTGTTAGGAGTTTTATAGGGATCCACAATATTTTTCATAGGATCATGGGATACAAGAGTGGGATGATGTGATGACAGATGAGTATTCTTCATTGATGAATTATCTCACTTGAGATTTGGTCACTCTTCCTAAGGGAATAAATTTGGTTAGGTGCAAATGGATTTACTGCACCAAGTATGCAGCTAATGGGTCCATTAACAAGTATAAGTAACATCTTATTTCAAAGGGGTTCTTACAGGTTGAAGGTATTGACTACTATAAGACTTTTACACCCATTGCCAAGATAGATTTTGATCACCTTGTATTTTATTTGGTTTCATCGTAGGGTTGGCTAGTATATCAAATAGATGTTAAGAGTGCTTTCTTACATGGAGACTTAAATGAGTAAATCTATATGGAGTATTTTATTGGGTTTGTTCATGATTCTTCTCTTGTTTATCAACTTAGGAGGTCTCTTTATGGTCTCAAATATGCCTCTCAATCTTGGTATGAGAAGATAGATTCATTTCTTCTCTCTATTAGCTTTTTTTACTACCAATCTGATCCCATAATGTATATTCATCATATTAGAGAGGACATTGTTATTCTAGTCTTGTATATTAATGATATGCTTCTCATAGGCATCTCCTCATCTCAAATTAAGACTATTTAAAAGGCACTTTTTGCATAATTTGTCATGACAGATCTTAGCCTTCTAAATGGATTCATTTGTTTATACATTTCATAGTCTAATACAAGGATCTATTTAAGTCAGTATATGTACACACTTGATCTTATTAAACATTTTGGCATATATGATTGCAATCCAAGTCCTTTTCCTTTTTATTATGGAGTGACTCTCACTGCCTCTTACATTACTCCACTTTGTGATTCTACATTGTATAAGTAGATGGTTGGGAGTCTTGTGTATTTAACCCATACTTTCCTCAACATTCCACGAGTAGTTGGGTTTGTATCTAGGTTTTCACATAACCCTCATGATAGTCATTATAAGGATGTCAAGATAATTTTATGATATCAGTGAGGCACTACTGATTTTAGATTACATTACACCAGGGGTTCTACTCAATTACTTAGATACAATGATTTATATTGGGTAGGTTCTCTTAATGATAGGTGTTTCACTTTTGTCTGATTATTCATCTATCAATTGGTTATGTAAGAATCATGAGTCTATTTCAATTTCATCTATAAATTATATGTATAGGGTAGTATTTATAGTGAGTCATTAGGTTCTTTTGCTTCATCAATTGTTAACAAAGTTTAGCTTCACATAAGACTCACCCCCTATACTTTGATGTGACAAATAGAGTGTAATTCATATATCTTAAAACCCAATTAAACATCATTGGATCAAGCACATTTAAGTACATATGCACTTCATTAGTCATCATAATTAGGATGGTGTTCTTATCTTGGAGTACATTCCAACTCAGTAGTAGGTTGTAGACAACTTCACTAAGCCTTTTGTATCACCTCATTTCCTTGAGTGCTTGAGGTTTCAAAAATTGTCCTTGGGGGGTGTTCATGAGGACATCTTCCATATTTATTTCATGGATACATATTGTACATAATTACCTTATTAGGCCTAGTTTCCAGGACTCATACTATAGATTTGCCACCTTTTTTTAGCTTTTATTAGCCCCTAGATTCACTTGAGGGTGGGTGTTATAGTATGTATTTCATACATTTTCTCATGTTTTCTAGTGTATTTTATAATTATTTTATCTTTTAGTAAATTTTTCCTGTGTGAGGATTTATCCCACATTGGCTAGTTAGGCTAGTTTTGTATTTTGCCTTGCCTATTTATGCAAGAGCTTTCCTATTGTACTAAGATGCTTCATTCTAAATAATATATGATTTTCCTTATTTTTGCATATCATATTTATATCTTCCTTGTGTGATGTTTTGTTACTAACACTTCAGATTATTTGGTTGGAATGCCTTTACCATTCCTAATAGATATGGTATAAGGTCTATAGTTTTGTGCTTTTTATAATCATTTTTACACTAACTAACTGTGTAATTCTATTTTTTTAGGTATAGAGGTAGTTTTGGCTATTTTAAACTACTAATGAATTTTCATGAAGGATTATCTTTGCGGAAGGCACTAGATTAGTTTACTAACTTGTGTTTTTATAGGAATAATGTCTAGTCTAAAAATCTTACTCTTGAACTTGTATATATCTTTGTATGCTTGTTTAATTTTCTTACATCATTAATTAATCTGATAAATAAATTTTTATTTACCCATTTTTCAACCCATTTTTTGTTTTTAGGATAACAAATGATGTGGAATTTGTATACACATAGTATTTTTAAACTTTTATCACTTATTGATTCTCTTTATCTTGCAAGAACCTATTAAGTCTCAATCTCTCTGAGTACACACCTTAAGGGGTGTATCGGGAAAGGGGTGAGTAGACCATTGGTGCTTTGTATGATTGTTTTCCCTTTTACCACTTGTTATCTCCACACTTGTCTCTTGAAAACATTATCCCTAAGCTTAGCCTCCTATTTTCACCCTCTTCCAGTCATTTGCCATATTCATTTATCCTTTCCCTAAAGTAAATCCCCTTTCAATAGTTTTAAGACTATGTCAGCTGGGTCAACCCTGTATTATTTTGATAACTAGCCTACATTACTAACTTAGATCATTTTTAGCATGGATTATTGTCAAAAATAGTATTGGGTTGACCCTATTGACTAAAACTTTTAGAAGGTATTTGAGTTAAATCATCCTATATATATAAGATCATTTCACCATTATTTAGAGAAGAGAAGAAGAAGTAAGAGTTATTGCACAACTACTTATCTACCATTCTACTTGAGTAGCAAGCTTAGAGTTTCATACTTTCTTTGGAGATACGGATCTTGTCTTGTGGAGAAGTCTTTTGGATGCATTGATAGGTTGTATATACTAGAGTTGATTTATCCTTGTCATCCTTACATACCATAAAAGCCTCTTGTGAAGCTCCTTGGCCAAGGGAGAGATTAAGGCTTGGTGAGTTCATCTTCAAAGGTACGTATTCTTAGCTTTGTTCCTCTTTTATAAGAGTAGATAGATATTAATTTTTACTTATCTTCTATGCATTAATATTCTATATACATTAACATGAGTATGTGTCTTCTATGCATATTTAATTTTGTTGTTTTTAACCCCTACTTTGTGCCACAAGCTTGGGTGAGCACTAGATTATACTTTACTTGTTATTAGTTTAGTGAGATATAAAAACATAAGACTCCCTTAGGGTTATTGCATGATTTTGTTTGACTGAAGGCTTTGGAAGACTCCCTAGCATTGTGTATTGTGATAAGATATCCCATAATTGGGTCTAGAAGATCCCCATATTAGTCATATTCTTGATTATATAATATATCCCCAGTCAGAAGTGTATGGTATGATCTATCTTCTCTAAGTTAGGATTGATTTATAGACATGATGCATATCTAATTACATACCTTCTGGTGAACCCAATATGAATCTAATCCTTATAGGTTTTATTTCACATTTTTCATAATTTTATCATTTTATTTATTATTTTTCCATATTTGTGATACTAAATTGATAGTGTCATTATAGTTCTAAATTCTACGTACAATTTTAACACACATTTAAATTACTATAACTATATTATTTCTATGTAGGTCATCATCAGATACAAGTTACTAGATCGAATAAGTCAATATAGTATTCTTCTTCAGTTTCCAAATAACAAATTAGGTTGACCCTATCGACATAGTTTTATAAACAACTTCTAAAAAACAAACTAGGTCGACCCTATCAATGTAGTTATTTTTATAGGATTCAACAGTAGGGTTTTATAAAACTAGGTCAACCCAATCAACTTAGTTGGTAGAACTTTCAAGCAACTTAAACAAATTTTTTTAAATTTTAAGCATCTTCCAACCTACCAAGGTTCCTTTCTCTCTTTCTCTATCATTTATGTTATTCATTACAGTTCCATTTTTCATAATATGTAGTCTTTAAAATTACCCCTATATAAAAAACTAGTTCAACCCTATCAACTTCATTCTGTATTTTGTCTTCTATCTGGAAGACTAGGTCGACATTGTCAATGTAGTTCTTAAATAGACCCTTTCTTCAACAATATAGTAGAGAAATTATTGACTTTATTATGTAATCTCTACATACAATATCATCTAAACTAACATTGTACTATGTTTCAAAGTTGGAATTAACACTTATATGTTAGTAATTACTTCACACTTTCAATTTTAGTTGTTTGCATGCTTAGAATAGATCACATAGTATAATTAGGTGATTTTTAAATATACCATTTAATTTTACTATTTTTCTATTTTATGTAAATACTACCAAATCAAATAATCCTAAAATTCATTTAAATAATTATCTACTCAAGGCCTACCTAGTTATATTTCATCACCAAAGGGGAAGTCGACTTGGTTTTTTAGACAAGTATAAACACATGGTTAATGGTATTTATTTGTCAAAACACCCAACACCCTTATTGTTGTAGTGTGTGAAGTGAGAGGGTAGGCCCTTATACCAAGTGAGTACCATAACCAACATAGATCCCTTTCAGTGTAAACATCCTGAAACCGTCCATAGATTACTTTATAGTTCCTTACTTATAGCCAAATTCATATCACATATAAAATTATACTCTAATAATCTAATAACATTTAGGATTACCACTTAACATTTAATTTCCAAGTTGATTGCTTGCTATTTGATCAATTGTATGTTGTATTGCAAAAAATCACACTGGCCAACATTGGTGCAAGGTTTTTTCCTATGTGCCTCAATTGTATCATCCTCATTGACCCAATTGATTGTGTGTTTCCTTTCATTTATTGCTTTCAAAGTACATTGCAAATTTTTTTCTATTTTCAAAACACTATCATCTTTATTGACACCGTCTCTTATAGATTGATTTATCTATCTCCTAAGCATACTAAGTCAACTATGTTGACTTAGTATCATTCAAAATTATGTCCTTAACATGCTATGTCGACTGTGTCACATTAGTATCATTCAAAGCTATGTCTTTAGCATACTAAGTTGACTGTATCAACTTAGTATCATTCAAAACTATCTCCTTAACATACTAAATCGACTATGTTGACTTAGTATCATTCATAAATATCTTCCTAACATACTAGGTTGACTATGTTGATTTATTATTATTCAACACTATCCTTCTATTTGGCCAATTTTATCCCTATTTTCCTCCTAGATTTCTGATATCCACTCCCAATTGGCATCATAAAGCCTCTTATCAAATTCTTTCTTGATAGTCTCAACCCATTTTGAATGTACATGGGTTGTTCTGTCCTACCCTACTTTCCCACCATAGAAGACAACTCTTTATGGTGCAACTCTTCATCACATGGTTATTAATCTTCTCAATCTTGATCTACCCCATACCATATAATAGATCTAGAGAATCCTGCTAAAAAATCCCAAACCATGATAATCATAAACCTTATACCACTTTTACACCTTATAAACCTAAAAGTCATAAACTCATTAACCCATCTACATTAAATGTTGTAACCTCACATTATGTTCCACCTCTTACAACCAATGTTCAAAATCTTATTATTACACCCATAACAAGATCACCAAGCCTTATCACTTCCTAAATTAACATGGTTTAAACCAATAAATTTGATAATATAGATGATTTCCAATTATTCAAAAACCTTGATGATAATACTATTTACACTCCTACCAATAATGGTGGTTTTACCAAGATTCCTTCTTCTTTTACCACACTTAAGACAACTAACACTAATATTGGGAATCCTCTACCTACAAAGAATCCTCCTCCCACAAACACTAACAATCCTCTTCTCAAAAACACTAATACCCCACCTTCAAATCCATAAATCAACACAACTCAAATTCTTTCTCAAATAGTTTAACAAATGAACATCATGCAAACAACTAATCATTCCCAAATGATGTAACTACAAAAACATTTATTACACATGACTAGTCAACTACCTTAAATCATCATGTCTCAACCAAATCAATTTTTTTTCCTTCCTCCTCTTAGAGATTCCAATGGAAATTTCATCCCTCAACCTCTAATGAGTCACAAAATGCTTAAACATCTTCAAAATGAACCTTTATCCCCATTCATTTCATCCATAAATATTGAAAACATTTTTCCAACTATCACATATAATGGGACTAAGGACCCTACTATCTTTCTTAATTATTTTGGTAATCTTTACAATGAATGGTTCCAAACTAACACCTTTTCTACCACCAAGCTCTTAGCCAAAACCTTTATTGATGATGTACTTTAATGGTACAACCAAATTCCTAGACATTTCATAGCACAACTAGAGAATTTAGTCATTACTCTAGTGAATGAATTTCTACATGATGACCTTCTTTAAAATTACCTTAGCCATTTCATCAATGCCAAATAAATTCCTAATGAATCTGCTCACACTTTCATCAAACTATGGAAGTATCTCACTCATAAAGTGGATGATAACATGAATGATGATACTCTTTTAAAACTATTTGTTACTTCTCTTAAAGCTCCCATTCAATACAAAGTTCAAATATTTTCCCCTAAAAATTTAGAATAAGCCTTAGACCAAGAAAAAAGGCAAGACTTTCTGATGACTAAATTTGAAACACCTCAAACAACTATTAAATAACCTTTCCAATCAGTTTCTCACAACATTGATTCATCCAAGCCTCCCCAACCTCAAAATGGAGCATCCAATTCAACCAATTTTAACCCAACCCACCCTCCCTTGAGTCTAAAATAACCTAAGAAGAAATTACCACCCTTTAAACACATGATCTTTGATCCTTCCAAAAATCCTCTTAATTGGTACGATCTTGATAAATTTTGTTGGTGGTATGTTACTATAGGTCATTCTCATGAATCTTATCATGATCTTCACCATTTTCTTCTTTATTCCTTGTTTGTTCCACATTTAAATCTTGATAATATAAAAAAATAATGTTATCAAAACTACATTCAATCCTCTCAAATTCAATCTTAATAACCACAATCGCATCAACATCAACTACCTAATGAACAATAATAATTATCTCATACCTACACTTCATCCACTAATTTTGTTCAAACCACAATTGATGCTTCTTCCTACACAAATAAGGAAAGGATAACTAACATGAACAAATTTAAACATATCCTTGCATCCATTGAACCTCAACCTTTGCATCACATGAACCAAAAGAGGACATAGTTCAAATGCCTACTCCAAATCATATCATACATGGTCCTCCTTTACCTCTTGATACCTCTCCTACACATCCTATGTCACATTCAACATCTATAAAATCTAACAAACCAACACATTTACCTCTCTCAAAATTCACCTACCAACCCAATGCAAATCATTTTAATGGTTCCATTTCACCTCAACACATATCACATATTGGAGCATCTTGCGATGTCTATCCACATGTCCCTTCAGACTTGGAGCATCTTGCGATGCCCATCCCTAAATCTAATTACCCATTGGGGCATCTTATGATTCCCACTCTTATTATACAATGCATAATAATAACCAAATTTAGCTTCAAAAAACCTTTTGAGACTTATCGCCTTGTATTTCATATGCTCATCTTTGATATAGAGGTTATCATAGATCTTTTTTGTTATTTTTTATCTCATGTTTCTTTGTTTTTGTGCATTTTTATTATTTTAATCACACTTTACTAGCATCATTATTTTTGTTTACATTATTTGGTTTTCTTACACATTACATTGGCATTTGTTTTCATTTTAATTCTTAAATATCTCTTTCATTCTTGTCTTTTTATGTCATTCTTTGCCATAGTAGTTTTATGATTATTTTCCCCCTCATTTAGAATTCACCTCATTCGTGTTCACCTTGTGACTTTTAATGTAATACCATGGATAGGACCAAGCCTTCATCATAAATTACAACATTAAAACATCTTTAAATCAATTTTTTGGATGACTACTACATTCATTTAGTGCTTGTGATAGATTTGTTATAGGCTAACATGGCTTCTATAGTTACATGACTATCATAAGCATAGCCCAATCTCTTTCATAGCACTATTTTACTTCTTTATGATTAGCTATGCACATATTCATCATTGTATCACTTATTACATAGATGGATCTCTCATGATCCCCATATTTCCTTTATTTCCTTTCATTTGAGGCTCACATCAATCTTTTTTGAGATTGCACACTTACTTGTGGTCAAGTCTAGGAGTCTTTAGACACCTTAGTCTTTAGGTCCTTTTCTCTAGTAGCCAAGTGTAAGCTTTCTTGTGTTTGTCATCTTTAACACCCATGTTTGGTTTTCCAAATCTGTATGGAGGAGGAATAGAAAAATCCAAAACAAGTTAAAATCCTAATCATAAAATACAAGCAAAAGGCAATAATTCAAAGGCAAAAACAATCTTAAAGTTAGATCACACCAAAAGACATGATTTATATTTGTCACATCTCCTATCTTAGTCAAAGCTCAAACTCTACAATTGGCCTCATGATAGAGTCGAGGTCCATTGGGGTGAGGTAGGCTAGTAGACTAGGGTAGGAGGTCTCATTATATCATACACTATCTAGTGTCACCTACTTTATCATGCAAGTACCCAATCTTCATAATATACCAATAGCTCTATAAGAGGTCTTGAGGAATGGGGAAAATGTTATGGGAAGGTAGATCCATTTTAATTTTCATTCATATAGCCTTCATGGGTTGATCTATGTACTTCACTTGTTCACCCAAGATTTGTATTCATTAGTCAAAATGTCCTAAGTCCTTGGTTTTGATAGTTCATAACTTATCTCACTTGTTTAGTGTGTCTCATTCTTGCTAAGGATGTTTACATCACCCATGTGGTGCCTCACATTCCTTATTCACATCACATTTTTCTTATATTCCCCTTATTGTATATTAATTTTAGCTAATCACATACTTGATCATATATACCTTATTATGCCTCTTGGTTTATAGTTTATGAGTTGTATTGTAAGACCTTGGATAGGACCAGACCTTCCTCACAAACACCCTTCTAGCATTTATTTACCACACCATCTCATTGTCATACTAGTCATGTCATTATATGGTTGTGTTTTCTTACATTGTATCTTAGAACAAACACTAATGTTAGGTTTCATTCTTTAGAAATTTTGATTTTTATTTCTTCATCATGTTCTTATTTGATTTTTTTAGACTTCACTTATCTTATATATGACATTTAACATTCTTACATGTTTCTCTTTATGTATGACTTCTTCATGTTTATCTTACATCTTGATTTACATTTCATTTTCACTTATTTATTATTTATTTACCTTCATTTTACATACTTGTATTACATATTGATTTAAAATTTAATTTTCTATCATTTGTGATTTCTTTATGTTTGATTCGACATGCTTAGCTTACATGGGGTTACTTGTCACTTACATATCTTTGTTAGAGTTTTATTGCATTGAAATTCATTTTTTCCATTTACATTTTAAATAATTTCCAATATGATTTACTATGTTCTACAATAATTTATCATTTATTTTCCATCATTTTGTCATTCATTTGCCCTCAATAATCTCGATAGGTTCACCTAATGTTCTTCACATTTGGATACCTTCACTTCTTTTACAGTCTCCTTCTTTATCTACAACACTAAGGTAATTAAAGGTATGTGTTTATCAATTTTATCCTTTCATTTATATTATTTTCTCCTTACTGCATCTTACTTAGCATCAACATTATGTGTTGTCATGCTCTATTCCCAAAGAACTATCCCATGTTGCACTTACATGACACTTGATGAGCTTTGAGTGGGGCATATGTATACACAAAATTTTAAAATTTTTATCACTTATTGAATTTATTTATATTTTAAGAACCTATCGAGTCTCAATCTCTCTAAGTACATACCTTAAAGGGTGTATCGAGAAAGAGGTGGGTCGAGCTAGATCATGACCTAATGAATTATTATCCAAAATTATTTTCCATTTTGCCACTTGTTATCTACACACTTGTCTCTTGAAAACCTTACCCCTAAGATTAGAACCTTATTTTCACCCTCTAATCATTTTCCATCTTCATTTATCCTTTCCCTAACATGAATCCCCTTTTATTAGTTTTAAGACTATGTCGGTTGGGTCAATACTATATTATTTTGACAATCAACCTACATTGTTGACTTAATTCATTTTTAGCATGGTTAATTATCAAAAATAGTACTAGGTCAACTAGGTCGACCCTATTGGCCAATTTTTTTGGAAAGGTTAAATCCACATATATATAAAAGATCATTTCACCATTATTTAGAGAAGATAAGAAGAAATAAGAGTTATTATGCATCTACTTATCCACCATTCTACTTGAGGATCAAGTTTAAGGGTTTCATACTTTCTTTAGAGATATAGATATTACCTTATAGAGAATTATTTTAGATGAATTGACAGGTTATGTATCCTAGATATGATTTATCCTTATTATCTTTACATACCATAACAACCACTTACAAAGCACCTTAGCCAAGGGAGAGATTGAGGCTTGGCAGGTTCATCTTCAAAGGTAAGTATTCCTAACTTTGTTCCTCCTTTATAAGAGTATATAGATATGCATTTTTAATTTTCTTCTATATATTAGGATTATGTATACATTGATGTGAGTATATGTCTTCTATGCATATTAATATTTATTTTTTCTAACCCCCACTTTGTGCCACAAGATTTGGTGAACACTAAATTAGACTTTACTTTACTTTTTATTAGTTTAGTTATATACCAAAACATAGGACTCCTTTAGGGTTATTATGTGATTATGATTGATTAGAGGCTTTGGAACCCTCCCTAATATTGTGTATTATGATAATAAATCCCTTAATTAGGTTTATTAGTTCCCCATATTGGTCATGTTCCTGATTATCTAATGTTTCCAAAATTAGAAGTGTATGGTATGATCTATCTTCTTTAAATTAGGATTGATTTATAGACACGATGCATTTTTTATTTCATACATAATTCATCCATGTGAAATTAATTATTCACTAGGGGTTGGTGACACAGATTTCATCACCACACATTCCACTAAACTCTATGTTTTGATGGAGTATAAATATAATGGATAATTATTGTTAGGCTAAGTGGTTGACTCCTTATAGGTCATCCATGAAGGGGAAGAGTTAATCATTTAAACCAGGCATTAGAAAACACCTATATATACTTGGGCCTCATGTACCTTTGCATATCTTAGGGATGCCCCTAGACACCCTTGTGTATGCTAAGTATAAGACCTATTGACCATAATAGGTGATCTATTATTGGAGTCAATATCAACTCCTTAGTGACCTTTAAATGCAGATAAGGTCAAGAGGGTTTAGTATATTTTTTAATGGCTCACCAACCTATAGCCTCACCTGTGAATCTATTAGATAGTGGAGTCATTGAGTTACACACCCTCTTGGTTGACTGATAATAGGGATTTTTATTGGGTGTGCTTGTGTGCATGTTGTGATAAGGGTTATACTATTTATGAACTGATTCAACCTACCCTTTTTATTACCAAAAACACCTAGTGAAACCCTAATACATACCCCATCTTATGGCTAAACCAAATTATTTCATCTCAATATCACCATCCACATCTTTTGAGTATTAAAATTTGTCTTAGAACCAAAATTTAGTGGTCACTTATCATTCTCCATCAAATCATCTCATTCAACATATCTTAGGTCAACCATTATCAAAAATTTTAACCTTGTTAGGTTTTTTATACAACCCATTATCTTATCATATTGCCTATTCATACCTAGTACCCATATAATCATCATCTTACTATCGTGAATGATATCTGGTCATTTCACCATATTTATCCTCTTGCTAAATCGAATCCTCTATAGATTTGTTACTTTGATAATATTTGGTCACCATAATCTTCAAATATTCAAAATACAAATCTAAGTCAAATATAAACACCTCTCTTGACCACTTTTAATCTTGGGTTTAAGACAAAATTAGTATCCAAAGTCACCTCCTATCTCATCATCCTATATCAAAGCCACACATAATCACTACTCTCATGTCACCTTCACCATCCACTATGCCTATTAGAACCCATGACCAAATCCTAAGAATGGGACAAGGATCTAATCAATAAACTGACATCTTTAATAATCTAGGTGAATGAAATTAGGATAATGAAGAAACACATAGTGACATGCACACACATGGATAAGAAAATTGTTTTACAAATGGCTTATTTAATAGTGATGAGGTTAGGGCACAATTTGACCTATATATATATATATATATATATATATATATATGTATATATGTATATATATATGTATATATATATATATATATATATATATATATGTATATATATGTATATATATGTATATATATATATATATATGTATATATATGTATGTATATATATATGTATATATATGTATATATATATATGTATGTATATATATATATATATGTATGTATATATATATATGTATATATATATATATATGTATATATATATATATATATGTATGTATATATATATATATGTATATGTATATATATATATATATATATGTATCTATACATGTATATATATATATATATACACACACACATATATATATATATACATATATATATATATATACATATATATATATATATACATATATATATATATACATACATACATATATATATATATATACATACATACATATATATATATATATATATATATATGTATGTATGATACCTACAATCAAATTATTACCCAAGTTATTGGAATGGGGGGCACATTACCCATTATATTTGATATAAGCCTCTTAAAAATCTTATATTTCCATCATACTCTATTCCATCAAGATAACATTCACTAAGAGCAAGGGAAGATAACCTTGAATATCATGAACAATAACTTGAAGAAGAACAAAAAAACCCATAAAATAACCATGTTGAGGCTAACAGAAGGATATCCACCTTGGAGGATTATCTATATCAATTAGCCTAACAAACTAATTCCCTTGCCTCTCAATTTCATGCTCAAAACCAAAGACCCACTTCACCAAGATAGAATGCTAGAAATACCAGTCTTGATTCATCAAGACTAAGAATGATCCAAGCACAAGCCTTCAATTCCTTAATAGAATCCTCATTTTCCCAAGAGTGGATGATGATGAAAAATACCCTTTATCAGTTGACCTTCACACATAGGCAATGAGATATAAATATGAAGACTTTTGTACATCTCCAATGGATATGAGTATCTTGCAAGCACCCTTCCTAACACACTTCAAGATTCCAAAGTTTGATAAATATAAATGGAAAGGGGATCCACATGACCACATGCATTAATTATATGTGGCATGTCACAAAGTTATATATGATGATGCTTACCTCCTTAGACTCTTCCCAAAAAGTCTCACAAGACTAGCATTAGAGTGGTTTACGCATCTACCTAAAGGGTCCATATCTAATTTTGGAGAGTTAACAAAAAATGTTTGTGTGACACTTTTTCTTCAAAATAGAACATGACATCTCCATTATATATATATATATATATATATATATATAAATATATATATATATAATACTAAACAAATAATTGGGGAAAACTTAGCACCATTATTACAACATTGGAGAATCCTCACTAGCCAATTCTATTGCATAGTCCCTAAAAAGGAGCTGGCCAAAATAATTATTAAAAATATCAATGTTAAATTAAAGTGCCAATTGAAACTACAATGTGCCAAATATTTCAATGAAATTATATAAAAGGGGATTCAAATTAAAAAAGCACTCATTGAAAAGGGAATAATTAAATTATACACCCAAAATGAAGAAGGTCAAAACTAGGATAATAATTTTTTGAGTAAACCTAAGGTCTTTAACAAGAATAAAAATGTCATAGTAGATGGTGTCACAGACTCAAAACATGTACAAATCATGCAAAAAGTTCCCCCTACTACTACAAAGGAAAATTTATCCACTATAAGGGTACCAAGGGGAATACCAAAGTCTAGAATGGGAAAGAGGCCTCTAACTAGTCTTGGTATACCCACAAAAAATGGTCCTACAATAACTAATCATTGCTAATATGATTACTATGTTAATGATAATATATTTCCATAATCCATTGATTTGTAAGAGAATTTTTGGATATAACTGTGTATTCAATTTTTGACCAACATTTTGGTTCATACTCAATGAACCATCATTAGGTTGTGAGAATGAAATAATATTATTGTAGATAAAGCTCTTCTTTTATGGATGAAACATTGAGGCCAAATGATGTCCTAATGAAGCAAGATGCCAATTATTTTAAATTTAAATTTTAAAAAAAAAATTACCTATAATGTAAATGTATGAATTAAAAAGTGCAAAAACAAAGAACAAATCTATTCTAAGATAAATTCTACCAATGTTAGAGCAACAAATACAAGAAACAATAATCAAAATCTTCACATATTAGATACAAGAATCTTCCATTATGATTCAAATCTGATTTGCTCTATCAAAATGTGGTGTTCATTTCTCCAATGTAAAGAGAGAATGAGTAGTGTTTTGGTGCAAAAGATTTGCTTTGGATGCAAGATTTTTTCAAAAGGGATGATGGTGAAGGCGGTGGTTGAGTTGACCCTAGAGACCCTGTGTCTCTAAGCACTACCTACATAACCCACTTAGACAATGTCTATGTGTGAATATCAGACCAGATGTAGTTCTTACAAAGGGGATGATTGATGATGGCAAAGGATTCTTATTCTAAAATTGGATTCTATGATTTTATAAGGGATGATTGTGATTTTAAAAGGTAATCAATCAAAATGGAGATTTGCAAGCCTATTTATAGAAGCCTAGAAAAGGATCCAATGGTGTAGAATCATTTGGACTTTTTCAATGTTCCAAATGATTAATAGTTGAGGATGAGTCCTCATCTATGAGGATAGAAACTATTTCAATCAGGTGGATCAAAAAGAGGAGTTGGTTAGCTAACTCAATAAGATTTTGTCAGAATGGATTGAAAACTCAATGGAGGAGTCATAAAAAGTGGAGGTTTTTATGGATTTGGTTGGGATTAGGGAGAGAAAAGTGGAAGAAGTTTGAATTGGTATATAGGGAATTAAATAATTAAAAATAAAGAATAAAAGGTGCATAATTGACTTTCTCAAAATACTTGACTTAATCAATTAATTGAATTTAAGAAGAAATATTACTTATTAAATTAAGAAGAATAATTAAAATAAATTAAGGGAGAATGATTAAATAGATTAAGGTACATTTTGACACTAAATGAAATTTAGGTGACTACATTTTTCCCTCATTAAAATGGTGTTGCGAAGCAATACTATTTAAAATAATATAAGAAGTAGAGTGTTGATGATTGAAAAGCAAAAAGTTACCCTAAATGAATGAAAATGAGTATGATGATGCCCCCTCGAGGGTTTGTGTGATAAATGTACAAACACTCAAAATTTTATGAAAAGAGGAAATAGTTAAGTGGATGAACAAAAAATAAATCTATTTCATGATTGATGTCAAATTTGTAATGTATTGGTAACGTAAAAGAGTTGCCCCTAGTAAGGTGATACTAGATCTTTGATTTGAAAATCAATAATTTAAACCACTCATATAATGCACGCTTATTGTTGTTTGATAATGGCTTAAGGGCAAAAGTAGTAGGTGTGGGAATGATATATCGTATAAATAATAAACTATGGATCCATAAATAGAAAAAATTTATTGATTTTTAAATGGTTGGTGGATTTTATGCTGAAAAATATTTGCAAGATTTTGAAAACAATCTTGAAATAATGTGATTTACTAGTTCTATAAATTTGAAAATAGATAAAGAATGAGTATTATGGAGGAATGGAAATGAGAAAACTATCATCAATAATATAGATACTTGTCTCAATACTAATGTTTGCAAAATTTTAGAGGGTACGTGTAAAACTATTTAACCCTAGTTGTTAAATGCTAGAGAAGATATTAAGAAAAGTACATTTCCCACTTTAAAGACTGTATACTTAGATTTTGCTTAGACTTAGGTGTCATAAGTAGATGTGGGAATGATATATCCCAATGATGGTAAGCCATAGGCTAGAAGATAAAAAATATAGATTGTCTAATTTATGATAAAGATTTACAAAATTGATATTTGCAAGCATGGATAAGGAGATATAACACTTTGATTAAATGAAAATATGAAATTTGGATGAAATAAATGATAGAAAAGGTGATGGATGAGCTAATCCTAGAGACCCTGTATCTCTAAGCATTGCCTACATAACCCACTTAGACAATGTCTATGCATGGATATCAGACCATATGTAGTTTCCCAAATATGGGAAGAGAAATGATGAAGTAATGTAAGATTGACCCATGGATGCTAGACTTAAGTTAATGATTGAAAATTATGAATGGATGATGGAAAAAGGATGAAAAATGTGATTTTGTCGGTCCCAATTGACATGTGCGGGAGATTGAATGGAAAGATTAGTAAATGATGGTGGACAATTAATATGCAAACATTAACAAATAAATGAAATAATCACATGGGTTAATGATGATGGATAAAATGATTCAAAAACATGGATAAGATAAGTATGAATGAAAGAGAGAGAGATGACACATAGATTCATCAACTTGAGAATGTGAGATGGTTTGATAGCTACCTTATGTTTATTTTGTTCTTTGTATTGGATTTTTGAAGATAATTCCAACCGAGTAATAGTTTAACAACCTAATTATTGATATTGCATATGACAATATGCACCAATGGTATAGAAAAACCATGATGACTATCATTTAATATGTGTAAGGACTAATAGATTCACAAGGATAAAACTTAGTGCATTATGATATAAAAGATCATAACACTATTAGTAATGCACATAGTGATCTAGACACAATAAATAACAATAAAGATAGGATAAAATAGATGTTTACAACAATGAAAATGATGAAAGTAACCACACATGGCATAAAATAAAGTAAATGACTATACATACGAGTGATCAAATGACTAAAACAAGTAAGCAAATGACTATGCAAAACAAGTAAGCAAATTATGTTTTTGGACATCCTTGGCTAGAGTAGAACCCTTTGGTATATGAAATTTTTGATAATTTTGAAATGTCCGATGAGTAATCTATATAAGGGATGACTAGGGTACGTAACTAAGGACAAGGGATTTTTTGACTATTCTTTTGTTTGGATTTTCTAATGTTTTGGATTTTGTTGGAATTTGTAATGTTTTTTTGATGGAGTTTCTAATTTTTTTTTTACAAGTGTATATACAAGGAATACCAACAAAGGGAAAACCATATTCTTGCATCGTAGAGTGAGTGGTAGGGGATGGAAAGAATACATTATAAATGGAGTATGGATGAATAGGAATGGATTGGAATTAGGATGATAACTCTAGAAAACATATGAGGTAAGAACCAAGTGTTTAATCATAAAAATAGCATTGCAAAGATGCACCAAGATATTTCTAAGAACATATCTCAAGATGTTTCCATTTATTTATCAAGGTCAAAATGGGAATAAAGATGGTTTTATGATGGCAAGGATTGGATGGGTTTAAACATATAAGGATGGGTTTAGATAGGTAAGGGTATTCAAGGATGGTATATGATGGTTGAGGAGGAATTTAGGATGGATTGGATAGGCATAGGATAGGTAAGTATGCTTTAGGATAATGTAGGATAATTAAAATGGATGGGTTTAGGGTAAAAAGATGGGATTAAAAAAAATGTAGGATGGGTAAGGATGGTGGGATGATTTAGAATGCATTAGTTTGGAATGGATAAGCTTGCCCCTAAGTGTAGGTTACTTGCAAATAATTTATTATTTTACGCATGATTCCAAAAATTGGTTTTCATCATGGTACTTGCCCAAGGTACCATAAAAATGGTTTTCACCTTTGGACAAATTTATTTCTCTTTCTCTTTTTGATTTATTTTATTTTATTTTTGTTTTGATTTTTTTGATTTTTTTTTCTTTTTGATTTTTGGCATCTCAATTACAAAAGGGTTTAAGATGCATGATGCTTACCACTATTGATATTTTAAGTATGTGCTCTAGATATGTCTTTAGTAACTTCATTGATTTCTAAGTTGGATTCTTCCAAATTTACTAGGGTATAGTCATAGCCCCTATGATAGAGGGTGCTGCTAGATAGGGTGAAATGGAAAGTTTGTTGGATGAAGGATGTGTGTTGAGTGCATGAAGGATTTGAAGGGATGTAATTATATTGAGGATGAGTATATGGGTCATGATGTAAATGATGAATGGGACCAATAATCTCACATTCAACAAGACTAGGAGTAACTACAAGTTGGATGATTTGAGCATTTAATGCATTTTCAATGATATCTTCAATTTGTGATGGGGATCCATCTTGAAAATGTGCTAATGTAGAGGATATATTAATTTTATCAGCTATTGGCACCTTAGAAAGGTTTTCACCAAAGGATTTTTCTTGATTTTTTATTAAGATTAAGATTAAGATTGTCCAATAATGCCTCAAAGAGGTTTTCACTAAGGGACTCATATTTTTGATTTTATATATTTTGATTTGGATTTTGACTACAATTTATATTTTGATCATCTGATAGTGACTCAAATAAATTTTCACTATGGGCTATGGATTTTACATTTGGATTTCAGGATTTAGTTTGATTGACGTACACTTGTTGTTCCTCAGGATATGTAGATATTTCTTGATACTCTTTTACTAGGAGACTAGCTAGGAAGTCTGCAATTATTTTACTATCATGAAAGTAAGTTAACTATAAGTAAAATCTTTGGTCCCAAAAAGGTGTAGGATACTGGATTGTAATATGAAAAGTAAGAATGGTGATGTTTATGAAAGGTGTGATGGCAGCAAAGTCCTCATAGAGACTATGAATAGATCTTATTTCAATTATGGATGAAGTTACCTTAGAAACCACAAAAGTACCACTAACATCTTTACATTGAATTTTAAATGGTTTATAGTTGATGCTATGGGATCTAGAATTTACTTTAAAATGGATAGATTTGATAATTCCTTGCTCATGGATTATTTTATCTATAAGTACCTCTATCACTTGGGGTGCATGTTGTAGGGTGATGGGAGAATCAATAGGTGACAAGGATTTGGGTGTTTGGACAATGGGTAATAGGCTATATTGGTTGAAGAAGGTTTTGTCTAAGATATGATCTTGGTCAAAAATGGAATATTGATTAAAGATAGGTTTTTCATCAAAAATAATCTCTTTAATAAAGATGGGCTCTTCATGAAAGATGGATGGTAAACCATGGTTTTCAAAGGTAGGTTGATGGATGCTAGATTGGCTAAAAGTGCATGGGTCAAAAATGGGATCAATGGGATCTTAAGAAGTGGATGGAAGATTATGACCTTGAATTGGAAGTGGTGTGGCTTGATTAAGCTCACGAAATACATTTTGGCATGTCCCCAAGCTATGATTTTTAGATGTGGATATAATTGGCTTTACCTTGATGTATCTTTTGTTAATCAGATCTTAGATATAATGCTTTAGTCTCACACAATGGTTTAGAGAATGACCTTCAATTTTATGATAATCACAATATTCATTAGGTCTATACCACTTAGGTTTGGAACATTTGGCTCAAAGTATTTGGAGTTTGGAAATGTGACTAGGTGCAGTGACTAAATCTGGAAATAATACATCATAAGGCTCCCCTAATGGAGTGAATTTTTTCTTAATAGGCATGGTACTATTTTTGATAGGATGGGAGTGTCTTAACTATTGTAACTCTAGGGATGGAATGACACTAGATGGTAGAGGTGATAGAATTGGATTCCATCTTCTAGTTTGATAGGGGATGTTAGAATCAAGCCATAACTAGTGGAGGGGAGACTTGGTTAATTTTGTAAAATAGTCTCACTAGTGGTAAGGTGATGTTTATATGGAATGTTTTGGGATTCCCTAGCTAGAGAGGTAACTTGATCTTGGGAGGATGGATTTGTGAAGGTTGATGGACTTGAATCTGTTGGGTTTGTGAAAAAATGTGAATTCAAGTTTGGGAATGGGTTAGATGAAAAATCAAATGATTTATTTTGATGAATTTGGAATGGTTGGTTTTTAAGGGTGTAGGAGTTGAATGATTGATTTAGATGGAATGTAGTTGGATTGGACTGAATAGGAGTTTGATTTATGAATGGACTTTGTTTTAAATACATATTTGAAAGTGGTGGTGAAGTTGAATCAATTTTTTTTGTTTTAGATTGGTTCTAAGGTTGGAATTTGATGGATTGGTGAAGAAGTTTGGGTTTCAGTATTGGGGTGAACTAGATGCAAAATCAAAGGATTTATTTTGATTACTATAGAAAGGTTGATTTGGAAAACTTGAATGATTATTCAAGTTTGGATTTAATTGATGGATAGATGAGGAAGAATACATATTCAAACATGGATTTGGATTTTTTTGATTATTGGTTTGACATTGATTTAAATATGCATTTGAATCAAAGTTGGTTGGATAAGTACTAGGTTATAACAAAGATTATTGGGATTGTGATTAGGGATAAAATTAGTCAAGGTGTTGTTCAACATAGCCATGCTTCTTTCAATGGAAGACACTACTAAGGAAATACTTGACTCAATAATGAAAAATACTTCAAGGTAGACTCTAGTAAAGTAAAGTAATAAAGTGACTAAAATTTTGATTACTAACTAAATGCTTTTGAGCTTTTCAAAGAGAAAGGTATTTTTTTTTAGGATAACACTTAAACTAAAAAGAATTTTATTTACAAAAAAAATTTATAGTCCATGGTAATCACAAGGAAACAATAAATAATTTATATTCTAAACAAATAAGAAATTGCATAAAAAGGGTGAAAACTAGGCAAAAAGGGTGTTGAACAACTGTTGGGTTTTCCATTGTCACTCACTCATCCATGCTCTCAGTTGTGGCCTGATATTTAAAAGCGCTAACCATGTAGGATCTTATCATGCTCATGGTCCACTAAGTCCAATTTTGAGGGTGTGGGGAAAGTAACTTCTCGGTGCTAACCATTAACTGATGCACCAAAGTCGAATGGCAAAGAGGTTATCCTAAGATTAAGGTATACATGAGCTTATCTAGGGGGACATAAAATCATGGAAGAGATTGATATGAAGATGCACATTATTGGTTCCTGTCCCATAGTTCCCAACATAGCCATAGGGGTCTTAATGTGTTGATAATCAGTAATACTAGATCTCGAGCTAGTTATTGAAACTTTGGGTATTAGAGCATGAAAGCCCCTCACATCATGGTGTGCTTAAAATAGATAACCACTTAGATAATTGAAACAACTGGGTATCAATTTATATACCCCACAAAAAAATGGGGTTTTACCTATTAGGTGGTGGTGAAATCCATAGTCAATAGAGCCCCTAATAAAATAAAAATAAAAAGTTGATACTTGTTTCTGATGTCTAGGTATTTTCACCAACATAATGCTAAGGAAAGAGCATACACAAGATCAACTAAGGTAATAGATAAGTTACAAGATTGTTTTTGATTTCCATGTATTGTCACCAGTTTGATGCCAATAAAATAGCATACACAACCTTTGCAACCAAACAAGAAGACAAAAATAATAAATAGATTTACTCCATAGAAAATAAAGTGTGATTTATTTACTAGGAATGCAAAAGACTGAAAATACAAGATGTTAGTGAAAAATAAATTAAAAAAATCGCTTGATTTTTTTGCTTTTTTTACAATTTGTCTTTGGCCAATGTTCTATAAATAAGGTATTAGTTTATTTTGATTGGGCAGAAGGATAAGATAACCTATGAAAAGAAATAAAAAAACATGAAAAATACATAAAAAACAAGCCTCTATGATGAAATTGCAATTACACAGTCAAATCAAAACAACAAAATTGTAAAATGATCACGTAAGAAAAAGATAGAAAATAGGAAAGCTTATAGAAACAAAATCATTTTTATGCTTAACAAAATTACTACTCAAAGGCACTAAATCATTTTTGAATGAAATCACTGTAGGAAAATATAAAATCACTACAGAAAATGATGAAATTGCTACCTAAAAACATGAAATCACTACTCAAAAAGATGAAATCACTGCCCAAAAATATGAAATTACTATGAAAAAAGATGAAATCACTGCAAGTTAGAAGGCTATCACTATTGTCTTATGAAATCACTGTTCACCTGGAAAAACATAGAAAATGCAAAAAAAGTGGCAAAATCATTGTTTGGTTTAACAAAATTGCTGAAATGTATTTCAAAATCACTATTACACAGTAAAAATGCATAGTCAAGCATGAAATCCAAGATAATACCTTGTAGTCTATACCAACTCAAAAATAAGTGAGATTAAATGCAAAAGATAGATAAAAATAAAACAAAAAGAATAATAGATGTGGAAAGGTCCCACCAAGCATGCTAGAAATGTATAAATTAAAAAGTGCAAAGATAAAGAACAAGTCTATTCTAAGCTAAATTCTACCAATGTTGAGCAACAAATGCAAGAAACAAAAAACAAAACCTTCATAGATTAGATACAAGAATCTTCCATTATGATTCAAATATGATTTACTCTATCAAAATGTGGTGCTCATTTATTCAATGCAAAGAGAGAATGGTGTAAAAAATTTGCTTTGGATGCAAGATTTCCTCAAAAAGGATTATGGTGAAGGTGGTGGTCGAGCTGACCCTAGAGACCCCGTGTCTCTAAGCGCTACCTACATAACCCAATTAGACAATGTCTATGTGTGAATATTAGATCAGATGTAGTTCTCCCAAAGGGGATGATTGATGATGGCAAAGGATTCTCATTCAAAAAGGGATTCTATGATTTTAGAAGGGATGATTATGATTTCAAAAGAGAATCGATCAAAATGGAGATTTATAAGCCTATTTATAGAAGCTTGGGAAAGGATCCAATGGTGGAGGATCATTTGGAATTTTTCAATGTTCTAAATGATCAATGGTTGAAGATGATTCCTCATCCATAATGATAGGAACTATTTCAACTAAGTGGATCAAAAAGAGGGGTTGTTAGCTGACTCAACAAGACTTTGTCAAAATAGATCGACAACTCAGTGGAGGAGTCATAGGAAGTGGAGGTTTTCATGGATTTGGTTGGGATGAGAGAGAAAAAAGTGGGAAAAGGTTGAATTGGTAAATATTGAATTAAATAATTAAAAATAAATAATAAATGGTGCATAATTAACTTTGTCAAAATACTTGACTTAATCAATTGATTGAATTTAAGAAGTGTTAATTATTAAATTAAGAAGAATGATTAAAATAAATTAAGGGAGAATGATTAAACAAACTAAAGTGCATTTTGACACTAAATGAAATTTAGGTGTCTACAGTAAATAAAAATGTAAAATTAAAGATATCAAAGAAAAATTGATAAGATAAGAAAGAGACATGAAAATAACAAAATCAATTTTCTAAACAGTTAGGAATTAGTTGTAATTACTAATTATTGATTTGTAATTATTAAATTATTAAAAATTTCAATAATAATTTCTATTTAGATATATAATTATAAACAATGTGAAAACTAAATGATTTTTTTTTAAAAAAATTAAAAAAAGGTTATCCAATGTAAATTCCCAATTTTAAGAGTGTGTTTAAATTAATACCTAATGAATTATTAATTACCAAAGAAGAGATAAAAAAATTATAAAATTAAAAGAAATAAATATAAAATGAGAAAGGTAAGATGAGAAGGCAAAGAGGAAATTAAAATCCAGAGGAAGAATAAACACAAAGGAGAAAGAAAAATAATGAAAGTAGACCACCAAATTTTTTAATATAAAAATTATTGAAAGGAAAAAATTTGGGAAAAGAAAAATGAGTTAAAAAGAATAAAGAATGGTGGAAGATTAAATTCTAAACAAAGGGAGACAAGGGGCTAGGTGGGGAGGGGTTCAAGGAGGGAAGCAAAAGATAGGAAAGAGGGAAAATAGAGCTAAAAGTCAAAAAATATTGAGAGAAGCAAACACCAGAGGACCTCTAGGGGGAGGGAAGTTATGGTGGGGAAGCAAAGCCAGAAGGTTAAAGAGGGAAAAAGTAATCAAAGAGGTTTTATCAAGTTTATGACATGGTTCCAAGAATGGTTTAACTCTAGACCACTATCTTTGTTGAGGTTGTTACCATACGTATTTAAATTGCTTCCTTGAGGTGACATTTGTAGAAGTTATTTTCTATGGCAATAACCATGGTTACTTCTATGCAAATATGA
The DNA here is from genome assembly GCA_037957365.1 of Torreya grandis. NCBI lineage: Eukaryota > Viridiplantae > Streptophyta > Pinopsida > Cupressales > Taxaceae > Torreya > Torreya grandis. The sequence continues at coordinate 1,342,020 of JARHVA010003864.1, forward strand.
TGGAAAGATTTGACAGAGTGATCTACCAAGGAAAACTTGATCAACCTTTCATTGTTAATATCTACTACATGTTCATTGATCTTAGTCTTGATTGAATGACCTATCTCACTATTATATTACACACCGCAAGAACAATCAATTTTGTAAACTTCACTTCTCAGAGTAGGTTCCAGCTTGTCTTTATAAGATTGATCATACACCTCATATTTTTGAGGGGGATAAAAGTAGTCAAGATATTGTGTTTGTTAAGAATCTTAGCAATTTTATTGGAGATTCCTTTGATGTAGGAGGAAATCATAATTACATTGAAAGAATCTCCAGCAAAATTAATAAGATTTTAATTGACACAATATCTTGACTACTTTTATCCCCCTCAAAAACCAGAGGTGTATGATCAATTATTTTAAATACAAGCTAGAACCTACTCTGAGAATTAGAGTTTATAAAATTGATTGTTCATGTGATGTGTCATACATTGGTGAGATAGGTTGTTCAATCAAGACTAGGATCAATGAACATTTAGCAGATATTAACAATGAAAGGTTGATCAAATTTACCTTGTTAAAGTACTCTATCAAAACTCGCCATCATATTTGCATAGAAGTAACAACGGTTCTTTCCACAAAAAATAACTTCTACAAATGTTGCCTTAGGGAGGCAATCAAAATATATAAGTATGGTAACAACCTTAACAGAGACAATGGTCTAGAGTTAAACCATTCTTGGAACCTTGTCATAACCTTGATAAAACCTCTTTGATTATTTTTTTCCCTCTTTAACCTTCTGGATTTGCTTCCCCACCATAACTTCCCTCCCCCTGGAGGTCCTATGGTGTTTGTTTCTCTCAGTATTTTTTTACTTTTAGCTCTATTTTCCCTCTTTCTTGTCTTCCCCCCCTCCTTAAACCCCCCTATCTTTAATTTTTCTCTCCCCACCTAACCCCTTGTCTCCCTTTGTTTATACTTTATTATCTTCCACCATTCTCTATTCTTTTTTACTCATTTTTCTTTTCCGATTTTTTTACCTTTCAATAAATTTCCTGTTAAAAAATTTGGTGGTATACTTTTATTGTTTTTCTCTCTTTTGTGTTTATTCTTCCTTTGGATTTCAATTTCCTCTCTTTGCCTTCTCATCTTACCTTTCTCATTATATATATTCCATTTTATAATTTTTTCTCTCTTCTTTGGCAATTAGTGATTCATTAGGTATTAATTTAAATATCACTCTTAAAATTGGGAATTTACATTGGATAACCTTTTTTCAAAAAATAAAAAAAAAATCATTTGGTTTTCACATTCTTTATAATTATATCTCTAAATAGAAATTATTATTGAAAAATTTAATAATTTAATAATTACAAATCAATATTTAGTAATTGTAACTAATTTTTAACTGTTTAGAAAATTGATTTTGTTATTTTCATGTTTTTTTTTATCTTATCAATTTTTCTTTGGTATCTCTAATTTTACATTTTTATTTACATTATTTTTTATTTTTAATTTTTAATTTTTTATTTTTGATTTTTGATTTTTGATTTTTGATTTTTGATTTTTGATTTTTGATTTTTGATTTTTGATTTTTGATTTTTGATTTTTGATTTTTGATTTTTGATTTTTGATTTTTGATTTTTGATTTTTGATTTTTGATTTTTGATTTTTGATTTTTAATTTTTAATTTTCAATTTTTAATTTTTAATTTTTAATTTTTTTTTAAATTTTTAAATTTTTAATTTTTAATTTTTTTAAATTTAAAATTAAAATAATTGGCATCTTGCCTCATTATGACATCATTAAGACATCATTGGGCCTCAATGCTTCATCTATAAAAGAAGAGCTTTGTCAACAATAATATTATTTCATTCTCACATCCTGATGATGGTTCATTGAGTATGAACCAAAATGTTGGTCAAAAAGTGAATACATGATTATATCCATAAATTTTCTTACAAATGATTACTCTACCTAAAATTTGACCATTGCATAAAAGAAAACAACAACTAGATTAGTATCAAGAAGATGAATTTTACCAATATCATAGATTCAAGGGACATGATACCGAGAAATGCAAGTAATCACGACACTTCATTCAAGATTTAAGAAAGAAAGGAGATATAGAAGTAGGTGAGAGTCCAACTAGTCAATCTAAAAATCAATAGCTGAAAATATATTAGGACCCCTTGCCTAAGCATGATCAGAGGCAAAAAAAACCACTAAAGGATCAGTGACAAGCCTCCACTTCTAATAAAACTGATTATCACTCCATCCCATACTAATACATTAATACCATTAAAATCTGAATCCCCCAAGAGCCCACACATCTACCATTTACCATCTTTAAAATTAACAAGGAAATAAATGATTGTGTAGTTACTACATGACATGGCAAGATCACCATTCCTGAAACACCTCTAAAAGACCCATCCACTTCTACATATCAAAAGTCCACTATCCCTAAGAAATTTTTGAGTTCTTATGATAAACCATATGATATCATCCAATAGCCTGAGAAGACTCCATCTCAAATCTCTCTCATATATCTTCTTAAGACATCATCGATACATCCAAGAGATACTTAATCAAGTCCTAGAGGAATTATAAGTCCCCATGAATATTGACATGAGCAAATTTTAGGCCTTGGTGGTTCATTTATCTCCTTCCCAATAGATTAATTTTAGTTTACAAGATATGCCATCTATAGGCCCTCATCATAATTATCCACTATTCATTGAAATTTCTATTACCAATCATAAGATACCATGGATACTCATAGATGGAGGGTCAGCCTTGAATTTGTGCAATATTGACTTTTTCAAGAAGTTTGGGTACTATAAATCTTCATAAGGTCCTATTTTGATAATGATTGAATCATATTATGGTAATGAGAGGCCGTCTGTAGGCACTATTTATCTTCTTATAGCTATGGGACCCATATTCCACCAAACCCTAATTCATGTAGTGGACATTGATCCCCTATACAATCTAATTTTGGGATGCCCTTGCATTCATGAGATGCGATTAGTGCCCTCTACCCTATATCAATGTCTAAAATTCCCACACATTATAATGGAAGTCATATTTCTAGGGGAAATAGAACAATTTTGTGGCTACCAAACAGAACAATCTCATCCTACTTTTTATTGCCCCAACACTCACACCTACATAATTTGGTGGGACTCGTAGTCCACTAAAACCTAATTAATATAGTGGATATTGATCTCTTGTAAAATCTACTTTTGGTATGCCCTTGGATTCATGAGATGAGATTAGCAACCTCTCCCCTCCATCAATATCTAAAATTGCCACATTCTAGAACGGAGGTCATAATTCCAAGGGAAATAGAACACTTTCATAGCTACCAAATGGAACAATCTAATCCTAATTTCTATTTCCACAACACAATATAATCCTCTTATAATACCAAATATATAAAATATATCCACCCTAATGATTTATTATGATGCAAAGTCACTAACCTCAAAGTCCTAACTGTACAAGTCATACACACTTTTCTCTATCTTGCAGGCTTCTTCGTAGCCTTTTTTTTACTTTTCTTGATAGTATGTATAATATAAGATTGATCTTTATAAAATTTAGTAATTTTATAGTACCATCTATTTATTTCTATGTATCCACAAGATTTCTTGGTTCAAAACCACTCATAGACCACTTTTGTAGCCCATATCAGTCCTAATTAGGTCTCCCAAGGCCTAAATACAACAAAAACATATTATTACATATACCTAAAATTTGTATGACTTTGAAACCTCACTAATATTTTATAATACCTTAAACCACACCCATCACAAAGTTTTGGTATTTTTTATTGGTTATAACTCTCACAAATCAAGTTTCCATTTGAAAACCCTAATTCAGGGTTACCACTGTCTGCACATACTCGAGAGGGAGGAATTTGAGGTTTTAGGTGAAAAATAAAGTTTCAAGACACTATGAAGGTTAGAATATATCTATACTCTCCTTATACACCTTATAAAATTATAATATATCCCTCTTTGTACTTTTGTAACTCACTTTTGCACTGCTTTGTATTGGACTGTGTATACATTCCCTAGCATCTATAGGACTATATTGTCCTTCTCACACAAAAGTATGGAAATAATAAAAATAAAATGCATAAATAACCTCAAAAGAATAATAAAAAACTTAAAAATTAATAAATATCATCAAAAACTTATCATTATTGTATCTTTCTTCACGTATCAGTCACACACAATCAATATCCAATGCACATACACAAAAAACAAGGTTTACAGTCACTTTTCATCAACCTTGAGGAATTATTGGATTATTTTATTATATAATGAATCTCTTTCACCTTTAATTAATGATCTTACACCAAAAATAAAGCATTTTATACATCCTACAACTACTCTAACTACCTTTGGACCTTCCAACAGTCACTAGAAGGCTAGTTAAGTAATGAGAACATACCCCAAGTTGGAAATTCCATACATATCTAAGTTAATACCCATGGTATATATCATGGTGTATTTAAGAGTTCATTACCAAATTTGATACAATGACAATTTATTCTAAATAGTCTTACAACACCTAGACTAGGCAAAATAATTCAAAAACTCAGTTTTGGTGAGAAAGGTCAAATTTGAATTTTCAACAAGTCAAACCTAAAAAATAACACCTTAAAATGAAAACTAGGGATTGTATAAGCATCCTAAGACTCCTAAACCATCATCAAACCAAAATTTTAAAAATAAAGCCGAAATTTGTAAGAAAAATAAGCCTAGGATTGATGCCCCTGCATCATACTCCCTGGGGAAAGGGAAAAAGACTCAGGGACTGTTATACAAAAGTTCTAGAGTAATCCCATGATTTTTGATGTCATGATATATCATCCATGTAACATCTTCAACTAGTTATTTTTTCCACTTGACTAGATACTTGAAAACTACTTGTCTCTAGTCTACTTGAACACTTTCTTGTCTAGAATGCATTCCAATTCATCTGGTTTGGCTTGAGGCAACTATTTTTCCTAATCTATACTTGTAGTTGATCCTTATGCTATGTCTTCACCTTTTGATCTAATTTATTTATTTTGAGAAATTAGATGTTTAATTCCTAAATAACAAATGGGTTTGAGTAGATAAAATTAATAAATAATATGCAATAATTAAGCCACTAATTTATTTAAACAAGTTGTACTTTTACCTTTCTATATAAATAGTAATGAGTGAGAAAATATGACTTAACTTATTCTAGTTTGTTATGGCTGAGATAGAGTCTGATTTTGGAGGAACAAGATTGTAACACTATCACAAAATGAGATCTAGAGTTTGTTTCTTGATTAGATAGGACCATTAAAAATAGGACACCCTATTGTCTAACATTGTAGTCCTGGTCTTGTTGTTGTCCAAAATTCTCATAGAGATATGATTTTTTTGAGTTTTGTTCACAGTGTCTGTGTGAGCCTGTGTACCAAATTTTATATCCTTTCTATCAACAAAACTCCCTATAGAGTTGGTTCTTCATATGCTTGTGTCTTCTATGAAATTGAATGGAACTTTGACAAATAGGGAAAAGGGGTTAGTGTGAAAACACTATGTTGGATACACTTCACACCCCATGTGTGGGCACGCTGCCTACATACCAATACTTTGAGGAAGGATCAAGCTATATGTAGTTCTTCCATTAAAGTGCTTGGTGTAATAGTGTGATAAAAATGTAAGTAAATACAAATTTGGGTGTACTTAGAATGACTAGGGACTAGTGTAGAGGTTTGAATAAACTTGAAATATTGTTGGATGGCTATATGTAGAGAATAGGGAATAGAGCTTGAGTAGTCTTGCTTTTATTCTTGTTTCAATCTTATAAATGAGTTCCAACCATTATAAATGGAATTTGAATGGACTTTTATAGGGAATTTAATTATCATAGATTAAATGAATTCACATTAGGCTAACATGACTAAGGATAAGGATCTGGGAGAATACGATCATTTGAACCAAATTTACTTTTGGATAACAACATTGTAAATAAGAGACCCTACTTTTCAGCATTATGGTCCAAGTTTGGGTGCTATTTTCCTAAGGGTAGGATAATTATGGGGATGGATTTGTCATGGAAAGATCAGCGTGGGTTAGTAAGGGTTCAATTTAGAAGGTTATAGATGACTGGTAAACTTTGAAAACATGCCTAAGAGGGTCAAGAGAGAAATCAAAATAGACCTATGGATTTTATGTCCTTATCCATACTCAATTTACCAAATTTATCATTTTATATTACTACATACTCCTTTTTTTTAAGGGTACAAATATGAAACATTAAGTATTGGTGATATGCCTATATCACTAGGCAATTCTAACTTATATGCATTGTTAGAAAACTTCCTAAGTACCTTACAGGGACCAATTTTATTCATATTAAGCTTATTTTTATCACCTATTGGAAACTTTTCTTTCCTAATATGAGCCAAAACCAAATATCCAATCTAAAAATTCATCTCTCTTCTACTTACATCTACTTACTTTTTGTATTTTTTTGCACTAGCTTCTAGATGCTTCCTTACCTATTGATGAAACTCCCTCATGCCCACTAAAAATTATTCTCCTTTAGTAATCCTCTTTTCCATATGACTAATATTTATTATCTCAAACACTCTTATAGGTTTCATACCATATAACACTTGGAAAGGACTCATTGGAGGAGTCATTGTAGGCAAATTCTGCTTAAGGTAATACAAGATCCCACTACTTTAGATTATCCTTAGATAAACACCTCAATAGATTCCCTAGACTCATATTAACCACCTTAGTTTGACCATGTGTCTTAGGGTGGTAATATAAATTGTAACTCAAATTTATGCCTAGTTTTCTCCACAGTGTCCTCCAAAAGTGGACTAGGAACTTAGTATCTCTATTAGTTACAATGTTTAGTGGTAGTCCATGAAGTCGTACTACCTCCTTAAAGAATAATTTTTCTACTTGGGTGGTATCATTAGTGGTCCTTCAAGGAATGAAATGTGCCATTTTGAAAAATTTGTCCACAACTACATATATAGTGTCAAAACCTCTATGTGTTCTAGGTAGTCCTATAATAAAGTCCATGCTTATGTATTCCCAAGGTCTATTTGGAACTGGTATAGGTTGATATAAACCTATATTAGTTCTCTTCCCTTTTTCCATTTTATAAATTTTACACCTCTCAACATATCTCCTCACTTATGCTTGCATCTTAGGTCAAAAATAGTGTCTAGTGAGCTGCTCCAAGGTTTTATCAAGCCCAAAGTGGCCTACCATACTCCCACTATGCTTCTCTTGAATCAAGTTATATCTTATTGAGCCTATTGGCACACATAGTTGCACCCCTTTGAACACTAACCCATCTTGTATGATATAGTCCAACCATGGCTCTTTGTTGAGTGTAGTTCGATGCTTGCAAGCATTGTATGCTTCTTTGAAGTCTTAATCATATTCATACATTTACTTGAGTGACTCAATAACAACACTCTTAATTTGTATTTCATGCACCAAAAAGACTCTCCTACTCAATGCATCTACCACCTTATTACTTTTTGCTTGCTTATGCTTGATAGTGAAGGTAAAAGTCAACATATACTCCACCCATTTCATGTGTCTCTAGTTTGAATTAGGCTAATTGATGATGAATTGAAGTGCATGATTATTTCTATAGACAATAAAATCCTTTGGCATTAAGTAATGCCTCCACTTTTTCAAGGATTTCACCATTGCACAGAATTCCAAGTCATAGGATGAGTACTATTTCTTGGCATCATTGAGAGTTTCACTAAAATAGGCTATGGGTATGTTCTCTTGGCTTAATACAACATATATTGCCACTCCACTTGCATCCGACTCTATATGAAATGCTTTTTTAAAGTTTAGTAGTGTTAGGATAGGCTGATCCATTATCCTTTGCTTCAAATATTAGAAACTCCTTTTAGATTTATCACTCCAAATAAACCTTTTTATTATCTCCCCTAATGGTGTTTATTATGGGAGCACATAGAAATTTATAATAAACTTCCTATAGAAACTTGAACGCCCTTGGAAACTTCTTACCTCTCTAGCTATTCTAGGTGTTGGCCACTCCATGATTGCCTTAACATTATCCTTGTCCATCTTTAGCATGCCTTGAGAGATGATAAATCCTAGGTACAATAGTTCTAATTTCATAAACTCACACTTATTTATTTTTATTAACAACCTTCCCTCTTGCAACCTTCTCATGACTAGATGCAAATGGTGAAGATGATCCTCCTTATTAGGGTTGTAGATAAGTATTTCATCCAATTAAACCACTAAAAACTTGACTATAAAAGGTTTAAGTACTTAATTCATAAGCCTCATGAAATTTATTTGTGCATTGGTCAAACCAAATGACATAACCAACCATTCATACAATCCTTCATTAGTTTTGAAAGTAGTTTTCCTCTCATCCCCTTGTCTGATTTGAATATGATAATACCCACTCTTGAGATCAATTTTGGAAAAATAGATTACTCCACTAAAGTAATACATCAAATATTCCATCATGGGAATTGGAAACCTATATCTAATGGTGATCTTGTTGATAGCCCTATAGTATGCACACATTCTCCACTCACCTTCTTTCTTAGGCACCAACACTATAGGCACTACACAAGGACTAAGAATTTATTTTATCAGTCATTTGTCTAGAAGATCTTGAACTTGTCTCTTAATTTTTTCAATCTCCTTATGGTTAAATTTTTAGGCTACCTTTTTATTCAAATTTTCTCATGGAACAAAGTCTATGTGATGAGTGATGTTCCTCATAGGTGGCAATGTACTTGGCAGCTCATCAACTACAATTTATTCATAATTTTCCAACATGTCTTGGATTTCTTGAGGAAATTAATTTAATTTATTGGATTTCATAGTAGTTATATGCTTGACTACCAATGCAAATCCCAACTCCTCTTTATTCATGGCATTTAAAAACTCTTTACCACTTACCAACATCACATTTGACCCAACTTGTTGGTCATTATCTTCATCCTTCATATGCAACAAGGTATGACTAACTCCATCTTTGACCAAGGTTTAAAAATTCATTCTACCATTATGAGTGGTTTTACTATCACATTTCTAGGGCCTCCTAAGAAGCACATGGTAAAAATCCATGGGGATCATGTCACAGAGGACCTTGTCCTTGTACCTTCCAACTTAAAATTAGAACCAAATTTGTTCACTTAACAAAACTTACTAAACTTTGTAAAACCATGAGAATTTATATCATATGGGGGGAGGAAACTTATTCAATCCAAGTTTATTGACCATTTTAATAGAGACTAGATTATCTATACTTCCTGAGTCTATGACCATTTCACAACATTTACCTTGGCATTTGCAAGTGGTTCTAAAAAGAGTTTTCCTTTATGGTGGCTCCTTCTCCTTATGTGTCTTGATCAACACTCTCCTCATTATAAATGATTCTCCTATCTCATGTTCCTCCATAAGTGATGGAAAATAAACTCTCTTCCTCAACTACATGTGCAATCTAATTTCTTCCTTCAGTTCTTAGACTCCCTATTAGTTGATCATCTGGGCACTCCCATGACCTATGTCCAAAAAATTGTTATAATTAAACACCTTCCCACAAAACCATATGATCCTCTACCCCTTGATGCATATCCACCCCTGAAATAAGGCCTTCTACCTCTAAATCATCCTCTTGAACTAGATGGTTTCTCATGTGAAGTACTACTTTATCCTTGGCTTCTTTACAAATATATTCTACCTCCTTACTAACTTTTTCCCATTAAAATTATGACTGCATCTATTTTGTTAGTTTTTTTTTCCTATTGATTTTCTCTTCAACATTCAAAGCCAACTGGTAGCATTCTTCTAGTGTCTTTGGACTAGAAAGACTCAACTCATCCTACAAGTTATATCTCAAACCATTGAAATATTTATCCACCTTATCATTTTCATCTTCTAGGTGACCTGATATAATGCTTAGTTTTTAAAACTCTTTAGTATATTATCTTCCCCCCATCTCTTTATGTTTCAAGTTTAGAAGTTTTTTATATAAGTTGGTGATATAGTCACTATGCAAGAACTTACTATTCAACTTGGAAACCATTCTACCCCAAGACTTGATCTTGGATTTTCCTTTATTATTTATCTCATCTTATACTTAATCCCACCATAGGGATACACGACCCTTCAACTTGGTCGTAGAAAATTTCACTTATTGCTCTTCTAGTACATCTTCAAACTCAAAGTATTTATCCAAATCTCCTATCCAATCAAGGATTTATTCTCTACTAAGGATTCTTGCATATACTAGAAGATATAGTTTGGGCTTGGATCCTTAACCTTTTACCACCTTTAACAATATCTTAAACTTCTCCTCTTCAGTTTCTCTCTCCTTCATCTTCCAACTCTAGTGCCTATGGATTTTCTTCCTCTTGGTCACTCAAATCACATGTGACTACTCCCCTTCTCTGATTAAACTCAAATATTATGAGTATAGAATCAAAGTTGCCTCTAAGTTTTCTCAAATCTTACAATATTACATCGCCCATATGTATGGTCGTTTCCCTCTCAACTACACATTTCTCCTTGGTGGCATTTTGTCTCCTCATAGGCAATTTGTAAAAAAAAAATCCTAGCTTCTTTTATTCTCAGAGAATCTAACCTTATCCACTAACTTCTAGGTGTCTTAACCTAGATATGATACCAAAATGATGAAAAATAACTACCCTCAATGTCCCAACCCTACAAGTTTTACACACTTTTCTCTATCTCACAGGCTTCCTAGTATCCTTATTTTTACTTTTCTTGATAGTACAGACAATATAGGATTGGTATTCAAAAAATTTAGTACTTTTCTAGTACCCTCTATTTATTTATATTCTTCCACAAGTTTTATTAGTTTAAAACCACTCATAACCAATTTTATATCCCCTATCAGTCTTAATTAGGTTTCTCAAAGACTAATTACAACAAACCTATTATTTTATACACCTGTAGTTCATAAAAAATTGAAACCTTAAGAATATTTTATAGGAAATTAAACCACAAAAAATAAAATATTTTATATATTTTTGACTAGTTAAAACTCTCACAAATCAGGTTTCCATCTGAAAACCCTAATTCAGGGTTACCACTATTTGCACAGGCCTGAGACAGAGGAATTTAAGGTTTTAGGTGACAAATTAAGTTTCAAAATACTGTTAATATTGGAATATATCTATACTCACCTTATACACCTTATAAAATCACCAAATATCCCTATTTATACTTATGTAACTCACTTTTGTACTGCTGTGTATTGGATTGTGTATAGATTCCCTAGCATCTATAAGATTGTATTATCCTTCTCACACAAAAGTATGGAAATAATCAAAATAAAATGCATAAATAACCTTTAGGGAATTAAAAAAAATTTAACAATGCACAAAGATCATCAAAAACTTGCCTTTATTGTATCTTTCTTCACTGATCAGTCACACACAATCAATCTCCATTGCACATAAATAGAAAATAGGGTCTAAAATCACTTCTCATCAACCTTGAGGAATTATTGGATTAGTTTCTTGGAAATTTAATCTTACACCTGAAATTATTGATATTACACCCAAAAAAAATCTTTTTATATGTCTTACAACTTCTCTAACTACCTTTAAACCTTTCAACAATTATTAGAAGGCTAGTTAAACAATGAGAACATACCCCAAATTGGAAACTCCATATATATGTGAGTTAAGACCCATGGTATAGAATCATGGTGTATTTAATAGTTCATTAAAACAATTTTATACATTCAAAATTCCTTCCAAATAGTGCTACAACACCTACACTAAGCAAAATAATTCAAAAATTTAGTTTTGGTGGGAAAGGCCAAATTTGAATTTTTGACAAAATAGACCTAAAAACTAACACCTTGAAATGAAAACTAAGGATGATATAAGTATAATAAGACCTCCTAGACCATAATCAAACCAAAATTTGATTAGGAAATCCAAAATTTGTAAGAAAACTAAGCCTAAGAGTGATGCTTTTATATCATATTACTTGATTCATTTGAATCCCTAGACATCACTCATCTTAAAATAAATTCTAAAGGATGTGGGGAGTATGAATACAAAAACAACTATGGGTCCTATGTTATGAAACAAAATAAAATTGCTATTTATCAATTTGGTTCCATGACCTTCACAAGTGCAGGTATGTTATCAGATGAATTTTTTAAGAACCTGATGATTCATGTATCATTCATAAAGATGAGGCCCTAGAATTTCATAATAAGAAATACCCCCAACTTTAGAAGATGCTTCAAAATATGAACTATAAGGGAAAATGACTAAGAAGAGATGAACAAGGTAGGATACAATTTATAGGGGTTAAAGAACACCCAAAATGTCTTGGTTTAGGGTACAAACCCATAGGTATTGACTTAAACACTATCATTATGGACACTTATTCAATTACTAAAGAGTCTACCTCTGATTAAGAAGTCAAAACAAGTTCCATCTATAGTTTTTTGAAGACTTGGCTACCATTAATCTCTTTCCCAACACTACCATCTCCACCATCAACATCTCCCTCTGTGATTCCACACTTATAGATTGGTATTAGAAGAATGAGTTGTATTTTAATGTATTCTAAAATGATGAGGTCATTATTGAATATCTAAGATCTAGAGATTTTATACCATCAAAAGACCACAAAAAAGGATTCTCTATCAATTTAAATTAATTAGCATATTTTAGAGAGCAACAAGTGTCTCTAAATCAAATCAAGGAAGAGGAATATGAGGAAAATGGTCCCTCTTCAAATATGGAAGTAATCCAATCCACTCTTAACAAATAAGAGTCTTATTTAGAATTAGATATAGAGCTCCCAAAAGAACTTATTTTAGGAAAGGAATAACATATATTCAGGATCAGTCACCTTATCTTATTGAAGAGGTTATATAAGTGAATATCAAAACAAATGAAAATTCTATAATAGTCAAATTGGGGGAAATTTTTACATCCAAAAATAAACAAATCCTTATTGAGCTTCTCAAAGAATATATAGATGTATTTTCATGGAGCTATTCTGACATGCCTAGCTTAGACCCTACCTTGGTTCTCTATCATTTGGTGGTTCATCTGAATGCAAAACTAGTTAAACAAAAACTCCATAAAATTCACCCCAAGGTGGCCCTCTTGGTCAAATAAGAATAACACAAATTCTTGGAAGTTGGGTTTATTCAATAAATTGACTATTCTAAGTGGATTTCTAATATTTTCCCCATGGCCAAACCATAGGGAGGAATAAGGATCTATACCAAATTTTGGAACATAAACAAGGCATGTCCCAAATATGACTTTCCCTTACCCAATATCGACATGATCATGGATTCTATCATGGGGTATGAGATGCTTACCCTCATAGATGGCTTTTATAGCTGTAATCAAATTAAAATTGCTCCTGAGGACCAACACAAAATGGCATTTATCACTCCTTGGGGACAATCTACTATCAAGTGATGCTTTTTGGTCTAAAAAATGCGATAGCCACTTACCATAGGGATGCGATAGTAATATTACATGATATGATGCATGCTATTGTATAAGACTACATGGATGACATATTAGGAAAGTCTAATCTCTGATCAAAACATCTAATGGTCATACAAAGAATTTCTAAGAGGCTTAGGGAATACAAAGTTATATTGAACCCTAAGAAATGTGTATTTGAGTCACCTCAGGTAAAATTATGGGGTTTATAGTCTCTAGGAAAGGCATTAAATTAGATCATAATAAAGTAAAAGTTTCCTCATCCTAAGAACGTAAAGCAATTAAGAATCCTTCAAGGGAAAATATATCCATCTGTCAATTTATCTCATAATTGGTAGATAAGTGTCTCCCCTTCACTCATTTCTTAAAAAAGGGGGCTCATTTTGACTAGAACTTAGAATTTCAAAAGGCTTTTGATAATCTAAAGTAATATTTGGTGAAGCCTCCAATTTTATCACAAACTATATTAAGAATGTTGATAATTTTTTATATCTCTGCTATACCTTATGCTAGAGGTGCCTTACTAACTCAACATAATGATGAAGGTGAAGAAAGAGAAATTTATTATCTAAGCATAAATTGAATCTCATATGAGCTCAACTACACCCCTATTAAAAAATATTACTTATCTGTATTTTTTGCCTCATAAAAACTCTAACATTATATGTTGAATAACCAAGTTAAGCTCATAGCAAAGGTTGATCCCCTTAAGTGCATACTATCTAAATTGGCTCTAATTGGTAGAATGCACAAATGGATCATGTTAATAGGTGAATTTTATGTTGAGTATATAAATCAAAAGGCCATATAAAGACAAGCCATTGTAGATCAACTTGCAACAACACCCATAGCATACACTAAACCATTAATCATGGCCTTTCCAAATGAGTCTATATTGGCTACTGAAGAGTCCAAAAGCTAGAAGTTATATTCTGATTACTCTTACACCATGTATGGGTCAGGAGTATGAATCCTTTTGGTAACCCCACAAGGTGACCTAATCCCTAAATCTTTTTTAATCACTTTTCCATGCACAAATAATATTGTTGAATATGAGGACTTAGTTTTTAAACTACAATACCCCATCCAATGGAATATACAAAATATACAAGTCTTTGGTGATTTTTATTTGATTATAAAATAGGTGAATGAAGAGTTCCAGATAAAATATGAGAAATTAATTCCCTATACAAAATAATGAACTAATTGAAGCAAAGTTTTCAATTGATAACATTTGAGTAGGTTCGTAGGGGAAGTAATAAAGCTACCAACTTAATGGCCACTATTGGTTATTTAATATATATTATATAAGATGTATTTGAAGGTAAATTTATAATTGAAAAAATATTATTTCCAACTCATCAATCAATGGCTCATTATCAAATTTGTGTTATCCCTGATCCTAGTCTACCTTGGTACCATGACATTTATACCTACCTCCATGATAATATTCTACCACCAAATCTCAATCATCACCAATGAAAAGACTTCATTCATCGCATATCCCATTATACCATCCTTGGTAGCATGTTCTATCAGTGAGGCTATGATGGGACCTTGTTGAGATGCCTAACATCAAATGAGGCTATTCTTATGATCAAGGAGGTCCACGATGGTATCTATGGTAGTCATGTTAGTGGGATGGCCCTGGACAAGAAGTTACTCTATATTGGATACTATTGATCCACAATAGATAATTATGACTAAAAATATGTGCATAAATGTGTAGCTTGTCAAAAACATGGTAACCTCATCCATGCACCCACACAAGAACTATAACCTATAATGAGCCCATGGCCATGTTCAATATGGGGATTAGACCTTATTGGAAAGATTAATCCTACATCATCTAATGGACATAACTTCATAATCATTAATACAAAATACTTCACTAAATGGGTCAGATTAATGCTGCTAATTTATACCACAGGTCTACAAATATCAAAATTCATTCTAAATTATATTATTTTTTGCTTTGGGATCCCCACCAAAATTATATCAAATAAAAATAAATCATTAAAAAATCAAGAATTTGAATACTTGTGTAATTATTATCACATTTAGAAGCATTTCACTCCACCCTACTATCCCTAGGGTAATGGTCAAGCAGAAACAACTAAAAAAATGCTTCTCAAAATTCTCAAGAAAATTGTTAATGATGCTAGTAAAAATTAACATTTACAATTGTATCCAACTCTTTGGTATTATAAAATTAGTGTCAAAAAATGTATTGGGGCTACTCCATATTATTTATTCTATAGAATAGACACAATCCTACCAGTTGAAATTGAGCTTCCCTCTTTATGAATATCTTTATGGGGTGTGATCACTGATAATAATTATAGCTAAGAAAGACTACAAGAGATTGAGTTACTAGATGAAAAGTGTCAAAATGCTCTGAATCACCTTAGGGCATATTAAAATAAGCTTAAGGGTCAATATCTCAAAAGGATCTAGTATATATAATTCAAATTTGGTGACCTAATCCTAAAAGATAATTATAAAAACACCAATGTTGAGCGGGAAAAGAAAATCAAATTTGAATCAAAATTAGCTTGGGCCCTATGTTATTATTACAAAATTTAGATCAAGAGCCTAAAAATTGGCTACTTTATATGGTGATGAGCTTTATGATACCATGAATATGCTACAACTAAATCACTTTTATACTTAAGGGGATCCAAATAACCTCTGTCTATGAGTCCCCACTCTTGGGGGTGCATCCATCTATAGCCACTCCACTTCTTCCATTTTTCCATTTCATCCTCTCATTTTTCATATGAACTTGATCCTAATCATGGGTAGATAATATATGCTTAGGGAAAATTAGGAGATATGAGTGTCAAATTAGGGAAAATCATTATTGAAAGTGCAAAGAAGATATCTGTTGAGGAGAACCCACTTTCAAACATTTGCTCATTCTATTTTGATATCCTATTACATATCCTAATCACATCCTCCTCAACAACTCTTTTTCCTATCAACCTCAATTACATCCAAATTCATCCATCCCCATTTATCCTCTAAGCATAAATCTACATGAACCCACTAACCTCATCACTAAAGAAGGGTCATATAATGTTCCTACTCCAGGATCTATAGTATGCTTTGTAACCGAATCTTGACCGTTCATTTTAGACTCTAAGAATTGTTGTTATAATTGGTTTTTGATCCTTGCCTCACTTACAACAAAAATATTTGGGCACAATCTACCATTGTAAATATCTATTTAACCATATCCCTAAGGTCATCTTGTATGCACTTATCATTATTCCCTTTTTTATTGCTTAGTTTCCTTGTCATTTTTAGGGTTTATGCCATTCTTTAAATAATACCATCATCCTCTTATTTATAATGATTTGGTTGTCCTTGGAAATTATGTTTTTGAATAATTTAAGTATTTCAATACCTTATTAAGAGTAAACGTATATACATTTAAGTCTTCATTAAGTTTGGTTTTTAAAAATTGTTGTGTCAAAATTTTGTTATAAACATTAATCTTTGTACATATGTTATATTATCCTTTATATATGTCACTAGTATATCTTATTAGTAATCATTTAGTCCTGTAATTTTTTTTTCTATTTTTAATCCTTTTTTTAATTATTAATCAATAATTTTGTGTTGTTGTCTTTTTAAGTGTTAATTTTTTGTCCTTTTTTGACAAAGGGAATAAGGATGTCCTTAAGTGACTAACCAACTTAGAAATTGGGAATGTCACTAAATGGAGTTCCTTCTCCAATTCCCTCATGCACTTTGAGTCAAATATGACCTTAACTATCTTCATGTCATGGGTACACTTATACTCATAAGTGCCAAACTAAAATTGGATTACCTACATTTATAACAATTTCAAGTACCCAAAAATCATATGCCTCCCCATAAACATTCCATTGTCATGTTTAAAAACCCTAGCCTACTACTCAACATCCCACCCACCTCCTTGGTGTAGGAGGATATTACCCATAATTAATTTGTGAGACATATGATTCCATGGATTATTTATCTATCTACTAGCACATGTTATTAATCATAACATTTTCCATTTCATTATACCATCATGTTCTCATATAAACAATAAACAATGTTCATATCTAAACCATAACACATATTAAATCCATACATTGACATCTATAGCTCATTATCATAATCCCATCTATAAATACTCATAATCATATGAAAATAATATCCAATGACATAATCTAACTACATACCAACAACATCCATATATCCATAATCAATAATCACATGTAAATAAATAATTCCATACATCATCATGCACAACATAATCACAATAACAACTATCCATAATGTTCATAAGAGTCCATGTCAAAATATATAACTACACAAATGGGCCTCATGGGCATCAATGATATATAATAGTGCATTCCCGTAATATAAACCATGTCTCAAAACTACAAGTCTAGATCGCTACTATTCAAGTGGCCTCCTAGTAGGCTGATGAATGGACTAGGAGGAACTAGCTCTAAAGGTCAAAACTTATTGATTTGCTAGCATTGATCCCTCATATAAATCTATGTAGTATTAAGCCTCTCTTGTCAGCTAAGATATCTATCTCATAACAATCCCCATACCCTATTGATATAATAGAATATCATCTTCATCCTTGGAAATTTTAGCCACATGTAGCCCTACCTCTCTCTCCCTCAATCTTGACTGTAACTATGTAATATGCTCTCATAATGATGTTATCTATGTGTCATGGCTATGAATCTACCTTTGGAGTATAACTATCTATCTATCTATCCTAAGCCTATTTTTTACTAAGCTACCCCTACAAGGATGATACCTAACCCAATAATCTTGTAACCTATCCCACTACACCCACCATCTAGTTATCCCTCTATATAATCTGCCTTTACAGGTCTATGACCATCCTATCTCACATGGTTGTAATACCTACTACCTCTATTACTCAAGCTTTTACCTCTCACCTCAACCTATCCAATATTTCTTGGTCATCCTCACACAAAGGTGGCATGGATGGCCTTGTATAATCTAACCCTACTCTCCTCCCTACCTAATGCCCACCTATGACCTACTCTCCTCCTCTTACCCCCTGATCTCCACTATCGATCACCATAAAATATAACCCCACCTACTCACCCTATCTATCCTATGATTATGGTTGTTCCCTTTTATCTTTCATCCTTCCTAACTGAGCCCATACCTATAATGATCTTTGTAAATCCCTGTCCTCACTCCTACCAATTGTATAAGCAATCTATAAGGCTATCCCTAGGCCCACCACCCTTTATATGTTGTAGTCACTCCTAGATATGATATTTTTGTCTCATAATCCCATATAACATGGGCAATACCCTCATAATATACTCTCATTAATTATCTATCTATTGTAGTCCCCCACTATAATGTCTCTTTATCACTATGAGCAAACATATGCTCCTCTCTTGGTACATCCTACAACCTCCTAAACTACCATTGAAACTGATGAGGCCTATATCTCTTGATGATGTGATCATGTTGAATATTCAAATAAAACTTTGTGATCATAAAATGAGTCATATCTACATCCTCGACCCATCCCCATTGGACCTATCTATATGACATCTAAGTAATCTAATCAACTCTCAAACTGTGAAATGTCTATCTATAGAATCACATGTCACCAACATTAGATATTTGAACTCCTATAATAATATACCACATAAAAACTATAGGATGATTAGGCTCTCTATCTACAAAAGTACCCAATGGTAGCTCTATTACAATATGCTCGCAACTTCATATTTGTAGTAATAGGGATGGACCAAGGCTAGCTAGCCCTCTATAGTCCCCCATATATAGCTCTCTATATAGATGGGAAAGTACCAAAAAATACTAATTAAAAACATGGTAACCCTACACCATGTTAGCTACCACATCCCCCAATCCTAAGTGAAACCACTGTCCACTCTTATCTAAAATTAGTATGTTATTAATAAGAGACATCACCAAAAGTGTCAACCTATCAGTCATCCCTTCTCTTAATGATCTATCAATGTCTACCCAAGAATCCTGTGCTCTAATCTATAACCATTCACATAGTCTCTGGATAGTCACACTCAAGGTATGAGATCACCAATAGATCATGTTGCCTCTCATTAGTAGCCCAAAAATATTTAGTATATCCTCTAATGTCATCATCATATCCCCTATCACAAAATGGAATGTAATGGTTTTTGAATGACATCTCTCCATTAGGGTTGTAATCAATGCCCTATCAATTTGCACCATAGGCATCATAGTAATGTAATAGAGGCCAACCATCTCGAGTACCTTATAGTCTATCAGTGTCAATTTATGTAGCTCATGTAACACCACTAGATGGCATAACCTAGATACTAATAATCCTAAGTCCTCCTACACCAATAAACATCCTATCAATCTACTTACCCTATTATTCTATCACATCCTTACTATTCAAACCCATCACCACTATTTTAATTCATTTATCCTTCCCATCCCATCTACTTAGTACCTATCTATCTAAACCCCCATCTCACTCATCTAACCTTGATCCTTAATTGAACCACCTAATCAATTTAGCCCCTCTAATCATTCTCTCCTAGCTAGCTAATTACCCCTCCTAACTAACTTTTTCACTGACCTAATTAATCTCACCTAAATCCCCTCTCCACTTTCACCTTATCTATTTCACACCCTCACCTAACCCCTTATCTATTTAACTTTTTAATCACTTATTCCCACCCTCATTCTCTTCCTAACCTCTTAACTGACCTAAATTTCATATTCATCAATATCGCATGACTTACTTTTACCCTAACTCATGGTTTTGGAAATATCACCACTTAAAACCCATAATTTTACAAAACTTCATATCCAACCATGTGGTCTATAAAACCACTCTTCACCTCATGTGGTATTACAATCATGTAAATCACTTGTCATGGTATTGCAAAATCATATATCACCCCTTGTAATTTTTTAAAGCCACAACTTGGGGTTATAATATTGTAACTTGCAATGGTAACACCATAAATATAGGCAATTCCCCTAGAGGAAATATTACCTTCCCTAATTATACATGCAGTAAATACATGTAATAAATGCAAAAATGCCAAAAATAATTAGTTAGGGAAAGATTACTCTTTGATAGTAATGTTTTGATTACCCTCTGGTACTCGCAAACTCTCTCTGTAGTGTGATGTGTGGGGAAGGAAATCCATAACTTTGGTCTCTAGAGCTCAAATTCACTAAATCCAAAAGTCAAAATGACTATTTTACCCCCACTTTTTACTATTTTACCCCCCAATTCACAACTTATTTTACCCCCTCACCCTGTTTAACCTTTAATAACTATACCCTCTTAACCAATTAACTAATTTTGACTCCTGAATACCTTTCTACATCTTATTATCACAATTACCTATGGTCCCCCTATACCTATGTTGTTTCAAATAACTATTCTAGGGCATGGTCTCCTATTCCCTGCTTTATATCCAAAATCTTGCATTAGAACTACATTAGCCTGAGGTCTCTTAAGACTATGTAGGCAACACTTGGACACTTTTTATTTGCTCAAGGATAGCTCAACCACTATTAAAAACCAAAATTATCCCATCTCCCATGAGTTACTCAAATTTATTAAATCATATTTAGCTATTAAATTTATACTAAAGATGTATATTATCAAAAATCACATATCAAATGTCCTTTATAGGCCTATACTTATCCCTTACATGTGTTATTACTTGGGAATTGACACTATATCATGGCTTATTCTTTAGAGATTGGGTCACTTTATCCCATAGAAATATATTTTGGGCATCCCAATCATATCTCAATTATCCCTCGAGGTATCCCAACCCCTCATCATCTTAGTCTTATCCCACCTTAGGCATTTATTTTTGAGTGGCCATCCAACTCATTCCTCCCCATATGTCCCCTCGAGGGAGCATCATGTCTACTAACATCATTTACTAATGTATTCATGAAATGTTTTTTTATTGGAAAGACCATTAAAAATCCTACTTCACTCATTCATAATTCCATTTAAAAGAGGGGAAAAATATATGCACCTAAATCTGCTCACCTTAATTAGTCTATTAATCCCACTAAGTTATCCTATAACGATAATCCTAATCAATTAATTAAAATCTTATTTCTTATTAAATACTTCCTACACCTCATAAACCTTTCTACATCCCATATGACTAATTAATCATCCCATTATCCTATTAATAATCACACTTAACTACTAATCATTTTACATTAACTACCTACTAGCCCAATTGTAAATTAAAAATTCATATTTATTCAACTACCCCTTAGCCACCCGACCACCCTAGACTTTCCTACATACCTATGAACCTTAAACCTCATGTAATCCTCATCTAATCCCCATTATCACCTAAACTAACCTAGAAGTTTCTATATCTAGAGAAGCCTCTCTAAGATTATAGAACTCTCCCAAACTAGAGGCTTCCAAATAAATAAAAATTCCCCCAAAACTCCCTCTACCAACTTATAAATACCCATGCTTGGACCATATCCAAAATAATAATAAGAAATCAATCAGCCTTGCATATACTCTCATACTAGCTATCTTAGAGCATCCATATACTCTTGCAATCCATTCAACTATCCAAAAAAGCCATTAGATTCATCTTGAAGCTACTATCAAGCAATCCACATATAATCAAATTGCATTGGAATCGGTTGGAAAATCTTGGAGAGAAGCTACAAGGAATAAGGTGATGGTAATTTTTAATTCTTAAATTACTAATTATTTTTTTATTTCTCTTTTTGTGATTTTATTGTGATTTTGGGTTTAAGTTACTATTTATAATAATTTTAATCAACAACTCAAAAATACAATCATACATTGTGTCCCATGCTAATGATTATAACCACCTTTGGGCAAATCTTAATTTTTCCCACTCCACCCACCTTGTAGGGGAAAATGCCTATATCCTTGATTATAATCGCCTTTGGACAAATTAGTTTTTCACATTATTTTACTAGTTATAACCACCTTTGGGAAAATTAGTATTTGTACCACTACCTTATCGGGGCAAATATCCATGCCACTAATTATAACCACCTTTGGTCAAATCAGTGCCACACCCTTCGTTATTAATTATAACTAATTTTGGGTAAATAAGTCACAGATATTTTCACAACATTATAATTTATGTATTGCCTTTGGATGATTTAATAAATCAACCCCCATTGCCACTAGATCATGCCATTTTTTTCATTTTGAGGGAACGTTTGACGACTCTATTTTACCACCTACTCCTTTGAGGGGGCATCAAAGGATTATCGACCACCCTTTGGGGCATGAACTATTAGGATTAATGAATTTTGCATTCTTTGAAAAGATGTTATTGTGCCTATGTATTTTAATGCCTTCTCAAACAAGGGAAAATTGCAAACACTAGGTTTTGGCCACTTTCATGCCTAAACTAAGATTTAGATTAATTTATAGCAAATGAAACAATTTAAGCCTAGAAATTAGTTGAATTGCCCAAATTCATCCATGTAAGGTATTTTAATTACTTAAAAACATGACTAGGCTAGTTCATTTGGTGTATTACCTTGTATGCACTAGTAACCTAGTTTAGTTTCAACCCTAATCAAATTACAACCTAGTAATTTAACACTTTTAGTCTATTGAGCTATTAATTGAAAACATTTAAAATAATTACCAAAAGCCAAAAATCACTAATCAAGATTAATTACATTGAAAATATTAATTAACTTACCTAAATAAAAATTCCAAATCAAATTAGTGAATTTTATTTATCAAAAAAAGGGAATTTTTAGCCAAGTATGAATTCAAAGGTCAAAAGAGCTAATAAACTGATTTATTATTTCCTAAATATTCCAAAATATGAGTCATAACCTCACAAATATCTAAATTGAGTTGTCATGCCTCATAAATATCTAAAATTGAGGTGTCAGTATTTCATGAGTGTTTTGACCCAACCCAAGGTTAGCCTGACTCAACCTAGGTTATTCTTAGTCGCAACCAAAGTTATAATTTAACTTAACCTCCCTAGGGTTAGAGTTAGTTCTTGGAGATATAAATACAAGTTCCCATACCATATGTGAACAAAATTTTGTGTGTAAGGTTATTCTACAGGAATGCCTTCAATAATTTATTGAGAGTAATGTTATAATACCCATTGTATGCCAAGCTTCACACCAAGCCAAGCCAATAGCAAAGAAAAACCACAAGAGACCATTGGATAAGTGATACCACCATGGAGATGAATTGACAAGAGTCTCTGATGTCATAGACTGAACAAGAACATCCTTATGCAAACAAGAGGACATCAAGTTCAAAAAAGGAGGTAAATTATTTTTATCTCTTTTCATGATCTTATTCATCATGTCATGCTCCACCTAATTTTTAGGCAAGAGTGTTTAGTTCTAGTGTATTGTTATGCTTGATTTTTATCATTTGGACTAATAAGGAACTAATCAATGTTTGTGTGCTCTTTGATCTCCTAAACTACATGTACGGTTAATAACAATAAGGAATATGTGGCACAACTATTGAATAATCCTATTGATATACCTCATAAAGGTGTTATGCTTTCACAAAATCTTTTCTCTACTATGTTTCAAACTTTCGCTTATACTGATTCATTTGACAAAAGCATGCCTATTACCCTTGTCCATGGTTTCAATCATGTTTACACTGATGTAGCCTCTAGAGTAAATATGAATAGGGTGGTCATAAGAGGTTATGAGAATGATTAGAGTAACTTAGTGACCTTATTTTTTTTGCTACAATTGGTACTAAGACCAAGAACAACAACGAAGGGCAAGAAATTATTTAGGGTCTCTTAGAAGCATGGAAGATGGATTGGAAATAGGTCTAATTTATTATTGATTCAAAAATTTGGATTCAAATGTTATCAAATTTGAGTTCTTATAGTCATAAATATTAGAGAGTAAGTATACTGCTTCATAAAATCCATATCCTTTAAAGGAATTTTGATATAATTTTATTCATGCATATTCCCCTTTAGTTTAA
Source organism: Torreya grandis (assembly GCA_037957365.1). Taxonomy (NCBI): domain Eukaryota; kingdom Viridiplantae; phylum Streptophyta; class Pinopsida; order Cupressales; family Taxaceae; genus Torreya; species Torreya grandis. The sequence goes on from JARHVA010003864.1 coordinate 1,366,579, forward strand.
CAAGGTAGCTGATACTCTCTCTAACTAGGCTCTTGATCATTCAAATATGAAAGGCTATTGTCATCCTCCCTTTATGGGGGCCTTATAATCTCAAAGCAACAATTATGACTATGTTTGCTATGGATGATAAGCCAAAAATCACTGCTACTTCTTGCTAATTGTTTCTTTTCAACTTCTCTTTCTATTTTATTCGAAGTGGCTTTGTATGTTGGTATAGTTTCTTAAGCTTCCAACTATGATCTATTTGGTAGTAAGTTTTTTATATATTCTTGACCTTGGTGGTTGCATGAGTCTTAAGATCTTAGTTGTGTTGGTGTTTGGTTGGTACATGCACAACTCATAAGATAATCTTCTTAAGGTTAGGCATGATTTTTAGCATGTCGAAGAGGGCAAACCAGGTGTGATCCATGGGTGATTTTGGTAGAATAGATATCATTACCTCCTTGGGTCTTACCCAAATGTGGCATATTTCTAAGATGTTTTCCACAAAACCAAAAAAAATATGGATTAGTGAAAATTTACAGTTATAGGCTTTAATTATTATTTAGCTTTACAATCATTTTTCTATGTCATGAGTTCAATTCTTAAAAAAGAGTTAAAACATTATTTCTATTTATAAAATTACCATGTACATCAATGATCGATAGGTTCTTTAAATTTCAAAATTTGAAGATTTTGTCATTTAATATCCTCAAGTGTATATTTTCATGATGTTTTACTAAATTTTCTATAACATTTTGAAGAATTAAAATATTGAGATTTATAGCTCCCACATACCATATTTATTTAGAGAGATGTTTGGAATTAAAATATCTATTTGTATCATTTTTTATGCTCACACTATGTGATTCAGGATAAATGATATGTAAATAAATATTTATCAATATTTTTTTGAGAAATATCCTTTTCAAAAATTGTACATTGTTATTTTTTTACATTTGTGATTTTCTCTTGGTTCAATCCTAAGCAAATTGAATTTAATGGAAAGATGAAACTTACCAATATCCATATCACATCCATCCATACATTAATTTTGGTGCATTCATGTTGGTTTGATTTATTTATGTTATCCTTACCTTCTCCCTTTCATTTTTAATAACTTTGTCAAGTTGAACAAAGCTGATAACTATGAAATTTTCCAATGATTTAAAACTTGTCTAGGAAACTACCCTTATCCTCCAGAATATGTTGTCCAAGAAATTGCCCTTATGTACTAGAATATGCAGAGAGGAATATTTTTTTAGTGATCCACCATGAAAAAATAAATGGTGTAATAATCATTGGAAACATAATTATTTATCTTGAGGATGGATCATGGACATTGATCTGCAACATCAAGATACAACATTTATGTAGTGCTTACAAAAGTGTGTAATCCAATTGGAAATATTATCAAAGAGAGAGAGTTTTAAAAATATAGGAATAAAGTATAATGATTTAAAATTTGATTGTAATATTGTCCTTAGTTAAAGTGTTGATGTCTTCATAAAATCATTTTTTTGGCCAACAAATGTGAAACAATCAAAAGTTAAAGATAATTTCATCGGGGAATTTATATCATAATTTCTAGTCATAAAATGTTTGCACTTAGTGGGGATAAATATGGTAACAACTCTCTTCCACATGTAAACTTGGGAGTTTAACATTCAAAATTATATGATACAAGTAACAGAATGGACACTCGGATTTATCAGATCACACAATATGCTAAATTATAGTAAGAATTAGCTTGACATATAAATAATTTAAGCCCAATGGTATTACCTCTGAGTACTTACTACACTTGAAGAGGTTTTTAACTGCCCAGTTGGATTTTGAATCAAATAAGTATAAGTATTACCTCTAAGTACAATACCATACCCAATTCTACTTGATATTTTTTTAGTTGTTTGGTTGATTTAAACCCAATTTGGTTTGTCATTGTCTTGTCTTTAGAGATGGTCTATAAATATGAGTACAACGTAACATTGTATGTCCCTTTATTGTCACATTTCCATTGTTCTTATTATAAGATAAAATATGTGTCTGATCATGTGCTAATTATTGAAGGGTGAAGGCATTTTATCTAGGTTTAAGTCATGGTTAAGGATGTCCTAATGAAATTACACCAAAATACTTGTACTATAATATAACAATTTATACAGTGTTTTTTTCTATTCACAAGTTTTTTTTTTTCCATTATCACCTTTGGGAGGATTTGAACTCGAGTGATCTTGATTAAATTCATTGGATTGAGTATTTTTTACCATACAAAAATTAGATATACAAGAAGCTTGAAAATAAGTGGAATCCACTTCAACATTTTTTGTCACTTTTCATGCATTTTTATGATAATGGACAGGGTCATTGAATTGTGTTATGAGACACTAATGTGAAAATTTTTAGGCATTACTTTCCAGAAATTGGGTAGTTATTTGTTACAACCCAAGCAAACTCATTATGAGGAGAAGCTACAAGGTGATTTTTTGTTACATCTAATCAAACTACTAAGAGGAAAATAAGAAATCACAATACATGAAATCATCTATTTATCATGTTTTCTCCATTGTTTGGATCACATTAAAATAGGAGAAACTAGTCTAAAATATGGTTCTACTAGTATTCTAAATTGTCCATGCCTAATTGCACTTTGCATTTTTTGCACATCATTGCCCTTTGCATTGTTGTCACATTTTCTTTGTAGGACCTTGAATTCCCTAAGACATTATCAAACATGTTTTTAAATTTTAATGGCTTTAAAACTTATCTTGATTTTTATTATAACCTATGGGAGACCTAAGTTATAAGATATTTCATAGTGTCCTTATTTATCCATATCATGTGTATCTGGTATGGAACCTTGTAGAGATGTGTATTTAATACAAAAAAACTTGCCATATCTTGACATGTATGGGTAGACATGATCATATTTTTTATATAATCCATTCATATCTTGGTCAATTGTGATATAAAAACTATTCATGTTTGAGAAAAAGGTAAAAACAAAAATGCCCTAAATTGTAGCAGTGATTTTTAGTCCTAGAAAATAAAATCTTCATGCTTGAAAATAAAGTAAAATAAAAAAAACCTTTAATTTTCATAATTATTTTGAATCTTAGACGATAAAATATTGGCTTGTTATCAACCTAAAAGTGTCCAATGGGTAGATGAAAGATAATGGGGAACAAAAGGGGGGTATAAAGTGACACTTTTTTAAAAAAATAACAATAGTTGGACTTGGAGAGAATGTTAGAGACACTTCAAAACATAATTTGACAATGACATAAGAACATAAATTTTAGAATTTTCAATGAAGTTTTTAAATATATAATTTTTTTCAATACCTAGATGATAAAATTATGGGAAATAGATGCATTTATGATAATAGATTGGTTATTTTTGTGAAAAGATAAGGAGATTACATGTGTATAAACTCATATTTTTTTAATAAACGAATGAATTTTTGTATGAAACTTCATATATGGATAGGTGAAATGTCTAAGATTTTTGAGAATATTTTTTATTAATTATATATATAGAATAATTTTACAAGTCAAGACAGTTGAAATTTTGAAATTGCAAGTGTACAAACATAACTTTTTGACCCTAACTTCATGAAAATGTTTTTTTAAAGCATAGTTGACAATACGTAGATTGTTGAGATATAAGTTTTATAAATGTTTGATTAATATTCAAAAAGTTATAAGGAAATTTGTGATAATATTTGTAGAGTCCATAATGAGGTATGTTGTGTAGAAATTAAGTAATAATTATAAATAACATTCTAACATTAAAAAAAAAAATTAAAACTAAGATTTCCCATCTACAAACCCATAAAAAAAATTAATAATAAAAGTTGCTTGATTAGACATGTTGACAAAGATCAAAAAACCTCTAATTTTTTTATAAATCTCTTTGGTTGGTTCATGATAGAGTTTGGACTAGGTTTGGGACCCACTAGGCCTAAAACCAAGGCAATTTTGGAGGTAAAGTGGCAAAAAAATTGTAAACTTGGAAAGGTGTACATCCTTTTTTAAAGGGAAGGGTGTATGCCCTTTGTAAAGGGCATACATATAAACCAACATTTTGCACATTAATTATTTTTACCCATTTTCATGGATCACAAAGGGTGTTTGTGCTTTAAAGATCATGCATGCCCTTTATGATTCATGAATTTATCTTGGCTTTCCCATGAAATTTTTTCATTTGTTTTATTCTTTAAGAATTATAAACAAGTTTTTTTTTGTAGCTATAACATTTTGGTAAATTCTCCATTTACTTTATTTAAATCACTACAAATTCTTTAAGTTTAAATCTAAAATTGTCTTATCTTGGTAAAGATAAATAATGGGCTCAAGAAGTCCTAAAAAAATACCAATCAAAGAGTTAACAAATGAGGAAATTGAAGAGAAAAAAAAAGAAAGAAAAAGACAAGCATATAGGAGATCATCTATAAGGGCTTTTAAGCAAGGTGAAGGTGCTTCCTCCACACCAAGTAATATTTTAAATAAAAATAACATGCCAAATTCTTTATAATTCATTTTAGATATGTATTCAAATGGATAAAAGAACTCAATCAATCTTTGTTGCATGATGAAATTCAAAATTTAGAGAATGTAAGTAATGAATTTGTAATGAGTGTTGAAACATATTGACAAACGCAATATAATGAAACTTCCATTCATAATGAATTTTTTGAGTACGATGATAATCAAAATCAAGTAATGACCTCAAATCATGTGTCTCCTAATGAAGAGGAATTCAATTCACCTATAGGGTCTAATGTAGATAGTCAACCCTCTACTATCCCTACTATGGTTTAAATGGTAACACCACCCAATTTAATAGAACATACAGCTCTTACACCCACACATTTAAGGATAATAAGATGAAAATAAGGGTATTTAGTTGAAATATATGAGAAAATAATAGAACCTATGGAAGATAAAATGTCAAAAATATTAGTTTAGTGTCATGCTCAACATGTATGGGACCATAGATTTGTAATAAAATGCATAAAAAATGATGTCAATGATTTATTCAATTAATTAAAATGCAAAAAAAGTGCTCTGTGATTCATAATTTGGGGTTAATAACATTCAACATGGAGGAAATAAATAGTACAATAGTAAAGAAACTATTTAATGTATTTAAGGTAATAGGAAATAAAAGTAAAAAAAAGATAGTAATGTGGCAAGACAAGTAATAATGGAATTTGTATACACAATGTTTTCAAACTTTATCAATTAATGATGTATTCTATCTTGCAAGAACCCATTGAATCTCAATATCTCTTAGTGCATGTCTTATGGGGTGTACCAAGAAATGGATGGGTAGACCATTAGTGCTTCAAAACATTATTGTCCCTTTTTGCACTTATTATCTACACACTTGTCTCCTAAAACCATTCCCCTAAGCTTCTCCTTCTATTTTTCACCCTCCTCTAGTAATTTACCACATTCATTAGCCCTTACCTAATTTAAAACCCCTTTTTTATGGTTTATGTTACATAGTCGATCCCATCAACCTTGTACTCTTTTTCTAAAACTTATTAAGGTCTAGGTCGGCCCCTAGATAACCTAGTCCATGACCTAATTTATTTTTTTCAATTACAATACTAGGTTGACTAGGTTGACCATATTAACCTAAAACTTTGAAAAGGATTAGGGTTATATCCACGTATATAAACACATTCATTTCACCATTTCAAAGAGAAGAGAAGAAGTGAGATATATTATGCATTTTTTTATCCACCATTCTACTTAAAGAGTAAGCTCAAGGTTTCATACTTTCTTTGGAGATACAGATCTTGTCTTGTGGAGAAATATTTTAGATGCATTGATAGGTTGTGTAGCATAGAACTAATTTATCCTTGTCATCCTTACATACCACAATAACCTCTTACAAAATACCTTGGCTAAGGGAGAGATTGAGGCTCAGTGAGTTCATGTTCAAAGGTAAGTATTCCTAATTTTGTTCCTCCTTTGCAAGAGTAGATAGGTATGCATTTGCACTTCTCTTTCATGCATTAGAATTTTGTATACATTAACATGATTATATGTCTTATGTGCATGTTTAATTTTCATGTTTATTACCCTCACTTTGTGCCACAAGATTTACTATTTACTAGATTATATTTATTTTTACTTGTTATTAGTTTAGTAAATATGAAAACACAGGACCTAGTAAGGGTTATTGCATAGTTTTTCTTGAGTATAGGCTTTAGAACTCTCCCTAGTGAAGCTATTGTGGTAAGAGATCCTTTGGCTAGGTCTATCCGATCTATCTTGGTCATGACCCTGATTATCTAATGTATCCCCAATTAAAAGTGTAAGTAGGATTATATTCTCCAAGATAGGATTGATTTAAAGATATACTATATTTTCCATATCATACATTTTTGTTAACCCAACATGAATTTAACCCTTGCATATTTTATTTCACACATTCCTTTCTATCATCTTATTTTTTTTTAATTTTTGATAGTTTATCAAGCTAGGCAATATAGTTCTAACTTTATGTGCACATGTTTAATGCACAGTCACATCAAAATGACTATGTTATATTTGTGTAGGTATTTATTGGATACAAGTTATTGGATTAAATAAATTTACATAGTAATCTTATTTAATCCTAGATAAGAATACATGGTTAAACAAGTCAACTCTATTATCTTATTCTCTTTACTAGCATTCAAATCAACAAACTAGGTCTAACATGTTAACTTAGTCATATTATTTTATATACCAACATTCAAATCAATATATCAGGTCAAATAGGTTGACTTAGTCATCTTATCCTTCTTCAATACATAGGGCTTTGCAGAACTAGGTCAAACTAGTTGACTTAGTTTGCATAATTTGAAAACAACATTTAAGTCACTTTAGCATAAAATTTGTAATCTTAATAATATTCCAACCCACCAATGTTCCTTTCTTTCTCTCTCTATCATTTCAGTAATTCATTTTAATTCTATTTTATATAAGTTAGTAGTCTTCAAAACTGTAACCCTACAACCAACTAAGTCGACCTAGTCAACTTAGTTCTATAGCTTGTCTTTTGTCTAAAAGACTTAGTTGACCCATTCAACTATATTATTTAATACTTTTGATCTTATAGAATAATAGAAACCTAGTTGACTCTATTCTATACTATTTGCATATAGTGTCATCTGAACCAAATTTATGTTATTCTAAATTTGGAAATTGATAACTATTTACTAGTAATTAATTCACACTTTCATTTTTAATTATTTGCATGTTTAGAGTAGCTCACATAGTATAAATAAGTGGTTTTTAAAATTAATAATTAATTACACTAGTTTGATATTTTACATACACTACCAAATCACACAATAATCAAAATGTATTTAACACTTGTCTTACCAAGGCCTGCCTACTTGGATTTCATCACCAAGGGGGAAGCCAACTTGGTTTTTAATCCAAGTACAAATACATGGTTAATGGTATATATTGTCAAATCACTCAACACCATTATCACTATTGGATTGTGAATTAAGGGGATAGGCCCCAATACTAAGCCAATACCATTGCCAACATAGGCCTCTTTCAGCCTAAACATCCCAGAACCATCCACAGATTGCTTTCTAGTTCCTTATTTTCAGCCAAATTTCCTATCACAATTAAAAAAATATTTTCTACTAATATAATAACACTCAGAATGACAACTTCATTATCATTTACTTTTTATTTGATTGCTTACTCTCTAATCATTGTGTGTGTATTACAAAAACTTACATTGTCTAACATTGGTGCAAGGTTTTGTGATGTGTGTTTTGTGTGTTTTCTCCCATTTCTTGCTTCAATTATATTTAAAAGTTTTTCCCTATTATATCACACTATCATTATATTTGATATAGTCTCTTACAAATAGTGTTTCTCCTGTCAGCATTACACATTTGACCTATTTGACTATGTATTCTTCTTAACTTGATTTATCTCCATGTCCACAATACAAAGCCAAATTGTATGACTCTATCTCCTTTTCTATTAGTTAGGTTACATAAATAAGTCCATTGGTTTGACCCTATATCCTTATCATTTTAGTTTCATACCCTATCTATAGTACAGATTCGACCTATATGACTCTATACCTTTATCTACCTTTTGGATTACATAACATAGTCAACTTGGTTCAATCTATATCTTTTCTACCTCTTTGCCTTTTCATCATATTCATCTTCATTAATCTTTCTCCGTCATCATGAACTTCCTATTTTAAGATAATATTGAGTTGAACTCAATAGATATGATGAGCTTCACCAAACCTAATAGGTTATCACATAAGCATCTTATGGCTTCTACCCTAGACAAAAGTAATGTGCATGTAACCACTCACACTATAAATTAGGGTAACCCTCCTCATTAATATTTAGTTCACAACCCTCTTTCATCCTTAGAATATTAGCCTAAACTCAAATATAATCTATAAGTGCTCTTCTTCATCAATGAATTTTCTCAACATCAAGGAAAATATCCTTCTACCATTTACATTTTTATGATAAGCGGTCAAATTGAGGATCCCCATTCACTTCCCCTACATTATCACATGAATTTGGGGACATTAGTTTCTTTTCTTCTCAACCTCTTCCTTCTCCTTTGACCCCTTCTCATACTATGACATCTTCCTCTCTGATTTCCTCCACCTTCATGCCTAGTATCTCTATTAACATGGTATGTTCTACATCTAGTGAGCCTCTTCTAAGACTCGCTCTTCTCAATTCTTCCACTATTGCATTGTTTTACCGATGGTAATCATGCCTCTAGTGTTGATTCTTATCATCCTTCCACTAGTGCATCTTTTACCACACAATAAAATCATGATACTAATGCCTCACTTACTAACAATACCTCTCAAACTACTAATAACACTCATAGTGGTACCCAAGCCACTAGTACCAATGCCAATGCTTCACATATTGTGTTACATCCCAATTTCTTGTTAAGCAAACTATTTGGCTATTCATAGATATTTATAATTTACATATTTGATATTGGTTATATTTCTAACTAAGCTTGAGATATATGCTATTATGGAATAGTAGGATATTAATTAGATACATGATGGTACATGTTGCTTTATTATGAGTTAGCTCTATTGTATGCATTTACATTTCAAGCATATTGATGTGTTAGTTTAGTTATATTTTATGATATATGTTTATCATGTTTATATGATCTAACTACCTATGTGTTATGAGGTTGACACTAGATAACTCATCCCTCATAGCATACCAGAGAGAGAGCATCATCAAAGAGGGTGATGTAGATGGAGATGTCAGAGGTTGACATAGAAATAGTAAGAACGCTACACACACCACGGTAGTTAGCATATGGTAGAATGTATTAAAAAAAATGGTTTACACATGGTGTGTTTATTTCTACTTTATTTGATGTGTTACTTTCTGTGATTTGATAGCATAGTTGAATAGCTTAACGAATTGGTACATTTTATTATTTAGGCTAGTGGATATATTATTAACAAAAGTAGATTTAAAAATTTGGATTATTAATAATTATGAAATTATCATTCAAAATATTATAACATTTGTGGATGTTAATTGATTTCATAAAATCATAGAATTTTGACATTTAGTGTTAAAATATTAAAAAAAAATAGAAATTACTTTAGAAAAAATAAAAAACATAAAAATACAATAAAGAATTGAAAAAAAAGAAATGACTAAATTTAAGAAAATATAATATACTAAAAAAATAACTAAAATAAATAAAAATAGAAAAAAGTGAAAAAAAAAAAAGCAAAGGGAAGGATATGTCTATTCTTATAGGAAGGAAGTTAAGAAAAATATCATAAGTATTTTTGGAAGAAAAAAAAAAAAAAACATAGCAGAGAAGGAGAAGCCAAAAGAGGAGAAAAGAGGCATTGAGAGGGTAGTGTGTTAGCAAGGTCAGATGAATGAAAGGGAATTTATAATTTGTCAAGTAGGTGGTGTTATTACTTATTCACAATCATGCTAAAATAATTTAATATTATAGCCAATGTTCTTTTTGTTATTGAGAATATTTTCATATGACTAGACTCGGGTGTCGTTGTACTCCTCATTCTCAGCTTGTGAAACATACAACTTAGCAATGAAACACTAGTTTAGCTATATGTTGGTAAACCAAATAATAGATAAAATGTTGTGCTAGTTATTGAGCATACCTATAGTTTTTAGAATGTGGACTAATTTTACTTTATAAATTGAATAAATCCAAGTAAAATAGACATCATTATATATACATACATACACAGTAATTAAATACCTTAAATCATCATAACCTAGCACTTAGGAGTTGCTTTATTTATGCCTGCAGTGATTATTAAATTGAACTAGCATCGTATAAAAAAAGAGAGAGCATATTAATTACTAAATAATGAAAATCATTGTATTGATGGATAGAGAGTGTATTAAAAATAAGATAGTGTAGTAATGGATTTAGGAGGTGAATGCATTATTTAATTGTCTTGTGTATTAGAAAATCATTGTATTAAAAACAAAAGCCTATTGTATACACTTTATAAATCATCATATAAGTATTTCCAGTCCCTTCCTACTCCATTGAGTCTATATATATATATATATATATATTTATTTATTTATTTATTTATATATTGAAGTCACTTTACATAATATGTAGCTTGCATAATATGGGATCACTATGTACACATGTAGGAATGATTTGATTTTTCACTGAACAAAATATGTATCATATAAGATTGGTTATGGTATCACTATTTGCTTTATTACCAGCTATATAAACCGTATACCTACTCTGAGGATTGATTATGGCATCACTATATAATTTATATCCTAGTTTGTGTAATGTTCTTTTGAAATTATTTTGTATTTAACTCCCAGATTGTAGTAAAGTTTTGAGTCATTGCCTTTGTAAAAGGCATCACTATACTTATTTGCTCTGTTGATTAGTATAACTTTGTACATAATTATTATAAAAGGCATCAATGTCTAAATCCAAGTAGTTGTAATTAATTTAAGTCATTAATTATATCATTGAGTCATAAATTTATGATGTTAGCTTGTTAGGGTCATTATATATATATATATATATATATATATATATATATATATATATATATATATATATATATATATATTTCCTAGCTTATTAATAATTATTGAAGTCACCCTATATTTTATTTACAACTAGTGTTATGGTAGAAGTCACTTCAGTATTTTTTTATAGTTATTGTTATATGGCACTAAGTTCTCCAAATTCTAATGTTGGACTAAATGTGCATAAGGCATCGCCATACACTCATGAGTTTTATAAAATGAGTTTTAAATGGCATGCGAGTCTCTTAAATAAGATATTTTGAGTAAAAATTAAACACGAGAAAGTTGTTTGAAAGTTTAAAAAAATATAATATAGTTATTTATAGTATAGTGGGTTTATCTATAAACTAGAGTAATAAGCCAAATTTATATACAAAATTAAATAGTTGAGATTTATGGTACATACAGGTCTATGTCCAAAAGCTCTTAACTTTAATATATATGAACTTATTTGGAAACATAGTCAATATTTTTAATAATAAATGATTGAATGATCTCACTAAATATGTATAACCATAGGTGTTATGAGAGGCTAATATATCGATACCCTTTCAAGAAGTTTAATGAGGTACGTAAAGGGAACTCAACAAGTCTTCATTATGATAGGTATGGGTCACTTATTATATGTTAGTTGTGAATTAAAACATGGGATGTGAACGTAACATTAAAACAAGTTACAATATTCGTAATAAGAATTATAGGTGTATATGTAAATATTCATTAAGGTATATTCTCATGGTTATATATTTTCACGGGAGAATTATAACCTATGTTAATGAATTGGGAATAGTAAAACTTATCGAATGTGTGCGTTCAAACCTCTAAATGTATAGCAAATGCTATTTTGGGTTACTTTATGTTTCATGAAAATGGAGTTTTGGTTGTTCTAGTTGTTGAATATGAGTGTATATTTCCATATATTTATGCCTAATTTTTAGCTTGGTTGTGATATTTAGTAGTTATGCTTTAAAAACACTAGACTATGGTAATTTGGGTTATCATAGGGTGTAGGTTGGTTGAAAATGAATTATGATATTTTAATATGCAATTATTTATATATTTTATCCAGATGGTATTAATTATAGTAGTATAGGATATATAATAATGTACTATTCATCCATATATTTGACAGAATAAATATATGTTTTAGTTACTCCTATGTTTAATATGTTATATGATGTGGTTGATAGTAGGATATAAGTTATATGGATATTTTGGTTAAATTTTATTTGATCAATCTACATTATTGATACTAAGTAAGGAGTGAGTTGGACTTCACTAGCTTACTAGCATCACGATGTCAAATGATGGCAGTCTGATCAAGTAGTGTGTATGAATTTGATTGATCTATAGATCACTTTAATATTACTATTCTTAAATCTTTGTCCAAAGTATGTTTAGTGAAACATTATCATTTCAAGAGTATGACTTACATGTATATGCAATATCTTATAGTAGATCAAGTTTTTTATGATACACTACATATTTAATTTAGAAATCAAGCAGCACATAGGTATTTGCTTGTCTCTCTGGATTCTCACACTATCACTATCTACTCATACATGAATGGAGGGCCATTTCTTGAATGGATTAGTATAAGGGATCATTGGCCTGTGGTTTGTATTAAAAAATACTTGGATGATGTTCTCCCTCCCCATAATAGTACTACTTATCGAGATGACACTTGAGATTGCCACAAATACTTGAGTTCATGAACTATGCTTAGTGGAAGACATGTATCTTATATGTACATTATATTTTATTGTACTTATTATTAAAAATTGTCGTGAAGAGTTATAATTATTTATTATTAAACATTGACAGTAATAACTGTAGATTTGTATTAGTTATGACCGAGTTAATATAATTACTTTCTATATTTGCATTGTGATGTGCTCTCATGATGTTAGAGATCTATGATATATGATGTAATATGATTTATTTGTTTTATTATGATTTTAGTACTTCATTTGATCTCTGTTAGATTCTCATGGTGTAATATATTTTTGGTATATGTGTTATTTAAAATAAAATCATGTATTTTTAGGTAGATCTCAGTGGGGATGTTACACCATGCAAATAAAACCACTCAAACCCATCAAATTCTATTAAAAAAACCTTAATCAAATGAATGATTTCCAAGATAATAATGCCAACCAAATGATGCAAATGCAAAATCATCTTATCCAACTTCAAAATCACCCTCAACAGGTTTTATGGGGAATGCATAACCAAAATGTTCCCCACCTCCACTTAGGGATTCCCATGGTAATCTTATCCCTCAACCTCCTCTTTTTAACAAAATAATCAAGAACCTTCAAAATGAGCCTCTTACACCTCAAATTACTAACATTGATATAGGAGGTATCATCACTACCATTATTTACAATGGGTCAGTCGACCCTACCTTACACTTAAAAACATTTGGAAATCTATACAAAGACTGGGTTAAGTTAAATACTTTTTCCGCTACCAAGCTATTAGAAAAAATCTCTCTGGAGATACTTTAGATTGGCCTAACTAACTCAAACCTCATTTCATCACTATTTTGGAAGATTTATTCAATGTTCTAGTCCAAGAGTTTTAAACTTGTGATCTCCTTGAAAATACCTTTGCCCATTTTATTAATTATAAGTAAATTGAGACAAAAATCACACAAACTTTCATCAAATGGTGAAAGACCTTGTCTAACAAGTGTGAACACAATATGGAAGATGATAACATCTTTCATCTATTCACCAATACTCTTTATCCCAAGTTATAATATCAGGTCTGGACTCTCTCTCCACACACTTTGGAAGAGGCCATTGACCAAGACAAGCACTAATATTTCCTCATGCATTGATTTGAGGCATCCCAACTGTCTATGGGTACTCAAATGTTAATAAAAAACAAAAATTATAATGCTACTAATGATGGTGTCATTGATTCTTATGATATCATTCACACTATTCAAGCTAATGTTCCCAACCAAGCTCTGGAACAAGCTTTTCCTCTAAACCACATCACTAATCCTCATTCATCTTCAATAAATAGCATCAAATTTTATAAACTTTTATCCTTATTCTAATTAAAAAAGCATTTACCAAGGCCTCTTCAATGAGATCTTGATCTCACTCATCCCATGAAATATTGGTATGATCCCAATAAATTTTGTTGGTTTCATGTAGTTGGGGTCATTCTCATGAAACTTGTAAACAATTTCATAATTTGGCTATGTATTTTCTCCTTGGTCCCAATTTTTACCATGATTATATCATTCTTAAATGTCAACAAGCCTATGACATTCCCTTTGAACATAAACTAAAGCTCAATCTTTTAACTAGGCTAATGCTCATTTGGCCATATATAAAGACCCCCTTTCGAATCACCAAGATAACAATGATAAGCCTATTCCTACCAATAATGTTGATAGTCTTATAAACCTAACTCTTGAAGAGAATGTGGTCAATATGAATAATATACAAAGTGTAATTGCCTTCATTGATTCTCATCCCATACACATTCCTCCATCATCTTTCACTTTCTATGTTACCCAATAATCCTCCCCAACTCACTTAACAAAGCTGGAGCAAGAAGACCTTATATATTTTGATGAACCAATTCCAAAACCTCCCTTGGATAACACTTCTTATAATATTTCTACCACTTCTCTAGCTTCTTTACCCATCACTGGTGATATTCACACTTCCTCCAATTTATCTCACACCACACCTGGATCAACTACCCCATCCTCTAAAGATAATCAACAAACTTATCTTCTATTTAATTTTCCATTATCTTATCAACATAAATTCACATGCACTTTAGCTCCTCCTTTCGAGGACCTCCTTCAACACTATACACCTCTTTCAAATGTACCCCTTATGGGTTATGATTAATGGGATACTATCATGAAAATTACTAATATCCCACCTTAAATCTCATTTTTTAAATTATACATACTTCTCCACATCATCATAATTATCTTGTGTAGTTCATATTCTAAATGAACATCCCTCATCCTCCCCTAGAAAAATATGAAGCCATCTTATCTAGATCAGAAGATAACATTTTACACTAATGCGAAGAGATGTCCATACATGTTGATGAAATAATGGACACTTCTCTTTCCCTCAAATTCCCCATTACTTTTATGATCCCTGATGAGATTATGCTTCATGCAGATGATCCTTCCCTTTTATTCAGTGTCCAAATTGGTGATATCCAAGTCAACCATGCCTTGATTGACAAGGGTTCAGGCATTTGTGTTACCTCTCTCAATTTTATTAAAACCTTTGGATATTTTGAATGTAATCTTAAGTCCACATGCAACATATGTTAAGGCTATGATTTAAGGTAAATGTCTCCCTTAGGTTATGTGTGGCTCCTTATCACCATCCCACCTATCACTATTTGAGTGAAGGTAATGGTCTTCAACTTTCCTCTATCCTATAACATTTTTCTTGGTAGGTCATGGACTCATCGCATGAGAGTAGTTAGTTCTTCCACCTTCTAATGTGTCAAATTTCCTCACAATAGAGCAATCTATAGGATTCAAGATGACACTAAAAATTATAATTTCAAACAATTATAAGATCATGGTGTATTCAAGATTATAACCCTTGAACACTTGCTAAGTGTTCTATTTCATGAATCTCAATGGTTTAACTTTCCTATCAACTCCACACAAGGTTACAATGGTCACCCAAAAATTATTAGGAATATACTACCTAACCTCTTAGATTCATATGATGATGAGCCTAACAAGATCAATATCAAGATCAAAACCTCAAATTTCTCACTTCATCTCATTTCCTAGCTTCCACCTTCTCTGAAGTCACACTCCTATTAACCACCTAGTGATGATATACCCATTATATTAATAAGACTCGATACTCCATTCATGACACCATATATGATGATAAGGTCATCCCTACCTATGGCATCGATCTTCATAAACCTGAGTATGATGATGGCTATACCTTAGATGATCCATTCTTAGGAGGTCTTGTTCAGTCTTAAGATGCTAAAATCATTCATTATCATTCCTCTTTGCTTTAGTCTTTCCATATATCTCATCACATTACATCCTATATAATTCCTAATTTTAGCATTTTTACTCTTTTTCATAGGGTAGAGATTTTATGTAAACCTCTAATTTTTGAAGATCCTCATAGGAGTGTGATTATGGATCATGTTATGACTAGTCCCTATCATTTTTCTAGATATTAGGACCCCTCTAGCTAACTTATCCCTATGATGCTTACAACTATCCTTTAGCCATCCATGCATCTTACCCTTCTCTCAACTAAGCATAGTTCAGATCCTCTTTCCACTCCCTCTCTAGCTGAGTCTCTTCTTGTTTTTATTCATATCACTCCTTTAATCAAGCCTCGCCTAGTATCTCCACTAGCCCTACCTTTTCTTAGTGATGGTTTTCTCCTTTTACCACATCTTGCTCTTTTGCCCACCAAATGGATTGGTTAAATATATTGTGATATTCATAAAGTTATCGTTCATTAGACTAGAGACTATTCCTTACACCAACCTTCCTCAACATCCATTTCCACTCCCTCTATTACTACACCTAAAAATTCTACTAACAAGCATATATGTTACTTCCATAACAAATATAATCATTGCTCCACGTATTGTCATATGTTATAATAGTACAATGATACCTTGAATCTAACCAATCCTCAACCCATAGAAAAGGCTCTACCTACCCCAAAAGTATTTATTAAATATCTTTCCAAATACGAAGAGGTATATTATTAGTGGCACCAATGTGGTACTTATCACACTAATCCTTGCCACATATTTTAGCAGCATCTCAAAGATCACCTCATGACCATTCCTATGCCTACTACCCTTCCTACCATAGGTCAACCTTGAAAGAATATTACCCCTTCTTCCCTTGTGGCCCCTCCACCTATGGTCCCTTATCCACCTACCCTTTACTCACTTGTGATTCCCTCACCCATGGATCTTCCTTCACCTATGGCCCCTTCTCTACTAGTGACCCCTTCACTTGTGGCCCATTCTCTACTAGTTAACCCTTCATCTCCCATAGATCCCATTTATATTATTTATCCTAAGCATCCCATGCATGATATCCCTCATTAGCATGATCCTTCAGGCATTCTTAAATTTTTTGTCAAAGAGATTCAATGTGAAGTATTTTCTCAACTTTCCCTAAAGATCGATGAGACTTTGGCTGCAGTTTGAGTTTAGCTTCATAGAGATTTATCAAATGTGATGGATAATGTGTGTTGATAAATATACCAATATTTATGAACATAAGCATGGTGTTATTTTATTTATTTATTCTTTTTATATTGTATGTGTGCTCCAAATTACATTTATCTATCTTATATCATCTGACATTGTGCCAAATTATTATTTATCTTACATGACTACTTATGTTTCACATTACATGTTGATCATGATGTCATTATAATTCTTAAGTTCTCTTATGGATTCATTTTCATCATTACATACTCTTTCTTCATGTGTTCCTTTTCTATAGCCTATCTTGTTCTTCTTTCATGATTATTTTCTATCTTATCTCTCTAAACACGAATAATTATTATTGTGACTTGGTTATACAAACCTTGCTCCCTTTAGTCATTATTTATTTACCATGTGATCAGTTAAAAAATAATTCATCTCATTATAATCTCCTTTTACCAATCCACTTTGGATTTCCCTTTATTCCCATTATTTCCTTTCACAAACTAAGCATACACATGGTTGAGACTTGAGATAACATGTTGGTTCATAGTTAAACCTAAGTGTTCTAGTCAATCATGTCTTTGGATACTTAGATTCCTCTTGATAAAGCCTAAAATGCATTCATGTGTATCACTTTATCTCTCATTATTGGTCATTCCAAGTCTATATGGAGGAGGAATATTAAAAGCCATAAAAATCCAAAATCCAAATCATTTAACAAAAGATAATGATCTAAAAGGCAAACATTTAATTTTTTTCAAAAGTTAAATCATACTAAAATATGTGATTCTAATCACATTTCATTTTTTTTTAATTGAATCTCAAACCCCATAGTTGGCCTCATGATAAAGTCAAGGTCCATTGGGGTGCAGTAGGCCAATAGATTAGAAAAGAAGAATTAAAAAATCTTTTAGTGCTACCTACTTTCTCATGCAGGTACCCAATCTTTATAGTAGAATGACATCTCTATAATAGGTCCTAAGTAATGGGGAACACATTATGGGAAGGTAGGTCCATTTTAATTTTCTTGTTCAAAATAACCAACATGATTTGATCTTAGTACCACACTTATTTGCCTATACAACTTTGTGCTTATAGTGAACATGTAATCTTTGTATATTGATGGTCACTAGTCACTTACTATCTTTCTATGTCCTTAGTGTGCTTTATGTTTCCTAAGGTATTATAATAAGATGCATACATTATGCTTCTTACATTCCCTACCATCTTAATATTTCCCCTTGAGAAATATTGTTTTGTTCACTAATTACTCCCCCTAGGGATCCCATTTGTGAGTTGCAGTGTAAGACCTTGAATATAACCAAACCTTCCTCACAAATTACCAAATTTTCACATTATTAATCTAGACATCCCATTTTAACATTGTTTACACCTCATTAGTGTTCCATTTATGAGTTTCAATGTAGATAAGAATTGGCCTTCTTCATAAAATTTTCCAATGCCCAAGTCATAACAAAACTACATGTGTCAAATTTGAGATAATTCATGATTGATTATGAGTTACACATCATTGACATGCTTCCCATATTGATTTAGTATATTTTATTCTTAATTCATTAATATTTCAATTTTATCTTCTTATTTTTTGATCGCATGTAAGAATACAACCATTTTTTAAGTTCTTCATACTTCCCAACTTGAATTAGTGTGATTAATTTAAGTCCATTTTGTCAATTTTGTTTCTTTTTTATACTTTCCAATGTGATTTAGTATGATTTATTGACTTAATTGATTTTTTTATACCATTTATCTTTCACATTCTTTCCATTTTATTACATTATTTTCATACTTCTCAACATGACTTATTGTGATTTTAATTGTTTTAATTTGGTGCTAATCTTTTCATGGTTCAAAAACATTTTTTGTCCTCTTGTTCACCACTTTTTGGTTTATTATACTTAGTCATATTTTTTTGTTACACATAAATAGTGTGTGGTACATTTGTTTATGATTAATAATATTTTTCTAAAATATTTTTTACATGTTTCTTTTTAACCATGCATGTGTACTACATAGTACTAGAAAATAAAACACTCCACATATATTTATGATAACATATATAATGAAATAAAAATACATGTGCTAGAAAGAATAATATCCATGCATCAACAACCACAACCAAAATATAACTCATGAATGTAAAATCTAATTGTAAAAATAATATATCTCTAAATATCATATGTTTTATACAATGGTACAAAAAACATCACCCTAGCTCTATAGTTGGGCTCCATCATGCCTATCTCTTATCCTAGTCATGATTCCTATATATGCCTTGAACTATCCCCTCTACACAATGCATTGTAATGAGACTGTTTGAGATCTCAACCATAGCCATGTGTGCATCTCTCTCCTGAACCAAGGCCTGGCAAGCCTATGCCTCTTAATCTCCCACCCTTATTGGTAGTTGTAATCCATCCCCACATGTCTTTATCTTCCACATGGCCTCCCACACCAATCTAAACTATCTTGATTGAGCTAAGGAAGATGGTACCACAATATCATCCAATGTGGTGGGGTTATATGGTGTCATCACCCCATCCAAAATGTCATGGTGCATTTTCATGATTAGGGATCCCCATCTAATCTCCTCTATTATAGGGTCTATAAAAACCAAAACCTAGATAAATATTAGATCACATATACATATCAACCTCTATATATCTACCTATAATCATATATAATAGTATTCTATCCCAAAAACTAAAAAATTATTACAAACATTTATTACCTATCATAGTGACACCAACCACTATCTCCCCATTTGCTCATCGATCGAGCATGGTCTCTCCCTTGGCCCATCCCCCAAGCACCTCATCTATAGGTTGCCTCCCTATCAAATAAAATTATGGATTCACCACCCATGCATGTTATGGGCCTCTCCTCAAATTTGCCTCTATCGACCAACTCTACCCTAAGTCGACTTTCAGCTCATCCTGTGTGGCCACCCTTATCTGTGCTCAATCCCACTAATGGCATATCCATCAATGGTGTATCTAATTGTGTCATTGATCATCCTATTGTAGTGCTTTTTATGGTACTTAATTCACCCCTACATCCACATCCATTCCCTCTCCTCATTTGTCTATTGGCCATCATACTCGACTAGTCTATGGTCTCACATATTGTGGCCTGATCATTGGTATCTTGACTGACACTCTTCCTCTTCCTCACCCCCTTAGCTCTCTATCATGTCATTCCCAAAACTTAGGCACTAATAGAGTCATAATTGGGTGTGGGATTCCAAACTACCTTGGTAAGCATGTCATTGGTTTTGAATATACCCACTAGGTATATTGGCCCATGATCTACACTCGAGCCAACCTTGGTACCATAATTACCCAACTAGGTCAAATAGTATCAATATGTGTGTGGGTTACCACATGATCTCACCTCACATGACTATCTATAACAATATAACATGGGACATATCTTTCACTACCTAGTTTTATATCCATCTAGCTACCTGAGGTAACCTATCATCAACCACATGGGGTAACCCAGTTGGTTGATATATCAGGAACCTCTCATATATCCATGTGTTTAGCAACACAACTAGTCTCATGGTCTTATTCCTTATGGAAAACATCCCATACATATCATGCACAATCTATACCTAGATGATAGACCTAAAATCATAGAGTTCCCCCTCATCTAAAATGGATTGATACAATCTATCATATACAATAGTAACTTATCATCCAACTTGTGACATAGTAGTCATGTTATTACAAGTCCAATCATATCCTTCCAAATGTATGGAATCTATGCAATATACACATCAAATAATCTCACCTTTAGCACTAAGTAGATATTATTTGAGCATGTTGCCCACCTGGCTAGTTCTCTTCTCTCTTCTAGATCATTTGGTGTCCTTGTGATCATCGGTGTCCCTCTTATGGGCAATCCATATAATATATGGAAGTCCTCCAGTGTGATACCTACCTCTATGGCATCCCCATCCACCACCTATAAAAATGTGTTTCTCAATCATTCCCATGATTTTAAGAACATGACAATAACATCAAAACTTAGTGGGATGTGTCTCATCTCCATGATACCTCCCAGACCTAATGAAACCAATTTCTCTCTGTCCACATCTATCAAGTGCTCTACAAAATATGGTAACCATGAGGCATCAATCAATTGTAAAATATCTAACACTTCTAAAAATATCAAACAATAGAATATGTATTATATCTCCTTGTCATTCATAATCAATACACATTCTTATAAATTTCATAAAATGAGTAGGTTTCATTTAGTTTCTATATTTTCTATTGGATTGACCTATTACAAACTAAATCATCCCTCTCCTTTGTCAGGGATACTAGATTAACCCTATCAAAATTTCAACTAAATTAGCTTTTTTTAGTACTAAGTCAACCACCATTTAGCCATCCCCATTAATCCCTTATAGTACTAAGTTGACCACTTTAGAAAAAACTAAGTCAACCTCCTAGTATTAAGTCATCACTCTTCCTTAACCAACTAATTCGACCAATGATTACTAAGTTGGCCTACTATTTTTTCTTATCTTTTATAGACTAAGTCAACCTAATCAACCTCAGTCATCCATTATGATGACTTTTTATTAATTACCATAAATGCCTTGGGCATTTATTGGTTTGGCCCCTTCCTACCCAATACCCTGTTTGACCCCTAGAGTCCCTACAAATTTCTTAGGGTTTATTTTAGTGTCTATATTTTACCTAACAATTACATTTAAATAAATCACTCGATTTCAAATAAAAATACTCAAAAATTTTAAATTTTTAGTTGCTCACTTGTCCTACACTCGTTATGGCTACTATGTGCCCTCCCCATCTGAATTGTCATCTTCTCGTCATCCTAGCTCTCTAGTCTCTCACTAGGTTTATCAGATCTCTATTTTCTCAAAATAATAAAAATATCAAATGAATTATTTTTCACCCTATTTATATTTACTATTCAAAATTATTTACCCTTAAAATATTTACCATTAGATTTCTTATTTTACTCATATCATTGTCTCTACTAACTCTTTTTCCAAACTGTAAAATGTTATGGAATATTGATGTCACAGAGAATCTTTTCAACTATTATATATCCATATTGAATTGTTTTCTTATTTTTTGCTCTTTTTCACTAATCTCTATAGGTTTGCTTAATGTTCTTCACATTAGACACCTTCACATTTCTCACATCTTCTTTATTTACAACACTAAGGTAAGTAAAGGTATGTCTTTTTCAATTATATCCTTTCATTTATCTTATTTTCTCCTTACTACACTTTATTTAATTTCAACATTATATGTCCCTATGTTCTTTTTCTCAAAACACCATCCTATGTTACACCTACATACATTTGATGAGATTTGAGTGGGCCATATGTATACATGTAATATTTTCAAACTTTATCAATTACTAATGCTTTCTATCTTTTAAGAACTCATAAAATCTCAATCTCTTTGAATGAAAGCCTTAAGGGGTTCACCAAGAAAGGGGTGGGTAGACCATTGGTGTTTCAAAAAATTATTATCCCTTTTTTCCACTTGTTATCTGTAAACCTATCTCCTAAAATCATTCTCCTAAGCTTTGCTCCTATTTTTCACCCTCCTCTAATCATTTACCACATTCATTAGCCCTTAGCTAACCTAAAACCTCTTTTTAATGGTTTACATTACATAGTCAGCCCCATCAACCTTGTACTCTTATCGATAAAACTTATTAGGGTCTAGGTTGATCCCTATCTGACCTAATCCATGACTTAATTTATTTTTGTTAACTATGATACTAGGTTGACTGAGTCAACCTTGTCAGCTTAAATGTTTGGAAGGCATTAGGGTTAGATCTGCCTATATAAACACATTCATTTCATCATTTATAATAGAAGAGAATAAGAAGTAAGATATATTACACATCTACTTATCCACCATTTTACTTGAAGAGCAAGCTTATGGTTTCATACTTTCTTTGGAGATATGGATCTTGTCTTGTGGAGAAGTCTTTTGGATGCATTGATAGGTTGTGTAGCCTAGATTTGATTTATCCTTGTCATCCTTACATACCACAACAAGCTCTTTAAAATCACCTTATCCAAGGGAGATATTGAGGCTCAATAGGTTCATCTAAAAAGGTAAGTATTCCTAAATTTGTTTCTCCTTTGTAGGAGTATATAGATATGCATTTACACTTCTGTTTTATGCATTAGAATTATGTATATATTGATGTGAGTATATGTATTCTATACATTTTTACTTTTCATATTTATTACCCCAACTTTGTTCTAGAAGATTTGGTGAGCACTAGACTAGATTTTTCTTTAGTAAATATAAAAACACAAGACCAATTAGGGTTATTATGTAGTTTTTCTTGATTGGAGGCTTTAGAACTCTCCCTACTAAAGTTATTGTGGTGAGATATCCCTTGTCTAGGTTTAATAGATCCATCTTGGTCATGACCCTAATTATCTAATGTATCCCTAATAAAAAATGTAAGTAGGATTTACCTTTTTTGAGTTAGGATTGATTTATAGATCTACTGTATTTTCCATTGCATATAGAATCTATAGTGAGTAAGTCAACATTTAAAGTTCAAATTCTTAGTTAAATAAGTAAATCTTTGAAATTAAATAGAAAAAATCTAATAAATGCCATAAAAATAAGAACAAGGCTTGATGACCCTTCACTCACGGTTGTTGGACATTTAGTGGTAGACTCGCATGAATAGATAAGGTATTATTTGAAGGAATAAGAAATTTGATTGAATTTTTTTGTCATGACATCACAAGGGTCTCATTTAATGTAAAAGATGTTAAAATAAGAAAAGGCTAAAAAAACTATGAGCCACATGCAATACATTTATTAGACATGACCCAAATAGAATTCTATAAAAAGTCTATTGAAAAATTTAATGGATAATTGATAAGTAGCCAAAGGTCATTTGATATGTGAAAGCCTTTTTATGTCAAAATCAATCAAGCACGCACCACATGTTGTTATAGAGTACATGTTGAATTTGTTATGAATTTTGATGTTTTTTTCATATACATTATACTTTACATACTAATAAGATTTTGTAGGAACCTATGTTGTCTTCCCCACCCAAAACATCAAGAGAATTAATCCAAAATCTTTTCTATCAAAGCCCTGAGGGACCTTTTTTTTATCAAACAATGTTTAGATGGAACATGTAATAGTTGTGGTGGCTTGTCAAATTTGACAATTTGTATACATGAATAAATTTCACATGAATTTACAAATTAACTAGTTGATTATAAGAAGTACAAATCTATAAAGTAAGTGTTAAAAGATGGAAAAGATCATCAAGATGTGAACTGGTTATGAAAAATTTGATGTATTTTATTTCATGTTTGAATTCAAGAAGAATATTATCTACCAATATGCAATACATACATATAAGTCAAAATGGTTAGATAAGTAATTCAAGGTATGCAAGAATAACTTCCCAGTTGGCACCATTGTTTTAGTTGTGGACCTTGTTGAGAACTACACACTACAACCATAGAATGAGGTTCAATCCTAATATTATAATTCAATTCAAGTTAAAATTTTTGTTCATATTACAATCAGACATACACCTGATAACATGAATGACAAAAAAAATATTTTGAGGGAATACCACTTCTATATGAATGATGAAAAATCACATTCTTGAGAGTTTGTCTAGGGTTATTTTGAGATATTTTATATAAATATGAATATAAGAGAAATAATATTTGATACAAACTATATTTGGCCAAATAATTATAAAGGGTAGTTTAAGAATTCTCAAATGTTTTAATGGCTAAGCAGAATGCATAAGAAGAATGACATCCAAAAATTTTAGAGCTTATTTGAGGTTGGGCATGGAAAACGGAAACATGATGGTGTAAGTGAATGTGTAAAAAGATACCTTAAAAAAGAGTAGGGAAAGACAAGGATGGTGGTAATTTGATTGATGCTGCAAGTATTGTGACTTTGTGTAATGAAAATATTTGTCATGGATCAGATAAGCATTCTCATGTGTGAAGATTTTTTTGGTTAATGGAGGAACAAAAAAAGGCAATGTATGAATATTGTAGTATAGTACTTGGATCAAGTTTTTTCCATTCCATTCAAAGCTCATATTTAAGTTTGTGGACTATTTATACTAAGATATGGCATGTTTTTTATTCTGCATGTATGGAATTTTATTGGAATGAATGTGATTCAAAATAATGGGTTGATGAATGGTATTATAAACCCATGTTAACTGTAGAGAGTAGCCATTCACTCCAACAATTGACAGTTCATGAAATGGCATCACCAATTGACTTTAACCACATCTTAGATCTTGTATAAATAGATACAAAGTATTCTTTAATTAAATATACAAGTTTAGTAATATGGTAGTGATAACTTTTTTTTTCCTAGATGTGATTACAATTTTATTATACTTTAAATGCAAGGAATGTTTTTGTAGTCATTGCACTTGAGGATAATGATGAAGGAATAGACTACTACTTGTGTCATGTAGAATCCAAAAAAATTAACCACAAAGGTTATGGATAGAGAAGAGATAATTCATCCCACTAGATTGGTAGTGGTTACAAGAACCTAGCTTCATAGATCCTATCATAAAAAATAAAATAATTATTATTTTAGGACTTTGAAACACAAAGGGTGGTGCTTCATTATTCAAATCTGGTTATTGCTATAAATATTCAAATGATCAAATATCATGGAAAGCCTCACAATAGAACTTTGTGGAAACTATGTGAATTGGACCATGAAGCAATTATTGAAACACTTGAAATAGAGATGATATTGAAGATATGTTATATTGAATTGGTAATTTTATCTAGTATTTCAAATTAATATAGTAAAGTTATTTGATTTAATGTATTTCATTTTCAATTGTTTATCATTATGTATTTATTTATATTTTAATTTTTTATTAACAATTTTAATGTAGGTTAGTGGCACTAGATGAGCTTCCACCTTCACATGGTTGGTGCCATGAGTAGATAACATTATCTTCTTGAAATCAAGAGAAGCCAAAAAATAATTCATATTAATGTTATCTACCTTAAACAAATAAGTTTTCACCTTCTCTTTGTTTTTCCTTTCAAGAAAACATGAAAAAAAATTATCTGTC
The DNA here is from genome assembly GCA_037957365.1 of Torreya grandis. Lineage (NCBI taxonomy): Eukaryota > Viridiplantae > Streptophyta > Pinopsida > Cupressales > Taxaceae > Torreya > Torreya grandis. The sequence goes on from JARHVA010003864.1 coordinate 1,393,013, forward strand.
TTAATTATGGTCTTGAGTTAGAGATAATCCTCCTAGAATCTCTTAGATAACTTATCCATGCATGTGTAGGAGCTTATGTCTCATCTCTCTCCCTCACAATTATCCTATAATACGTTATGTAAGTTTATTCATTTTGCACACTTAGGGATGAGTGGATTCTCTTAAGGGATGCATCTGATCAAATACAACCTTCACTCTTGGGGCCCTATCGAGACCAAATAATGATTGTTATAGCTTTAAAATGCCCATTTGGATGTGTTTGTGTAGACAATTCATCAATTAGGCTAATGAGTTAAAATATATGACCCATGACCAAATTTTTCCCATTCTAAGAGATTTAGATGCAATAAAAACCTCATTTACACATTTCATCCATATTTCTTTACATAAAACCCCTCCTAATATTTATTATATGACTCATCTATGCATGTGTATGAGTTGATGGTTCATCTCTAACCCTCATGGTTCTCCTGCAACATGTGATGGAAGTTTGCTCATTTTTCACACTTAGAGATGAGTGGATTCTCTTAAGGGATGCATCTGATCAACTACAAACTTCACTCTTGGGGCTTGATAGAGACTATAAAATGGTCATTATAGCCTTAAACCACCCATCTGAACATGTTTTCATAGACAATTTATCGATTGGGCTAATCAGTCATAATATTTGGCCCCCATTAACTAATTTTTGGCTCATTTTGAGAGATTTAGATGTTAAAGAAACCTCATTTCCACATCTCATCCATATTAATTTAGATAAAATCCTCATGTAAGTTCTTAGAGGACTCATCTTTACATGTTTAGGAGCTAATGTTTTGTCTCCAGCCCTCACAATTCTCATGCAACATGTGATGAAAGTTTACTCATTTTGTACACTCAAGGATGAGTGGATTCCCTTAAGGGATGCATCTGATCAATTTTAACCTTCACTCGTAGGGCCCAATAAAGACCATAAAATGGCTATTTTTTCCTTAAAATTCTCATCTAGATGTGTTTGCATAGATGGTTTGTTGATTGGGCTAATGAGTCAGAATATACGTCTCTAATTAACCAACTTTTGACCTATTCTAAGAGATTTGGACATGAGAGAAACCTCATTGCTACATCTTGTCTATCACAAGTTAGATAAAATCCTATTAATATTTCTTATAAGATGCATCTGTACACATGTAAGATTTGATGGTTCATATTTATCCCTCATGATTATATTGTAACGTACGATGGAAGTTTGCTCATTTTTCACACTCAGGGATGAGTGGATTCTCTTAAGGGATGCATCTAATCAATTTTAACCTTCACTCTTAGGGCTTGAATGAGATTGTTAAATGTCTATTCTAGTCTTAAAATTCCCATCTAGATGTGTCTACATAGATAGTTCATCAATTGGGTTAACGGGTCAGAATATATGGTCCCCACTGACCAATTTGTAGCCCATTTTGAGAGATTTGGCTATGAGAGAAACCTAAATATCATGTCTCATCCATATCAAGTTAGATAAAATACTCTTGATATTTCATATATTACTCATATATGTATGTGTAAGATATGATGGATCATTTATAGCCCTCATGGTTCTTCTGCAACATGGGACAAAAGTTTGTTCATTTTTCACACTTAGGGATGAGTGGATTCTCTTAAGGGATGCGTCTAACCAACTAAAACCTTCACTCCTAGGCTAGACCAAAACTATAAAATATTTAATCTATCCTTAAAATTTCTATCCATATGTGTCTACATAAATGGTTCATTGATTGGGCTAACGAGTCATAGTATATAGGCCCCACTGACCAACCTTTGGCCAGTTTTAAAAGATTTGGCCATGAGAAAAACCTCATTGCCACATTTCATCCATATCAAGTTAGATAAAATCATCCTTTACTTTCTTATAGGACTCATCCATGCATGTGTAGGAGCTAACTACTCATATCTATCCCTCATGGTTTTCTAGCAATGCACAATGGAAGTTCACTCATTTTGCACACTCAGGCAGAAGTGGATTCTCTTAAGGGTGCATTTGATCAACTAAAACCTTTGATCCTAGGGTGCGATTGAGATCATATAATGGCTATTATAGCCTTAAAATTCCCATTTAGATGTGTCTATGTATATGGTTCATATATTGGGCTAACGAGTCACAGTATATAACTCTCATTGACTAACATTTGGCTTGTTCTGAGATATTTGGTCATGAGATAAACCTCATTTCATGTCTTTTCCATCTTTAGTTAGATAAAATCCTCCTAGGATTTCTTATTAGAATAGTACATTCATGTGTAGGAGCTAACGTCTATTCTCTATACCTCATAGTTCTCTTTCAAAACACAACATAAGTTCACTCATTATGCACACTCAAGAACGAGTGGATTCTCTTAAGGAATGAATATAATCAACTAAAAACTTCACTCTTGGGTCCCAACCAAGATAAAATAATGGTATTTATAGCCTTACAATATCCATCTAGACATCTATGCATAAATGGTTCATCAATTGGGATAATGAGTCACAATATACAACCCTCACTGACCAACTTTTGGATCATTCTAAAAGATTTGGCCACATGAGAAATGTCATTATTTCATCTCATCTATCTCAAGTTATATAAACTCATAATATTTCTTACAGGACTCATGTATTCATGTGTAGGAGTTGATGGATCATCTCTATCCCTCATGATTATGCTATAATGCATGATCGAAGTTGGTGGAGGATCGAACAGCTTGTCTAAAGCTTTGAACTTAATGAAACATGAAAGGTAAGGTGTATATGTATTAAAAAAAACTTGAATACATGATAGGCTATTTATTACCAAAACCACACTATATACAACCTGGTGGATGATAATCCTACATCATTTGATGACCTCTGGTACTTCTTACTCTTTCACTTTAAACACACTCTTTCTAAGTCTAATTTTCAATGAGTTTCTTATGAATTTTCACTTAGACTATCACTAAAAGATTCCAGACTATCAAGGGGGATCTATTTTTTTTATAAATTAATCATAAACTGAAAAATGATGAGTCAAACTTTTCCATAATACTTTAATGTTGTATACTTTAATCTATAGAAGAAAGTTTTTCTTAACTCCATTTTTTTCAAATGCTCTTCTTTGTATAGATGACTATTTTTAATTTTAAAATATCTTATCAATATATATGCTTTTGGTAAGTATGGAAGATTATAGTATTTATTTTAAATAAGTAAGAAACCAATTTGAATTGTTGATTTTTTAAGAGATTAGGTCCAAAACTCTAAAACCTTATTTTAGGCTTCTAGGCATAATAGATCACTCAATAAGTCAAAATACTAAATCCACATTTAAACACCCTCAAATATACTTTCTCAAGGTTATTAAATAATAAAAAAGGTAATAAATGCTCTAGATAATTGTTTACATCATTAACAAGAAATCTCACCCTAATTCATACTTGATTGTCTTAGAAAATAGGCACCTATAGGCAGTCTAAAACTCATTCTTCAATAATAGAAGCTAAAAGATGTTTTGGGTATTAAAACCATTTTGAATACTTATTTAATCAACCTAAAAGCTACATACCAAAATTGAGGGTTTCTCATTGGTTACAAATAAAAATAAAGGTCTTTTTATACATGAAACCTTATTTTCACCTAGTAGACCTAATGGCTACTAATAGGTCAAAAGACAAAATACTCCTTTTAAAATGTAAATAATTCCCCTAAGAAGTTTGTACATGCATAAAAAATGTGTTCCAAACTTTACTTCACCTTTCTAGGCTCAAATTTGAAAATTTTGAGGTAAAATTCTCTTCTCATTATCAAGAACCCTAAAATATCAGGGTTTTCATAAACTCAGTCAGTTATAAATGCTATTGCACATTATCATTTAACTTAAAACCACCTTTAACCTTCTCTAAAATCCTTTAGCTATCTATCCACCAATTTTAGCTAATTTTTTAGGGTTAAATTGATTATATTAACCTTTTTATCTTTTCAACCCTAAAACTAAGGATTCTTAGTCTTCTCAAAAACTAAGAGCTTATAAACAATGATTCATGAATCCTCACACATTTTGGATCAATATAACACATATAATAGATTCTTAGAATATGCCTTTAACTATTATAGTCCTCAATTTCTACTAATGCATGAATTTATATGAGTTTAAATAGCTATAGAGACTGTATACACACAAAAAATAAGGTATACAAGGTTTTTAATGAAATAAATTCAATGCAAGCACAAACCCAATATATATTTGGATAAATCACCTTCAGTCATGTAATGAAAAACATGATTAAACAAGATTCAATCAGTATGTCTTTTAATAACCAGAAAACTTACATTACAAACCCTGTTATGAACTAGCAAATTGTGCATCACTCTCTAACCCTGTTAATGATGATTCTTGTCCTTATTAAGCTTAAATTCATCCTTTTACATCTCCCCTTAGTTATTAATTATGACTATATATTCATTACAACCCAACTAAATAATTTTATAAACTTATTTCAGATTCTTCTTTATTCAGTTAGGTTTTATTTAGTAAATTGACTAACAAACTATTTAAACCCTATGCATAACTATGATATTCAAGACCCTATAGACAACTATAATATTTAAGATATTTAGAACCCTTTATAGACACGTAAAACACCATTATAAACCTATTAGACTCTTAATAATTTACAACACATTACAATTTATCCACAACCTTACATTTGAAAATTCAAATTGAACTTTTGGTGGTAAAACACCAAAGTACCATCTAGGATCTATATTTCACTCTTTGAAGGCCAAGTGAGGCCTCTTATTGAGTAATTTCCACCTATAGGACCTCTAAGACACTTAAACAAGGACCTTATTACATGTTGGAAGGATGCTCCTACATCATCACTAGACCTCCTAACAACTAAGATCAAGTACAACTTATAATATTCACATCCCTAAAATTGATCACAAGTCCACTTACATCACAATTAAAAATTGACATTTAATTAAATGTAAATGAAATAAGTAAATAGTAAATTTCTCCTATATCACTAGACCTCCTAACAACTATGATCAAGTACAACTTACAATATTTACGTCCCTAAAATTGATCACAAGTCCACTTAAATCCCAATTGCAAATTGATATTTAATTAAATTTTAATGAAACAAGTAAATAGTAAATTGCTCCTGCATCACTAAACCTCCTAACAACTATGATCAAGTATAACTTATAATATTTACATGTCCATGAAATTGATCACAAGTCCACTTACAACATAATTTTAAATTGGTATGTAATTAAATGTAAATGAAACAAGTAAATAATAAATATCACATGTAAATGTAAAATATACATAATGATGAAGCACCTAACTTAGAGAATATGTGAATTTTTTTAATCCCATATGAAGTAATAATTATCATTAACCAATAATATGTGTAAAAATTAAATGATCAGAATAGAAAATTATTAGCAAAGGTTCCTAAAGCATCAAAACATGCTAAGGACAAGGATAGTTGTGATATACTTCGTGTAAACATAATAGTTTATTATATAAAGATAGAAATTTGGATGGAAAAAACATAAGAAATATTAATTATCTTATGTTATTGAGGAATTAAGAACAACTAGTATTGCATAGACTAAAATAATGCATTTAGAATAGTTAGACAAAAAGTAACCAAAACATTACACGTCAAAATGCACACAAGGAACATAATAAGAAATTACACAGGTAACCATAACCAAAAAATATCTATTGATCTCTTAAAATTTGGAACCCTCTTCTTATTACATACAAAAGTATATATAAATGTTTCCATTTTATGACTATTCATCTTCTTCTTGTACTTGGCACCAAAAGTGGAGTATATTCATATTCTAGCCTATTAAAAGTCATGAAGATAGGATAAAATATACTTATACAATGATAAAACGAGTGCATAATGCACAAATATCAGATAAATATCTTGCATAAATTTATAATTTGTGTTCTTATACTGACACTCTCTTGGACTTAAAATGTTGTTTCATCTTGAGATAACATAACAAGATCTCTAAGAATGCACAAGTGACTATAGGTTAAAGAAATGGTTAGACTTGTAAGATTCATAGTAATCACTTAAGGCACCATTTCCATCTTTCACCTCTTGTGCAATACTTAGCCACCCTTTTGAGTTTTCAAATAAGTAGCATACCAACCTACCACCCTTTATGGATTTCTAATAGGCTTTCATAATTAAGTGGCTGCCCTTTATGGGTTTTCAACCAACTTGGTCCTAATTGTCTTATGAAGTCATCCCCAATACAAAATGTTATACAAAATTTTCAAAATTTATACTCTATGTAGTACTCAACTTGACTATGGTAGCATGGATGCAGATAATGTTTGACCAAAAGAATCCCTAAACTAGGAATATGTAGCCTTGAAACAAGTAATGATCTATTGGAGCTCTAAAGGTGGCTTATATGTAGGTGTATTTATAATTGGGGCAATTACGTTGGTGAAAGGAGTTAGATCCATTTTGTAGGCATTCTAGTCCAACATCACTTCTTATATCAACCATAGTAGGGTATAAAATAGAGCATGGAAATTGATGATCCATTTAATATATAAATCATCCATTATGCTCAAGGTTGCCTTGGTGTTCACAACCCTTGTCTGAATCTCTCCACTCAACTAGTTTATTTTATATGTGTGTCATTGAGCTTGGAGGCTAGTGAAAGAACTACACAAAAGATGACTCTACTAATTCAAAATATTATCATGAATATTATCCCTAACATTGAGCAATTATTCGAATACTCCATCTTTATCCTCCCTAGTTGTAGTATGGTTGGATATGGTTGCTTTGGTGGTGACTGCCTTTGTAAATTTTGCACTAGAACTGGCTAAAGAGGTATCCAATTGTTGTTTATGATCCATAAAGCTACGTATAAATTATTGAGATTTAAGTGTGATAACATCAAAAATTCCTTGGTACTCCTCGAGTAGAGTGATGAGAGTGGCAAACTCGATCTTAACATCTTGACCTAATGTTTTGACTATGCAGAGTTTCTATGTTACACACCAGTCCTTTGTTAACTCAGAGATAAGTGTATTGAGTCTGCATTAGTTAGACAATACATGGTCCCCAATTTCTTGAGTGACTTACTCAGGACAAGTGTCATGGATAAGCTTGATAACTTTGTGAAGTTGATCCTTCAACTTGATGTTCTCAACCTTGGATTGATTAATCTCCTGCTCTAGAGATATGGCCTTATATATAATGGACTCTTGGAATGATGCAACACCTTCTAACTAATTATTTAATGGTAATCTAGAAACATCTAAAGATGTTTCTTATTAGAGTGGGAATGTTGCCATTGTTCTCATGGTAGCTAAAGGATTGGGGCATGGCATGGTCTCAAGTGGAAGTGATAAGGTGGTGTGATGAGCACTAACATTGGAACATCCCATATCCAAACTCCTCCCAGAGGTAAAATTGATTATTGCTCACTTGTTATAGCTATAATTATTTCTTCTTCTTACCCCAGCTACTTTGATCTTGCTAGTTATTGTATAGGGACTTATTATTACTACATCATAGCATTTGATGTAGTCTTGAGTTACTATGAAACATCTTTATCCTATCTTATTTTAGATTCCTCCACTAATTTTTTTGAGCTCATCCTTTGTAGCTTTCTTTTTCTCTTATTCCTCCTCCAATAGCTTTTGTGCATGCTCTTCTTCCTTCTTATATTCCTCAAGCATAGTAGCCTTATCTTGTTTGGACTTAGCATGTGCTTGTGTTAATAGTTCAGCTTGGACTTTGGCTACACTTATTTTTTATTCTTGTGTTTGATCCTATTGTTTGTGCAGGGCTTCATCTTCTTGTTCTTTCTTCTTCATTGTAACTTATTTAGCTTATTGAAGTGTGAGAGTAGCATCCTCTAGAGCCTTTTTTTCCTATACTACTACATCCTATTTTTGTTTATCTTCTTTTGCCTTGGCCTTGGTAGCAAGTGTAACCTTTGTATTCCTCTTATCTTCATCCATATTCTTTTGATGTACCTCTTGTGCTTGCTTTATTACTTTGACAACATCTTGCACCTTCTTGGCCACCTCGAGAGATTTTTATTGATCAACCTCTATATCTTGGGCTATTTTCATGGCTTCATATTTTTTAGCTTGATGACTAGTTTCATGAACTTATTTTTGGGCTTACTCCTTATGGTGCTTATTTTCTTCTTGATGCACTCATCATTTGACTATGTGGGCTAATTCTTCCCATGAAGCCTATTGTTCTTCAAATACAGGTTATTATGGAATGAGCTCTTCATCCTCTAGCGTTTGTTCTAAAGGTGGTGAATTACTTGGATAGACCATTGAGCTTGATATAGATGCTTTATTTCACCCCAAATTAACCAACCTATGTTTGGATGGTGGTGAATTAAAAGAAGGAGAAGGTTACAATTCTTTCATCATGGATGTCCTACTAAATGTGTGTTCTTCCAAGATAGGAGAAACTGTAGCCTCTTATCAAGTTTTAGGTCTATCCACTTTAGATTATTAGGAATCTAGAACACAAAGCAACATTAATGAATTAAAGATAGAAATAAAATGCAAAAAACACAACATAATAGAGACACAAATTTAACGTGGTTCACCCAATATGGGCTACATCCACATAAAAACAACCATTCCTTATTATTTAATCCAACAAATAAATGAAAAAACCTAAAATACAACCACTACAATATCTTCTTTACTCACATACAATGTGCCACCATAATTATAATTCCTTCATATCAAAAAGAGGGTTACATATAGGGCAAAAATGCATGAACATAATTTATTTTGTTAGATCTGCAACCTAATAGTGAATAGTCTAGATTTACTATGAAATTACAATATTTTATAGTGCATTTTTAAAAAAAAATTACCTCAGGGGTGTTTCCCCCAAGCCTCTACTAGGGGGCTTCCAAATAGGTTTATGCCCCCCTAAACCCCCACAGTGGCCATAGTGGGGGCGGGGGGGGGGGGGGGGGGGGGGGGGGGGGGGGGGGGGGGGGGGGGGGGGGCGGCGGCGGGGCGGTGGGAGGGGGGTGGGGGGTGTTGGCCCCCCACACCCCCTATCAAGAACTAGGCATTAAATAAGATCAAGATCCACCATCCAATAGAGACTCTTATGGACTTTTTGATAGCAGCACAAAGATGTTGATGATTGTAAAAGTGGTATAAGGTTGGTGTTGTAAGAAGTTACCCTTCTTTGCATTTGTTTAGCTTCTTTGTATACAATATTGAAAATAATAGATGTAGGGCATGGTCATAGTTCCACCCAAAGAACTAGAGGGATATTCTTACACACTTGGATCATGTGCATTGTCTTCTAGAAGAAGAAATCCTTCTCGTCCTCCCCATCATAAAAGTCATTTTCCACATCTATGACCATCACCTGGTAAACCTCTTATTTATTTCCATCTGAGGTAAGTTGTAGGAGTTTGTGATCTGGGTTACTTTGGGTTCATCTAACTAATTTACGGTTTTCCTCATCTTGTGATTTAATGGAGGTGATGGTGGTTATTATTTGGTGGAGAGCTTGTGCTTTCCTTTTTTTTGTTGTGAGGTTATGGATTTCAATTTTTTTTACACTAAATGGAATGTTGTGCCTGGTGGTATGGCTTGGAGTGGTGTTGCATGTTGCTTTTTGTTTGGAAACTTCATTTTGTGCTATGGTCATGGTAACAAAGTCTGGGAGGGGTACAAATGGTGACCTAGGAAGCTTGTGAATGTGGATGAAAACACCTTTTGAGAACAAGGTGATAGTAACATGTTGTCCCAGGTACTTCATGACACCTATGGATGTGTAATAATCAGCTTTAAAAACTCCTCCCATTGCATCTTGAATTTTCCCTCATGTGTTAAGGTACCATGCTTAGGTATCCATATTAGATTGAGGAATTGTTGTGCTAGTTAGTAGTCGGTGTTAGGGTGCACCTCTCCTTTAGGGGAATTCCATTAGGTGAAAAATAATATAAATATGTGAAACTAGTACTGGAAGGTCTACTTGGAATTGATGTGTCACTTATCAACATTTGTAAGTAGTTCCTATACAAAATGTCTAGGCTAATTAAACTACTCATTGTGGTGGATCATGCAATGTGCAATGTCTACCACGCCTTTAGAAATTTGATTCATAGACTTGGTGGTCTACTAAAATCTTCATGTGATGCACTCAACCAAGATACATATTGGTTTATCTTAGATTTATTCAATTGGGATTCCTATAGACCCCTGAACATATAATTCTTTTACCTCTTGAAGGATATGTGACATTCTTGTCTTGTATAGAGCAAGAAAATCCCCCTACACAGACATGCCCAAAGCTCAGTACATTGCTTTGATGTTGATGACTATAGTGGTGTCAAGGAAAATATAAATTTTACCATCATTATATCAACCAAATAAGATTTTTACAATATCCCCCAAGTTATCGAAGATGGGCATGTGAAGTAGGCACTTGACATCTATGTTTTAGAATCAATGTGGGGTTGAAATCTCAATTGGTTTTTTAGCATCAACTAGATTTGGTCAGAAGATTTTTTTCTCTACTGCTCGGAGGTAATAAAATGGCTCTATTTAGTGTATTTTGTTTGTTTAAGTGTAAGGTAGACTCCCATTTCTTATTTCTAAGCATCTATCAAATTCCTCATGAGCTGTAAATGATCCATGATATTTGAATACTAAAATTGAAAAAATTTGTGCTTTCTATGAAGTAGAAATTTGCTTAGCTCTAAAGCTTCAGCTTGTAAAATATTTACAAGAATGAAATGCAGACTTGGTTCATAACCTGGTACATATATATATTTCATACCTATTGGTTTCTAAATAAATACTATGTTGAGTTGTCTCTTTGATATCATGTGAATGTTGATGCGTAAAATCTTATCTGATCTAGAAATTAAGGTAGTTAGTCATTGGCACATGTATCAAGATATATTATTATATTCTTTTTTTCATACTAGATTAAGAATGGATGATGTTGATCGACCCCTAATTTGGTGAATATTAGATCAATCAAACATTAGATATGGGATTAAGTGCTTATGGATGACTGTTATACAGTTGAGATCTTGGCTAATGTGACTTGACCATATATTTCCTAGACTTAATTAATTACTCTTTCTCCTGATAACATAAATAATAGAGCACCTAATTTATTTAGTGCATTGTTGGTGCATGCTATACTTGTTATCCTGGTTCCAAAATCTATTAAAGAAATCATCTACAAACACACACATAGACAAAAAGAAACACATAAGAAAACATATAGAAATGGGAAATCCTAATTTACTTGGTGCTACTTAGCACCAACTCATTTGGTATAAAGAGATCAATTAAGACGATTGGTGGTAGGGTTTAATCCTAAAACCATTCCCCTACCCTAGCAAAATGGTTCCTTGTAGATCTCTCAAAATAATAGTTCCTTACTGCAATATGTCATGTATAATGTAAGGTCCTTTCCACCTATCTATAATTTACCTAGGAATGCTATGAAGTAAATACCATATAACAAAATTGGTTGATGTTTTTGAAATTCCTTATGTCACAATTTCTTATCGTGCCATGATTTTTGGCTCTACTTATGAACTTCCTACATTAAAGATGTTCTACATCAATACTCATCCATCCTATTCAGTTTGAGAAGCTTGTTTATGAGAGACTCACGATCCCCTAGTCACATGACCATTGTAATGCATAGACTGGGTGCCAAGTATTCTATCAACATTACTATTTCAAGACCATAGACTAATTGAAATGGAGTAAAACATGTATCCCTCTTATAGTGTGTTTGATAAGCCCAAAGAATCACAAGAAGGTGATCTTCTCGATCATCCCTCTTAAAATCACATATCTTTTTCAACATCTTGGCTAACACTTTATTATAAGCCTCAGCTTGGTCATTAGCTTGCAGATTATACATAGTACTTTTGTGATGGGAAATCATGAACTCTTCAGTAAGATCTTTGATAGTGTTGTTCATGAAATGTGTCCATTGATCGTTGATGAGCTTGATGGGGCATACAAACCTTATGATGATATTCTTATAAAGGAAAATTACTACATCCTTCATGCCATAGTTGGGTATTGCAGTAGCTTCAAACCATTTGGTAAAGTAATCTATCATAGTGATAATATACCATGCTTTATTATGTTTACTTAGAGGATTGATCAATCCTATAAAATTGATGCCCCATTATTCAAAAGGTTATTCAACTAACAAAGGCTACAAGGGCATTTCATCTTTCTAGAGTGGCTTACCCATTTGTTGACATATGTCAAAATGATTTGCTACTCTATATGCATCCTAAAAAGGGTTTGGCCACCATAACCCACACTGTAACAATTTCCTTACAGTAGCTTCTTTGGCAAAATGACCACTTGTTATTCCTTGGTGTGCTTCCTGTAAGAGTTGTGATCATTCATGTTCCATAACTACCCTACATAATACTTCATCTTTCCCCAAATTATACAAGATCCCATTTATAATAGTCTATGGGAAGGCTCTGGTGACAAACTACTTATTGTCCTTTTCTTGGTAGTGTGCATGGAATACTCTTTATTTTAGGAAATTAGCAATTACCTCAAAATTCTCAAGTATCATAAAAACTCAAAATAGATGAGCATCAGGAAAATATTCCTATAGTTCTTGTGGTTCTTCCCCATTTGTGATACAACTGAGATGATTTGGCCCAATAATTTATGTGCCTATTTTGAAATTGATATGAAACTAAAATTATTGAAAGAGCACCAGACATCTTGAAATGTGTCTTTCAATCATAGGATTATTAACTAGATAACACAGAGGTTGATGATCTTTGAAAACTTCAAATGGTGTCATAAGAAGATAATGTTGGAACTTATGTAGTATGAACACTATATCCATTGCTTCCCTTTCAATTATCATGTAATTTTTTTTTACATCAGATAAATTTTGACTTACAAAATGAATGGGGTGGTCCAATCCACCTTCACCTAGATATACAAGTATTACACCGACTATGATACCATAATCATAAACGTACACATGAAAGGGCTTACTCCAATCTAGAAAGATTGGAATAGGTGCAATGACCAATATTTGTTTCAGTTCTATGAAAGTTGCTTGACACTCAAAAGTCCAAATAAACTTTTTACCTTTATATAGTAAATATTCTAATAGAGATGAGATGGCTACATATCCATTGATAAACTTATGATAGTACCCTATATGTCCAAGAAAGGATCTCACTTCCATGGAGCTAATTGGCGGGGGGGGCGGGGGGGGGGGATCATACTAATAATTACTAGAATTTTTCCCTAGTCCACTAAAATCCCTTTATTGTACACTATATGACCTACTAGGATACCAAAAGGTGTGAAAAATAAGCATTTTTTCAAATTTAGGGCAATGTGTAGAGCTCAACAGCATTCTAACATGAGGCATAGCTTAGACAAGTGTTATTTAAACAAAAAAAAGACCACCCAATCATCTAGATATACTTCCAATAAGTCATGAATAAAAAATTTAAAGGCAACTACCACTGTTCTAGAAAAAACTACAGGTGCATTCTTAAGGCCAAAAGGCATTACCTTGTATGTAAAGCATCCCCATTAGATGGTAAAAGTCATTTTTATCTCTATCTTATTATGTGATGGTATTTGATGATAGCCACTTAAGCAATCTATGAAAGAGTAAACTTCATGACCTATGATAGATTCTAAAACTTCATCTATGAAGGGAATCAGAAATGGATCATTCACACATGCATCATTCAAAATTTGATAATCACCACATAATCTGATCTCCCCTATTTTATTAGGTTGCAATACCATGGGACTAACCCAATATACTTTCTCTATGAGATAGATTATACCTGCATCTTACATTTTATCTAGTTCAACCTTGACTTTTAACTTCATGTTTGGATTCTATTTATACGGCCTTTTCTTGATGGGTCATACATATTCCTTAAGTTTGATATGCATTTCACCTAGGGATGGATCTACTCCTATGAATTATAAAATTTGTATGGTAAATACATCTTGATAATCCTATAGGAGTTACATAGCTTCTAAAACTTTAGATTCAATCCAATAGTCACCTATGTATGCCAGTTTAGGAATCTCCTCACTTTTGATGTTCTCTACATGATTTTTTATAGGTTGTTGATAAATCTTTCACTTTTCCTTAGCAATAGATTTTTGAAACATTTTTTTCCCTTTCTACTCTCGAATATATATGTGGTGTAACTTTTTGCTTTCAATGTGTTATATGACTAGATCCTTTAATGGTTCTATTATTCATTCAAGTTTAAACAAATCAATCAGATCGATATCACCATCAATATCTAAATCTTCAATTTCCCCCTCTTCATTACGTATTTTATGACATGGATGAATATGAGATTGTGCTTCCATCTTGGTATCTTTATATCTTTGTAATGATATATTTAAATCATAGGCTACGTTCTCCTGCATAGTAGACTTTGGTGT